>CM065398.1:23330000-23942500 GCA_033060915.1 Euryodendron excelsum
AAAAAATGACGTGAATATATAAAGTGAGAGACGACTTAACATAATTCCATAAAAGAATTCTCAATGTTAAAATCACACAAGTAATTGATAAGTGAATTCTATAAGTAGTGAATGAACAAGCAATGTATACCTCAAATTCTTGAAGACTTTATTCATGTTGTAACTTAGTCATGAGATTTTAAGGTAGGGAGAAAGAAAAGATAAAAGACTCAAAACATATGTGATCAAGGCATGAATTGAACAATGAATACAGACTTTCAATTTTCCAATTTCAATTAATTTTCTTTTTCAATAAACTACTTCTTCTTTCTTTTTCTTTTTTTTTCTTTCTACTCCCCTTTTTCATTTTTTTTTTCTTTCTTTCGTTGCTAATTACTTTTTCTTTCATTTTGTAAATAGAATACCCCATTTCTGAATTCAACTTACACAAGTGAAAATACTTGTGTTTTTTTTCTTTTAGGGATGCAACTTTAACAATGATATATGCAGCAAGAGACAAAGAAATAGGCTTAAAAATGGTTCCAAAGGAATTATGTCAAGAAATAAATTTGTGGCTTAAAAAATCAAAGATTGTTTCAATTCATTTTTGAAAGTGCATAACAGCTCAAAATTCTAAGAATTTAACATATTTAATTGCTATAGCAATTCAAACAATTAAGTCTAATACAAGTATAATGGAGCTATTGAATGAGTGATGTAGAAAAAATTTATCAAGAGTAGATATAAACACTCCGAAAGACGTGATTGGCTTTAAAGCTCACTTAACAAATAATCTTTAGTTTTGTAAGAATGAAACTATATAATATGTAAAAATACTAAACTTATCATAATATGATAATCAATGATATAAAATATCCTCTTTTTATGCGTGAAGATAAAATTTTATAATTGTATTAAAAAAAAGATAAAATAAAAATTGTGCTAAGGTGAATAAAAATATGTGT
The DNA here is from genome assembly GCA_033060915.1 of Euryodendron excelsum. Taxonomy (NCBI): domain Eukaryota; kingdom Viridiplantae; phylum Streptophyta; class Magnoliopsida; order Ericales; family Pentaphylacaceae; genus Euryodendron; species Euryodendron excelsum. The sequence goes on from CM065398.1 coordinate 23,330,945, forward strand.
CAGACAAGTTCTCAAAATCTACCTTTGCATTTCACATTAAATTGTCCAAAATTATAGAAGATACGCAAATTTTTTTTTAAATACATATATATATATATATCACAAATGCATTAAGAGGGTCGAAGTGTATGCACCTCAACCTTATGAATGATGATTTTTTTATTATTATTTTTTTTTGTTGAAATATACAAAACATCTGCAAAATAATTGTCAGTTATATTTACAGATAAACATAAGCACATAAAATAAACATTCACAACCTAACACACCCTAAGAGGAATAGTTATTATAAAGTCGAGCCAAACTTTTGACATCAAAATCAAGATAGTCTACCGTTTTAGTGATTCCAAAGCGTCTCAATGCCTTAACATCTACTCACCCTTTAATAATATTTAGGTAAACCATTTGATTCCCTGACATTAGTCGGTTACTCCTTTTACAATTTTTATCCACACATGTGTGTCTAAAACAACAGTGACACCTATTTAGTATATTTGCTCTTCTCTTATAGGCTAAAGTATTGTGACCAGTAAGAAATTGAGGTTGTTCCTCTTGGAGCTCAACTCTCCTCACCATCTTTGCACGATGAACTATCTCGCCTCAGGTACCAAATGAAAATATTTATAGATGCAACATGCAAATGTAAACAATCAATCATCTATATGCAAAGTCACAACACAATTACTAGTTGAAAACATAACTCTATCTAGTTCTTTAACGTCTGCTGGTCACAAAGACAAAACTATAGAAAATAACAACACAAAATCAAAAAAATGAAAGTGTTCCCCCTTACGTCTCGAGGCATTGAAGGGAACAAAAGAGGGAGAAGTAACAAACACGAGAGGGGAATAAGGTAGTCCCCCTAACCAAAAAGAAACCATCTATCAAATTATATTAAACTATCCTAATTGTTCAAATCACGGGGTGTTGCTTCTATTCAAGTAATGGTGGATCCATGAGATCCACACTTTCAATGAAACTTACAAAATTCTTAAAGTACGGCTTCAGTCGATGCCCATTGACTTTGAAAACATTCCCATTACTGAGATTTTCAACTTCTGTTGCCCCATATAGTGATATGTCCCTAACAATGTAAGGTCTCAACCATCTACTCAAGCTTGCCTAGAAACAAGTGTAATTGGGAATTGTAGAGCAAGACCTTTTGACCAATCGAAAAAGATTTTCTATAAATGTGTTGGTCATAAAGGAATTTCATCTTCGCCTTTAAGATCTTAGCATTCTCATAGGCATCATTACGAAGCTCTTCTAACTCGTTGAGTTGCAACTTCCTATTTTGGCCCGCCTCATGAATGTTCTCATTAAATTGGTGAATGACCCAATAAGTCTTGTGTTCAATTTCAACCAAAAAGTGGCAAGTCTTTCCGTACACAAGTTTATAAGCAGAGGAATCTAAGATGGTCTTATAAGCAGTCCGATAAGCCCATAAAGCATCCATTAACCTCAAAGACCAATCCTTTCGATAAGGGTTAACAGTTGTCTCAAGGATTTGCTTAATCTCCTGATTAGCTGACTCAACTTGGCTACTAGTTTGGGGATGATAAGGTGTACTAACCTTATGAACAATCCCATGCTTTCTCATTAACAATCCAACAAGTCTATTGCATAAATGGGAACCACCATCGCTAATGATAGCACGTAGCATACCAAAGCATGAAAAGATATGCTCTTTTAAGAACCGGACTACCATACGGTGATCACTGGTGTGAGAGGCAATGGTCTCAACCCATTTAAACACATAATCTATGGCCACAAGAGTGTAAAGGTAACCAAACGAACTAGGAAAGGGTCCCATGAAATTAATACCCCAACAATCAAATATCTCGAGAACCATCATGGGGTTTAGAGGCATCATGTGCCTCCTCAAAAGACTCTCTAAACGTTGACACCTATCACATGACAATGCTTACCGGTAGCCAAAAAGTTGACTATATTTGCATACCAAGGAGTGGTAGCGTGTGACAATGCTTGCACCTGAAAAAGATACTCATCCGGAAAGTATTCATTAATGGGAAGGGAGTCTTGGCATCCCCATCAGTAGGGAGCCTCGAAAAATGGTCGGCTGCTATATTCGCTCCCCCTTTTTTATCTCTGATCTCAATATGAAACTCTTGTAACCAGAGAATCCATCGGATGAGTCACGGTTTTGCATTGGGCTTAGTAAGCAAATACTTTAGTGTGGAATGATCGGTGTATATGATGACTAATGATCTGACTAAGTATGATCTGAACTTATCCAATGCAAAAAACACGACGAGAAGCTCTTTCTCTATGGTGATATAGTTCATTTAGGCCTCATTAAGGGTTTTGCTCGCATAGTAAATAACATGTGGCTTCTTATCTACCCTTTGCCCCAAGACTGCCCCAACTGCATGATCACTTGCATCACACATCAACTCAAAAGGAAAGGACCAATCGGGTGATTGAATAATAGGGGCAATGATCAAAGCCCTTTAAGCTTATCGAAAGCTTTTTGGCAATCAGACGTCCATTCAAATGAAACCTCTTGAGACAATAGATGACACATTAGACGGGGGATGACACTAAACCCTTTTATGAATCGCCTATAAAAACCAGCATGCCCAAGAAAAGACCTAATGTCTTTAACGGTCTTTGGGGTAGGGAGCTTTTGAATCATTTCGATTTAGCCTTGCCTATCTCTATCCCCTTTCTGAACACTATATGTCCAAGAACTATACCTTTTGTAATCATGAAGTGACATTTCTCCTAGTTGAGCACTAAATTGCTCTTTTCGCATCTCACTAATACTTTCCCAAGGTGTTCTAAACAAACTTCATAGTATCTCTATACATAGAAAAATCATCCATAAAGACCTCTAAGAACTTTTCCACCATATTGTTAAAGATAGACATCATACACATTTGAAAAGTCGCTGGTGCATTGCACAAGCCAAAAGGCATTCTCTTATAAGCATAAGTACCGAAGGGGCACGTTAAGGTGGTCTTTTCTTGGTCTTCTAGAGCGACCTCTATCTAATTGTAACCAGAGTAAGCATCTAAAAGGCTCTGCCCACCACTCGTTCAAGGACTTGGTCCAAGAAAGAAAGTGAAAACTGGTCTTTTCTAGTCGCGGTATTCAACTTATGGTAGTCAATACACATTCTCCACCTAGTTTGAATCCTAGTAGGAACTAGTTCATTGAACTCATTTTTCACCACCGTTGTGCCTGACTTCTTAGGCATCACTCGGGTTGGACTAACCCACTTAGAGTCAGAGATAGGATGGACTAACCCACTTAGAGTCAGAGATAGGATAGATAATACCTACATCGAGAAGTTTCAGTACTTCTCCTTTCACGACGTCCTTCAAGTTTGGGTTTAAGCGTCTTCGCATTTGACATACAGGCTTAGACTCTTCTTCAAGGTGTATATGGTGAGTACACATAAAAGGACTAATGCCTTGAAGATCCTCTATAGTCCAACCTAAGGCCTTCCTATGGGATTTAAGCACTCTCATTAAAGATTCCTCTTGGCCTTCATATAGGATAGAGGAAATGACAACTAGATAAGATTCACCTTCACCCTAAAACACATACTTCAATGTGGATGTCAAAGGCTTTCTTTCTGGAATGGGTGGTTGTTGCTCAGAAAGGATCGGTTTAATAGCACTAGGGATCAGAGGCCAGTGACCCACTTGCATATATTGCTTGATCTCTAGCCCTCCAATAGTTGGGTCCCCTACATTGACACAGTCATTCTCCAACTGGTCATGAGGCTTATTCAAAACTAGAGCCTTCTCTAAAGAATCCTTGAAAAACTCATGCTCAAAGTGCTCTTGGATAATAAACTCAATGAAGTCTATTTATCTGATGTCCTCACATTCTCCCATTTGTTTACCTACCATAAATATATTCATCTCTAAGGTCATATTCCCGAATAACAATTTTAACAACCCATCCATACAATGAATAATAGCATTGGCAATTACTAGGAAAGGTCATCCTAAAATGACGGGAATGTGCTGTTTAGTATTAGCGGCCTTAACAGGTTGGGTATCTAACACAATGAAATCTATGGGATAGTAGACATTATCTACTTGAATGGGCACATCCTCAATAATGCTTCTAGGGACTTTGATAGATCAATCGGCTAACTCCAAAGTTACCCGAGTAGGGCTCAACTCTCCTAACCTTAGTTCTTTATAGATCGAGTAAAGAAGAAGATTAACACTAGATCCTAGGTCAAGCAGAGCACGATCAATTCTATATCCCCCAATTGTACACGAAATAACAGGATAACTAGGGTCCTTATATTTCAGCACTATTTTGTATTGTAAAATGGCACTCTGACTCTCATTCATCATGGCCGTCTCTTTGACATGCAATCTCCTTTTAATAGTACACAAGTCCTTTAAGAACTTGGCATATGAGGGAATCTATTTGATAGCATCTAAGATGGGGATATTGACCCTAAACTGTTTAAAGATCTCATAAATCTCAAAATCTAGCAATTCATTCTTAGGTTTGGTAATCGATAAGGAAACGGGGCATGCTTCATGATATCAATGCCCGTGTCTTTAGATGCATCATTAGATTCAACGAGAGGCTCAGAATAATTCTCATTATTTTTTTACTTTTGCTCACTTTCTTTCTCACCACTCTCTTTCTCTTGCTCTTTTCCCAACCCTACAATCTTATCACTACCTTTTTGACTTTCTTTCCTAGCAGGAATAGTTTTATCGATAATTTTTCCACTCTTAAAAGTCGTGATGGGTTGCACCTGCTCATAATTAGTTTCAACTAAATTGGCAGGTTTTGGGTTCAGTTGGGGTTGTGTCGAAAATCTCCCCGGTACCTATTGTGTCAAAGCTTGAGACATTATAGCTATGTTCTTCTGAATATCATGCAAGATACTTATATTTTGGTCAAGTTTTTGTTCAATCCTATCCACCCTATTGGGAAACCCCTCTCAAATCATTAGACAATTGGTTTCATCCATAGTGTGTCTGTGAAGAGGTTGGTACTGTATGGGTTGGGTTGGTATGGCACAGGTGGGTTGGGTGGTATTGTGTGGGTTGAGGCTTGGAAAGGTTAAGCTTGCGGTTGTTGTGGTTAGGGTTGGTAAGGTTGAGGGTTCTGAAACCCTCCTTAGTAAGCTTGAGGGTTTTGGGAACTCCCGTTTCTCCAACCAAAATTAGGATGATTTCACCAGCCCGGGTTGTATGTATTAGAGTAGGAGTTTCCCCCACTCCTTTGGTCTGTATACCCCCCTTGGCATTGGCCAACCGCATTGACTTGGTCATGTAATGCCTCTCGCACTCCTGGTATGACTGGGCATGTGGCAGTGTCATGCTCCGAAGTGTCACACACTAGACATGGTAAACTAATAGGCTCAACCTCTATGGCATTAACTCTAGACGTCTCCATAGCCTCTACTTTAAGGGAAAATGAGGTAACTCTAACATTCAGATCGTCAACTTCCCCAAGTTAATACTTAAACCCTTGATGTTGTGTGGTTGGTCTAGTTTTAGGATTTTGGGTCTCAGTGGTGGCTCAATCTCTAGCCAAGTTAGCTAGGTAGTCAAAGTAGTTATACGCTTTAGTGGGATCCTTATCAAGATAGGTCCCTGCGCACATAAACTCCACAAATATCTTCAATTGAGGGGTCAATATAGAGTATAAAGTGTTGATGATATGCCAATCGGTAAACCCATAACGTGGACATGACAGCAACAAATCTTTAAACCTCTCCTGACATTGGAAGAATGTTTTATCTAAAGTTGGGGCAAATTGAGAGATTTGGTGACGAATCGCCTCAGATCTACTGGAAGCGGTGGGACAAGATGAGGGCTCGAATCCTAAGGGTTAGCTACATCATTAATGTTGGCCATGGATATATGACCCAAATCAACTGCTAATTGAAAATTTGGGACAAGAGTCCTAGATGGAGAAAGAGTGTGGTAGGTAGGAGAAAAATCTTCAACTCTCACCAAACGCCTATGAACATCCCTCAAATAGTGTTGTAACATACAAAGGTACACAACCTATCAAGCACACCAAAAAGGGGGATGGAGTGGATAGGGGTAGAAAATTGAAGAATAATCTAAGTGGGTTAAGAGGGAGAAAAGAGAAGTGGGGATTTGCATCAAATTAAAGAGAAGTTCCACTTTTTTCTTCTTTTTTCTTTTGAATGTTTCAATGGAAACTTGCTTAATCTTTAATTTGAGAGACTTTCAATGACTTCCAAAAAAAATTTTATTTTTTTATTATTTATTTTTTTATTTTTAGGGAACACACTAAAAAGAAAGAAAAATCACATGCACATAAAAACAATAAAAAGAAACATACATTAAGAACATTAGTATTGAATCTTAGTGGGTGGCGTCGACTTAAATAGGCGGTGAATTAACCCGAAACAAAGTTATCCAAAATAAATAAAATAAAAATAAAAATAAATAAAGACTGTAAATAAAAGAGCAATAAATCAATAAAGACTGTAAAGAAAGAAAAATAAATAAATATTGTAAATAAAGTTAAATGGTTAGATGAGTTAGATAGGTCAAGTGAAAAATAAAAATAGAAAGTATGGTACCCAACTTGAATGGTTTCGTCCAACAATAGGCGAGTATATCAATCAAAGATACCACATAAAAATAAGTGACTAAATAAAATAAAAATAACTAAAATATAAATAAATGTACAAGTTAACAACGGAACGAAAGTAAAAAGTAAGTATAAAACACTGATCAATTGGTATACACCGTCCAATTTGTTTGTCAAGGTAGGGAAGTAATCAATTGTCCAAAATTCATCAAAGTTATTATCAATTTGTAGTCCGCAAAGGTTTTATTATATATTTTTTATTTTTGAATTTTTTTAAAAAAATATTTTTGATTTTTTATATTTTTGATTTTTGATTTTTTTATATTTCCAATTTTTTATTTTCAAAAATTTTAATTAAAATCGTTCCCTGGCAATGGCACAAAAAACTGATCACTTATAAATAATGTAATTAAAATCCGTCAATGTGCGATTGTAATGCAGTAATAACTCGGTAAGTCGAGATCGAATCCGCAGCAAACAGTTAATAAAACATACAAAGTTGGAGCTGAAAATTCACCCACGGTAAAAGATAAATTCACCCACAGTAAAATATTAGATACTGACTAAGCCATGCTAAATACCGTAGTATTGTAATGGCTTCAGTTGGAACCTAAACCAATCTGTTTGAATTCCACCAAGAATAGTACTGCTGAGATCTAGACAGTTGGTGCAGAAAAATAGTAACCAAAAGAAAAATGTTTTGCTTTGAAAAGTTTGATGATTATGGAACTAGATTTTAAATAACAAAAATGGTTTTGGATCCAATTAATCAGATCACCCGATTCACCCGAAATATCAATAGAAACTTTGTAACTCAAATCATTAGCTTCATCTTGAGCCTTTGATTTGAAAAATTTAGTGATAAAAATATAATTTCAATAATAATTAAACCTAGAATAGCAAAATTAACGCCATAGATTCATACCATCGATTTGTATATACCAGCTATTTTGTCAAAACGGAAGTTATTACAAATATAGTCCAGAATCTAAGTTTTCTCAAAGATCTAGAATTTAATTATCAATAAATACTAATTACCTTTGTTGATATCCCCAGATTCTCAGATGATCTTCACAATTGACTTTAAAAATAAAATTAGCTACTCATAAAATTGAAGAGACTGGACTTAAAAAAAAAATAACTTCATAAATAATTGAAAACTCCTATATATATCTCTTTCTTTTGCCTCCTCTCAAGCTCCTCATCTTGCCTCTCTTTGTTGTTGCTATTTATAGACTCACAAGACGAAGTCATACATTCTCTATAATGATGCATTATTTTTTTTAATTATTAATTTCTTTTTTTGTCATCTTTTCATGTCCATTGTCATCTTTTCATGTGAATTTTTATAAGAATTTGTTCCCTCTTTTATCCAAAAGCAAAAACATAACCTTGTTTGTTTGGGTAGAGTTGTTGGAAAATAGATGTTTGCTTATATGGGTAAGCTCCAATCAATGAAGACTCATTTCTTTCTATGTGAGTTTGTTCCCTCTTTTATCTAAAAGTCTACAAAATGCTTAACAAAATTTATTAAGATTTAAAGTAAATTAATTAAAATAATTTATAATTATTTTAATGCTAACAAACACAAATTAAGAACTTGTAATTACATATTTACAATGTAATAAGATATATATAAGGACACTTAACTTCTAAGATTAGCAAAAATATATGTTACTAAGTCATATCGATACAAGTTGTCATCGCCAATAATACATAGTTAATTTGTCCCGAGTTCACTTTTCCTAGTATAAGTTTTACATTTATCTCACTAAATTTTAAATATTGATCAATCAAACATCAATGAGTAATTACACAATTGGCATCTAAAATCCAATCACCGATTTTGAATTTTTGATAATTCTCAGTTTCTTAGCAACAAAATCTACCTTGGTCTCAAATAGGATACAAATTAGGGTACAATATTTGTCATCCCATCTCTTTCTTCGTCATAAAATTGCCAACTTAATTGATTAATATCTTTATTTAAACTATGTTGATTAGATCCACTTCCTTGTCTTACTATTCAAATGCAAGTGAAAAAAAAAATGACAAACAAAACTCTCAATATAATCTACGGGGTTGGTGAGTGCTTCTATGCTTTTAGTCGTGTGTCCTGATCACGATATCATTTGAGATGCAAAATTGTTTACTTACTACCTTTTCAAGAGCTGAAGCGGAAGCTTTGTACTCTATGCACTACATTTTTTTGTTTCTTCTATGTATAGACGAATTGAAGAAATTCAATTTAAATCACAAAAAATAATAATTAATTACAAGTGATTTAAAAGAAAGAAAAAAGGAGGATTGCATGATTGCTGTCCTTGAATGAAAAGAAAATAGTTAATAACCCAAAACAATAAAGGCATTAAGGATTTATTGTTTTGTTCATCTTAGACACAACAAAAACTTCAATTCATATGATCAGTTTGAAGCAAAATGGGTGAAATCACATCAGCCTCCTCCCAAGATGCAATTATTAGTTTGGACTTCAAACAGTATTTATTTTCTCATCATGATCCCATATTTCGCGCGTAAATCCCACAAAAAACCAAACATTAAACAAAGCAATAGATCAAGACTTGCTAAAAATGTTCAATTTCTACAATTTTACCACCTAAAATTGCCATATTACTCATCACTTCCTCATTTTCAATTTCCAATACCACCAGCCTTTGGAAATATTGTATGATTATCCACAATTAGTTGCGACCTTTCATGCAAGGTAGGTAGTTTTTGATCAACTGTTATCACTTCAAAATTAATAAAAGAAATAGTCTTTGCTTCTCCCGCAATCTAGATTGTTTTAAAGGGTGTATGTCTTACCTAATAACTTGATAAAAATATTATTACTTCTATAAGCACTTCTTTGCTTGAGCATTATCATAACACCACAACTAATACATTGACCGTATCCTTCATTTGGTTAGTCTTAACACCAATACCTGCATGTATTTATACCAAATTAACATATCTTTCTGTTGCTAGGTGGACAAATGCAGGGTCCAGCAATCAATAATTCCCACCAAAATTAGAAAATGGGCAACCCAAGATAATCATTAGACTGATTTGAGCTGTTGACAAGGGCAATCCATGTTAGCATATTTATGTTATGTGACGGTTATTCATGTGGTGCCATATATTTACGAGATATCAATTTTTGAGAAATTAAAAACATTATCTAACTATATGGTAGGTTTTCAAATTTAAAATTCTTGTCACGAATATAATTTCACAAGTGTTACAAATTTAGTAGAATGTCACATTACGTAAGTACGATAACACAATCTAACGATCATCCTAGATAATTACTCCAACTTGACAAGCGTCAACCTCAACTCTGAAGTCAAGATCATGATACACAATTCTTTTTGAAATTGGATTTTCGTTACATGTGTAACATGAATTATATGATAGTCAAAGGTCAGCTAGCTATTGATGGTCTACCATAAGGCCTTAATGCATGAAATGGCCTAAAGTGGAAAAATACGATACTGTGGGTCATGCATTTATTTTAGAATACGAACTGGGCTCAATATTAAGATTAACTGGATGGCCTAGATATATGTACTTCTATCTCATGTGTGGTGACTTTAATGATAAGGGGTCTTTTATCCAAAACAAAACAAAAAATTGATATGGGTTTCTAACTGGAAAAACTTGTCCATGTGTGCAGTGTATGCACAATTTTGTGGGACCTACCAAGTGATCACACATCTTGTCATGGATTGCATGGCTGTGCCTTCATAGTTCATCCTGGCTGACTGAGATCTACTCAAAAAATGATGGTACTTGCTTTGACATTATTTATTACTCTAAAATCATATTTTTGGGCTGAAAATCTACTTGTGGGTTTAATTTTCAGAATGATTTGGGAAACAAAGCAAGCCTTCTTGCTCTAAGCCTTCTGGAGCAAGAGATTTTATTTATCTTATGCAAGTTGGTTCACAAATTATTGCATTGGCCACGTTTCAAAGGAAGATTTGGAAATGGAAAAATGCAAACATAAATAGGATTATGTGTAGCATTTTTCTTTTAATTTGTGTTTGCTTAAATGAATGAGTTGTGATTACTTACTTTTATTTGCGAGAAAGTTTGATAATATATTTAGTGTTAGGAGTTTCAAATCTAAGCTGTGAAATAAGATTGCAAAAATATTATCATCCCTACTTGTGGAACCCAATGAATATATCTATCAATGCATATAATCAACGACATTAATATCATTATGTAAAAACTACAAGAAAGAGTGACCCATTTTATCAATAAAATGTGTAACTTGAATGGGTGAATTAGAATATTATAGATAAATCAACAGACATAGTGGGAATATAGAATTTGTTGACTGGAGACCTTTGTGATAATGAGAGGCATCAAGCAACAATGGATACATTTTTCTAAAGTAAACCTTGAACGCAATAACACTTAGTGAAAGGTAACAACACAATGTCTAGACAAAAGAAAAACAATGTTATAACACTAACGTGATGTTTGCATTTTGAATTTATCAAAAGAAAAAAGATATGAAAGAGAAATGAAATTATTTATATATATATATATATATATTCCATCTTTCATAAATAATCAAACAAGAAAATAAATTCTATGACAAATATTTATTTATTTTCTTCTCATTTTAAAACTCAAACAAATTCAAAATTCAAGCTTAAAATAAAGAAAATTAAACCAGCCAACAAGTTATAATGTCAGTGCGCTATGCAATTTCCTAAATTCAACTCGCATGCAGTCTAACCTCCCACCATTAAGTAAGTTGAGCAAAACTTTCAGGTCAAAAGTAAGCATAGCTGTTTTTTTATATTTTTCCAATCACCTATGCTATCATGATCTCCATTTGCTTGTCTTTGTTGAGTTGTATTGCTAGTGTTTTGCAACATTGCATTGTTGAATTCTAATGCACATTGTTCATGGGATCTTCCGTTTTCACACGGGTTTCTTACAGTTTTTTGAAGGATATACATGGACTGATATGGTTAAAGAAAGACTCCACAGAGATTTCCCATGATTCATGGAGTTTTAATGGTTGCTTTACTTTCTCAAGTGGCAGGCAAGGACCCCCCGTGACAATTCTCTCTCTCTCTCTCTCTCTCTCTCTCATTGTGATTATGTGGCTACACTAATTTGCTTTTCTCAAGCTGATAACTACTTCCACAAACTCTTATGTCACTTTTATGCTCATACATGATCTTTGGCATTGTTCTAGAATTGAATTCCCAAGCACTTTTTGTGTGCGTTTTTTTTTTTTCTTTTTTACCAAACTCAGGTGGTACGGAATCTTATTTACCAACTCATGTAGTTTTTAACTTATTTCTAAACCCAAGCAGTTTTTGAAATTGTGGGATCAAAACATGAACACAATTCAAGTCGTGTTTTGATCCCGCATCTTCCATCTAACATGGAATCGAAATGTAAAATTGCCTGGGTTTAGGAAATAAGTTGGAAACAAAATAGAGTTGGTAAATAAGATTCCGTACAGCCTGAGAAATGCTCCTTGTGTTCTCTCTGAATCATGCAAGAGTTGTAATATACTTGTTCTTTTAGAAATGCTTGGACCAACCGACTCAAGGAAGGTGTCTTTCATATACTAAAATTGTCTTTAGGGTCCAACTTATCCACTGGGGATAAGAACAACAGCCTTTACAACCAAAAGCCCGTGACCTTATTCGTCCTTGTACCCAAATGGCTCTGTAAATGGGTAGATAGTTGGGTATTAGGGTATCCAAAACATTGATTGCAACCATAAAGTTTGATACTTCGTTTCAAGATGGAACTAGGAATTTTGTTGAGGGAACATGAAAGACTAAGGTAAAATTTTTATATTTTTTGAGGGGCTAAGATAGAAATTCTTGAATTTTGGAAGGTCAAAGTAATTTTTTTGAATTTTGTTGAGGGGCTAAAGCAAATAGATGTTAATCTTTGGAAAGTTAAGGCAAAAAAATTTTAACTTTTTTGGGGTTAAAGAAAAAATTCTTAAATTTTGAAAGATTAAAAGGAAAAATTTTTAAATTTAGGGAGGCCAAATATACTCTTATTGTAAAAATACTCCAAATCAATATGAATTAAATGAAATTTTATCAAAGTACCCCATTGTCCCTTGGTAGTTCCATCCCTGCTTGGTTCCTTTAGACAAGGCTGTTTTTCTTTTATATTTTCTTTTTCGTACTAGCTGTATGATTTTCTTCTTTTAAATTGTTGACAACTATTAGAGAAGGTAAATATTAGAGAACATAACTTTGTTATGAAAAGAAGGAAAAAAAAAAAAAAAAGAGGACATTACTTTAATCTAAGATGGTACAATTTCTACTTTTGGCCACAATTTCAGTTCTTATTTGTAGGTTTTGCCTTTTAGAAAATCATCGGATCGTATTTGGTAAATTGATTCTGAAAATTATTTTCAGAATTTTTTTGTTTTTTTTAAACCACCACAGTTTTAAGAAATAAAACAGTTATTATCTGAGTTTCAAAAATTGTTATTATTTGAGAGAGTTAAATGTATATAATCTTATTTTTATGAGCAGGCAGACTATTTTTATGGTTTGAACCCGTGACTGGAAAAAAAAAAACGAAAACAAAGAAACCACACACAAATATGAGAATTGCTCATCCTTATCATCTCTCTCACTTTTAAATTAAAGCAATTGGAAATGCTTGGAAGCGCAAAATGTGCACCTAAGATGAAATCTTTTCTATGGTTAGAGAAGGACACCATACAAAAGAGGCTTCTTTGTGAGGGCTCATAATGATATCCAATGGTGGGTTTAACATATCATATTAGATTGCGGGAGTATTACAAGTAGGTGAAATACCAATTTTATCTTCTCTAGTGTCTTTGGAGAAGTTAATTAGGCAGCAGTTTGTTTACAAAACCATGCTTATGCAGTTATGCTCATAGGTTTATGGAGAGTTAGAGTTCAAACTTGCCTTCAGAGAGGCTGGTCCCGGCCCAAGTCCCTGCTCCTGGCCTTGTGTTTGCCGGGCTTAGCCCAGTTACCTATCAAGGATAAACGACATGGCCCAATATCTTTACAATTGAGGCCCAAGCCTAGGAACTCCAACTTCTGTGTGCTGGAAATTCTGTATTGTTTTACTCTATTTTCCTCTTTCTTTGCTTTTTTTTTTCTTTCCATTTTTAGGGGTAAATACAAATAAAAAATTTCTGAATAAAATCCTTTTACCTCAAAATAAAACATCTATTATAATAATTTTTAATTACAAACTACCACTACCACATTATTCTAATGAGAATTTTTGTACAATATTTTTTTCTATAAGAATAGCATTTTGCATTTTTTAAAGTCTTGTTATGACCAATCGGAAAAAAAAAAAGAAAGAAAGTCTTATTATGAACTAGGGTAATTTTATACAACAACAAAATTCATACAGAAATCAAAATAATGTAGTTAACTTGTGGGCCTTTCACTTTAAAATAAAAAAAAAACCCACCAAAATGCTTGTTGATTAGAAAAATGTCATCGTTACATCATTCTGATATAGAATTCTGTACAAAAATTACGAAAAAATAGCATTTTTCTATGAACAAATTTCAAGATTACTTGTCAAAGAAAACTCAAAAGAATATGAAGGTATAATTTGATACAATTTTAGAACACTATTATTAACTAGTTCAATATTACCTCAAAACACAAAATTAAGTATCAAACAAATGAGATGATGTTGTCTCTTTAGTATTATTGATCTAATTAGGACGGTATTTAGTATTATGAGTAATGCTATACAAAAAGAATTTTCATACAGATTGATGTGTCTTAATAACAGTTTTTTACTCTAAAACAAAATACTCATTATAATAGTATTTAATTACAAAATTGTCACTATCACTGTCACATTATTCTAGTTGTTATTTCTATATAAATTATTTTTGTAAGAATAACATTTTTCTAGTATTATTGATCTATCCATCATCCATTTCTAATATTTTTAATTTAATTGCCGCTTTAAGAAAAACCCTTTGAGATGTTTAAGTGAATAACAAAAGTCAAGCCCCTCGTCACAAATCCCTATATATGCACACATAAATATTAAATACCAAAATTAAACAGCCCAACTCGCCATACCTTTTTTAACTGAGCCAGTTGTGGTATCCTTAAATCACAGCCATTGATCTGCAATACATCACCTCTGTTTCCCTATTTTGGACCAAGATCACTCAAAAAAGACAACAGTCCAACTAGCACACGAACACACACTAACCTAATTTTAGCTTCGTTCGGCTCCGAACCTATACCTCGACCGTTGCTCCGGACCTATTTTCAAAAACTTCCAACCCATTCATGCTAACAACTACCAAAAACCGCTTTAACCCTCTCCCCAAAACACCTCTCTCTCTCTCTCTCTCTCTCTCTCTCTCCATTTCTGTCTGAGACAAGAAGCATCCTAGAAATGGTTTCAAAGATCATCAAGAAAACACCTACGAAATCCATCAAGGACCGACGGAGCCGCCGCCGGAAGAAGTCTCCGTTCAAGAGCGTCGTCGCCTCGATCAACAATTCCATTCACACCTGCCACCGCCGCCTCATCAAGATCTTCTCCAAACTCGCACGAATCGGAACTCCTCCGAAGAAGAACCCCAAAAGACAGGGCTACCAAATCCTCCAAAAAATCCCGGCAGGCGACAGCCGTACTAGTTCCTGCCGGTCGCTGTTCTCCGCTGGCGGCAACCGCCTGCTTTCGCCGTCGTTCTCGCCGGAGAAAATGACCATCTTCCTCGACCTAGACGAGACCCTGGTCCATTCCAAAGCCGACCCCCCACCTGAGAAATACGACTTCGTGGTCCGGCCAGTCATAGACGGCGTAAAAGTCGATTTCTACGTCTTGAAACGCCCATTCGTCGACGAATTGCTGGAATTTCTCAGCAAAAAATTCGAAGTTGTCATCTTCACCGCCGGGCTTGAAGAGTACGCGTCGCTGGTGCTGGACCGGCTGGACAGGAAGGCGGCGATCGCTCACCGTCTGTACCGGGACTCTTGCCGGGAAGTCGACGGCAAGTTCGTGAAGGACTTGGCCGAGTTGGGGAGGGACTTGAAGAGGGCGGTGATCGTTGATGACAACCCAAATTCGTACTCGTTCCAGCCAGAAAATGCAATTCCAATACAGCCATTCACCGACGATCTCTCCGACGCAGAGCTCGAGAAGTTGATAAAGTTCTTTGAGGGCACCGATGGGTTTGAAGACGTGAGAGATGCCGTGAAGCAATACCTTGCTGAGGAAAAAGAAGAGAAGAAATTATGAATGTAATTTTCTTTTTCTTTTTTTGTAATTTCTTTTCATGAAATAATTGTATTGAACAAATTATGTTCAATTTCAATTTCATGAAAAAGAAATAGACTCGAGCGTGAAACTGCGCAGATCTTAGTCTTTCCAAATTACGCAGCAGAAAAGTCTTGTGCACTAGACTGATGAAATTAATTAATTACTAAATCTTTTTAGTTTTCTTTTTTATTGTATCTTTTTACTATTATCAATTGACAAATAAAAGTACTTTATTATTATTTACTTATTCTTGCTAGAACAGTGTTCATGTTGTTAGGATTTTTTTTCTTTTTCTTTTCTTTTTTTTTTTTTTTTTTTTTTCAAACGCATCTGAGAAGGGATGGCAATATCAAACAATTTGCCTGAATTTTAAGGTTGATGGTGTAATTTACCATGTTCAATTACAATGCGTATTTGATATATGTTTACTTGGAGAGGAGAGTATTTTTGCTAAGAGTTGTAGTTGGGAGGAATGGGATAGTTTTGAGAACTACAATTATGATGCAAAATAAAATACAAAGAGGCCTAAATAAATTATTGATTAAGTGGGATAAGGACTTTTATGAGCAATTGATTTTTTAAGTTCAGTTTGAAAATTTGATACATAAGTTTATCAAGCTGAATTTGAGTTAAGCTCAATGAGTTTCAAAATGTGTTTAAGTTGATTCTAAACGAACTTTTAATGAGCAACACTCGAAAAGATGAAATACTTAATCGAGGGTATGTGCAAGGGAGATCTTGCTACTTGCTACTTGCTACCAATATTGGAGGGAACAAGTTATCTAATTTAGGATATATAATTCAAATTTGTTCATAGGTAGACAATTGATAGACAACTGCCAAGAGCTATATTAGGATTACAGTATAGTGCCAAATGTGATGGACATATCATCTAAATGGAAGTGAGAAATTCAGAAATTCCATTATTTGCGTTTTTTCAAAATAACAAAATAAGTAAAGAAAGAGAATTGATAGGCAATTGACCCTCTATCATCAAGATTGTTGAAAAGCTTAAATCCAAACAAAAAATCATATTTTTGTAACCAAGTTAGAAAATGATGGGAAGTTCTAGTTTGTAATACAATTTTTTTTAAAGCTTTATTTAGTTTGCAGATTTGGCTATAAAAAAATAAAAAAGAAAGAATCAGTTTCTTCTTTGTTTTTTTTTTTCTTTTGTGTAAATTAGTTTATTATATACCATACAAGTGTGCAAGTCTACTATAGAAAAGAGAATCACCATTTCAGTAGGCATAAGCCTATTTCACTTGAGCTCACTAACCCACTATTATCAGCAAAATTTGTGGACCAAACAGTGGAACAAATAGACTTAACAAGAGAGCCAACATATTCAGCAAATTTCTAGTACGCAAAAGCCTATTCTACAAACCCAATCTTAATCAAATTCAGGAGACAAGGAAATGGATAGACTTCCTTTTTTTGGCCATACTCTGTTTTCACTCTTCAGAATTGCTGGAGATATACATATACCGCATCTCGGACAAGTTCCCCAATTATTGTAACTATTGCTAACATTCATCCAAGCTGATGCCCTGCCTCTTTATCTTTGATAATCACTTTTTTGTGTTTCAATTTCTTGCAAAAGGAGAAAAAAAACACGAATCTCCATCCACCACAACAAACACCATCCTCCCCACGGACCCCCACCCCCCCCCCCCCCCCCCACACACACACACACACACACACACACACACAGATGTTAACCCTCCAAGAAATCAGGTTTCCTTTTCCTTCTCCTCAACCACTACTGAGAATTAAGCAGAGCCCGCTGCTTTTGTGTATTTGCTACTTACAACAAACTCCAATACATATCCCCATTTCTATGTTCCCTTTAAACAGAGCCTCATGCTGCTGTATCATTGCTTACCTTCATTCTATCCTTACATGTGTGGATTCAATGGCTGACTGCTTGTTAACTAAGCAACTTTTCATGCATCACCCTTTCTTCAAAGCAGAACGGGAAGATGGTATTCAAATGGAGGATTTCTTCCTCCATCCAGATGCACACTCTCAGCTAAAAGAAATCTTAAACCTCCACCAAAGGGAACAGTTATGGGTCGGATATGGTAGAGGAAGGGGCAACATCTACAGTAAGGATGCAGTAGCAAAAGTAAAGCAGGAAATATGACATGGACAACAAACACCTCAATGTTATGACCCCTTTGCTCTAGATACTGTCAATCCATGTATTACCAGTAAGCGTCAGACAAGTAAATCCATAAATTCACAGAGATTAAGCCGCCTTTAGTTGTGGAACCGGTTCTGGGTTTCTGGAAATTGCTGAGACCCCATGTGTAAAACTGGTTTCCAAACTATTTTTTTGCCATGCACAGAGGAAGAGGATGGATGATTGTTTGGGAGGGATGGACCTATCATGAAAGAAGAAAACCATTTGAAAGTATGACAAAAGGATATGTTAGAGACGGTTCCCCAGTTCATCAAAAAGATTTTGTGTGGCATCCCTTGCTAGGTGCACTTCTGTTTTGCATATCAACTGTGTGCCCCCAGGCCCCCACCCCACAACAAAACACAAGTAAAAAATACAAGATAAACCAACAAGCAAAAAACATCCCAGCCCCCAAATGAGAGCTATGGGTTTGAGTAGCCCAGCCTCAGCTAGTTTCTTCTGTCAAGAAGATATGTTTGGTGGTAAGAAAGCTAAATATATGGAAGTCTTTCAGGTTTACCCGATGCACAATAGTAGGAGATGCCTTCATATGATATTATGATGTCAGATCACACCAATAAAATACACAGTTAAGCCATACCAGTCACTCTTCTCCAAACTTATAACACCTCCTAATGATCAGAGTAATGACTGTCCGGTAATAAATAGACTTCTTTTTTTTTTTTTCTGATAAGTAAATGTGTATTAAGGACGACCGCCAAAAAGGGGATGAACCCTGAACAACTAGAATATACAAACCAAAACATCTCCTATGTCATCACTGCCTATATATCTACAGGCATATACCAGTTACCCAAAAAGTCTACAAAAGTAGACAAACTAAAAGAAGGATTTCCTTCAAACTATGTATCGGATGCTCCACTCCGTCAAAAGCTCTGTAATTCCTCTCCTGCCAAATGTTTCACATTTCACAATGCGGAATATCATCCAAAATGTGTCTAACCCTCCGTTCGGACAACCACTACCCCAACACTGCATCAATGCCTCAACTAATAAATAAACTTCTGCAAGCATGGCAGTTAACAAACTTAACAAAGTAGAAAAGTTTAACATTGTAGCAAGAGCATACCACCATAATCCTCTTTGATTTTTCAGACCAAGCCCAAAAGCAACAGGGACACTAAGACTAACACAATATTTTATATAAAGCTTGTAACACAGTAAGACTAACACAACGTTCTCATTAAGTTGTAAGCCGAAAGCTATGCAACTATGACTGCTTATTCACCTGAATAAATCACTCCAAAGTAAACCCCATTTAAAAACTTTCATTACTACTTTTGCCGTGTCCTAAAAGTAGGCAATTCGAATTGAGCAGTATAAAAAAAAAAACAACAACTTAGAATGTCCGCAAAATATTTTGGCGTGTCATGTGGTTATGTGTGTATGTGTGAGACGGAGCGAGAGAGAAGTGGCCCTACCTATGGGTACCATATACAAAACCCAAAAAGTTTGCCATGCAAAATATAAAGAAGGCATTCCCTTTAAAATTTCGGGATTATCAAATTTCTGGATTTCTCACTGCCTTAATTTCCTAGATTCCCAAATCCCTAATCAACACACCCAACATTGCATAGCTAAAATAAAAACTGCACATGGCAGTTCAAACTTTCTTCAGTAGAAAAGTTAAACACAACAACCGCTACCACCACTCTTTCGGGCAACAAAGCTCAAAAGCAACCAAACACCCCACTAACACAAAATATAAAGTTTTAACACAGTAAGACTTACACAATGTTCTCATTAAGTTGTAAGCTGAAAGCTATGCAACTATGACTGCTTATTCACCTGAATAAATTACTCCAAAGTCCAAACCAAACTTTTTCTACTTTTGGATAAAAGTAGGCAATTCAAATTGAGCAGTATATTAAAACAACAACTTAGAATTGCAAAATATAGGGTTATATAGCACTTCAATTTTGGGTCTAATGAATTTCATTGCCCACTCATCTCAAAACCCTGCCTCTATCTCAGATCAAAAAAGAATGCATCTGCTCAAGATTTGAGACTCTTAACATAAGTTC
The DNA here is from genome assembly GCA_033060915.1 of Euryodendron excelsum. Taxonomy (NCBI): domain Eukaryota; kingdom Viridiplantae; phylum Streptophyta; class Magnoliopsida; order Ericales; family Pentaphylacaceae; genus Euryodendron; species Euryodendron excelsum. The sequence continues at coordinate 23,351,042 of CM065398.1, forward strand.
GTATCCAAATAAAAGTCAGTAAATCTGGTAAGAATTTTGAGTTGTCATATAATTGAAAAACACCAAGCTGCCTCTTGTTCTAATCATGGTGTTCACATTTTCTCTCAAACAAGTTGATTAACTTAATGCCAGCTAAATTTTGAAAGACAATAATATGCATAAGCCTTTCTCAGTTTAAAACAGATAACGGTGAAAGAATCCTCAACCTTCACAAATGTAATTGAACAACACAGAGAGAGAATAGCATTAACGAGATTTCAAGGAACTGAACAAGAAAACGTCATCCAGCAAAGTAACCCGAAGCACGCTAACCTATTGTTCTGTAAACAAAATTACTTTTTCTGCTAATTGCTGATAATGGTTCTTACGAATCCACATCAATTAACAGTAATAATGAAATTAGACGTTCTTAAGTTCAAGAACTCCAAATAAAATAAAGCTATATATATTGTCAAACGATTTAAAAAATAAATAAATAAATGGTAGTTTCCACTGAAATTCATCATAATCATGTCCAATCTATCCACTCCTCATCACATAAACTCATTCGGGTTTAGTAAACAGCATTCAGATCACTCAATTTACTCGTACAAAAAATACAAAACAAAACAAAACAAAAATCTAAAAAATTACACGAATCTCCCCCAAACACCAGAAAACGATGGAAAGAGAAATTAAAGAGAGAATTCCAACAACCAAAAAAAAGTTTAGTTTGCACTGAAATATATACATAGATGTACAAACTTCGGGGGAAATGTAGTTTCCATTGAAATTCATCATATCTATGTCCAATCCGCACCACACAAACTCAAACTAATACTCAGGTGACTCTGATTGAAATGAAAAACGAGAGCGAGAATTGATTTAGTCGCAAGAGAAGACCTGAGGGGGCAATCGCCAAGCTTCGGACTTGGAAAAGCACATGTCGTCAAGAGCCTCGCTGCGGCACCAGCGGCACTTGTTAGAGTACTGCGAGCACTGCGACTTCGAGGCCATCTGGCTGCAGTCCACGATCTGATTGTTCCTCCTAGTGCCTCGCAAGCTCCGTATCGAACCACCATCACCGGTCGAGATCTTTCGGTAATTGCTATTGTCGCCGACGACGATTCCGTGCGTTGATTCGTAGAGCGTCGCAAGGAGGAGGATCAGAAGAAAAGGAACAAAGAGCGAGACTCTATACACAGTAGTTGCCATGGAAATACAGGGGCAATGACTGAGGTAGTTGTTGAGTTGCAGTGACTGAGGATTGATCGAGCTCAAAAATGACGAAATATTTTTAATATAAAAAATAATACCATTAAAGTAAAAATAAAAATGACCAAAAAAAATTAATCCTTTACCCTGTTAAGAGGCGTTTGGCCCGAGATTTTATATTTTACTGATGAAAAATATTATTCTTACAAAAAATTCATACAAAATTTACATATAAAATAATGTGACAATGACTATTTCGTAATTAAAAACCATTATGTTAGGTATTTGTTTTGAATAAAAAGTTTTCATTAAGACACATTATTTTGTATAAAAATTTTGTATGAATTTTTTATTTGTATAGTATTACCCTTAACTGATATTTCTTAGCTTGTGGAATTGGACCCGATAAGATTCTTGCTCATCTAATCTAGTGAGCTTTACAATTTGTTTGAAACTTAACGGAGGAGAGAAAGGGATAGAGAGTGAAAGAGAAAATAAAAAAAAATTAATTTTTCTGTCTTGTTTGATTTTATAAAATAAAAATAAGAAAAAGATAGAAAGAGTGAAGAGGGAGGTAGAAGGAGTGAAGAGGGAGAGTGATTTAAAATTTACTCTCTATTTCTTATTTTCTTTCCCTCCTTTTCTCTTTTCATTCTCTCTTGGATAGAATTAAGCAAGAAAAACAAAGTAAATAGTGGCTTCCTCTTTACCAAGTTCCAAATAGGCTGTTAGTCCCTTCAGGGTTGACCGCTTCCCACCTAAGAGGTTATTTATTTATTTTACTTTTTAGACAAACCAAAATATATAGATAGGTTAAAGGTCTCAAAAAAAAAAAAAGGAGGAAAAGGGGGCAAATTACAATTATATTGTTTGTAATTTATCTTGTGTCTCAATTTGATTATTGTCATTTTAATTATAATAACTTTAACTCTTTAATTTTAAAAAATATATAAAATTAATTCAATTGATAATAATTATTATTAAATTGGGCAAAAACTAACAACATGTCTCGCATGTGATGGGCATAATGATAAATTCAGTTAATTCTCACAATAAAAAATTAGACTTTATATTTACAATAGATATATACATCTATACATATCAATACATCAGTTAATTGAGAGAGAGAGAGATGGCGGCTGGGAGAGGAAACAAATGAAATGGGGGCTGCTAAGTAGAGGTGTAAAAAAGAACCAAAAAAATTGAGAATTGAACCAATTCAGTCTTAATAGATTGATTTGTTTCAGATTTATTAAAGAGTTAATTCGGTTTTGGGTAAAAAAAAAGTATCAAACTAATAAATTTAATTTGGTTATTGAGTATGCATTTTATAGACGCCAACTAAATTGATCCAACTTAACCCGAAAACTAAACCGAGACTTAATTTATTTATACAATCAAAGTTAGTATATATTACATATATGTTTTTAAATTATTATTATTTGTATTTTATTATTGTTAATATCTGTTTACATATTATTATTTAATTATTTAAAAAAAATTTAAGGATGCAAGATTATTCATTTTTTTATTTTTTTAAAAAAAACTATATTTCGCATAAAAAAAAAGTAGACCCAATCTGAACTTATCCGAGGTCGAACCGAACTAATCCATACCAACTCAAATTGGTTCGATTCAATTGCATAAAAGGTTGGATTTGATTATAAATTTAAAATTTTAAAACAAGATAGATTGGATTAGTTCGGTCGAGTCTGAGATTAGCACAGACTCGACCATGCAGACCCGTGCTGCTGAGGTAGGTGGGGCTCGGTCCGCTCGGACGTGGGGTGTGGGTGGCGGTAATGATGCAAGGAGATTGGGTTCCCGTAAAGGTAGTACACAAAGAAGAGAGAAGAAATTGAAAGGAAAAAAGAAAAACAATGGAAAGAGGAGAGGAAACAGAGGGTGGTTTCCAAAAAACAATTGAGTTTAATCATTGTTTTCTTTTGATTTGGTGAATCTAAAAAGTTGTCTCCATCCCCTTTACAGAACTATCAGGCATCACGGCGGTTTTCAATTTCCTGTTGCTTCATTGATGATGTTTTGTTGGCTGTGGGTCTCTTCATTTTCTGGGTGTCGCTTATTCTTCATTAGAGAGACTCCTATGCAAGTGATTTGATTGTTTAACTTTGGGGGTCTGGTTAGCTTTCTCTGTACTTTGTGACAATTGGAGTAGTTTCAAATTCTGTAAACAATGGTTTGGATGAAGACAATGAACCTTTAAAACAAAGTCAACCCAACAAAGAATTTTTATAGGCCAAGAAGATGTCAGAGACTCGAGGGAGGATGGGGAGGAAAGGGCTGGGGATGAGAAGCGGTGGAGGAGAGAGAAGCCGAACAGAGAGAGAGATAGCTGGGCAGAGGAGCAAAAAGGAGAGAGGACGCAGGGTGGTGGTCGGAAATGGAAGAATGGGTAACGAAGGATAAAGGAAATATGGCGTGAATTTACCATTATGCCTATAATGTGTGGAGCATGTGATCATTTTCCATCTACTTCACTATCAGTCGTTATTAATTGAACTAATTTTGTATTTTTATAAAAATTAAATAGTAAAATTGTTGCAATTAAAACTGCAATGAGATACCAGATAAAATACAAAGATTGTTAAGTGTAATTTGCCCCCCCCAAAAAAGTGAAGTTCCCGTTTGGCCACTGTTTTGATTTTTGTTTTCTGTTTTTGATTTTTTAAATTTAACGGAATCGTGTTAAGCAAACTGATTTTGAAAATTATTTCCATCAAAACCACATTTAATTAGCCAGTTTCAAAACTTGTCTTTAGAAAACTTTTTATAAAACACCCAGTTGTTCTAGTTTTATGAACTAATAAAAAGATATTTTTCTAAGTTTTCAGAACTGTTTTTAATTTGAAAATAAAAACGACACATAAATATGTTGTTTTTAATGGTTCCATTCTTTTTTGTTTTCAATAATAAAAAAAATGAGATATTCTCAATGTGGTTTTTTTGCAAACTAGTTTTGAAAATTGTTTTCATCAAAATCACATTTGATAAGCCAATTCCAGAATTTGTTCTTAGGAAACTTTTTAGAAAACACCCAATTTTTCCAGTTTTATAAAGTAATAAAAAGGTATTTCTCCAAGTTTTCGAAACTATTTTTAATTTGAAATGAAAACGACACAAAAATGATGACGTTTTTAATGGTTTCATTTTTTTTCAATAATAAAAAAGGTAAAATATTCTCAGTGTTTTTTTTATTTGTTTTTGATAACACGAAAAACATAACTGAAACAGTCACCAAAGAAGGTCACAACATTCTTAGCCAAATAGTACGAAACTCCATTACTTCTGCTACGGTATCATTAACCATTAAATGCATATTAAAAAATCATAAGTATGACATATGAACCCTTACTTGGGCACCCATTAGAGATTAATTTTCACAAATTAATTTTTGCATGGATTAATATTACTTGAAAATGTTTATACTAGTTTCTGTTCTATCTTATTTCTATTTTAGCATAAACATAATCTTTCATTTGTGCCTTGTCCATTTGCTATTTTTACAAACATTTTCCTATTCTCTTGAAAAGTATAAGTTATTTTTCAGTGAATATAGTTCATTCCATCTTCTGCATTCATCATGCCTTACAAATATAATGATTCCCAAATTGTTTCAAACCACTTGATATACTTGATGAATATTCTAATTTGTAGGATTTTCGAATAACATGATATATTAGTTTATAGTAAGATCAATTCAGCACCTCTTACGTACAATTTTCGAAAAAACTAGATAGATCTTGTTGTCGTTGCTCAATTGTACAAAGCGTGGAACAAATTGAGATTTGCAAATAATACGATAACTATACCCTCATTAGAAAATGATTCATGCCTATTTTTTATTTTTTGTGGTGCCTCTCTTCTCTCCGAACCTATTTTATATCATTTAATTCTAGATATATAACTGAGCATATTTAATCTCCTCCAATCTCTCAATTTTTGCTTGGTTGCTGGTAAAATTTTATTTAATAATTGTGCGAGAAGCCAATGTTTTTCTTGAGAAAATCATTCAAGGATAAGTATTAAAAGAAGAAATTAATATTAACAACTAATACGAATCCAAGGACCAACTTTTGTCAAGTCTCTTCAAAATCTCTATTTCTTGAGATTTAAGTATGTATAACTTCACAAGGCCTTAACTCATGCAAAAGCTATTGTGATACATTTGCAAAACGCATGAAATGCGCTCTAACACACGGAAAGAATGAAAACAATAAGCATGCATTATTTCTTCTATTTTATTTTATTTTATTTTTTTGTTGGATAATTTTTCTTCAATATTAATTAACAAATCAAAGCTTGTTTTTCTGATTGTATGAGCACCAGATGAGGCCTAACAATTAAAAAAAGGTTAATTTGTGAGAAGAATGCTATAGTTTTTTCACATAATTATAAACCCCAGGTTTGAATTATTATTTTGTTTAGTTTACATATCATCAGTTTGTTGTTTGAAATGAAAGATAAATCGTAAAAATGAGTTATCTTATACAAATCTAACAATAATCATACAACACATTTTCCAAAAATCATATATGTGCTTATATTAATTTTTGTACTAGGTTTTGTAAAGCTAATGAAACCTTCAACAAAATTTAGCAAAATTCTCCCACGTTAAATACCAAATTGCCCCTAGGAGCTCTCAAAATTACAAAACTATGTGTGTGACTCTCGTGGTCTTACAAATTTTCTTTAGCTACTAAAGACACATTACCCTTATAGTTGGCTAATTGTCCAATTCAACAAATCTAAAATAAATTTGCTAAATGTGATTATATTTGAAATACGTCAAACTAATGCATTTTAGAGTTTGTTTCAACACATATAACTACTCAAACACCTTGGGATGGTTATGAACTTGCTTTGAAAAACAAAGGTCTTGACTGAGACATTTCCTTGAAGCTACTCCTCAAGATTTATCTTAGTAATTATTTAGTGAGTTACTCTTAATTGTGCCGGAAGAAAAAATGGCTGAGTAGAGAGACTATGATGACAAAAAAAACCCAAATTGTTTGGCAAATATGAGATGTGTGTTCGATGTAGTTTGAGTACATACAACCTACAAGCCTGATTATGTTTTCGGTCTTGGTGGATCTAACCTATAGTATAATATGGACAAGGGCCCGTTTGGTTGGCCTTTTTTGCCTTGACTTTTTTTGCTTATAAGTAAAAAAATTAAAATTTTGAAACTTTTTTGCCCTTTTTTTTTTAACCTTTCTGCTCACCTTATCTTGTTAAAAGCAAAAAAAAATGAAAAAATCTAGCTTTTTGCTTATAAACCAAAAAAATAAAAATAAAAAACTTCAAAAAAATTGTATCAAACAAGTTCAAAATATAAGAATTAATCTAACACGCTCCATCATATTTGAGATTTTGGCGTATTGGTAAGTTTCTAACATTTGATATCAGATGGTACATAAAGAAAAATGGCTACCTGCTTCAACAGTGAAAGCAACCTAAAGTGAGGAGAGTGCAGATTTGGATTTCTATCAAAACAATTTTTAGGCATGGAGCAAATTTTGCTTTAAGAATGAAAGCTACCTAGACTTTTTCTTACTTTTCTCTTTCTCCTTTTTTTTTATTTATTTTTATTTTTTTTGTGTAATTGTTTCAGAAACTCTATCAACAAGGAGCAAGAGTATTTTAGAACATAATACAGGCCCCTACAGGCTGGTTGCCTTAGGTTATATAAATTATCCATCAAAGCCTAGCAATTAATGCTTACCAAAATGGTTGTGTTAAGTCTTACAACGAGGTGAATCAAGAGTTCAACAAACAGCTTAAGGACAGGGTGTCCCAACTAAGGACCCAATTTCAAGAGAAAATGGGTATGTTAACACCACTCTTTTTGGATTACCAATGAACGACTGAGAGCACATTAAAAGGGCCCGTGGTGTGCATGATTCTAGTTGCCCTTAAAATGAACGTCTTTTTCCTGTTCTTAATGCTCATAGTAAGGGTAGTTTTCCTTCCGAGTAATATTATACAAATAAAAAATTTATAAAAAAATAACGTGCCTAAAATCTAAATGAGAGCCTTTTATTTCAAAATAAAACACTTATTATAACGATTTTTAATTACAAAACTGTTATTACTACATCATTAGTAGGAGTTACTGTACAAATTTTTTTTATTTTTTGTAAGAACAACGTTTACAATTCCTTCCTAACAGATAGCTCATATCTATTTCATTCTTTCTTCCTAAATAGACCTTAACAATGAGTAATTATCCAGGTTACTGTCACACAAACATCATTATACTGTGACATTGTATTTAAATTGTAACACACGTGAAATTTTTTACACGGCAAAAATTTTAAATTTAAAAACGCATTATACACCTAGGATAATACCTATAATTTCTAAAAAAAAGTATTATTTCTCTTTACGCATGACATCATATAAGTAAACCGTTATACCATATGAGCATAATGACGTGGTGTAAAGACTACCATATATAATTTCTTAACAACCCCTATCATAGGGGTGATTTAGTGCTATTTAGGAGACATCTTAGGATGTTGTTATCGTATTTTCAAGTTAAGATTTCATTTTGCTAGTTTTGTTCAATATTAAGTGAGATTATCATGGGTTTAAATGAGGTAACAAGATGGATCCGTTTAATAAGATTTGCTAAAGGAGGATTTTGAGCCCAATAAGAGGGTATAAGAAATGATTCATGCCTACTTTTCACTTTTGCAGCTGTGCAACTTCTCTCTGCCCATTGTTATTCTAGATATCTATCTGAACGAATTTTAATTTCCTCCAACGTCTCAGTTTTTGCTTGATTGCTTTTAAGTATATTTAATAATTGTGCCAGAAGTTAAAAAAAAAAAAATTATACCAACAATTCCATTGGGAAAAAATTTCTTAAGCAAATCGTTCAAACATAAGTATTAAAAGGAACAAATAAATATTAAGTTGCCTTTGTTACTTAAAAGCATAACTAATATGAATCCAAGGACCGACTTTTATCAAGTCTCTTCAAAATCTCAATTTTTTGAGATATAAGTGTATGTAACTTCACAAGACCTTAAATCATGCAAAAGCTATTGTGATAAATTCGCAAAACGTATGAAATGTTCTCCAACACACTGAAAGAATGAAAGAAGCATGAGTTATTTCTTCGTTTGATGTAATGCCATATCTATTTCAATGTTAAGAAAATTAATTAATTTTACATATTAAGGCAAGTTAGTTTTAATAAATATAATGATCATAAACTATGGGGGTAGTTCTTGCACAGTAGCTTTTATTAGTCATGGTAATATAGTTGTTGCTTGAAATAAAAGACAAATCATAAGAATGAGTTATAATATGATTTAATGCCTATGCAAACAATTATGTATATTTATGTATACATAAATTTGTATAATTACTTCTCATGGGCAAACCTAACAACGTTTCCCTCGAAAACTCACATTTTAATTCTTTTAAATATCTAACAATAATCATACAACTCATTTACCAAAAATCATAGACCTGTTTATATTAATTTGCTATATGGGTTTGTAAAGCTAATACAACCTTGACGAGTATTTAGCAAAATTCTCTCCTATAAAGTACCAAATTGCCCCTAGAAGCCCTCAAAAATTCAAAATTACAAAATTGAGCGAGCGATACTCGTGTGGTCCTAAAAATTTGTAGTTACTAGAGGCATATTACCCTTACAGTTGGCCAATTGTCCCCTTAAACACTGAAAAATAAATTTCCTAAATGTGATAATATTTGAAATATGTCAAAATAAGTATTTCAAGAGTTTTTAACACATGAACTACCCAAACACCTTGAAAATAATTTTTTTTTCTTTTTATGCAAAAGAGAGAGTAATTTTTTTTTCTTCTTTGATTTTCTATGCCTTTCCTTCCCTTTGTTTTTCTCTTCATTTCTCTTCCCTTTTCACTCCCAAATTGAATCAAGTAAAAAAATGAAGAGAGAATAATTACTTTATTTCATTTCTCTTCCCTTCCCCAAGTTTTAAATAGGTCCTAAGCTTTTAGTGTATTGACCCCTAAAATTTAGAAGGTATTGCTTTGGCCTTTTAAAATTCAAAAATTTTTAACTTAGCCCTCTACACAAAATTCAAAAAATTTGTACCTTGACCTTTCAAAATTTAAAATTTTTTTAACTTTAAGCCCTCTTAACAAATTCTTTGGTTCCATCCCTAGTTAACATGTCTGATTTTGATAGGATACTAACAAATGCGAGGAGGTTGAATGCATTATATCTAATAAATTGCTTTAGATCCTTGCTCCAACTTCACTGTTCAATCTAATATGTTAAAATCTGTTAACAAAGTTCAATCTAATCTATTCTAATATATAAAAGGGAAACTCCAATTGTTGTCTTTGAAGCGTGGTAACGTTACATTTTTTTTCTTTCCTTAATTGTTTTATTAAATTTATTTATTACAGCTTTAATTAGTTTATCTATTAATAACTATAAAAGCAAAATAAGTAAGACAAAAAATAGTAAAATTACCCATAGTTATTCTGATAACTGCTTCAGCTATTTATAAATTTTAGAACATTCCATACTTCATTCACTTGCTGGCTTTTGAAAGATCATCATCTCCCATTACTACTATTTTTGACAATAATTAAAAATTGCATACGTGCCCACCCTCTAGTATTAAAAACTGTTCAATCCAATATGTAATATAACTAAATTAACTGGGTAAATCAAAGTTTGGTCAAAGGGTGAGCCATCCAAACAGGAAAAGGCCAGCCTGCAGAAAGAGTGAAACATACCTAGAGTGTGAGCCATCCAATGCTTCAAGAGTGGAACATAATATAAAAGTGAATCTAAGGCGCTCCAGGTTGGGTAAACTGGTTGAAACTTATTTTCGGAAATATTTTTTCCTGAAAAACCAATTTTAGGAACAAATAAAAAACAAGTTGTTTTGTGAGTTTCAAAAACTCTTTTTCATTTGAAACTGAAAACAATTGTGTTTTTGAAGCTCCCATTGATTTTTTTTTTTCCCAATCACAAAACCAAAAAGCAGAAACGGAAACAAAAATCATACCAAACGGGGGCCTAAGTTTGCAAAAATTGAACATTTTCATAGAAGAAGAGAATGGCTGACTGTTTGGCAAAGGATGGATCTACCATTTGAAAGAATGACAAAAGGATATGCCACTGAAGTTTCCGCAGTTCACCAAAGAGATTTTGTGTGGCATCCCATGCTAGGTGCGCTTCTGTATGCATTTCAACTATGCCCAAACCTCACAGGGTTGATCGGTTGGTCAAAGCTTGAGATTTGAGAGTCTGCTCCTTCCAAAGTCTTAACTCTCAAGTTCATAATATCTTGGGTGCAATCAATTCCTTTGGAGCACCCCAAAGCCTTTGGCCCTATAATTACCCGATTTGAATAGAACAGAAGGATTACACAAATTCTAAGATTAGTCGAGATACGTACAAGTTCACCACCCAGACACCCTGTTAGCAAAAAAAAAAAAGTTGTGCCCCCAGGCCCCACTAAAAAAATACGAGATAAACCAACATGCAAAACAATAGGAGATGCCAGCCTCAACTAGTTTCTTTGGCCAGGAAGATATGTTTGGTGGTAAGAAAGCCAAATATATGGAAGTCTTTCAGTCTTTCAGGTTTACCTGATGTACAACAGTAGGAGATGCCTTCATATGATATTATGATGTCAAATCATACCAATAAAATACACAATTAAGCCATACTATTCACTCTTCTCCAAATCTATGACACCTTGTAATGATCAAAGTAATGATTATCCCCTAATAAAGAAATTTTCTGCAACTACAAGTCGGGGCGGACCCAAAAAAATTTTTGAGGGGGTCCAACGTAAAAATTTTAAAACTTTAAGGATTGAAGGAAATTTTTTTTGAATTTTAGGGGACTAATACTCAAATTCTTATCCTAAAAACTAACAAAATTGTGCGATATAAATAGAATTTTCAAAACCTAAGGGGCGCAAAAGTACTAATTTTTATCATAAATATATAAAAATTATAGGGCCTAAGTACAATTTAAAAAATTTAAGGGGAGCCGGCGGTCTCTACATAGTTCCGCCACTCTGCAAGCATGGCAATTAACAAACTTAACAAAGTAGAAAAGTTCAATATTGTAGCAGGAGCATACCACTAAAATCCTCTTACAGACCAAGCCCAAAAGCAAAAGGCATACTCATCCTCTTCAAAACTGTATTGATGATGAATCTAGACATGTTTTATATAAAGCTTGCAACACAGTAAGAGTCTCAAACCCTACCTCTATCTCAGATCAAAAAAGAATGCATCTGCTCAAGATTTGAGACTCTTTAACATAAATTTGAACTCCAAATGACCACTACAAATAAAAATTCAGCAAATCTGGTAACAACTTTGAGTTGTCATATAATTGAAAAACACCAAGCTGCCTCTTGTTCTAATCATGGTGTTCACATTTTCTCTCAAACAAGTTGATTAACTTAATGCCAGCTAAATTTTGAAAGACAATAATATGCATATGCCTTTCTCAGTTTAAAACAGATAAAAGTGAAAGAATCCTCAACCCTCACAAATGTAATTGAACAACACAGAGAGAAAATAGCATAAAATTCCTGAAATTTTGAGAAACTGAAAAAGAAAAGCTTCATCCAGCAAAGTAACCTGAAGCAATCTGACCTATTGTTCTGTAAACAAAATTACTTTTTCTGCTAATTTCTGATAATGGTTCTTACCAAATCCACATCAATTAACAGTAACAACAATATTAAACTTTCTTAAGTTCAAGAACTCCAAATAAAATAAAGCTATATATATTATCATTTAACAAATGAAATAAATTGTAGTTTCCATTGAAATTCATCACATTCATGTCCAATCTATCCAATCCTCATCACATAAACTCATTCAGGTTTAGCAAACAGCATTCAGATCACTCAATTCACTCACACAAAAGATACAAAAAAAAATATATCTAAAAAATTACACGAATCTCCCCCAAACACCAGAGAACGATGGAAAGAGAAAATAAAGAGAGAAAAAAAAAAATGTAGTTTGCACTGAAATATATACATAGATATATGAACTTCGGGGGGGAAATGTAGTTTTCATTGAAATTCATCATATCTATGTTCAATCTATCCAATCCGCACCACACAAAATCAAATTGATACCCAGGTGACTCTGATTAAAATAAAAAAAAAACGAGAGAGAGAATTGATTTAGTCGCAAGAGAACACCTGAGGGGGCAATCGCCAAGCCTCGGACTTGGAAAAGCACATGTCGTCAAGAGCCTCGCTGCGGCACCACCGGCACTTGTTAGAGTACAGCGAGCACTTCGACTTCGAGACAATCTCGCTGCAGACCACGATCTGATTGTTCCTCCGAGTGCCTCGCAAGCTCCGAATCGAACCACCGCTACCACTGGCCGAGATCGTTTGGGAATTGGTATTGTCGCCGCCGACGATTCCGTGGGTTGATTCGAAGAGCGTCGCGAGGAGGAGGATCAGGAGAAGAGGAACAAAGAGCGAGACTCTAGATACAGTAGCTGCCATGGTAATTCTGATACAGAGGGTAGTTGCTGAGTTGTAGCGACTGCTGATTGTTCGAGCTCAAGCAAACTAGCATTAACAAAAACTTCTTTAATATAAAAAATAATAACATTAAATGAAATAATAAAAATGCCACCTAAAAAAAAAAAAGGTCCTGCTGAGAATTAAGAGTCATTTGGCCCAAGATTTTATATTTAAGTGATATTCCTTTAGCCGTGACATTCTTTCTCCACCTAATCTCGCGAGCTTCACGAATTGGTCTTTTCAAGGTTGACCGCTGCCCACATGAGAAGTTTTTTTCTTGTATAATTATATTTTACTTTAAACAAAAATTAGATTGACATTCCTGTAATTCAAAACTAACACGTAATCTGCTTACTATTTAAACTTATTTATAAAATAAATAAAATCATAACAAATTTAATAAAATAAAAAAAAATATTATGATATAAAATGATAAAATTATCTTTTGAATATTTTATTTTAAAAAGATGAAATGATGAAAATACTCTTATGACAAAATTACAATTAATTTTAACAGTTTCCATTTATTTTGCTGTTAAGTTCAAATCATAATGGGTTATTTGTTTATTTTTAAATCAAATAGAACTCATGTGATTTTAACTCAAATCACAAGAGGATAAAGTGTAATAATCTCTTTTTTTTTTTAACAAATGCACCACACCCCTCCAAAACAGAACACAAATTATCCACTACATCTTCTGGACTTTCCTCCAAGGACATACACATATCAAAATATATAGATAAGTTAGGTTTACAAAAATACTAAAGTTGGGAAATTTAAATACCCTCCAAACTAGACGATGGTGATTATCTTTGTTTGGAAAAAAGGAGGGATCTCGTCATAGATTATATTCAAGCAATAATTACACTTTTTATTTTTTTATGGTTTGAGTGAAAATCAATATACCCTTATGTGCTTTGGACTTAGTTGTAAAATTAATTGAAACTGTTAGAATTAATTACAATTTTGTCAAAAAAAATATTTTTGTCATTTCATCTCTCCAACATGAACCATTAAAAAGACAATTTTGTTATTTTATGTCAAAATAAGAGTTGCCCTTTGTAGGGGCATTTTCATTATTTTATCAAATATGTAATGATTCAACTATTTTACAGATAAGTCCAAACTAAGGTTATGTATTTACGGATCATCTGATTTTCATTCGAAGTATAAAAGGGTATGATTTCCACTCGAACTATAAAAGAGGAAGGTATAATTATGTCAGCATGACTTGTAACTGTTGAATGATGGAAAATAATTAAATAAATACATCTGATCTGATATTCTTCTTGGCTCGTTACCTAGGCCTCCTGCAGCTACCATTCTCCATCGTGCGCCGGGAGATTTATATCGGAAGCTTGAAAGGCGATCAGTTATATGCAGAATTGAATTGTCGTGCAATTTATTTTAGGGAACTGGGATTGGAATCCTTGGGATGTGAATGCACTTGTCGATCTACTGCATGGATATCCTTACAAAGGTAATCACTAAGCTTATAATAAATACGATGTGTAGTGACAAAAAAACCAGGTAAAAAAGCTAATCATGCGATCTGGTTGTATATAAGCCCTTTATGAATGGCTTGAATGGAGTGCCAACGAGAAAAAGGAAATGAAAATAAATTTCTGGTTGCAGGACTTGGCTAAATTTCTTTTGTTTATGGGTTTTTCCCTTTTTTTTTTTTTTTTTGTGGTAGGCAAGATTATGCATGAAGAAATTGTATTCATTGATAAATTCGTAGTTGAGCTCTTTTTACACTCTAAGAGAAATTGCATCTCCAGTAGTTGTAAATATTCTCTTTTTTTTCACAACAGAAAAAGGGACAATATATTGATCAATCAAACAATTACAGAGCAAGGGATAGGATCAACAACTCTATGGCAAAAACCAAGAGATAGATCCACACCAAGCCACAGAACAAGAACAAAAAAGAAAAACTGGTGAGGTACCAGCACCAACACCCTCCAGACAGACACATACCCTCCCCCCCAAGGAATACAATATATCATTAACTGATATAGACATCCCCAAGTTACCTGATTTTAACTATATAGCTGCTTAACATTTTTCTTCCTCTGCTACCTCCATCTAGGATGTATCAGACTTGTTGAATATTACATCATTTCTTGCTAATCAAATATGCCATATAACTGATATGAATTATGATCCCCACAACATTTTTTCCAATCTCCTATATTTGAAACTCTACTACCACTTGGCATGATCACCAAGATTTTTAGCACTAACCCAACTCACACCTCACCACTTAAGGACTGCACACCATACCTTCCAAGCAAATATACATTTGATAAGTAGATGGTTTGAGTCTTCATCCTCCATCTGACACAAGCAACATACTATAGAGCTGCCTTGAGGAAGGCAATTCCTTCTAGCAAGCATCACTTTTGACTTTATTTTCCCCTGCAAAGCAATCCAACTAAAGATTTTTTTATTTTAAAGGAGCATTGACATCCCACACTTTTGATAACACAGTGTCCTCTTGACTATTCCCTCGTCTTACTTCCTTACAAATAGAATTCACATAAAATAGACCATCATTTTCCAATTCCCAGGTAATTGAATCCTTTTTTGAATTATCCAGAGAGCATGGTTCAATCA
The DNA here is from genome assembly GCA_033060915.1 of Euryodendron excelsum. Classification (NCBI taxonomy): domain Eukaryota; kingdom Viridiplantae; phylum Streptophyta; class Magnoliopsida; order Ericales; family Pentaphylacaceae; genus Euryodendron; species Euryodendron excelsum. The sequence continues at coordinate 23,366,407 of CM065398.1, forward strand.
ACTGCAGCAAATTGTTTAACTCCTCTTCTTCCCAACTGAACAGATTTCTTCTATGCTTCAAAGACCATTTCTCTCTGATTCCTTTCAAATCTACAATACTAGCATTTTTCTGGATTGACAAATTGAAAAGTCTAGGAAAAATTTCATTCAAAGAACTGTCACTAATCCATCTCTCCTTCCAGAACTTAGTATTCCTTCCATCCCCTACCTTAATCTTTAAATTCTTTAATAATATGTCTTTAAAAATTCCCTGATTCCAGCCTATATTTAATATATCCACCCACACAACTGAACCCGAGTTTCTTTGTAAAACACCAGGCAACCATCCCCCTTCTTCATACTTGTATTTATGGCAGAAAACTCTCCTCCATAAGGGTTCTTTTTCCTTTACAAATCTCTACCACCATTTAGATAATAGAGCCTTATTCATTACAGAGACTGGAATCACTTCAAGACCTCCCCTACCTTTGCATCTAGTTATCTTACTCCACCTAACACATTGAATTTTCTTTTTTCCCAATTGATCTCCCATAAGAACTTCCTTGGCATCCTCCCCACCCTATTGCAAACCTCCTTTGAACAAAGATAAATAATATAAAGGTAAGCTAGACAAAGTTGATTTTATTGAAGTGAGCCTACCTCCTGTGTACAAGTAACTCCTCTTTCAGGTTGCTAACTTTCTTTTCAACTTACCTAAAACAGGATCCCATGTTTTGATGAGTCTTGGATTTGCTCCCATTGACAATGTAAATTTTTATTACGTAAACATGCACTAAAATGTGACATGTATTTTTAAGTCATATTTTTATATATTGTATTTTAATTTTAAAAGACACGTGTTTTATTTTGGTGCCTTACTTGTGTAAAAAATTATACACTATCAATGTATCAAATCTAAACTCTATTATTTAACACTCTTCCAACTTTTAATCGTATTAGTATCTGCTATACTATTGTTAACTGTATATTTAGAAAGGATGATGCCAAATTAGAAAATTTATACAAATTATATAATCCAAATGATGAGTGTTATTTTTTTTAAAATAAAATACCTATAATAATGGTTCATCATAGTAGGATTCTATGCAAATTTTATAACAGGAATGCTAGCAGTTGCCTTAGTCAGTCGTCCATGGACCATCGCGCTGTATGGTTGCCGCGTGTCCATGAAGCTCAAACAGTTAACTGGTACCGGAAAATATAAGTCATCTGGAAAAGTGGACCACGATACCTTTTGGATCATTGAAAGAATAAAAAAACAAGAAATCATTGTGAAAGAGAAGCAAGAAAATAAGCATAAAAAACTAAGTAGAATGTTATTTACAGACTCACTGTCATAACTGGGTCACGTAACATGGGACTTACGAAAATTAGTAGCCCTCCTGTTAACGTACACGAAGACGACGAGTGATCGTCCGCTTGTAAATAGCGTGCCCCAAAAATTAAACCTGTGGTATAATGTAAACGTCAGAGTCATGATTGCAAAAACGAAGATAAAAATAATAAAAAACAACCACATAACTTATCTTGTAGAAAAAAATTAGGTGAGTAACATTTATGTGTTTAACAGTACTATTACTATTATAATTTTGGGATACTTATATTTTATTGCATTGTGATTTAAGTAAAAATTAAATAATTTTATGTGGTTTAAAAACAAATATACGACTTTTTGTGGTTTAAACTTATATATAAAATGTATGAAAACTATTATATTTAACTAAAATTCTATTATAAGGTATTTTTATCATTTTATATCTCTATTAGAACATCAAAAAGACGATTTGATAAAATAAAATAAAAATATCTTGAAAGGCAACCATTTATTATGACATAAAATGGCCAAATTGTCTTTTAGATATTTAATTTCGAGAGATAAAACGATAAAAATACCTAAATGACAAAATTTTCGTTAAATCAAACGATTTTCATTCATTTAGCATAAGTTCAAACTATAAGGAGGTTATGTGTTCACTTTTGAACCACAAAATGATCATCTTATTTGAGCTCAAATCACAATAGGATAAAATGTAATTACTCCTATAACTTTTTACTATTTATGTAATAATGTGTCATATATTGAAATATTTAAAATTTATTAATAGTAATTTGTATTAACTTATTACTAAAAATTTATCCTACCTCATACGTTCAGCCATTCTACTCTCAATCTCCTATATATTTGCTTATTACTTCTATATTCATTAATAATTGTTGTACATACATAAATAACATTTGAGTTGTTATTGTAAGAATTTCTACACAGGTGAATAGGTGCTTCTAATCAAGTGTCTCCACAAATGTATCAGTTAAGCTTTTTTGTTTTTATTTTTTATGCTACAAGGTGTTCAGACTTTGGATTAACTACTCTATTAAATTTATACAAAATAATCGTTCACACATACTATGTAAACTTCACATATTATTATATAAATAATGACTGACCATAAAAAACCGTGGAGAGAGATAGCATTCGAGACTTCAAGTCTAGCCAACCGCTAGCCACCTCTTATGATTGTACATGTCATCTAAGGATCTGTTTGGTAAATGTTTTTCGTTTTTGTTTTTTGTATTTTGTTTTTTGGAAAAAAAATAAAAAACAGTGTTTATTTTCTGTTTTTTGTTTTTAGTTGTTTACAAAATTTAGAAAAAGAAAATGAAAAACAATACAATGGGTGTGTTCTCTGTTTGGTACTGTTGGCACAATAGTAACCTACAAATGTATATCATCAAACTATAAAAAATACATAATAAAAAATAAAAATTGACAACATTACCAAACGGACCTAAATTTATGGTCTTTTTATGTTATAAGTGCTATTTGTATGGAATATTAAAGTTTAGTGGTGCTTTCATTTAAATATATTTGAAAAATAAAAATTATAACTTTTAAATAGATTAGAATCAATGTAATTTTAAAATTTATCAGTGATGTAAATATGATATTAAAGTTTATGGGTACTTACATTTTACTCACTTGTGGTTTAACTCAAAATTAAATAACCTCTTTGAACTTTAAAAGTAAACAGATGACCCCTTGTGGTTTTGGACTAAAGTGTAACTTAATAGAAATAGTTAGATTTAATAAAAATTATTATGGGTAATTACACTTTACCCCCTCTGATTTGAATCAAAATCAGATGATCTCCTATGGTTTAAAAGTGAATACATGACCTACTGTGGTTTTAGAACATTAAAAAGATGATTTGACCCCCTTTTATATCAAAAAGATAATGAAAACCACTAGATTTAACCGAAATTCTATCATATGAATATTTTGATCATTTTATATCTTCCAATTAGAATATTTAAAAGACAATTTTGTGAAATAACCAAAAAAAATAATAGACAACACTTTATTTTGGCATAAAATGGTCAAATCATCTTTTTAATGTTTTAAGTTATAGATAAAATGACAAAAATATCCTTATAATAAAATTTTCATTAAATCTAATAGTTTCCATCCATTTGTACTTAGTCCAAAACTACAGGGAAGTCATTTGTTCACTTTTAAAGTTTAAGGGGGTCATCTGATCTTGGGTCAAACCATAAGGGTAAAGTATAATTACCCGTAAAGTTTAATAGTGACAAAATGTCGTCCTGTCTAATTATTGAATTTCTTTGGCTGACTATAATGATAGGACTATTTATATGATTATTGTACCCTTAACGCAAAATTATTGTATATGCTAATAAAGCAAAATTAATCCTATGTGACTAGATAATTCAAATTATTCATGGTGTTCACTTTTGAGTCGTTAACGAAATAGATTTATGTACAGTCAATAACTTATTATTTTGGTAATTATTTATTAAGTTGTGGATACTCGAAGTGTGATCAACTCCTTGTTATATTGGATAGCCAATTTATTAAAGATTTTTACTTTGATTAGAGATTTTGAAATTTTTTACTATGTGATTAGTATATTAATATTGTGAGCGTTCTAGACTCATTTATGTCCGTGAATATAATCGGACAATTTTTTTAAAATTTACTTAATATTTTTACTGGAAAAGAAAAATTCACTTCGTCTGAAAGAAGTACCAAGAAGGGAGTGTAATTATGAAAGACAAAAAAAAAACAAAAAAGAACAAAAGAACTTAACATATGCATAAAATATTAAGTAAATTAGTGATTGATGTACATACGAAAAGTAACAAAATAAAAATTATGTTATCAAAAACGAAAAAAAGAGTGATTTGACTCTTCAAAAGTCAATATCAAAAGTGAAAATTCAAAGAGTGATGTTATTTTAATACATGGAAGCGTTTTTTTTTTTTTTTTGGTACAGAAAAGGGATGCAGGTAAGGGACGCCAACACCCTGTCAGGGCAACAACCGGTACGGCCTCCCCCAGCCATCTGAATCCATTGGGCGCGGTACACCAAAGGTCCTCCGTCCCGAATCCGAAACTAGAGACGACGTCGTAGCCTGTGAAGATAACCCCAACAGACGGCTACGGAGTTTCGACCCCCTAACCCAATGATCAAAGGGCCGAACTAAAACCGCTGAACCAACCGCCCATTGGTAATACATGGAAGCTTAGTAGATGGTCGTAAAGTGACTGTTTAATCAACTCCATTGGGCATTCTTTATTTTATAAAAGAATAGTGTAAAAATTTATAGAAAAATAGTACTTTCCATTCAGAAATTATAACTCTGGCACATGTACCTTTCTTGGGCTCCACTAGAGGAGGTTAAAGTCATTTAAGTTCTGTTTAAAACTCTAATTTTTAGTTGATGAAGGGCAAATTAAAAAAAAAATAGAATAAAATAAAAGAGTAATCTTATTCTATTTTTTATCACTTTTTTTTTTTTTTTCAATCGAAAATTCGGATTCTAAAAGAGCTCTAGCATGGAATTTATCTGGTGAGATCAGTACTCTTTGAAATATTTCAGAGCACTCATCGAACTACAATTTTGCAGTCAGGCAGGCCAGAAAATTAGCTTCAATATGGTTAACCAGAATATTAGCTTTAATTTTGTTCCTCGGTGCCTTCCTTGCTTGTTATTTGTTCCTAATCCTTTGATCATTCCTACAGACATCTCTTATATTGAACGTTTTGAAAATATTTTTACTTTTTAGATTTTTAAAACCCAATAGAAAAACAATTAATTGAATTATTTGAAAATATTTTTGACATTTTAGATTTTTTAAAACCCTTCAAAAAACATTAAATTTATATTTGGGTTACACCAAATAATTCACTCTGTACGTTGTGGCAAATAAAAAACTAAACTAAATACGTGCACAATAGGTAGTTCTTCAATTGAATATAGTTAATCCGATTATCAAAATAGAATCATTGCAAAGTTGAGTATCATTTATAATTTTTGTAATGTAAAAGATACCCACAAATTTTATTGGAGAGATACAGAGTGTAATACTCGTCCCTTTACCAAGAATATCATAGATGCCAAAAATATATATGTAGCTTTGTTGTTTGTACCCATGGTTGAAATCCTCTCGAGGTTGCCCATAAGTTAGGAATCCACCAAGATAACTTAGGTGCGTATTACAAAAATAATGATCAATAAATATGCCAAATAGAGGGACTTATAAATGGATCAAGATAAGTAATTTCAAGAAAGTTCAACTAACAATGGAAATGATTTATAAACATATATTAATATAGAATGCGAGTGAGAATGTATAGCAAAATAGTAGAATGTCAGAGAGTGAAGTTGTATATGTAAGCAATATTTAGGAGTTTTTTGCCAAAGCAATACTCTTCATAAAAATTATTTTCTATCTAATACTCTTTTAAAATTAATTCCCATTGTAATACTTTATTGCCACATCATCTCCTACTGGTTTGGAAAGTTTTTTGTTTGAATTTGATCAACTCCAAAACTGAATTGAGATCATACATGGAAACCCATGAATCAAGAGGACTTTCAATTCTACAAAACCCTCTCTTGTTTATTGCTTTCATAGTCTTCTTCAACGTTAGAGTAGATTGGCCAGTATATTAATATAGAGATTGCATACTTTGAGTGATCTATAAAATTCAAAACAACAAAGTGACACACACACCATCAATAGAAATTTGATATAGAAAATGAAATAAAATTTCGAATCTTACATTTCTAGTTATTTAAGACAAGCAAACAACCATAACCTTCGTGATTATTCTAATCTACAATTTTTGTCTTTAAGTAAGAGTTGGCATATCCTTAAAAGCCATAATACTAAGCCGTCATCAATTCCGATGCCATTGCAGAGGAGCCCAAAGAGGGATTGAACAATGAAATGACCCTTTCAATTGGAGTCATATGAAGGCTTCATTCTCTAAATCGTTTTCAGCCTTCTTCATGGAATATCTCCGACATTGCATCAGAACCCAGAGAGGGATTGAACAATGAAATGACCCTTTCAATTGGAGTTATATGAAGGCTTCATTCTTTAAATCGTTTTCAGCCTTCTTCATGGAATATCTCCGACATTTTGTATTCTTATCTTAGACTTAGATGGAGGAAGGCTCCTACACCTATACCAAAATTATATACACACATATGTGTATATACAATTACATGTCTTTTGAATCTTTATATGATCATATGGATTTGTATTGGGGTGCTTTGCCAATTAAAAAATATGCAAATCAATGGCACTGGATGACCCCCTCTAATGGCTTACAATAGCCAAACCCTAGCTTTGTTCAAGAAAAGGTTACAGTAATAATAGTATTGTTGATACATGAGAGGGTTCCGATCTAAATTAATTAGGTTATCTTAGGAAACAAAAAACAAAAGGCCACATATTTAGCACACTGTTGTGTGTCAATACAAGAATTATTTTTAAGAGAGTATTAGATGGGGAAATATTTTCAATAATAGTGTTATTTTGGAAAAAGACTGCCATATTTAGTATTCTTTCAAAGCAGTACATATTCCATATTCTTTTTAGTATTCTCCAATCTCTCAAAATTTTTAAACTTGGCTGAGGGATATATTTCAAAATGAAAGCTGATAGAAGAAGAAGAAACGAAAATAACCGCTATTAATACTTACAAGGTGAAGTAGGATCAAATTTCATCAGCCCTCTCTCTCTCTCTCTTAAAGCCCAGAAATCATGCCAACATCGTGGTTTAATAAGTGGGGAACACATTAAATCTGATCCAGCAAAGAAAGGATGAGCCCTGCTGCATTTATTTTTGGAGTTATTGCATTTTAGCCATCTCTGGTTTGGGCAAAAATTATATGAGCTCCACGAATTTAAAACTAAACATATAATTTCCTGTGGTTTGAACTTATTTGTAAATTGATGGAACATTGATAGACTTGATAAAATGACAAAAATCTCCTGAGAATGACAACTTTTTATTTTTTGACAAAAAATAACAAAATCGTCTTTTTTATGGTACATTTTGTAGAGATGAAACGAAGCAAACACAAGAAATTCTAACAATTTCCGTTAGGGGTAGACACATGAGTACAAGCTCATATAAGCAATTGCTTGGTATCCAAAGTTATTTTGTGACCTGTTTTTCATATTTTTAGTTCTACCATCTTCCTCATTTGAGATCCTTGCTCCAACTTCACCGTTCAATCTCATGTGTTAAAAACTTTTAAAAACACAATTGCAGGATTACTCCTATTAACAGTTCTCAATAGGTTGAGCCGAGACAGGATTATTTCTAACATTTCGAGTTTGATTCAACATTATGCTGTGAGTTTTTCATCAAGAAAAAGTAACGTAATTAAATTAAATAAGCAAAATCAGAGTTTGATCCATGAGAATGGTATTTTTTTTCGGAGTCCTTGCTATTGAATATCTCTCTTGTTGTTCAAGATCTGCTTAAGTGGTGCAAAAATTATTCACTGGAAAAATATTTTCGAAAGTAATGCTATATATCTAGAATTTTTATACAATATTTTCATAAAATGATATAGTAATTTGTGATCTTTTTATTTTAGACCAAAACACTCACTATTTTAGCTCATAATGTAAAATTGTCATTACCATATCATTCTAATAGAGTTTTTTATTAAAAATTTTTGTAAGAATGATTTTTTTTTTTTTTGGGTATATAATCAACACTAGGACACTTAATTCCAATTTCATAAATAAAATAAAAAACAAGGGACTTGACTTTCATATGGCTATATAATGTGTATAAGCTTATGTGTATGTATATAAAGTGCTCCTTGAAGTAAATTAAGTACTTAAAGAACACTCCGAAATTTTTAAAGGGGGGCAAATTGGAAGACATTTCTATAATTGTAGGTCAAACTAAAGTTTTCAAAAATATTGGGTCATTCTAAACTTTTAAAAGGACAAATTGAAGTAAGTTTTCAACGTTGTAAAGTAAAGTTTTTAAAAATTTGAAGCAGCCCCTTTGGGCCTTAGAAAATCTCCAACCCACCTTCAAATCTTTAAATTTGAAGGTGGGTTGTAAATTTTGCCTTCCAACCCACCTTCATTTCTTCAAAAATTTGAAGAAATAAAGGTGGCTTTCATATGGGGCCTTCAAATTTGAAGGTTCACCAAAATATTTGAAGGCCCCTTCATTTCACTATTTATATGGGACCCTAGCACTAATCATTATTTTAAGTTTAAATAATGCATTATTTAATATTTAAATAATATTTTAATAAATATTTAATTTAAACTTTCAATTAATTCATTAACTTTTTTAATTTTTTAAATATTTATTTAATTTGAGATTTTTATATATGTGGAATAAATAAATTAGTTATATTTTACTTGTTTTTTTATTTATCTTGAAATTATTATTTATATATGAAATTAAAAAAATCTTTTTATTTTACTAATTATTTATTTATACTAAAATTATTTTAATCCATGAAATCAATAAATTAATCAATCTATTTCTACCATCTTTCAATAATATTTAAAATTTCAACATCTATTGAAAACAAAAAATAATTTTGACTAGAATAATAACAAAAAGATTACATAAAAATGATCTTTCTCGATTATTCATTAATACTTGGAAAAGCGCCACATAAAACAAGCATATATCTTTCCCATAAATGCTCATTTTATGTGTTTTAATTAGTTCCTTATTGTATTTTAATTTTTGTTAAATATATTTCATTAGTCTGCAATAGGGGTTTTTGTTTTTTTAAATTTTTTAATGTAATTTAATTTGTAATTTCATGAGTAGATCATTTAGTTTAAAAAATATTAAATAATTTAATTTTAATTAAATATTTGGTAAATAATTACAATTTAAATTAAAATATGACAATAAATAAATACATTTTGAATAAAATGGGAGCACAATATGTAATTTTTGATTTTTTTATAAAAAAATAGTGATTTGAAGAATGAATAGTGAAATAAAAGTTGGGTGGGTTAGAATAACAATGTAAAAAAGTGGAATCTATGAACTTCAAATTTGATGAAGATGCCAAAATAAAGATAGATTTAAAGTCTTTAGGTTGGAGATACTCTTACATGGCTCGGCCCTTCGTGCTTCCTTTTAGCTGTGTGGTTTGTTCTGCTTTGCCTCATTTTGTGATTGCCTTGGTTTGTCTGTTATAGTTGAAAGATATTGTAAATAGCATTACTCGAATTAAATTGTTATTTACCCTATTATATGATTATAATTATGTAAATAAATGATTAATTCATATATTTATACATACTTTCAGTTACATTCTGTTTTTATTATATAGATTTATGTACATATACATAAATTTATGTAATTACTAACAAACTGAGAAGACCACATTAAAATGGATTAGAGCAGGCTCACAAACACAAGAATATGAAGAAAAAAAAAGAGAAGTAAATATGTAAATAGGATGGTTATGAACCTTCTTTTAAAAAATAGAGATCTTGACTTTGAGTCATTCCCTTGAAGATACTAAGAATTATATTAGTAATTACTTAGTGAGCTACTCTTAATCGTGGTAAATAGTTTGAATGCATATAGCCCAGAATAGGTCCAAATTCCTAATATTTGGTATCAGAGTATGATCTAGTCACTTGATGTCCCAAGTTCAAGTAAAGGGACCATCAAAACAGAGGGCAAACCAAGGAAAAAGCTTACCTGTAGCAAGAGCGTAAGCCTTCAAGGGTGGAATGTAATATAAAAATTGATCTAATGCGTTCTATCAAGCCTTGGGATTTTGGCATTTGGAGACATAGGTTTGGTTCTTCCGGTATAGAATGGAATATAGAAATTTATCTAAGGCAATTCATCTTGTTTTTGGCATATTGATTTAAGTTTCTCGTATATTACTTCTTAATTATACTATGGGATCTTTCCACTCACCATAAAAGGAGTAATTCAATGAACTTTAATTCCTCTCATGTCTGTTTTCAATAATCGAAATTGATGGGTCTGCAAATTGTCCATTATTTTTCTCTTGGCACTCAAACTTTCTCAAATTCCTTGCATTTTCAAGCCTGTATCTCTATGAAAGGGATCGATTCAACAAATAGTATTTTATTTCTTCATTCTCAAAATTTGAATTTTAACATTCTTGTTTTTATTACGTAAATTTATGTATATTATTTATAAATTTGTAATTGTATAATTATAATTACATATTAGGGTCAACAACTATTTTAGTTATATATTTAGTAAAATTATGATACTTATCATTATAATTATATAAATTTATGTATACATTCTGTTAGTAAGTTACAAACTGTTTTGGTGCGAAATGTAATTGGGGGTTTTGGGCAGGGTATGTGTAGGCAAAACTAGAAGGTTGATGGTTGAATTTGAAGATTAGGTAGATTTGATTTTTAGGGTTTTGTTGAATTCAAGTTCGAATTTTTGGAACGGTTTCTGGTTCCACTAGAAAATGATGTCCAAAAAAACCAATTCTGTCTATCGATCCAAAGGAAATCATCAACCATGGAGAACAAATTGGAGTGAAAAGGTAAAGTTCTCAGTTGACATTTACAACAAAAGATAATTACAAGGAGCAGGGGAGTTTCAGTCACAATGTTGGCTCCTATAAACTAGTAATGACAGTGCAGCTTGTATTAATAATCCTCATAATTATTTGCGATCACGAATTCAGAGTAAAGCCGTGAAACAAAATGTATACACTGGTATTAATGGCATGGCACTTTGTGTATATAATTATAGGGTCATTAGGGCATAAAATTATAGGGGTAATTATGATCATTGTACCTGTCAATAAGAGTAAAAAAGAAGACAAAGTGGGCCAGCTAATAGGGATAAAGGTCATCAATTTAATTATTTTTGTACACAAATAATTATTTATGTAAACCATATTTAAAAGTATCACAGTGATAAACATTTCATATTTTTTTATGATTTGTTTGAAATTTAGAGTTTTGATTAGAAAAGTAAAGAAAAAAAAACGAGATAAAAAATAGAACAAAATTATTTTTTTATTTTGTTCAATTTTCTTTCACTTTTTTCTTTTTCAACCGAAAATTCGAGTTTCAAATGTAGCGCTAGTATCCTCCAATCTCTCATAATTGTGTGTATAGTTAATGTGATTCCACGGCGACCAAATTTCATCAGCCCTCTCTTTCAATTTCCCTTTGCAGTATGCTAACAATGTCAAATGCACATAAGCTCTGAAATCATGCCAACATCGTGTTAACCAGTGGTGGAAACACATGAAGTGTACTCCAACAAAGAAACGAGACTGAACACAAGGAGCATGATATATTTATTTTTATTCCTTTTTTATGTTTATTTATTTATTTTTGTTGAAAATCATACTCGTTTTCATAGTTCTATTACTTGTACAATTGAAGGGTAATGCAATTGCTTAGTACCCAGGGTTGTTTGGATACCGTAATGCCACGTTTTGATATTAAATTTGTCAAAGGAAATAGAAATAAAAAAGGAAATAGAATTACGAATTCAAATTTATTTATTTTTTATGGGTAACCAAACATAAAACAAATGAACCTTCACTTTCCCTCTACAAATCCAAGTTTCAAACATAAGGTAAAAATGTCTGTGACAAGAATGACTTCAAAGTTGGTAGCACTGGTTGCAGCAGGAAGGGACAGAGGCTGTTATATTTGGTTTTTTGCTCCCAAATACCAATTTGATATTTGATTAAGCTACCATTCTCACACAGCAAAACCTATGAACTTCACCAGGTCCAATAGGAATATTGATGCATGCTTAAAACAGAGTGGCAGAATGGAGAACACCACGCTTGTTGACTCTATAACTGGTGGATCGCCAAAAAGACAAGAAAAAAATCAATAGAAGAGTAGCTAGGGGTAATATCAGAACCCTACAAACAACCAATTGATCTCGATATCCAATATCATTTCCAATTACAAGAAAAGAATATCACACAACAATCAACTGGAGTATCGGTGCTTTAATGGAAAATTTCAGTGTAAGAAAAAATGAAAATAAAAAAGAATAAAAAAAGAACAAGAATACCCCCAAAAAGACAAAAGTCTCCACATGAACTATTTATAGTTTAATTAATAATTTATAGCCCCCTCCCCTCCCAAAAAAAAAAAACAAAGAAGAAGAAGAACTGCTAGACATTTTGAACTCGTCTGCTAAGCAGAATACCTTGAATTCAGATTGATCAACACGATAAATAGTTACTTCTTGAATTTCATAAAGAAAGGTAGAAACCAAATCTATAGATACATGGATAATTTTCTCCCTCCTTTCACTTCTCAGATCTGCCTATCTGCAATGCCAAAACAAATTACTAGTAAACAATGCCACAGAATTGAACGTCAATAGTACAATCGACAATGCATGGATACAAAGCTTACCTGCTTCTAGAGTTTCCAAGTGTAAGCTCAAGGTCATCAGCAATGCATTCCTCATGGATCCTCTCTCCTTCCCATGCTTTCACTAGCCCCTTGATATTACAACCAAATGCAAACTCAGCTGCAATCCCATCTGACATTGGAACATCTCCTGTTTGATCGAAACCTGCTGCAACTGCTGGAGAGCATGTTCCACTTTGCCCAGGAGTCCACATTCGAGACCCTGCACCTGATAATGCCTCCTTGAAGCCAAATGGGTTTGATGAGACAAGGCTGAACGTGGGAGATGATGGCCCTTCTTGGGGAGTTTGAACACCAGAAAGCCATCCTGAGTCGGGTGGGGTTTGACGACCAGGACTTGGTGGGGTAGAAGAGGGTAGGAAGGCATGGTGCTGTCCAACCCAGGCTGCACCAGTGGTTGGATCATCCCAATTATCTTTCATTCGGGGAGTTCGGCAAGTAGGGGAGCTCAATGGCGGGGTGACTGGAGCACTTATAGAACCTCCATGGATGTAGGGATGGTGGGGGAACTTGGATGAGCTTGATGATGATCCTGACGAGAGGTTTTTGAGCCATGGGATAAGGGAGTTGGCATCGGCATTACTAATGGCACTGGCAGCATAATGTGATGAGATTGGACTAGGAAATGAAGATGAAGGAGGGCTTGGATTGTAGGATGCACAAGGACTTGGTTGATATGATGAACATGGACTTGCTGATGCTGACCCACCTATTATATCCATGTGTTCAACAGGTTTGCATCCCTACAAAAACAAAGATGGTAAGCAGCAAGCAAAAGAAAAACATTGATATGTAACTAAAGGTCTTGTGATATGTTCGGGTATCATAAAATTAAAGATTTCGAATGAAAAGAAAAGTGCAGTGCAAAGATTTCATCTGCATCAGATGGCAATTGTGGAACTCAAAACTCTCAAAACTTTGTCATTAATTGGTTAAATGGAAACACAAGCATAGCTCATTATTATCAAACAACCATCAGACAGATGATATGTTATCATAAGACTTCAATTCTGCTCATTTCAATTCTTTCAAATTTTAGATTGCCAAGATTATTTTGTATATTTGTGTTCCTGAACCCAATGCATCAAGACAAATTCTACAAGCCAACATTTAGTAGGTTAACTGCAAAGGAAGTCATATTCCTGGTATTTAATAAACCTTCACAGACCAACCAATAAATGGACTAAAACAATGTTCAATCAAAATTCAATCATTTGGACAGGAAATAGTTCAATATTGAGGAAGATTAAGCACTAAGAAAGACAATCTCCAGGTCCTGGTTTAAGTGTACAAAACATCAGGGTTTTGAAGCCAAAATCTTCTCTTACTACTAACCATTAGAATTGGTGTGCTTGAAATTTACAAGACAGGTGAGCAAGTTATTTTATGGGGGGCCTTTTCACTACATGCCTAATTCAGGATCCTTGTTCAAATGAAAAGATAAAGAAATCAAAACGAGGTAACCTGATTATCCAACTACAAGGAGAACCATGCCGTCCAAAAAAAAAATATTGCACAAAATCCAAAGCTTTATGCTTTCTACAGTTTTCCAGCTTGTGCCTTCTCTTCAGTTGTTGCTGCTACCAATTGCACTAAATCTAGCCACATTGGCCAAAAAAGAAGACTTGTGATCCACCATCTAATGGATCCACTTAAAATATTAAAGTGTACAAATCATTGTCTTATGACTTCTTAAGTTTCCATATCTGACCTGTCTGAGACTTTGAGGTCACCAAAGGAATCAAACCATTTAGTACAAAAAATATTAGTAAAATCCATCAAATGGTAGGTCCCAATCTGGTTTTCTATTAATGCGACTTAACATTATAAGAGTATAGCTAAACAAAATGAGAGCCGGTCTCCATTATGCACCCCAATAAGGAAACCCAAGATTCAAGAGATATGTCGATAAAATACATGAAGGCAACTTCCACATTGAGGCTTTGTGGAAAAAGGCTTTCATTTTAAAGGATACATCGATTAAGAAAAGCACCAAACTATCATTTTTTGATGGTATCTAAATAAGTTCAAAACTCAGGTTCCATGTCTCTCAATCCCAAATAACGTGGCAAAGAAATATTTCAGTCATCTCTAATGACCGAAATCCATCGTTTACGGGATTGTTCCTGGCCATCAAACAAATTTAGCTTTTGTGCTTGCTAATTCTTCATTGTGTGCTTTCTAGTAAGTTCACTTCTCCTAAACCTTATGGCACCATCATAAAAACGATTAGGACTTACCATCTAATGGGTCCCACTTAAATATTTAAGCATACTGGAAATAATGATTGATCCTATTGACAACATATCTAAGCTCCACAATTTGATTAGATTAGATTTCCAACCCCCCCAAAGAGATCAAACTAACAAGTTCATGGCAATCCTGATTTGAAAATTACTTTGGAATTCACTCCCAAGACAAATTTCCAATGACCGTTACAGGATGTGATAGTTACCATAATTTCGTGACTATTGCACGACAATAATGCAAGCAGGAATGATGTCAAGATGGTAATTGAACCCGCAACTCTTATAAGTTTTCAAAGGGAAAATTCACAATGTCAACTCTGATCATCCTACTCCCCACGACACGTTATCTTGCTACCCAACCAGCTACAGCCTTCGGATTCAACCCAAATTCAATATAACCCAACACGCTTTGCTGCCTAAAGAAACATTATAAAGAGGGAATCCAAAGATTTGTTCTCTCTTTTCTGCATATTTAATCATATCATAATAAAAAAACAAGCCAATAGTAAACGACATAAGGCCCACACACCCACAACACTCCCACGCTTCAGCAGGGAAAATTATTTTCCCGGGAATCTCGGAAAAAAGAAACCCGATATTTAGTATTCAATAATTGAACTCAAATTACCAAATCAACCCCAAGACCAAAAAGAACATTCAAAAGTTAGACGAGGGTAGGTTGGGAAATACAAAAAGCTAAGTTGAAGTTGAAGTCCTGAGCTCGCCTCCTGAGAAAAGGAAATTATTTTCCCGAGAATTGTAAGTGCTCGGAAATCGGAGCTCCAAGGGAACGGATCAGAGAGAGAGAGAGAGAGAGAGAGAGAGGACAGGCTGTACAACAAATAACTATTAATTTAATATTTAGGTTGCAGGAGTTCAATCTAGAATAGTGCGCCGAATGACAAAACTGCCTCCACTGAATACAGACATTTACAAAGTTTAGAGGGTTAATGGGGGGTATTGTGAAAATTAACAGGGACAGTATCGTCTAAACGCAATATACTGCCTGGTTTCACAGAGAATCTTTTGTTCTTTTATACAGTGTTGACTGGAAGTGAGAATCTTTGCATTTGGTGCATTCTATGAAATATCACAGTCGGAGGTGATCTATCGTACGCCGGGAAGGACAAGTAATCAGACGCTGAGCCGTCGATCACTAGAAGTGAGAGCTCAGGATCTAGAGAGAGAATAGGAAAGAGACATATAGCAGTCGTTTCAGCTCTAGACACGAGGACGGCGAAAAATCCCTCCGCAAGCTTGCATACGCCGAACGCACAGAGAGCACGTTAGCACTCTCGCGAATTGCAACTCTATAACCAGTTTCCCCAACTCGAAGAAGCTAAAAATCACAATTTCTCGCGAAAAATAAAATGAAAATGGAAAATAAAGGCGAATTTCGGATTCTCAAACTGAATTTTAGATCTGCCAACAAGGGGGCATTTTATCTTCCTCGCAGATTTGTTACTACCGTGCGCCAGAAGAACCAGAACAGGAGAGAGATAGAAAAGAGGATATGAATAGAGAGAGAAAATGAACGATTTCGATGTTACCTTTCTGTAGGTGGTCCCGTCTTCTTCGACCACCCAACCAGCTTCCCTACAGAGAGCCTTCAAAACCTCGTTGTTGTCGCAGTGCTTGGGAAGCTTGTAGTTCCCGTACATCCTCAGGCCGGTGTAGATATTCGCCGCGATCGCACGCCGCCGCCTCTCTCTCCTCTTGTTGTTCTCTCTCTCCTTCCATGTCGGAAGCCTCGTTCCCGACGTCATACCACCCTCACCAAACGATGCCGTTCCCTCCACAAAACCAATCTCCACAAACCCTAAACAAACAAATCAGAATATTGCGGCCACCGGAGAACAACTCAATAGTCTCAAACCGGGCTTGTGTTATCGAGAACCGGAGGGTTTTACGGCGAACCGGCGAGTGAACTGGTTTGATTGTTTTGATGAAGCCAGTAGTAGTCAAAGTAAATGTTGTGGGGAGGAAGCGGAGCTAAATACAGTTGCAGGTTGTATTTGACCCTTCGTAACGAGAAAATTACGAGAAAGCCACTCAATTACTTTTTCCATCCTGGAATTGCGGGTCTTTGCCCGTGTTTAGTCTTTTAAAGGGCAGGCAGCAGTTATCTGGAAAATAGTCTAGGGAGGGAACGGCGTCGTTTTCGTCCGTGTTGCTTTGTGATTAGTATAAAAATGCCTTGCAGTACGTAGATTTAAGGGGTGAGGGTATAATGGGAATTTAACAAATTATATCAAAGCAATAATTAGGCTCGTACCAAATTAATGAATTTTTATTTCAAACATTAAAATGACTGTGAGAGCAAATTGAAATTAAAATTTGAAAGAATTATGATAAGTCATAAGAGCGACGACTACTGCAAAGGGAGAGACCGAGCCTCTATTTGATACTTGAGAAAAGAAAGTACATAAGCAAAAAAATTTATTCCCTTATTTGATTTTTAATTTAAGAGAAAAGAGAATAGAGAAAGGAGGAAAAATTATTTTCTTCTTAATTTTCTGTCATTTTCCTTTCTTTTTATCTCTTAATAAGTATTTTATTATTTTTCTTCTACTTTCTTTTAATTTAAAAAAAAAAAGTAATTTTCTTTTCACTTTCTTCTCTCTTTTTTTTTTTATGCAAATCAAACAAACGAAAAAAATTGATTTTCTTTCTCATTTTTCTTCCACATGTATCAAATAGACCTGAGGACTCGTTTGCAAGGCTTTTTGTCAATTTTTTTTTGGTTAGCTTTTTTACTTTTAAGCAAAAAAAATAAATTTTTTTGACTTTTTTTTTTTGGCTTTTTTCTTGTCGTACCTTATAAAAACAAAATTTTAAAAAAAATTTACTTATAAGCCAAAAAAACCAATTTAAAAAAAAATGAAAATAAATTTTACCAAAAGAACCATGGCACAAAAGAATAAGCATTAACACCCAAAATTTGAAATGATAAAAAAATCAATATGGGCTATCTTAATTTTCTCTTCAATGAGGTGTTTTCTTCATGAATGGATCGTCATGTCATTTGGCCCTATCGTAGTAAAGCCAACACAACTTACAAGTTACAACCTTTATATAATTTTCGATTAAATACAAAAATGACTTTTTAAAGACGAAATAAAGATCGATTCTACTTCCTTATCATTAATCAGAAACAAGTTTACATCATTTTTTACAATAGACCGACTGAGTCTAGACTTTTTTCCCTCTCTTTTTTTTTTTCTTTCCTTTTTATTTGTTTTTTTTATGCAAGACAACAAATGAATTTCAGCTATCAACAGTCAACATTTAGATTGTGAGACTAGCTAAATTCTATCTAATTAGATACACCAATGGTAATTATGGAATTTTGTTTTAATCACCAAATTACCATATGAAAGGAGCAGCTCCGCTTTGCTCTTTTTGACCACATGAAAAGCACTCTAAGAGCATGTAAATAGCTTTAAAAAGTTAACCAATGTGATTTCAATAAGACCCATCGATAAAAATATGATCCCTACGATATATATATATATATATATATTTGGTCATTGCCTCGTTATTACTTTTATTTATAAAAAACAATAAATGCTATTAACTTACTACATTTACAATGTTATTAACAACTTTTCCTACCAAGCCTTGTATAGAGATATTATTTGGTGCTTTTGAATAAACATGTCATTCTTTCTTCACTTTTCTCGTTTTGTTGTAGCTCCTAAGGTGAATTAGGTGGATGTGCTCCGCTCCACCAAGCAAGCATGACTTATTACTTGGTGAGGGATAAGGGATAGAACAAGAACGGCGTGGTGCTGCGAGAATATTGAATAATTTTTTTATCAAATTATTTTTTGTTAAAATGTATATGTAAATAGACTGCTCTATATATTCGTCGAAAAATATTACCCTACAATTTTACAGAGCCATTTCTAGGTGACCTCACCTCACGTATGTCGAACTCAAAACCAAAGCTTAGTTTTCATCACATGCTTTAAGCACTAGAAAAAATGTTTAACCCATCAAGTGAATAAGAAGACTCGAACCTCTACTTTGAGTAAGAAAATTTAAGTTCATACCATTAAACCAACTAAACTACTGTACAAAATAAATATTAAAAAATAAAAAGTAAGTGAACCCACAGGCCATATTATCCAAAATTCAGCCAATCCCCACGTGCGCCGCGGACCCAATACTAATAAGAGTGCCCATTTATTTAGCTCGATTTGGAGTATACGAATTTGGGTCCGGCAATAATTTGCCGTGGAGGATAAGCTTTGGATTTTTATTTTATTTTACATATTTTTTTAGTACATTGTGGTCAACCCAGCTCGTGTGCTTCGGTTCATTTATAGGCTTATTTAATTTTATTTCATACTTTTGTTTATTACTTCTTTTTATTTTTACCAAAGTTTAATTTTTTTCCTCTCTTTTATAGATTTTTAAACTATAATTTTGGATGCTTTACTAAAATAAAAAAAAATCATAAACTACTTAATAATCCTGCTTATAAGCTAATCCAAATGAGGTAGAGTCTTAAAACAATATTATCACAATTTCTAGCAAGTTTATATTAGAATTTCTTATCGACAAGTGGTGCAAGTCACCATTAAAGAATAAGTAATACTATATAAATATAAAAATTATGCCAAAAATCAATACAGAATGAAGTGGTGAATTCTAATCTTATTATTTCAAAAGAGAAGACTTTTAAATTTTAAAAATTCTTATTACTACTATCAATATCACACCACATATATAAGATATAAGCAGGGATAGAGACAATCTTATTTTTTTTCCATAGTGTTAAAAGTATATCTCAATTTATCTATCTAAAATTTATAAATTGCCCTTTCAAATTTTTTAATGCCCCATTTTACTTGTAATTTTAGAAATATTTTCTAATTTATCCCCCTAAATTTTTTGACTTTTCTCTCAACGCAGGAGCTGAGTGTTGCGAGTTATCCCGTTACCTTTCCACGGGTATTATATATCTCTTTTCGGCGGCACTAATGTCGAGGGTTTCAACTTACAACTTGCAAGCTGGCGCCGGAAAGGGGCCCACTTCGCAACTGCATTATTTCCTTTTAAGTTGGTGGGCTCACGATCCTCCACTTGGCCACATTGCATGGATGCTTAACTTTACAGTCAATGTATGTTTGACTTTCCTGGCAACATGAAAAATTCCATTCTTATATAATCTTTGTTTACAAAAGTTTTATCAAAATGATGGATTATTATTTGAGAAATTATGAATTAAAAACTTAAAATAATATGTATTTTAATTTAAAATTACTAATTACAAATAATTCTATTATTCTATATAAATAAAAAATATATATTTGTATAGCATTATTTTAAAAACATAAAATTTGTGTTCTCAGCGAGAAAAGAAAAAATTACTTATGGGTGAAAGTTTGGGCTTCTATAGTTATGATATACTTTTTTTTTTTATTTTATGATGAAGTAACATAAAATATCGTAAGTAGGGAAATTGCTAGCTTGCCATCTCACTTGAGTCCACAGTGTCATGTGCTTGAGTGGAGACATGAGTATTTGTGGCGACGCTAGTGAATTTCAATGGAAAAAAACTAGTTTAACAAAATAAATGTACAAAGTAAAAAATATTTTAATGCTTCATATTTTAAAAAAATCTTTCATATTATTAAGGTCCTATGTAGTTTTTAAATTGTTTTTTTTTTTATTAGAAAAAGACCTTATTCTGAAGAAGAAAAAAAACAGAAAGAAAAATTTTGAATAAAATTCTATACAACAATATTAAAAATATAAAAAAAATCTCATAAAGACCCTGTCAATGAGGTTGTTAGGCCCTGCTCCAAATCTAGACTGGCATAGCCACATATAAACTTCAAGGTGCCTTTTAAAAATAACTTTAAAGATAAGGGAATAAAGCATAGGAGGATTCGAGTCAAGAATAAAAAAACATGTCAATATGTCAATGTGAGAAAGAGAGGTGACCTGCTCGGCCAGAGATTCGCTTGACCGAGCCAAGGGATGCCTCGAGGACGTCTGAGGAGCGAAATATAGGTGCCTTTGGAAAACTAGTATACGAGGTTCCAAGTCATAACATAATTTAAGGAGAGTCAAATATATGTAATTTTATTTTTGATTAAAAAATTATTTTTATTTTTTAAACTTGTGAGGTTTAGATCATAGTTGCATGAAAATTCAATTTAGGGGAGAAAACGTATTTTTAGAACGGGTACGAAATTTGTTTTAAAAATTTAGAAAAACGTTTCGGAAACGCGGAGAAACGTATTAGAAATTTTTAAGAAATGTTTAGAAAACTCTTAGGAAACTATTAAGATGTGTAATAGAAACTCTTGGAAAATTTAAAAAAAAAAACACTTGGGAAACGTTTCAAAAACTTAAAATATTAATTTTTATATATATTTTTTTTAAGTTCTCACTAAGTATTTATAAAATTATTTGTATAGAATTTCACAAAATTTTTCAAAGGTCTCTACTAAATTTTTTAAAAGTTTTTGTTAAGTTTTCCAAAAGTTTTCACTAAATTTTTTAAAAGTCCCCTTTGAGTTTGGAAAATTTTTTTTATTAAGTTTTTTAATCATTTCTCGCTTTTCGTTTCTTCTTATATTTTTTTTAACTGTATTTTTTGTTTTTATTTCCCGCTTTCGCTTTCCATTTTAATAATTATGGCCTTTAAATCGTTTTTTCCTTGGCCGATAGCATAGTTATAGCTCAAAGGCCAAACACACAGAAATAGCCAAGTAGAGAAAAGACAAGTAACAAAAACTGGACCAGTTCTTCGGGCCAGGATGTGGGTTTCTTTTGACCCAGCTGATGAAGAGGATCATAATGAAAATGCTTACCTTTCAATGAGTTCTGTCAAATATTCAGTTGTACATATATTTGCATCTGATTCATGCATGCGATAAACTAGAGCCCTCCTTCTGTTTCTTTCTTTTCTTTCTTATTATAAAAATTATAAAGAAATGATGCAATTATTTTTTTGGGTATATAAAATAGATACTTTAAAAATCTGCAAAGAAGTATTATTGCTCATTAGCACTATACAGCTATTTGTAGAGAATCCAAATAATTTACTTTTTTAACGTGCCACTTTCTCTACCTTTACAATATCATTCGTTCACGTCATCAATGTGATAAATACAAAA
Organism: Euryodendron excelsum; assembly: GCA_033060915.1. Lineage (NCBI taxonomy): Eukaryota > Viridiplantae > Streptophyta > Magnoliopsida > Ericales > Pentaphylacaceae > Euryodendron > Euryodendron excelsum. The sequence goes on from CM065398.1 coordinate 23,388,531, forward strand.
ATATGTAAAAAAAAAAAGAAAGAAAGAAAGTTTCCTTAATAATACATCTTTACATTTATCATATTAATGATGTGGACCAATGATATTGAGGGGCAGAGAAAGAGACATACTAAGAAAACAGAAGATCTGGATTCATATAGCGAATAGCCCCGCCCCAATGTCAAAGCAAAAATTTAAGTTCCACCACATGTTTTAAACTATCCCACTGAGCAGCTAGCAACCATTCTACTATAGCTTCAACTGTGTTCTTTAGACTAAAACTATTTTAAATAACTGTCACATGGTATAACTTTCATCATATTTTTAAGTATTTAGGATAGATCCCATCTAAATATATAAATATATAAGTTCTCATCGCACCACGTGATCGTAATTTGAGATAACTTTTTTTTTTTTGGACCCCTCTATTTCGAAAAACAAAGAGTCTAAACATAGCCAGGTAGTACATTTTTTTGGATTCATTCCTATTAAATTATTACATTAATAATATTAATTTGTTGTAAATAAACAAATTTTTACAAAAATAAATGTGACATGACAAAATCTAATTAGCATTAATATTGAAAACTCCATACTACCTAGTTACTGGATTTTTTTTCTGTACTTTAAAATTCTGTATCATCAAACCTTTATGATCTCTTAAGAAAAATTCGATTCCACTCATTTAACAAATTCGAAATTCAAATTTAGAAAATACATATTCCTCCTCCTCGGGAAGAATAAAATGTTACAAATGCAACTAACACCTCATAATTCACAAACTGAGGTTTGGATACCTTCCTCACAAGATTGATCAAATAACAAACCTTTAACTACATGTTTGAATCTGGATGACAGAACGAAGACAAAAAAGGAAAACAAAAGTTTAATTTCTTTCTCTGTTCGGTCGATTAAGGAAAACACAGAGAAAATAAATAAATATTTACCAAATCAAATGTCTGAAAAATCTGAGCTCAATGCTTACCTGGTGATTGGATTGAGGATAAGTATTTGCCGACTGAGCTTAGTTTATAGGAAATACAAGCTGGACCCAGTCTCAACCTCAACCTTAACTTAGAAAAACATAAAAAAATAAAAAATAATTTAAAACATATAATAATAGGATGCTTTGTTTGCATCTTTTGCTTTTTGGTCAAACCACGTGTACGGGCCCAGATTCATTGATTTATTTGTATTCTTCCCTTAAAAAAAAATCTGCATCCATGAATGTATGAGGACTTTGTATGATATTTCACAAAAAAAAAACAATAAAAAAAGAGAAGAAAAGGAATTGCATGGTAGTGGCAGGCCCAAAATCTCTTAAATATGACAAGAAAACCACCAAAGCACACACGTCATCAAACCTTCGCAAAACAGTAGAGAGAAAGCAATTTTTTTGGAAGAATTAGTGTTTAGTCATCAAAATGTTAGAAAACGAAAAAAGTAGTTAAAGTTTGAGAAAGATGTTAAAGAGTCGATCAAAAGGGTAAAAATAAAAGGTACCTACAATTCTACATCCCAATGGCATGTTAATCATTCATATTATATTGCCAGTTTTTATAAAATAAATCACTTAAAACCTAATGATTCAAACCACTAAAATTACATAATGCAAAAAAAAAAAAAAAAAAAACAATATCATTTGAAACATAATATATTACTAGTTTTACAAAACATACTACTTTTTTTTTTATATAATAGTTATCAATTTTTCCTATGATATAATGCACTCAAGAAAACAATACAATTTGTACCTTTAACTAGTAAATTTATGAATTTTGATTTTTTTTTATTTTTTACAAACTTTCACATGATTCTTTATCTTTTGCTCTAAATTATAACAGGGGTGTACCAAAAAAATTGTATAACTTGTGAATGTGTGAGCCAAATCAACCTAGCATTCAAGAGTTTGGCTAGTTTAGTTCTAGCAAGGGCTTATTTTTTAAATTTAATTGGTTCTCAAGTTGGCAATTTAGAGATTCGAAAATCTCGTAAACTTTAATTGACATGTTTTAAAACCATTAATCATGATTATTATTTATATAATTCATACACATAATTATTGTATATCATAATATATCTTTGCCATTTTTTGTGAGAAAATTTTAATAAGAAATATGTCATGTTATATACAATAGATTTAGATTCTTGATTCTTATCAGAGCTAAAGTGCACTCCTATACATCTATCTATAAAGGGCCTAAGCTATGACTACTATTTCTATATTTTCCCACAGTTTGATTGACTCAACAGTCATATAGATATAATATATATAGATAGGGGGATTTGTCCAGTTTTGAGAGAAAGATTACGAGAATATCAAAATCAACCATTGGCATACCACGTCCGATCCAATTCAACTCCACGACGCCGTTCCGGTCAATGCGTAAGCTCTGTATTAAATTAAACAATTATCAATTATCAACTGATCGCGGTGACATTCTCCGAAACCTTGAAACGAAAATTTATATTATCTTTCAATTCCGTTTTTCTTTGGATTTTTTTTTTTATGGAAAATCGTTTTCACGTCCATGTAAAACCCCTTGAAAACCCGTCAGATTCGATTCACACCGATCCCAACAAAGCAAATTTGAGGCTTCGAGACTCTTCTCTGCACCTTCGGTTTCTGGGTTTCTCTCTCTTTCGCTCAGGTAAAAGTTCGAATACATGAACTACGCTTTATATGTCTACTTACTATATATGTATATGTATATATATATATGTACATAGAGATGTGTACATGAGTAATATTGAAAAATTTGATGCTTTTGCTTTAAGTTTCCGACAAGGATTACTATTTTAACGACTCATGATGTTTGGGTCCTGCAAGTAATATAGAGACAGAGAGACAGAATAAACTGTTTGTATTCTTTTCTTTAGGTGTGTACACAGGGGACTGTTGTGGAATAGACCTTGCACTGGGGTGGTTTTGCTTGTGGTTTGGAGATTTCTTATTTGTGGGTTCTAGATTTGGAAATTCTTGTATGGCTGGATGTTGCGTGATTTCGGTGACAAAGGTTTTGGTTTGTTGAATTTGAAGAAGTTGAGATGGGAAATGTTGGGTTTGTGAATAGATTTGTTGAATTTGAGTGTGTAAGGAGGTTGATACTGTTGTTCTTGGGAGTGATTTGGGGTAGAATGTTGGTGATGGCTTCAAGTTGTAGGTTATATGGGTGAGAAGCTTGGAATTTTGACAGTTGTGATCAATTTATTTGGACTTTGGCAATGCAGGGAGGAGCTTCGAATCTGAATTCTGGTCAAATTTCTTAGGAAGTTTGGTAGTTTAAGAATTTGATTATTCTGGGCAATCTCTGAGAAGTTCGATAATGCACAGGAAGCTTCGGAATTTGTTTGGTCGCGGCAATTTAGTTGGGATTTGGTGACAATTGAATTTCAAAGGATTCTATTTAAGCAAGGAATTTAAGGGCTTGCCAACTGATATATCAGTCCTGGTAGTTGATGGTCTTCTTCTGGTTTCTGAATTTGAAGGGGTTGTGATTTCGAATATACGATGGATGAAACTCAGTGCAGTTCAAATGTGCTGCCTCCTTTCCTCGCGAAGACGTATGAGATGGTTGATGATCCTTCCTCAGACTCCATTGTCTCCTGGAGTCAGGGTAATAAAAGCTTTATTGTGTGGAATCCACCGGAATTCGCAAGGGTCTTGCTACCCAGATTCTTCAAGCACAATAACTTCTCCAGCTTTATCAGACAGCTCAATACATATGTAAGCCAATTGTTATTCCAGTACTTTTGCGATAATTCTTTATACATTCTTAGGTATCCGTTCTTGCTGTTTGTTATTGTTTCTTTTTTCCTTTTTTGGCCAGGGTTTTAGGAAAATTGACCCAGAACAATGGGAATTTGCTAATGATGAGTTTATAAGAGGACAACCACACCTTTTGAAGAACATTCACAGACGCAAGCCAGTTCACAGCCATTCCTTACAGAATCAACAAGGGCAAGGAGCTTCTTCATCTCTATTAAATGACTCAGAAAGACAGGGATACAAGGACAAGATTGAGAAGCTGAAATGTGACAAAGAATTGCTCGCTTTCGAGTTAGAGAGAGAGAAACAGGAGCAGCGAGGGATTGATTTGCCAATGCGTGATTTGACTGAGCGTTTCCAGCATGTGGAAGAACGCCAGAAAAATATGTTGTCCTCCCTAGCTCGTGCCTTGCAGAAACCGGGGCTTGCCTTGGATTTTGTGCCGCAATCAGAAATCCATGAACGAAAGAGAAGGTTGCCAAGAAACAATTATTTACGTGATGAAGCCAGTATTGAAGATAATCAGACGAGAACTTCCCAAATTGTGCCGACAGAAAATTTAAATGCTACTTCTCTTTTGGTATTAAACAAGGAATCACTTGAGCAGTTGGAGTCTTCCTTGATGTTTTGGGAGGATATTATACATGATGTTGGTGAAGCTTACATGCAACAAAATTCATCCTTGGAGTTGGATGAATCTACAAGTTGTGTAGATAGCCCAACTATATCTTATACACAACTAAATATGGATATTGGGTCCAAAACTTCTGGGATTGACATGAATTCTGAGCCTGCTGCTCCTGTTATTACTGAGATTGCTGCCTCAGAAGAACAAGTAGCTAGGCCTGTAGCTACAGTGCCAACTGGGGTCAACGATGTATTCTGGGAGCAGTTCCTGACTGAAAATCCTGGTTCAAGTGACAAACCGGAAGTTCAGTCGGAAAGAAAAGATCTTGATGGCAGAAAGAATGAAAGCAATTATGGGAAGTTTTGGTGGGACACGAGGAGCGTAAATTACCTTGCAGAACAGTTGGGTCAGCTTACTCCAGCAGAGAGAACCTGATGTCAGCAGGTAAATTTTTTGTTTGTTTGTTTGTAGTTATTTTAATTTTACTTTTAATCTCTCAGTGTGTGGCTGTAAATATGCGGATGATTGGTCTGATCAAACGATAAAATGCTCCATGTTGTTTTCTCCTTATCTTTGTGTATATCATTATATATAGTTGCCTGACATTCTCAAGATTATTCAATCAAGGTTTTGTAAACTTGAATATACTGTGTGTTTCCATTGTTATTATAATTCGTTTCTCCTTCGTTGGTGAGTGAATGATCATGGAAATCCCTCTTAGGCTCTTATCAATGGAATTGCATGGAGATTTTGTGCAGTCTCCTAAATTTGAATCAGTGTATGCGCTTTTCTGTTCCAAGGTATATATTGGTAAAGCTAGCTAGATTCTAAATGAACTGCATTGTGATCATGGAAACCCCTCTTGCCCTCGCTACTCCCTTTTCTTCTTCATCCTTTTCTTCTACTGAAAGATAGTGATGACGACACCTTGTATTTCTTACCAATTTTTATAGTTTACCATGATTCTTCTTCTGGTTCTGAAGTAGAAGAAGCTGACGATCCAACTCAGCCAGCTAATTTCATGATTTTGTTTTGATTTGGTGGTTGTGTGATATGGGTGCAAGGAATTGAAAGAGAACTGTGATGGATTCTTCTTCTGGCATGAAAATATGCATCCAGTGCCCTGTTTTTATCAAAAAAAATCATTTAATAAAACCCTACAAGAACAGAACCATGTAACAGGCTAAGAAGTTGGGCTATCAAGAAGTAGCTGCGTATGAATAATGAGTGTCCCAGCTAATCGAGGATATTAACTAAACTCACGGCACAAAAGCAAAACCACAAATATGAGAGTCCAATAATGAGTCTTGGAAATATAACAAGGCTTTGAGTATTTTGGCCATCTAACAACCCATATTTTTGTGTCATGGAGAAGTATCACATGCCAAGGTCAAGGAACAGCCATGGGCATTCACGGATAGTTAGATGCTTTGTAACTTGAAGATAAAAACGAGAAAAGGGTTTTAGATTACGAGTTTGAGTCACGAGGATCATCATGTAAAACGCTGTTTAACTATTGATTCTCCCGGATAATTACCTTTTTTTTTTCTTTTTTCTTTTTTTCCATTAGTGTAATTGCTTGATGTAATGATAAAAGCTCATGCCAACGACCATCTAAATTTTTTGATGTTATCAAACACGAGTGGTCTGAAAAATTACCTGCCAAATTCAGATAATTTAAAAACGTATTCATCAAAAACTCTTGTAATTCTCCGAACTCTTGTTTTTCAAACACGATTTTGAGTTCAATAGTCTTAAAACCGTGTTTTGAAAAATAGAACTTCAGACTCATAATCCTGATTCCTAATAGCATCTCTAACCCACGTTCAAATTTAAAGGTCGGTTCCAAATTTAATTCTTCAACTTACCTTCATTTCTTCAAAAATTTAAAGAAATGAAGGTGGCATTCATTTGCCATATTCAAATTTGAATGTTGTCCAAAAATTTTGAAAGCTCCTTCATTTCACTATTAATGTAGGGTCAGAACGCTAATTATGTGGGACTCTTATACTAATTATTATTTTAAATCTAAATAATGCATTATTTATTATTTAAATATTATTTTAATAAATATTTAATTTAAATTTTCAATTAATTCATTAATTTTTTTAATTTGTTAAATATTTATTTAATTTGAGATTTTTTATGTGTGGAATAAATAAATTATTTATATTTTACTTGCTTTTATTTACCTTGAAATTATTATTTATATATGAAATTAAAAAATTCTTTTTATTTTACTAACTATTTATTTATACTAAAATTATTTTAATCTATGGAATCAATGAATTCTTTTTTTTTTATTTTTTTATCTTACTACTCCACCTTTTCACTTTGATTTTTTTATTTTTTTGCAAATTTAAAAATAAATCAATCATTTCTACCAACTTTCAATAACAACTAAAAATTTTAACATTTATTGAAAACAAAAAATAATTTCTACTTGAATAATAACAAAAAAATTACAAAAAAATGATTACATTTTGAATATAGTAATAAATAATTACATTTTGAGTAACATAGGAGCATAACAAGTGATTTTTGACTTTTTTTTATATAAAAAAAATAGTAATTTGAAGAATGAATAGTAAAAATGAAGTTTGAGTGAGTTTGAGTAATAATATGAAAAAAGTGAGATCCATAAATTTCAAATTTTAAAAAACTGTCAAAATAAAAATAAATTTAAAAGTTTTGAGATGAGGATGCTCTAAAACCGTATTCTTAAAACTCAACTTCAAAAAATTAGATGTGCTTTGGTAAATTGGAATGGCTATAGTACCAACGTGCCGTACCTTAATATAATTACTATTTAAATTGATCGTAATTACTTTTTTGACTGATCAAAGTAACTACATGCCATATTTATGATAATTGTAATTCATATTTGTCGTAATCACATGTCAAATTTGTAATAACTATTTGTTCACCGATTCAATTTCTTCAAAATTTTCATTCAATTATCAAACTCTTTTTTGGCTTCTTGATTCAATAGTGGAGATTGCAAGGTACGCGAGAAAAATCTTTGCCAAATATGTTCAAATACAGCATAGATTTGTTTTTGATAAAAAGCCACCATGCATTCCTAGCTGACGGGTGTGAGGGGTAAGTACTAGAACGTCATGTAGGGTACTTGAATACCTGACAAAGACAACTTATTTCAGCACTTCATATAAACCACGGTTGCTTACAGTGTGACTCTCTGTCCTATCTCTTACGTAATTTTTTTACACAGACAGAAAGCGCTCTTGCTTACGATGCTTTATCTGAAAACAGCAGTACTTTACTATCATCATTTGACAAACTAAAATGGAAATAAACAAGCCAGATGAGGGTTAGTCTACCCCATAGCAAAACCTTCAAGCTTGACTTGCCTGTGTTACAGACAACATGTATTAATACAATGAAATTTTAGTCTACCCCAATTCTACATTCTTCAACCCACAATGTCTACATTCTTCCCTCAGCCGCCAATTCTCTCCTTCACAGAGATGGCCACCTCCATCTCCGAACTCCATCAAGCCCACGCCCACATGCTTAAAACCGGCCTCATCCACGACCCATTCGCCGCCAGCCGGCTCATCACCTCCGCCGCCACCGCCACGGCCACCGCCACCTCCACCACCACCGACTCCGTCGCATACGCTCACTCCATATTCGCTCGCATACAAAATCCAAACTCATATATCTACAACACCATGATTCGTGGCTATGCCAATAGTCCCACCCCAGAAAATTCACTCATTGTCTATAACCAGATGCTGCATGAGCCAGACCATGTTGTCCCAGATAAGTACACTTTCACTTTCGTTTTGAAGGCTTGTGCAAGTCTTCGTGGAGTTGAGGAAGGACAACAAGTTCACGGTCATGTGACCAAGATTGGAATAGGGAGTGATGTGTTTATATCGAATACTTTGATTCATATGTATGCGAATTGTGGGGACTTTGAACTTGCCCGCGGTTTGCTTGATAGAATGCCGGAAAGAGATGTTATATCTTGGAATGCAATTCTGAGTGCGTACGTGGATATGGATTTGTTGGACTTGGCGCATGGATTGTTTGATGAAATGCCTGAAAGAAATGCAGAGTCTTGGAATTTTATGATTTCGGGGTATGTGAGTGCTGGGTTAGTTCAACAAGCGAGGAGGGTTTTCAATGAGATGCCTGTGAAAAATGTTGTTTCTTGGAATGCAATGATCACTGGTTATGCTCAAGCAAATTGTTTTGGAGAAACATTGATACTGTTTGAAAAAATGCAAAATGTGAATGTGAAGCCAGATCATTGCACACTAGTGAATGTGTTATCTGCATGTGCCCGTGTTGGAGCTCTGAGCCAAGGCAAGTGGGTTCATGCCTATGTTGAAAGAAATAGGATTGATGCCAATGGTTTTCTAGCTACTGCTCTTGTGGACATGTACTCAAAATGTGGGTGTATTGAGAAGGCTTTGGAAGTCTTCCACACTACATACAGGAAGGATATTAGTACATGGAATTCAATAATTTCAGGATTAAGCATCCATGGTTTTGGAGAACATGCATTACAGATATTCTTTGAAATGGTAGCAGATGGTTTTGAGCCCAACGAGGTTACCTTTATAAGTGTTCTAGCAGCGTGCAGCCGTGCTGGTCTGTTACAAGAGGGACGAGAGATATTTGACCGCATGGTTTCTGTTCATGGAATTCAGCCAACCATCGAGCACTATGGATGTATGGTGGATTTACTCGGTCGTTTCGGATTATTAGAAGAGGCTGAGGAGCTTGTGAGAACATTGCCACTGAAAGAAGCTCCTGTGATTTGGGAGTCTCTTCTGGGCGCTTGCAGAAATCATGGTGATGTTGAAATGGCAGGGCGCATTGCGAGAAAGCTCTTAGAGTTGGATCCTCAGGACACTTCTGGTTATGTTCAGTTGTCAAACATTCATGCATCTATGGGGAGATGGAATGATGTTACGGAAGTGAGGAGAAGGATGAAAGCCGAAGGAGTAAGTAAAGAGCCTGGTTGTAGCATGATCGAAGTGGATGGGATTGTTCATGAGTTCTTAGCTGGGGAAGGAGTGCAGTCCTAAAACATGCTTGATTTCTAAGAACGTTGATAGAAACAATATATAATATAGGACTCATCATGCTGAAATCTTAAGATTCAAGATTTTAAGAGTTCCAAAATGAGTATGAGGACTATTTTACTTGGAAGCAGTGAGGTCAACTGTGCCTTCCCTGGTTTTCGCCATTCAGGCAAGTGTGCAACTCACATTGTGGCCTAGTGAAGGCACTGTGGACATTAGACCATAGAATCACTAGAACACTTGAGATGGTTTTTGAGAGGAACATGGTCAGACCCTGTACATAGACAGGAACATGCTTACAGGGCTTCAGATCAGATCAATTGCAAAATGCGGCATTAAAATGTACACCCTTAGGTGGCATGTCTCCTTGACTAAATCTATCTTCCCAGGAGACTTGCATGTATTGGAAATTTGGAAGAACTTGCAATTCAACATGCTATTTGGTTCACTGAAATTTGACATGGAGCTTTGCATCATTGGGTAAATTCTATTTTTTGTTTTGAAAATCTTGGTGATTTAATTATTCCTTTAAGCTTTTCCAAATACGGCATCCACCAAACAGTACATTTCCTATTAACTTTTACTGGGAAGCCATTTTCGACTCTACTGCAAGAGAACTGCTACCTGTTTTTTGCCCTAATCTTCTTGCTGTGCCATTCTTAATGGACTATGAGTTTTATATTTTTGCACCCAAAAGTTGCTGATTCCTTGTTGCATATTTTGATAGCCTGCCTCAGATAATGATGGTGAAAATGTAGCTCAACAGTACATGATTTCGATGAGCACTTGTCCTTAATTTGAGTTTAACATATTTGTTTCTGGTCATTTTCCTTGGAGTTGCTACTACATATTTCTAGACTTGAATAACATAAATAGCATTATCATACAATTAACTGGGTAACTGTTTACCCTATGACTACTACTAGCTGATCATAATAAATGTAATTAATTATAGTAACTGCATTCATTATGTGATTTAGGACCAGAATACTCCTGGATGAGCTCGAACCATACCTGCTGGAAGACCTTGATTACGAGGTCGTGCTATTCATCGGCATTCAATGGGAGATAACAAGCCAGGAGTTCCTTTAAGCTCTTCTCCTCTCCTGATCCCTTTCTTGGTGATCATCTTAATCATCAAATATCTGAAGTCCTGTTTGAGGCTCGAACAAGCTTTTTACCACAGAGAAGCTGTCAAATGCTGTTCTGTCTTCAACTTCTCTCTCCATCATCTTCATTTTTGCTTTCTTAATGTCTTTGAGAGCTTTGATTTTGCATCCAATCCTGGCAGCTGTTCTAGGTGGATGGACTCTCTTGACTTTGCTGCTCTGTTTTGTTCTTCTCTGTAATTCCCTGCCCATGTAAACAGAATTCGTTTGTTTCTCACTCTCTTGACATTAGTTCTTTTGATTTCAATAAATTCAACTTCTCCCACTCTGAACTCAGTTTTCCTCCGGATATACCATCAGTTTCCTTCAAGTTCAGAGTTTCAAGCTTCGGGATATACCATCTTTTGCTTTAATTGACTTTACAGGTGATCTTAATTATGCTGAGGGCTATAGTATATATTTTTTGTATACAGACCATGTATAAGGCGGGGCCCTGGGCGTTTTTAATGTAATAATCTCTTTAATTATCAACAAAAGTAGTAATTAGGAAAACGGTCGTGCATTATTTTGTGTAAGTTTTGCTCTTACTAGACAAAAAAACTCGGTCTTACTAGGGTCAAAATTCCCTAATCAAGACAAGAATCAACTATATTCTTTTTTTTTTTTTTAATAGAAACCCAAACCAATACGAGCACTCACACACACCCCAAGCAAACCCGCTAAAGAGCCGGTAGAAGTATCACAATCCAGAGCAACTCCTCAAAAGGAGAAGCTGCTGGAAGGGTACTTAAACCACACAAGCAAGCACACCCAAGGGCAGGGTTTTTTTAATAAAAACTCAAACCAACACACGCACCACAAGCAAACCCACCAAAGGGTACTTAAACCACACAAGCAAGCACATAAAAGGGCATGGTTTTTTTTAATAGAAACCCAAACCAACACACGCACCACAAGCAAACCCACCAAAGAGCCGGTAGAAGTACCACAATTCAGAGCAACTCCTCAAAAGGGGAAGCGCTGGAAGGGTGCTTAAACCTCACAAGCAAACTCATGAGAACTCGACGTGGGACACAAGCAAGCACACACAAACTATATCCTTGAACACAAACTTTTGGGTCCTTCTCAGGCCGGTTTAACACTTTTTAGTCTTAAGGCAACATATATTAATGAAACTTTTAACATTTTTAAGTTTTGCATAGGGATTCATATTTTCTAGTAATCATAGTTATTACTAGGTGTAAACTCGTGCATTGTATGGAAAATAAAGCTTTTTTAAATTTACAATAAAAATATTATAAATAATTAATTCATAAAAAAATTGTACATGCTAAATTATGCATCACAGTTGAGATCCATCATAAAAAATAATGTCAATAAATACTTGATCTTATTGTGTGGTATATATAATTTTAGAACTCTATCAGATTAAGTAGTTGAATTTTAGTGAACTATGAATAAAAACTAAATATATCTTATTAATTATGAAGTAGTTTAATAAAACTCAAACTTATATTCATGATATCAACTATTATTTTAAATGAAAATGAAACTTAAAACGGATCTTAAGCATACAATGAAAAATTATCTTGTGGGTTTTGATACTATTATTTTTAAATGAAAATTAAATGCAATAGACAACTTAATTGAAAATTTAATGGGTTTTTTTTTTTAAAATATGGAACTTAATCGGATTAGTATGAATGCATACAATACCTAAATAGGAAACTCATACATATTTATATGTATAATTCCAAATAAGGAACTCATATATATCTTTATTCATTGCATATAATTTTTTTAAAAATAGAACTTGTGTAACAAATAGGAAACTTAATAAGATAAGCATCTGAATTGCTCATGTGACATAATATTTTAAAAGTATTAGAGCGTAGAGAGTGCCACGTAGGAGAAAACAAAATATAAAGACGAACACAAATTATATATATATATATAATTTATAGTAAAAGTAATTACAAATAAAACTAACGCTATCTATCATAAAAATACAACACACTTCTAAGTTCAAAAAATACTAGAAGTATAGAACCTGATTTATCACTATTGACAACAAATGTTGTAGATATAGATCAGAATTTAAATTTTGTACAGCTTCTACAACACGAGAATAAAACATTATAATTGGAATCGTAATATTTTACCAGCAATGACAAAACAAATAATAAAATAAGAATAATTAAAAAAAATAATGATAAATACAAGTTAATCAACAATAAAGTTAAAAAAATTAATTTTTTTGGCATGTGGGCCAAGTTTTGGTTAATCGGTTGGCTAATCCATTCACCAAGAATGGTAAAAGTTTGAGTTTATAGTATTTTTCGGCAACGTCTGGGCGTAAATGAGATTTGATAATTCATTCTCAGCTTGAAACTTATATTTGTGCCACGGAGGGAGTGAGAGGAAGTTGTATATGTTTAGACTTTGGACTACTTCTTTCACATTCTAGAGAAAGAATGAAGTTGTATAGATTTAACTTTTGATCAATCTTATCTCGGTAAAAGTGATAATCACTTGTATTTAATTTTTTATTAAATTATTTTTTGTAAAGTTGACTAGATTATTTAATTTTGGACATTTTTTTTAGTAGGCATTTTTTCTCATCTAGATTAAAGGCTTTTTTCGAAAATGATGTAAAAGCTATTCTAGACCATCACTATAATATCAAGAGCCTTAAAAAATTGAGTAATGCTATATACAATTCTATTTCTCAATATTGTTTTCACTCTTAAATACAAGATTTTAAGACTTACTTTAATAAATTCATGTGAGACCCATTCACTTGTGTCTGGTAGGTAAGAAATAGGATTGAAACATGAGATTACGTATAGCATTTTCTTAAAAAGTTTGAGGCCTTAGGCGACCGTCTTGATTGCCTAGCATATGACCGTCCCTAGTCCTCCTCTACACTATCATCCCCACGCACCAAAAAATTATTCAGTACTCCACGTCATATTTACTTCACCTCTCATATGAAGGTAGAATCACCCTAGTAAGGTGAAGTCAAATATATTACCTAGTACGTGGGGAAACCACCTCTCATGTGAGAGCAGTAGCAGTGACACGTGGTAATTCAAGAGCACTAAATAATTTCTCCTGGGAACCATGGAAAGAAGTCAGATTGGAGGATGAAAAATCAAGTTTGGGAATGTCTGATGGGGGTAGGGTTCACTTTTGTGAAGAACAATGAAACAAACAGAATGTCTGCATTCAAAGTTCAGAATCCCTATTTCTTTCCCTTACTTCATACATGATTAAGGCATTCCTTTAGACATAAGAAAAGTCAATTTCTCGTTAGTCTGATCAAACAAAAGGTCATTGCTCAAAGACACAGGAGGTGCTTTTCACAGCCCAGACTTGGCAGAGAGTAGACCTAAACTTGAAAGAGGTTGAGGTTCAAAACTTTAAGGCATGTTTGGCTCAAGAGAAAAACTTGAACGTTGTATTATTACCTGAGAACTAAATAAACGTAAAGTGGAGAAATAGCCTTGTTATAAAATAGCCAGCATTTGTCAAAGACGGAACCCTGCATTTTTCCCCTTGATAAAATAGCCTTGTGATCGACCAAACTAGCGAACCATGGTCTTAATTCTATTTACCTTTAGTGGTTTTTAGTAATTTTTTGTTCGAGAAAAGCATGGTAATTGATATCATCCTAAACGTATCATATAATGCATCGTTTTTTTTATTTTTTTATTTTTATAATCACCTAAAATAAAGAAAATATTTTCTTTAATTATCCACTGACCTAAAATCAAGGAAATATTTACTATTCACTAGCGGATGACAATATTTTCTTGATTTTAGGTTAGTTAGTGGATAGTTGGAGAAAATATTTTCTTGGTTTTAGTGAATAGTCATCTTATTAGTCATCCCTATTAAATTTTTTTCTGTGTTATTAAATCATATCCACAATGCTATCTCGTTTTTTTTTTTTAGATTGGGTAGTTATCTCATTTAAAGTCAACAAAACTAAATTTTGGAGATTGGGTTTAAATGAGACAGTAACTTATCCATAGTCATAAAAACATTATGATATGATTTATCAGTACATGATTATCCATTAAATATTACTTATCAATACGTGACCTAATAAGAAAAGAATTCTTCTAGACGTAGATGTTAAAGTCTAAAAATAGCTTTACTGGCCAATCAAATCATGTCAAATAAACATATCATTAGTTAGTGGATAATAGCATAAAATATTTTTTTTTATTTTATGTCAATCAGTAGATAGTTGGAGAAAATATTCCTTTGATCATATGTGATTATAAAATAAAAAAAAGTTCTATACATTATACATGATTTATTTTACTTGTATACCAAGTCACCGTTGAATATTATTTTCCTCCTCTTCTACACTTTGTATAAAGAGCATACTCTTTAAGTATATCACAAACTTTCATTTCAGATAAGTGAATGACAGTTGGATAAAACATTTTTCCTTGATTTTAGATCAGTTTAGTGGATAGTTTAGAGAAAATATTTCCTTGATTTTCTGGACTTCTCTTCTACACTTTGTATAAAAAGCAGACTCATGTACATGCAGAAATATTTCGTTTCAAGCTTCCTCTGATATTTATCAATGGCAGGACCCAGAATAATCCCAAGTTGCTATCTTTTCACTGTTCTTCTTCTGGTCGTGGTGTTTGATTCTGGGTTTTCCTGCAATGAAACTGAATATGTGTCGGCGGTGGGAGATCCGGGGATGAGAAGAGATGGGCTGAGAGTGGCAATAGAGGCGTGGAATCAATGCAATGAGGTTGGAGAAGAAGCTCCAAACATGGGAAGTCCAAGAGCTGCTGATTGCTTTGATGTTTATAAAGCTATACCACCCCCAAATGGTCTGTTTCTAATCCATATCTGTTAACAACTATGGTCTCTGTTTTTAAAATTTTGAAAACTGGAAGGTGAAAAAAAAAAAAAAAAGTGTTGGTAACATTTTTGTTGCCTCTTTTGTCAACAGTCCTGAAATTATATTTTGAAGATTGGTTCTGAAAACTGTCAAAGCTGCATTTTTTAGGAGCCACTAAAAATGTGTTTTATGAGTATTTTGAACTGTTTTCGATGATTCCATTATTTTTTTTTTTAGAGAACAAGAAAAATAAAATGTTTTTAATTTTTTTTTATCTGAGAACATGAAAAAAAGAAAACAAAAACCGAAACGGCAACCAAACATAAAATTTTCCCCTGATTTTGGAAACAAATGGAAACATACCTCTCTTGACTTTTCCTTAACTTGTTTTTCTCAGGTGGGGAAAGCTGCAACCTCTGCAATACAATACCATACATGTTAGTCCATAGAGTTACAGAGGAAGACAACAAGCTTGGAGTGGGACAGCCTTTCCCGGGAGGGCACCCCAAGGCATTCACAGACGTAGACCTGTATGCAGCAGAGAAAGAGCTTTATTTGGGTTCTAAATGTCAACTTGAATACTCCCCAAATCCATGGCAATTCTGGATGATCATGCTCAAGAGTGGAAACATGGACACTTACGCAGCCAAATGCCCGAAAAACGGCCACAAAGTCGGCCCCTACGGCCCCGACGATCGGTTCCCTTGCTTTGGCAAAGGCTGCATGAACATGCCATCGATTCATCACTCCTACACCACTTTGCAAGGGCCTAACAAAACCACCCTCAAAGGAAGGTTTTTCGGGTCATGGGACTTGGATGCTGACCTGGGGGGAGGAGGAATTGCAGAGAACATTTCTTACCATTCTGTGACTTGGGAGAAGGAACTTGGGAAAGGGAGTTGGGTTTTCCATCATGTCCTCAGGACTTCAGTGAAGTATCCATGGTTGATGCTTTACTTGAGATCGGACGCCGCCACCGGATTCTCCGGCGGATACCATTACGAAACCCGGGGAATGTCAAAAATTGTAAGTCTTTTATTTTGTGTGTGTATATATATATGACTAGGTGCATGGATCAGGTTGAGTCTAGAACCGACCTTAACTTGATCCCTTCCAAAATTTTAACCCAAATCGGATTGGTTTGATAGGTTTCATGTCTTGATTTGGTTCGAGTTAATTCAATTTGAATTAAATTTAAATAATCATTATTTAAAGACATATGTACAAACTAGGTAGACTTATATAAGATTGGGTGTCAGTTTAATTTTCAGGTTTCAGTCCAGAAAATGTGAAATCGATAACCGAATTAAAATAATTGGGTTGGCTTTTTTTAGACCCAAAACCCAAAACAATCTTGGTAGTCCCCAACCAAACCAACCCAGAGAGATTGGGTTGATTTGGTTTTTTTCCGTTTCTTTTGTGCATTCCTATGTATGACTATGCATATTTAGCTTTTTCTGAACATATTGTGAGTTGTGCAGATCCCAGAATCACCAAACTTCAAAGTGAGGTTCACCTTGAATGTAACCAAAGGTGGGGGTCCCAAGAGCCAATTCTACCTGATGGACATAGGGAGTTGCTGGAAGAACAATGGCAAGCCCTGCAACGGCGATGTAACTTCCGACGTAACTCGATACAGCGAGATGATACTAAATCCAGACACAGTTCCAATGTGCAGTACAGAAAAGCTTGGGTTGTGCCCACCTTACCATACATTCCCAAACGGGACTCGTGTTCATCGCAACAACACGGCTAAGTTCCCTTACGGCGCCTATCACCTGCACTGCTCTCCCGGAAACGCCGAGCATTTGGAGGAGCCGAGCAACCGGTGCGATCCATATAGCAACCCTCAGCCTCAAGAAATCATGCAGATTCGACCACACCCGGTTTGGGGTGATTATGGGTACCCTACAAAGCAAGGGGAGGGCTGGATTGGAGACTCCAAGACATGGGAGCTTGATGTGGGGAGATTGTCCCAGTCCTTATATTTTTACCAGGTTAGAGCTATTTCTTTATTGCCATTGATATTCATGAAATGAGAACAAAATTAAAAAAAAAAAAAAAAAAAAAATTTGTCTTGCAGGATCCAGGGACTCCACCTGCTAGGAGGCAATGGCCGTCTATTGATTTGGGAACTGAAATTTACAAGGATCCTAATCAAGTTGCTGAGTGGACTGTTAGCGATTTCGATATTCTCGTACCCAAGGAGTGATAAATCTCCATAGAAGGGGTACATGGGATTGATAAAGCAAAGCTTAGGTTTGCAGATTTATTTTCATTTTCATTTCTCTGTATATAGCAAAAATGTAGAAAGCTAGGAGACAAATAAGAGGATTTTCTTTGTTTCAAAGGAAATGAAGTTAATATTGGTTTTGTTCCTGGACTACAGAAAGCAAGACAGAATTGAAAAAGTACCAATGATTTTTGGTTGGCTGTCTTGTTTTATGCTATAACAAAGACTTGTGGGTTGAAGGATCGTTCTTGCTAGGGTGTCTTTTAATCCATGTAGATACATGCAGTGGCCAATAATTGTAACTACTCTCACACTCTGAGGAGCCGAAAAATGGTATTTGAGAGTAATGCTCATCTGCTTGATTTCCACTTTCAGATAACCGCAACTACCCCAGTTATTCTAGTCTCGAAGTTTCAGAGGGAGAAGCTCTAGTTATGGCATTGTTTCAATTAATGGCAAAGGGCAGATTAGCTATCTGATCCCCTCCTTTCCAACTGAAAGGAATGACCCAAATTCAAATCTGGTACCTTAAATTAGAAATATTCCATTGATCATATCTGATTGGAATCTCCAATATATCTCAAACAATTGTCTAGCACAGAATTTACAGCAGAGATGAAATCATAAGGATCAGGTCAATACTTCAAAAATCAGCTAATGTAGATTACATCTTCTCTGTATCAGTCTCAGAGAATAAAGAAAACAAAGAAACTATAAGGAGAAAAGCGCCCTTGACCAATTATTTTTTGGTATGCAGTTGGAACAGTCTTGATACTTTTACCATCCTTCTTCATATTATGATTCCCCTATTTTGCCTCGGGAAAAAAGGTATATAGTAAATTACAGACTAACTAATCAGCATAATCATCACGCTTTTCAAACAAATAAAATATAACATCCCATGTAATATTTTTTCCCTCAATTCAAAAATATCAAAGGAAAGTACGTGACATACCATAAAAATTCTGGAAGTTCAATAAGACATTAATCGGGTGTTAGTTTGCGTGTGTTTTGACTTAGGGCAACTTTAACATCCTAGTTTTTAAAAAATTCTTGCCCAGGGTCTTGGACAACCTAGTTTTTATTTTGAAGTGGTTGAGAATTGCAATTCTTTTGATTTTGATTTTCTTCCATACCAATTTGAATAATTCTAAGACAAAGAAAACTTGTCTGGAAATTCCCTATAGGCTAATACCAAATGCAATAACCTCAATAAGCAGAAGAGTCGACCAAACCAACCAAGACACACAGGAGAGACAAACAAGAGATGGTGTTATCAGTATAAGTTACCTGAGTCAAGTTCTTCAATTTGCATCAACAAAAACAGGGGTCCACAATTCAAGCTAGCCTGAGCAAGATTTCCTCTTTAAAAAAAAAAGCTCAACTACCACCATTATCTAATCTCAAGCTTCCAATAGGGTTGCTCAGCAAATGGCCTAAAGTATCAGTCTTACAGTGAATGCATGTCCCACCACACATCACAACAACCAACACTCTAAATTTCAAGAAGATATTGCTTCTAGATTTCTAGAAGATACTGCTCCTAGTGGAGTCTCATCAAGAACTCATATTTAAAAGGGTTTCTAAAAGCCACAAAATTTGCTTTGTTGTTGGCCAATGACTATACGTCAGGTCAGTGTTCTAAATAGGGCAGTAGTTTGAGAAGAAGATTATCTTGACTGATGTGAACTTCAGCACTAAAATGTAGTGCTCATGTTCTTGAGTGGTTGGAGTCATCATGAAGCATATTGGTTGGTGTCACCTTGTTGATGTTGGAAATGGTGCCTTGCTACATTATTTCAGGGAAGAATAATGATTTTAACTTCTACCACTAGCATAGACAGACTAGACCATTAGTTAAGTAATTCAATAATAATTACAGCTGAGATAAGTTTGCCCTCAGAACACCTTAATGTTAAACCTGCTAGGTTGCATATGTAGTTAAGTAATCCTTCTAGACAAAAACAGCAAATAAAGTACTGACTCTCAAGATCACCAGATGGTTCAATTCTAGCTCAGATATTCATAGTTCCATCCTTCATATAAGTTAATAGCTAAACCAAAGAAATTTTGCATCTTATCTGCAAAACACTTCACTACTCATTCTGGTACAGTAGTGGATCAACACGTGGGGATCAACCAGTCCTCTGCGTGATGCAATCAAGGCAAGATCAAACTCAAAAGTAAAATTTGCTTTGGCAATACAAGTGACAAGAAGCCAATAACAGTTGTCATTCTTAAATATTTTGAGGAAATTTCCATGTGCACACTTTATTAAAACTCTTGATACAGAATAAATGGCAGCACACTGGATATCTGCTTGCAGATGGATGCTCATAACTCTAGTGACGACATTCTATTGCTAAATGTAATCACACAAATGTGTGGGGATCAAAACATATTATCCACCAAATAAATGTGAACTGTTTTTCATGTGTTTAAAAAGGTCTGACCATTTAGTGTATATATGCTTTCCACACAGTTAAAAACAATCACCATTCTTTCCAGGCACATCATGATATTTGTATAGTTTTGTTCTTTCATGTTTTATATTTCAAAGAATGAATAAGTCTGTTACAGAAAAAAAAAAAAAAAGAGAACATAATGAATTCAGGGAGGGAAATATCACAAGAGTGGGTATTACCCCTATAGAACTGGCACTGAAATGGAGATCGGCACCGAGACATCACCAGCAAAACTTGATTCTCTATTTGCAGCTGAGTACCCTGCAAAGGCATATGCTATGCCCATTCCACCAAAATGCAAAGACGCATTCTCACACCTCTGGAAAACTCTGGCAAGTGATGCTGCTTTTCTCCTTGCGCGCTTTGTTCCTGTGAAGAGCAAAGTCTGAAGCAACCCAGCCAATGCCGGTGCCTTCAGCACCCTCTCGGTTGCAGCAGACCCACCAGTCCGACACAACTCAAGCAATGCTGCTACAGCATTCTCTTTCCCTCTAGGAGTCCCACACCGCATCATTCCTATTAATCCTGTCACTGCCATTTCCTCATTCCCAACTGCTCCAGCCCCAATTGGCTGTCTAACAATCAAGCCCAATGCGCCTGCTGCATCCTCTGCAACACCTTCAACCCCCAAAGCTGCCACCAGTGCAGTTACGACCCCCGACTCTATCATCCTCATGCAATTATCTGTGTGGGTGGATAGATTAAATAGAGCTGTGACTGCATCCTTCTTTCCTCTTGGTGTCCCTTCTCTCAACAGCCCGACCAAAGCTTCAACTGCCCCATCCTCATCTGCTATTCTCTTTTTATATTCGTGAACTGCAGAGAGGCTAAACAGTGTTGCTGCAGCATTTTCCCTTGCCTCGGTTGTATGCCCAAATCTCAAAACTTGAACAATATTTCCTAAACATCCTTCCTCATCTATTATTCGGCTCTTGTTCTTCTCATATATTGATAAGTTGAGCATTGCAGTCACCGAGTTCTCTTGTGCAACAGCATTTGAAGACAAAAGTAGCACTCTCAGATGGGGGATTGCCCCAGCTTCTGCAATATAAGCCCGATTTTCTCTTCCAGTTTTTGCTAACAAACGTATCTCACGAGCAGCAATCGCTTGTGCTCCCTGCGACCCGCTTGCTATCTGTTGAATGAGAAGAGCTGCTGTGGCTTTGTTGGCTTCAATTGCAGCCTTGCTTGCTGAAGCTGCTGCAAAACTTTCGGCAGAAGAATCAGCACTCTCCGGCGGGTCATATGGTATTCCATGAGCAGTGCACCACTGCACAATCAAGTTCCTAAGAGCCCGATTAGGCACAAGCCGGGTATGAACAAGCATCTGCCCTGTCTTTGGGCAAGTACAATGCCCTTCCTCCATCCACCTTGATATGGAAGGTCGATCATAAGTCTGCCCTGTTGAAATTATAACCGGGTCTGTCATCAAATCCAACGATATTGGGCAACAAAAGTCCTTTGGAATCGTAAGAAATGTATCAAAAATTTCTTGAGTAATCAACCCTTTCTTCGGTTTTCTCTGTTTCACACTTCTCAATTCCACTTCATCCTCCTCAAACCCAAATAACAAGATCCTACAATAACGAGTCAACGCCACAAAACCATTAAGAACTGATACTGTCGGCTCAACATCTCCTTCATAATTAACAATCTGCTCTTCTAAAAACTCCATTTCCATCCTAAAAGTTTTTGAGCCTCGAATTCCCAATTTCTCCACGAAAAAGGAATACAGTTCTACGGGATCAGGAATTCTCCCGTTCTCAAATTCATCAAGAAAAGAAAAGAATTTGAGTCTCAATGCCTCGTCATGTTTATCAATCAACAATTTTGACCGTCTTGACTGATTTTGCAACAATTCAATCTGTTCTCTAACATCACCACTCAAATTCAACTCTTGCAATGGGCAAACATCCAAAAGCGTGAAAATTGCTTGATTCAAATCATGAAAATGCCCCGAAATCGAATGGTTTTGAAGCAAAAGCCACAACTTACTCGAGTGGAAGCAGTAATCGAGAAGTATCTTCGACCGATACAACAACATGTAAGACTCCTTGAAGCAGACTACCACCGTCGAAGACAGACTCGAACTCGAACTCGAACTAGAATCACGAAGATAGTCCAAAAGAACGGCGAAGACCTCCACCTTCCGAATCAACGACCGCGAATTCTTCCGCTGAAACGGCAGCGTCCTCCCCGAGAACAAAGCGATGAGCTCCGTCGACACAGCCGCTAGGGTTTCCACCAGCGCCACTTCAGTCAGATCCACCGGCGCCAAGAACGCTTCCAGCGACGGCGACCTCCTCCTCCTCAGCGACGAAAATATCGCTGCCGACGCCATAATCAAATCTCCCACTCCCCGTCTCTCTCTCTGTCTCTCTCTCTCTCTCTCTCTCTCTCTCTCTCTCTATGTATATATATATATCACCGGCCCTCTGCAACTTCTCTATACAGCTCGACTTTGTGATTGATTTTGTCTGGGTGTGTTTGGAAATGGGGATTCCAGATACATACGGTGGAAATGAATTCCCGAGAAGAATTAAATACCCAATCCGCGTGATATGAATAAGAAGAAGGTGTTTCGATTGACTGAACTTCCAATACAAAGTGTCATTGGTTTTCTCTCTCTGGGAATTTTCTATGCACCCTTCATGAAAATGACTTTGTTTTCTCCGCATTGAGTATTTGACGGACACTGTCATGTTATCCAAAGTCTCGTCCATTCATTTTTCTCTCTTTTTTTTTTCCTTCAATTTATACTTAAAGCATTATATTGACTAGTCGAGTTGTTTAAGTTTAGTATAAAAATTTAATAAATTTTAAAATATATTTAAAATTATTTAATTTTTTAATGAATTTTAAATGAATTGTAATTAAGCTGAGCTTATTTTTTATATTGGTCTAGAGTCTATATAAGCTAATTGATCGAGCTGTAAAATGTGTTTAAATTTGACTTATTTACATAACGAGCAGATTTTGAATAAATTTTTAACGAGTCAAATATAAGTTGAGTTCTAATAGTTTAGTTTATTTTATAACCTTCTCAATGTTCTATATACACAAATATTTCTACCATTGTAACACTTTTATCTCTAAAAAGTTTATACAAAAATATATCATTTTTATTTTTATTATTGAATTCTATTTTTTTTCTGTCGGGAAACACAAAAAATGTGCACAGTATATATCTACTACCTAGTGGATGAAGGAAAGAGGAGGTCGATGCATGAACCCCGAACCATGAGCAAAGTGACAAGGTCCCGACCACTATTGGTTTTTACCTTTACTTTTATTTATTGGTTTTATTTATAATATTTATCTGTCCTAAAGTATTGGTTATTATAACATTGTAAATTGGCCGATTTTATATTGATTCATTTATGAATTGGATTATTCATACTTTTGTTTGTAGAAATTAAACAACTCAAGTACTTACAAAATTTACGTTTCTATTAAAATTTTATTTCAGTCATTTTTTTTTCAAAATATATATTTTACTAATCTAAAATTGAAATATTAAAAAAACTACTTTGTTAGGCCCTCGCACATATTTCGAATTAAATTGCTACAAATTGATAAATTTTGAATTAATTTATTCAATATACAATTATTTCATTTACAAACAAAACAAGCCTTTAATAAATTAGACTTTTTTCACTTACTTTCTTATTTGAGTAATAACAACTTTTGTTGAGTGACTTAAATATTTCTTCTCCCTTTATTTTTTTCTCCTCCCTAAAAATAAAGCAAAAGCCAAAAGAGCTTCAGATTCACTTCGGCGGTTGACCAAATAAAAGGCAATCGGTCCCACGCGATAGTGCATCGCGTGGAGAGAGGCGTGTAGCTGCGTAACTGTAATTACTGGGGAAAAAGTTAGGTGTGATACACAGTTGTAAAGCAGTTGAGCTGTGTTAAATAATAAGTTGTTTAAGTTTAATTTGATGGCTTTAACGAGTTTTAAAATGTGTTTAAATTTTTATTATTTAATTTTTGAGTCAAGTTCAAACGAATTTTAATTGAGTCAAACTCGAATAACTTAATTTTTAATGTATATAAGTTTGTCAAACTGTCTACGAGTTGAGCTCAAAAAAATTTCAAACCTTAAAATGTATTCTAAATTTAACTTGTTTATATAACAAGTCAATTTTAAATGTGATTTTAATGAACCGAATACGAGTCGAGCTTGAGTAGCTTAGTAATATTTACACTTTTAGATGTACACATGAATTTTAGTTTTCCACCGTCACTTTGATGTAAGAAAAGCAATTTTAGAAGTGAACTCGTATATTAGTGAAAAATTATTCAATATTTCAATAGTACTATATCATCTGTTCCATCTCTATGAGAAATGCGATCTTTCTAGAGGTGGAGTCAAATACTTAGGAGCACCACATCGGCATATTAGTCTTATGTCGACTGGGGTTTGAAAATTGGTAATTAAAATAAATAGAAAAAAAGAGTGGACAATTCAGCATACATTGAGATGAGACTTTAGGGAAGCAATTTAAAGCGAAACTCCTCATATTAGTATTATCTCAAAGTGGAGCTTGAAAATTATATATATATATATATATATATAAAGAGCAATTCAGTAGATGAGATTTTTATTACTACGAGTCTGATGAGTGAAATTTACGTAATTTTACCTTTGCGAATCAAAAAAATCTCTTGAGACAAATAATTTTGTATGAATTTTTTTTTTTTTTTTGGTAAGGATAGTATTTTTCAATAATTTATAACCTTTATTAGTGTGCCAATGACATGAATAGGGGACAAGCCTTTGAGTTCGTGTATGCATATTTTGAGGCAAATAATTAATAGCTTTGACCAAAACGGTTCCAAAGCACAAAGCACATGAATGGAATCATGGCCTAGGGTTTGAAATATGTCTTTTGTGTAATAGTAAGTCCAAATGCCAGCATTGAAGTTTCCAACAACAAAGTGTAACATTTTTAATACGGCGGTGTTAATGCCACAGTTGATGTTCAATTTTTTATCAGGGTTGTCATGGCTATTACTAAGGTAGCTATAACAATTTGAGTAATGCTATAAAATAAAAAATTCATACAAAGTTTATTATTAGAATGATGTGGTTACATAAGAATCATTCATTTTAAAACAAGATATCCATCATGATAACTCTTAATTATAAAAATGTCACTATCATATCATTTAAGTAAAAAATTTTGTACAATTTTTTTTAAAAAAAATAGAGTTTTCCTAACAAATTTTTAAGCTTCAAATAATTGTATATCTGAAAACTAGTTAATAAATCTTGCTAACATGTGCCTTTAAGATACATTTTAAACATGTTTCATCTGGTAGTACAAAGTATTAAAATTTGTATTTTTATAATTTTCAATACTGATAACACAATTACCAATACCATGAACAACCAGATAAAACATGCTTAAAATGTGTCATTAGTATACATATTAACATTTACCATACTTTTATTTGCACGAATGCTAAAGCTAAAATTGATATTTTCACAACTCATTCAATACGAATCACATGCAAAATTTTCTTAATGTCCTATGAAAATAACGATTTTTTATGTTGAAACTAATACCTAAAATCACGAATATTACCCATGTACTAAATTTTTTGCCCTTTCCCTATCTCCACCACTCAGATTTCTCTCTAAAATGAAATTTTGAGGCAACCAAAAGTCAATTGAAATTCATCTAACCCCTACTATACCGACAAAAGTTTCGAGGGCAATTGTGTTTGGCCTATGAAAATCAAATACGTCAAACAATAAATTTGGCAAACGTATATATATCTCCTTCTCATGCGTCGGTACATGCCGACTTCATCTGTGTAGGTATAAGGGTCCCACAATTTTCATTATTTTCCTAGTTATGATACGTGTATAGCCATGATTAGGCTGGCCATTGAGTCCCCTTCCACGTGTCACCTCCATGCCGTGCCTTTAGAAGCACGTTGCGGTGGGAACACGATGTGGAGCGACGCTTCGATTACACATTGACACCACAAATCATGTCCGTTAGGATCACGCCACGTGAGTCCCAGTCTAGGAAATGCCGCCTCCAAAGGGCTAAAGAAAAGTCAAACAAAGGAAACTTCATGCCCCCACAAGTACTTCCGTATTTTTTGTTTTTTGGTATCTCGATTGACTTATCGACCACTTCTCTTGCCTCTGTCAAATGCAAGTTATTTACGTCAGCAATAAGATATTTATAAAAGATATATTTTTTGTTGTCTGATTCTAAGAATTAAATTTTAGTTGGTCAATGTAAGGGGCACAACCCTACAAAGATTTAATTTTTAACTAGATGTTAATTTGTACAATACACGAAAATAAGTATTGTTTAAATCATAAATAATTAATTTAAAATTTATAATAATTAATTATACAATCGTATTGTATCTTTAAAATATAAATAGATATTGACATAGATACTTTTTTATTTAGTTATAATCACATTTTTAGTATTAAGTTCAGAAAAAAGTTATAACGATCTGATATATTATATATATATATATATATATCTTATCTATCTTATAAAATTAATTTTATCTTATACATATATATATATATATATATATTTTACAAAACTAATACATCGTATCGTATCTTAAAATATATAAATAAATATTGATATATATATATATATATAATATTTTATTTAATTATAATTACTTTTTTTTTATAAATATTTAGTTCAGAAAGAGTATTAACAATCTGATATGATATATATGTATCTTATCTATATTACAAAACTAATTTTATCTTATCTTATATATATATATATATATATATTACAAAACTAATATAATAAATTTAATAAAATAATAAATTTAATAGTTATCTAATAAATTGCCGCTGTGACATAGTATTTTAAAAGTATTCGAACATTTAGATTGTCACGTAAAAGAGAGGCAAAATATAAAGAGAAACATAACTTTTATATATAAATATATATGATTGGCTAATATGTAAAGCACACCCACTTAACGAACTAGGATAGCCCCACCTTCAAGAACTTTATTTTGAGTTTGCTATTTCAACTAATGGATGAATATGTATATATTTACTCTAATTTTTATTTCTTTAACTTTTGGTGCAACATTGGTTTTATGTATTTTTTGTAAAACAAATTCGTTGTACTCAACAAGGCAGATGAGTAATTATTTAAGATGATCGTTACATTACATTATCATGCTTAAGTGTGTAACATTTCATTCAAGTTGTGACACTTGTAAAATTTTCTATATAGCGAAAATTTTAAATTTGAAAACCCACTTATAGTTAAGATATTACTTATAATTTTTTTAAAAGTATTGTGTCTCTCTATACGTGACATTGTGAATAAATTGTCGTATTATACAAATATAATAACGTGATGTGATAACCACACTCGATGATTTCTCAAGGAGGAGGCATAGGCTGAGGAGGGACAGGTCTCCCTTAAATTTTTAAATATTATATTTTATGTTACAAATTTATAAATATTCTTCAATTTGCCCCTTAAAATTTGTAAATTGTTTCTCAAATTTTTTAAAACTCTATTTAACATATAATTTCTGAATTCCTTTTATTATTTTGTTCCCCTAAAATTTTTAAATTGCTCCCTTAAGAATTTTAAAAAAACTCTATTTGTTACCTATAATTTTAGAAACATTTATCATTTTGTCCCCTAAAATTTGTTATTAGCCTCATTATATTATTCTGTTTTGAAAACCCCCCCAACTCTTTATATATATATATATATATATATAACACATTACATACTATTTATATAAGCTCATATGCATTATATATATGAAGCCTAGATTTGATTACACATGAAAGAAAAAAATTCAAGATTGTGATTAATGACTGTCTGCGGTACTATGTTTTATTTTACAGATTACAATAGGCTTATGTCCGTCTACTGACAATTTACTGTTTTCTTTCACGTGACAATAAATCTCTGTAATCAAAGAAAAAACAAAAGGGTAATTACAATTTATTTCGTTATGGTTTAAGTCAAAATCAGACGATTTTCGTGTGATTTAAAAGTGAACGTATGATTTTTAATGTGATTTAGACTTATTTGCAAAATGAATAAAAATCATTAGATTTAATAAAAATTTTATTCATACAGATATTTTTATTATTTTATCTCTTCAAAGTAGAATATCAAGAAGATAATTTGGTAAAATAACCCAAAAAAAATTGATAGACAAGCTTTTATTTTGTCATAAAAGAGTTAAATCACATTTTTGATGTTCTAATTTGAAAAGATAAAATGATAAAAATACCCCCTATAACATCATTTCTGTTAAATTTAATAGTTTTAATTCATTTTGTAAATAAGTTCAAATCACAGAGAGGTTATGTGTTCACTTTAAATCATAAAGGGTTGTCTAATTTTGACACAAACTACAAAGGGTAAATTGTAATTACCCAAAAACAAATTCAACCTAGATAATTCCGCCACGTATGATAGCCTAGGCCACCGACGTGAATAAAGAACAAAGAAAAAGTCCTCCATACAGAATGCCACGTTTGAGGGCTGCCAATAATACAGTGACACGTGGCATATGACAGGTATTAGAGGTTTTTTGTTTTGTAGCTAAAGAATAAATTGAATAATCCTGCAATATTTTGTGCGTGCATTTGTTTTATCTATTTATTTATGAAAAAAATTATATTTTTTTAAAATTTAACTTCATCAAAATGACAAGGCAATAATATTTTTACAATTATGAGAGAAAATAATGAATATTTTTGTTTAAAATAAAAGGATGACAAACAGCCATGTCATTATGCATAATTTTGTTTATATAACACTACTTTTCGTTTATTAATTTATTTTTCTTTTTTGTTGATTGTATGTATTAAATAGATTATTGGTACTCTATGGAGGAAGTTTTCAAATGTTGTCATGCTAAAAACGTGACTCATTAGGCTTCTGATTGTTTGAAAATAAGAAATTACAGTATGCATTGATTTTGCAAAGCATTTAACCTGCTAGAGCAGACCGAACTTTTTTAATTATTGTATATGAGCACTAAGCCTGTGCGATGCATGAAATTTGCAACAATGCACCTAATACTAAATTGATAATTATCTAAGAATTATCAGTTATTAGAGAAGTGTAATTTAGTTATTTATTTTCTCAAAAGTCACAAGTGGATAAAACAAATAATTGTCTAACTATAAATGTGTGGTGACGTAGTCTATTTTTATTTTTGCTTAATAACAAATAATTGTGTTATTTTTTGGCCGTAGACAATAGAATAAAATTTATTCTGGCCATCCATAAATATTATATAAAATAATTATTATTTTCACAAACTTGCTGAAGTGAAAAGGAGCCATAGGTTGGTGATTAGATTAGATCTTGCCCAATTGGTCACGGTACTTTTTTGGAGAATGCTATTTACAGCCGCGATTATAGTTGTAGGTCACTCTCCAATTGATGGGTGACACATCAATTAGACCCTACCAACTAATAGTGGGACGCAGCTAATGTGTCAACCATCAGTTGGTGACTCACTCATAACCGCGACTGTGAATAGCAATCCTCATACTTTTTTATATAAGAAATAACATTAATGAAATAATATTTTTTCGCTTATAATTTGGAACCATCATTAATGCAATAAAATTACAATCAAAATGTTCAAATAATGAAGCACAAACTCATGTGTTTCATCTACTTTGTGGTATAGCACATTCCGATCATTTCAAGAAATGTCATTCTAATTTATTAGGTCAAGTGAAAATACACACGCATTAATTTCTATTAAACTAAAAAAGATCAAATCTAAATTGAGTTTCAAAATTACAAAAGGGATGCTTAAGAATTCACATCTCCTTAAATCAACCACCCTATAATATCAAAGTAAAATGAAATAAAAGATTAAAAAAATACACTACAAATGAAACAAATGATAAACAAAATTTATCTTCCAAACTAAGAAGACGAAGCTCCAATTGGTCTCTAAAATCTCCAAGCTTCATATGCATCATCCTCTCATGCACAACCACCTTAAACCTAATTGACAACAATTAGTGAATCTCTCTTCATAAGGACTCAAATACTCTCTCTCACACATGAATTATAATTATGATGATAAAATTGAAAGTTCTGTTAGCTTGTATAAGTAGAGTTGCTAAGCTCAATGGTTAAGAACTAAAATTTGAATGAAAATTTGTGATTGAGTTTCTAACTCAAATTCGAATGGATATATCTTAATCTGTTTGGTTTGATAAGTACATATGAATAGCAATGAAAAACTTGAATGTAGTATTTCGATATGTTTGTTTGGTAGAGTTTTGTTTTAATAAGTAACTTTTTTATTTTTTTTATTTTTTTCTGCATTACCGGTACTTGTTAGTTGTAGACAAGATATTTGAAATTAATATAGTGTCAGTTATCTTAAATTTCAAATGTATATTATAGTGATAAATATTTTAAATTTCAATTGAATTCTAGATAAGATATTTAAAATTAGTATAGTGTCAGTTATCTTAAATTTCAATAAATCAATCAGTTAAATTTCAAAAATATATTGTAGTGATAAATATTTTAAATTTCAATTGAATTTTGATAGTGTAGGTAAGTATAATGATAGAGTCCAATTGAAGAACAACTTTTGATATTACAATAATAAGATATTTTAAATTAGTATACTTGTTAATTATTTTAAAATTGACTAATCAGATATTACATAGGATGCGACATGTTATTAATTAAAATTTAAAAATCTAAAAATTTGAAAAAAAATGTATTGAAAGTTTGAGACTCAAAGACATGACAACATTTTGTTATTTATAATCGCATAGATTGAATATTGTATCTGCCATCTATTTAAATTGATGGATTGAATTTTGTTGTCATTCTCTGAACTTAATTTGATCTGTCAAAATTAAGTTATGCTATGAGCATGTCGAAATTAATTTATGCTATGAACATCTCCAACAGTCTCTTCAAACTTGGTTTGTTAGCTATTTTAGCTAGCCAAACCATCAAAATATGTCTTCAAGAAGCTAGCTATCCCATTAGCTAAAATAGCTAACATCATTTTGACTCTCCAAATGTAGAGAGCTACTATTCAAATCTCTAAACTTAAAATATTAATTTCTCCCTTAATCCTTCTTTTTCTCTCTCCTCTTTTTTTTCTATTTTCTTGGAGTATGTGCTGAAAAATGAATAGTTTAATAAGTGGCTAGTTAAAAATAGAGAACATTGTTGAAGAATATCTTGAAAAATGGCTAGATAAAATAGAGATGATATTGTTTTAGTATATTTTCACTAACTATTTTAGTTAGTAGTGTTGCAGATGGCTTGCATCTAATATAATTTCAACTTCACTAAAATATGCACGCTACAGTGGTGACGAGTTAGTTATTTTTTTTAAGATCAACTCAAACTTAGTTCGATAAAATTATATATATTATTTAATTATATAAACATTAAGTTAATTTGAATTCAACCTTTGATATGTTAAACTGAAGCTCGTTTGAGATTGGTTTGATAGATAAATAAATCAAACTTAAACAAATTATAAAACGAGTTTAATTGTCAAGCAAAGCTTAAACAAGTTATTACTCAACTTTATTTGCCTCGTTTACCGTGCTGGTAAACCAATGCATTACGTAGCAAAAGCATTGTCCAAAACAAATGTTGTGGAAATCACAAAAAAAAAAAAATATATATATATATAATAAAATAAAAATAATGATAATAAAATTAGACTAGCTAATGACTTATGAACATTGAAGTCTGATTTCTTATTTTCATAGAGAATTCAAAGTGAAATGGCCCTTAATCTCTCTAGTGATTTATTAACATATATTTAAGTCTCAGGCCCCGCTTTCTTTAAGAATTCGAAGTAGCGTAATCTTGTCAAATGTCCCAAAAATCCAATGGTTCAAAGTCAAGATCTGTGGGTTGGTGGGCCATGATAGCAATAGCAAATTAAAATTAAAAAAGAAAAAAAGAAAAGGAGAAGCTGAATTTGGAAATGTATGACAAGTTTTGGTCCTTAAGTCACATTATTAAGTCTTTATTTTGATGTAATTTTTTTTAATGAGTTTTTAGTTTTGCTTCCTAACTAACATATAGTTTTCTACATTTTTATGAGGTTTTAGTTTTGACTCTCAGCCCTTTTTATAAAAATCAATAGTTAAATAAAAAAATTCATAAAAAAAACTGCATCCATACAAGGCCTAACTATCTAGGTATAGTTTAGTATCAGTCTACAGAACTTTATCTGGAGAATTCCAGGATCCTGCTAGTAAGGGTTCACCTAAATCTGCTGACCAAGAACAAAACGACAAGATTGAAAAATCAAAAAATAAAAACAAAGAAGAAAAAAAAAAAAACCCAATATTTGTTCTGCATGAACTGCCATGCAAAATGGTAGTGAAATAGAAAAATTCCAAGTATTGAACAAGAAATCAAAGCCACTCAAAATTGTGTCAACATTTTGAAAGCTCATGCATCAATCTCAAACCATCTACAATGTCCGTCTCACAAGGAAATCCCTCATACGACAGTGGCACTTGATTTTTCTCGACCACCATGTGGATAGCATTTAATTTCTTCTAGACGTGAAGAAAAATTTGTCACCTAACCATTTTTCATCTCATGCTCATCGGTCTTCTAAGATACAAAAACAATAAAGATTTCAACTGCTAATGATATTCTCATTTAGGGAACATTATTGCATATTTATTCACACAAAGTTGTAGGGTCACCCAAGCACCCCCACCAGTTCTTGATATGTCTGTCAATTCCTAAATGTGGAGAAAATAGGCTTACCCCAAGACTGTGGGCATGGAAAAGAGTGCTAGCACAATGAAAATGTTGTATGAAACTGCTTTTTGAAAACGAGAAAAAGAGCTTTGTCTTTAAGCAAAGATTCAGCTGACACCTCTCGACATGCCTGTCAATTCCTAAATGTGGAGAAAATAGGCTTACCCCAAGACTGTGGGCATGGAAAAGAGTGCTACCAGAATGAAAATGTGGTATGAAACTGCTTTTTGAAAACAAGAAAAAGAGCTTTGTCTTTAAGCAAAGATTCAGCTCACACCTCTCGACATGCCTGTCAATTCCCAAATGTGCAGAAAATAGGCTTACCCCAAGACTGTGGGCATGGAAAAGAGTGCTAGCAGAAGGAAAATGTGGTATGAAACTGCTTTTTGAAAACAAGAAAAAGAGCTTTGTCTTTAAGCAAAGATTCAGCTCCCTCCATCACTTTCAAACAGGCCAAACACGGTGTTTATTGTACTGTATTGACTAATCCCGGAAGACAATTAAGTCAATATTTTTTTTTCCTATTAATGCGCGTTTTGAATTCGTTTCAAAGATTTTTCTCTCTTCTAACGAAAGCTAATATGGGAACTTGTTTGGCAAAATTATTTCTAGAAAAAAACTGTTTTAAGAAAAGTTTCTGAAAAACAACCATTTTTAGGACACAATTTTAAATTGTTTTATGAGTTTTTGAAAACCGTCTTCTATGCAAAAATGAATTGCTTTTGTTGTTGAAGATATCAAAAATAAAACCAAAAACCAAAAACAAAAATTTTGAAAATGATTCGAAACAAGGCTAACTGAGAATAATTCTGCCAGAACTTTGGGAGTAGAAGGGGGTTCAATGCAAGGAGTTATGACATGCAAAAGCCTAGAAAATAAAAATGCAAGTTCCAAGGTGTTTTCCATGCTTCAATAAGCAATAACAATGAGAACTTCTCCTTTTTTCTGTTTTCATAAACCAAAAAACTAGAATTTTAAAAAGACTATTGTTTTCTTTGTCATATAAAAACTGTTTATTTTCCCCCTAAAACTAGAGTATTATGTGTAAAGTTTTCCGCAAATGGGTTTCAGAACTAGTTTACCAAATTCAATCTCAAAACCAAAACCACAACAAAAAATAGAACAAACTGTTAACATATGTTTTATATGCACCACCTTCCAAAATATTGATAATATATGAAACATGAAACCAAAATAACTCGGAAATGATTTTAAAACACCAATCCTTTGTATATGTATATATAAACACCTCAACATATACAAGTATACAGATTATAATTATTGATTTGAGTAATGAGCTTCTAATACATGATTTAACATGATATCAGCGTTCTGAATCCAAAAGCTTTTGAATTCAAATCTCGTGATCTGTGTTTGTTTCCCGTTATATTTGTATTTGTGCACGTTTATTCACTCCCTATAACAGAATCAGAGGTGAGAAAAGTTAGATAGTTTAATATAAATGTTGTGAGAAATAGTACTATGTAGAGCATTACCCTCTATATATGCAGAGGCCTATAGTTTGATGAGCTTACTACATAATCATCTATGGGGTCTAGATGCAATGGTTTCAATGTCTGACTCACTTGTGTCTAGGAGAGAATGAAATACAATATGAATAGCATTTTTCATATATACACACACATTGCTTCAACAAACAAGAAAAACTGCCCCTACCACATTTTCCATATCAATCTCATCTCTTCCATACACACAAAAAAGATAAAAATGTGGTCTCATTAGGGGAACATCATTGCATATTCACACATAAAGTGG
The DNA here is from genome assembly GCA_033060915.1 of Euryodendron excelsum. Taxonomy (NCBI): domain Eukaryota; kingdom Viridiplantae; phylum Streptophyta; class Magnoliopsida; order Ericales; family Pentaphylacaceae; genus Euryodendron; species Euryodendron excelsum. The sequence goes on from CM065398.1 coordinate 23,423,202, forward strand.
TAGGGACTCTAACCACCCAAAAAAAAAAAAACCAATTGTTGGTCTTCCCATCAAGTCTCCAGTCTTATGACTATGGAACCAGTGCTAGCAGAGAAATTGTCGTACAAAACTGCTTTTGAAAACAAGTAAAAGGTCTTTTCTTTTAGCAAAGACAAACTTTCAAACTGGAGTTATTTTTGAGGAACGACAAATAAGTCAACATTTTAGTACTAATTAATCTCAATGATCATATGAGCCTGACTATTCGGATTTTGGGTGTTCCCATCATGTTTCTTACAATAGTTCCTGGATTCTGCTCCAACTACCATTATAAGGAAAATCCTTCCGCGTGCAACGCACATGCCCCTCAGCTTAATCAAAGGGGAAAGCATCCAAAATTTCATAGTTTATCATCACAACTATTAATAGGATGGAATCAATTAGCAAGGAAAAGGGTAATAAGATAAAGGATTGCAAAGAAAACAATTGAGAATTCATTAATAAAAAAGCTGCACTAATTCCTTTCTTCTATTCTATTTATTCTTTAATAATCGAATCAGGATTGACCTTGTAAACAGCAGCAAAATGAATAAATACCAAGCAATCTGAATGATCTCTGGGCCAAAGCCTTCCTTCCTGGTTATCCAATATGATTCCTTGCGCTACCTTGGCGATTTACAAGAGAGACACTTTCCACAGGAGACAAATCTCAGCAAAGTTTGTGGTTTCCTCGTCCTAGTCTTCAAACGTGAAAGCTGCATAAAAACAACTTAGTAGGTAATGACTTCAAATAAATTGCAGAAAACAAATTTCCAGGCATTTAATCTTGCAGATTAATACTACAAAACTTTCACTGCCAAATTCTACAAGTAAGAAAAGCTAGAACCAATACTGACATATGGCAATTAAGACACGTGTTGCACATCTAAAAGGTTAAAGCATGGCATGAACGGTGATGATGACGACTATGACAACAATGGAAATGGTTAATCACCATTAGTAAATAACTATTTGCTAAGAGAAAGGCTTTTACTGCTCCTTCCAGGCATATGTTAGGAGGTAAACATGAATGCAATATATACAAAATAACATCAAAAGTGATGCGATAGACTGACAAGAAACACTAGATGTACCGGTGAGTTATGTTAAATGGGTTATCCATTCCACGAATAGCTACAAGCATGGGTTTGATCTCACTTGTGCACCGTGAGGCAATCATTTTCCTAATCAGTCTAGTCCCAATTAATACCAATTCCTACATGTAGACTCGTGCATTTGTGCAATGAAGATGTGTATCAATTTTCAAGGATAAAGAAACTTTCCTTGATTGATCTGCCTAAATTGCTACAATTTGTTGTTGAAACATTTTGTACTGTTAATATTCCATGTGTAGGTTATATGAGGTACAATGATTGTGTTATTTCCTAGCATTTACCAAGACTGGTATATATACTGCTAAATATATTATACCCTTTCCCCGCTCACATATTCCCCAATCCTCCACTACTATGTATTGAAAGAGGGAGAAGTGCTGTACTGTGGTTCCTTCATTTGGATAGGAATGAAGTATGAACAGTGTGTAACAAAACCACCTGAATCCCATCCATAAATACATGTCACAAGTATTTTATTGTAATTAATAGACATGGTTCTCTAGTATTCAAAGTGGAACCCAAATCATTACAGTATTTGCAAGATATTAAACGTGGGAAGTTCAAATTTTCTAAACATTCTACAGCACAAAGAAATTGAACTTTCCGGAGTTTGCAATAAGATGGTAGCAAATTTATCAGACATACCTTCCGACGAGTTACTCTAGATGCCTTCCAGCAAAGCAAGCTTCTTGATCTAGGTTCCAATTTCCTGTAGAAACCAAGAAATATCAGAGCCATGTCAAAGTTGATTTATATTTAAAAGTAAATAAGGGCTATTTCATAGTTCATGTACATAATCCACATCAAAGAGAGATTTCACATATGCTACAAATTGAGTACACAAATAGCATCCATGACACATTTTTAGTCCATTGCCAACTAGAGTTGGGAGTCTCAGGACTCCATAAAAAGATGAACATTTTCAAAAACTACACTCTTTGTGGACAGAAGAAGTAACTATGAACTACACTATCAACAAGATCAAGTTTGACAAGGAAACCCCAAAAGACCAACCGCACACTGATTGGCAAGTCCAGTGGTTCTAGCATATTGCCATATCCACATCAATGACTGGTCATTCAAAAGCTTTAGCCTCTTCGCACTTCTCCATTTTTGTAGTTAGATAACAGTTTTTTTTTGGTTGCTTTTCAACAATCTAGTTCTCTGCATATCCCAGGAGCCCCCTGTGGCAGGATTTCAAGTAAGAAATTAAACAAAATCAGTTTTGGTGCATTTGGATTGCAGCTATCATGTGTGTAACGTGATGTATTTGGCAGGAGCGGAACCGGCATTTGAGGAAATTGCTTCACCAGCACATAGATTAAAATCAGTTCTGTTGAATAGGTTTAAAAAATGCACGATTTCGTGCCCCTTCATGGCATAGAATTTGACAATTCTTGGGGGTGTACTTCTTGGCCGTAAGAGATGGGGACCCACCCCTTTCTGCTGTCTTTTTAATATATTTATCTTATTTACTTATCAAAAATAGAAATGAATCAAACAGCAATGGAAAAGATAGAGTATCAAAGCACATACAGATTCTCTTGTTCAAGCTTTTCAGCAATAGAAACTGCTTTGCGTTTTGACCATCCATTTCCCTGTGCGCATCCTTCCGCCTGCTGAATTACATGTGCAAGGGACACCTTGCTTCTGACAAGGCTCAGGCTCTGATTTTGTTCACCTAACTTTCTTTGTTCTGGTAAAGAACCCATGGCGGATTTCTTGTTTGAAGCTTCTGCTTCTCCAACCCAAGCATTTTCCAAATCTCTTCTATCATATTGTGTGTTGTTATTTTTAGGCTGATTACCTTTCAGTTCTCCAGGAGAAGTAATTTCAACAATTTCACTCCTTCCCAGTCCAAGTGAGTCAGATGGCAACAGCTGGGCTTGAGTTAAACCATATCTTTCTTTAGGAACCCTTCTGCTGTTATCATTGTAATTTATCATAGACATCCTGTTACCACTCATAAGCCCTCCTGCATTTGTATACATCTGAGATGAACCATCCTGAGAACTTGGTAAGACGAGTGGCACATTAACCCCCACCCTTGCATCTTTCCTGAATTCACATCTGATTTCAATTGTCACAGGGGACCCAAGGACCGACTCAAATGCTTGTAATATGTTTGCCATATACTTCTCTGCCTTGGATTTTGTCAGGTGTGAACTGAACATCAACTGAACAGTTGGGACTGCAAGAACGATTAACTAATTAGACGGATTAGTAGATGTCCTACAATATATAGAAAAAGCAATGCATTTGTGAATTGGGCCATCAAAGATGTACTACAATGTGACAGCCCAAGGGAATCATCATCTCAGTAAATAAACAATGGCGAAAAACATTCTATCAAAGTATTCGGAAAAGAGGATTAATGAGGCATACATGAGGTGTATCTCCCTACATTTACACTAATAGTATTTAGAACAAAAGCACTAAAGAGTACAGAAACATATATCCCAAACAGCAATCAGGGTGCAACCATGGAAACAGTAAATATGAAAATTCAAACTAAACCCTGGGCCTGGGCCAAAGTTTCCAAAATGAGTTCAGTATGATATTCTGAACAGCATAAAATATCCTTTTAAAATGTTTCCAATAATGTTCAGAGAAGAATATTTTGGCCATCTTGCAAGCTACAAACTCCCAAAAATAAACATATAAATTATTAGGCTTTGCAGCAGGTCAAACTAACATACAAAAGATAAGCTACTCACTTTACAGTCTTACCTGACATTAGGCTTTTTGTTCTTTTGAGGTGGGTATAAATTGAGAAAACAAGTGAACGGGAACTACGCTAACCAAATGGCACAAGAATATATCACACAAAATGGAACTTAAGGGTATTTTGTATTCACTCGAGAGTGGATTTTGAGAATTTTGTTGGAAGTGGACGTGGAAAGAAAATTTAAGCCATTTATGAGTCCCAAGACTCTAGCATAAACTACTTTTTGAACTCCAAAATCTTGAGTTTTGAATCCTCCCAAGCCCTTTCTACAATCTCAAAGAAAAAAAGGTGGGGCACCACTTCCATAATAGTCTATAATCACAGCAACATCTTGCATCTAGAAGGACTTTAATCTACTCACATTCTCCATGTGAAGTAATATAAGCTATTAATCTATCACTAAATCCCACCCCATAATTTATTAGCCCTTAATTCTAAATTCTCTACTTTTATACAAATGCCTTACCCATAATACTTTCTACATAAGATGTTCATTCATCCTTGTTTTCTTTGTAGGTTTTAGAGGAGGGTGGGGGGCTGCAAATTTGGTTTGAAGGTAGAGGGTTAGATCTCTAAGGAGGTTAGGGATTGTGTAGGGCAGGCTATTGAAAGAACTCAGAGAGCTTGGTCAAACTTTTTCAATCATGTGAGATTTGTGGTTGGGATTGGCGAGAGATTAGATTTTAGCGCAATGTCTAGAGTGGGGACTTACCATTATAGGAAGGATTCTATTAAAAATATGGTATATTATGTCAATAAAATGCTTTTCTTTCTATTTATATGTGCTTCACTAATTAAAGAGTTGTCTACGAGCCTTCTTTCATTGGGCTGGTGCAAGACTAGGGGTTGGACACCGTGGATGATTTCGTTGAGCTTCTCCGTGGTGCACATGTGTGTGAGAACAAGGTGGATGATATGACGTGGAAGCACAAATAGGGGAATTTTTTTGTTAAAATGTATCATTCTATTTTAATTGGTGGAGTACAAAGGTCTCTTCCGTAGAAGAGTATTTGGAGATAGATAGTCCATAGAAAGGTGTCTTTTTCTATATTGATAGTGGCTTGGGGCTCGATTCTCACTATTAATAATTTGATGCTATATATCTCGGAGATCAACGGAGTCATTTATTACATAGTGAAGCAGCTAGAGATTTATGGAGCATGTTACTTCTCAAAATAAAAAGATAAAGATATGAGGAGTATGTTGTTTTATTTTTGTGGAGTGAATGACTCATGCTATATGAAAGTTAGACGGGTAGGCGTCATTCTAAGAGGGTAAGGTTCAAATGGTTGCACCTATAGGCTTAATGAGCACTTAGAAGGAGAAGAACCGGTACAGCTTTTAGAATGTAGAGGCAATGATAAATAGATGTAAGATCTTTTTCATTTTTGGCTTAGAGAAAACAAATTTCATACTTCATTTGCTTATGTAATTTTTTTTAAGGAGTTGAGGTTTGTTGGTGAGGCATAGTATTGTGCTTTGTAGCCATCCTTTGTACAGAGGTAGAGCCCTTTTAGCGCCTCTAATGAATTTCATTTCTATAGAAAACAAATAATAATTCCTTTATCCATTCTCAATTTTCCTTACTAAAGGAAACTCTATTTCATTGTTTGTATATAAAAGGAGGAGGTTTCTTATAGTTCTACACCATTAATGTTACTATTATCTGCATTCAGATAAAGTAACTGTGCATATGCACATAATGCCATTACCATATATAACCTAATTATTAATTAATAATCATTGGCACGCTAAATACTTACTGCCATTTCATTGTTTGCCATTATTAATTAATAATCATCGATTCAACTCAAATAGACCCATAATGTTGTTAATAACTTAATTATCAAAAAGAAAATAAGACTAAGAAAAAAGATCAAATCAAATTTCCTAAGATCTCTCCAATTTAGAGAAACTAATGGTCATGGTAAACTGTAAAATGACAAAAATGTGATATGCCGTAACGAAATGTCCTACAGTGACACTTTTCAACCACTAATACTACATAAATTTTCATACATCATCAATTTAAGTATAACTTGTATAACGACACTAAAGTTAATAGGTTCACTATATAGTATGTTTTAAAAGGCCATTAACAAATATCGAACATGACAATATGTAAGTGTTGGAATAGATAGACCACATACATACCTAACCTTGACATTATTTGCACAAAGTGGCTACCTCCAGCCTCAGAACTGTTGTTCTTATGCTTGGGAACTTAAGCTTTTAGTTTTGCACCAACTAACGACGTTTAAGTAGTATGTTTATACAACATAATATGATAATCAACAGGAATACTAAAAATTTTGGCAAGAATTGAATTATACAACATATCTAAAATTGTAAATAGGAAAAGTAAAATAAGAATTAAAGTATCAGAGGGGAAGAATATGGCAAGATATCCAAAACATATCTGTAGGAGGCCATTGTTGATAATTCCCACTATTATGCTACTCTGCATGCAAATGACACATTTATGTAAACACAGTTCACAAATTTCCATATCAGTTAAATTTAAACCATTCAATCCCATACACCTTCAGCACTAATAATTGACTATCCTCAATCTTTAATGGGAACTTAGTACACTATGACCTATACATTATCTGAGAAATAAAAAAATAGTAGACTCATGATAAATCATCGAAGTACAATCATGTAAACATGAAGTTTTTCTTCGAAATTGAAAAGATTACCAAGAGGAGAGAGAGTAACAAAGTATAGAGAGAAATTTTTGTTGGAAGAAATTACTGAGCATCTTTTGTTTGATACTTTTTTCACGTGCTGGTGGTTGGTTTGGCTTTACAATATGAAGTTCCAGGATTATTGAGCCTTTCTTTCAAAGAATGTACAGACTTTTGTGTCGATGCATGCGTGTGCTTGTGCTGTGTGTGTGTGTGCGTGTGTGTGTGCGCGCGCGTGAGAGAGAGAGAGATTAGCCACCAACTTGGTTTGATAACTAGGCAACAGGTCAGGAGCCACAACCACAAGTTGAATTGGCAACTGCACAATTTAAGAAACACTTAACAATAAAATGTTTCAAGATATAAACAGCATCTTGCATTGGTTTGGTTAGCCTCTTGACACCATATCTGCTGTGGGGGCTTTAATTCTTGGGTTTCCCTCCCAAGTCATTACATGGTTTTCCATTTACTATCTTTGCACCCAGTTTTATGTTCTAGACCAGACTAGACAAAGGTCCAATTGCTGGTTCTTCAGTTAAACTATTACGGTTGGCCAATCTAGTTCTCATATTTTTTTCTTTTTTTCAGCTGGGTGGGTTGGGAAGATTTATTGTGTGGAGGTGAGGCAGAGGGGATGGGCAGCAGTTAGGAGAGGTACAATCAGCCCCTGAGTGAAGAAGAAGAGAATCCAGAAGCAATAAGTTTTTATTTGTAAGACTGAATGCTTCCCGTGGTCAGGCCCAAGCTTAATCCATTCCTCAACACAGGTTGACAGATGCCATTACATCATGAAGCACTCCCACTACTGAAAAAGAAAGTAAAATCAAATTGAATTAAGTCAGCATTGATTCCACAGCTTCCATACAATAGCCAGAATGCCCCCAGTTTCAATTACCCAAAAAAGGTTTCGATAAATTAATTGTTAACCCATTGCTTCAAACAAGTAGCTTCAAAACTTCTTCAATCGAGCAGTTATTGGGGGATTTGGAACCAAAACCTGAACCAACAGTTCTTAGAGTCCCACAGCAAGTCTAATCACATGTTAAGACATTGCTCGTAATAAGATTTTATTTATCTGAACGTCATCAACTCACCCCTTTAGAACCGATGTTCTCCAAAATAGAACGTATATTTGATATTTCACTAAAAATAGCGTACTTGATATCACACATATAATAAACCATTCAATTTGTGTCATGTTATAAGACATTCCTTAACATGTATTTACCAGTTTAACTGATCACAAACCCAATAAATAATCATGCCTCTTTTACCTCATCCTCATCCTCTAAAACCACAACTCTTTGGAATTGACATTTTTAAATATTATTACTAGTACTGTCATTATAACGGTGCCTCAAAATCTCGGCTGATAATGAGTTGACTTGACTCCACCAAGTCATCTTGGTTCTGGTTGGGTACAAGACAATTTTTGAATAACAATATGGGGAAATAGCAACATGAATTATGCCAAAAGCAACCTTTCTTGAACAATACTACACAATACTGTGAGTCATATTGTGATACAACTTGGTCCACAAGTCATACAGCAAAAAAATTTCATTTCTTTATTACGTTGCTCAATGTCAAATCTGTCATACAGTGTTGGGTGTTTGTTTTATGGCTCCATTATGTTATACCAAGTACTTAGTAATCTTTCATAATTTACTTTTCAGCCTCGTACATATTGTACCTTTGCTTACCAATAGGTACCGCCATGTCTTACTACAACCGGCAGTCTTGAAATCCCATGTCAACAGGACTTTAAACCCTAACTACCAGAGAGAGAGAGAGAGAGAGCTTAAACTTTGTTGTTATAGTTATCTCGAAATAGCAGGAATACATAGATATATATAACGAATGCAGGTAATGTCGTAGAGTAATTTAAACCGAGATCAAGCTTCAAGCATCCCCCATCCCCACCCCCCACAAAACAAAAAAAAAAAAAGAACCATAAAAACTCAACAACAGAAAATTTTCTAAAAAGTACGACAATAGGGCATAAAATAACATGAGAAATGGGCAGGATGCATTTTAGGAAGTACCTGCTCCAAAGCTAACTGAAATCAGCTTTCCTTCTTGGTATACAAAATCTTTTATGCTACTTATTTGAATCTTTTCAAGCACCTCCAACCAAATTTCTTCAATTTCCTTATGGACTCTAGCTGATGATGGCCTGCCACTTGTTCTATTTGTATCAGCAGAGAGTGTGAATGTCTGCTGAGGTGCCATCCCAGATGCAGCATGTCTTCTTCTATCTGTAGTATTACTTTTCATCTTAGCATTCCGATAAGCCTCACTAGAACTTCCAGCTTGAAGGTTTTCTATCCTGGTATCATGCATTGACAATCCTCTCCCAGCAGTAGGCATCTCAGCATGCTCAACATTGCTTCTCCTGGGTCTCTCTCTTCCGCCAGCATTACTTTGAACCAAGGGACTATGATTGAAACTAGTGTCTGCAGAGGAACTGGGCAACATATACTGCTGATCAGGAGCAAGTTGTAGCAATGCAGCCGTTAGCCATGTTAATCTGTCATTTGACATCCTCAATTGTTTTTCTGCTTCAGATAATGTTTTCAGAGCTTGACGTAGTTTCTCCATATCTTCTTTCGACACTAAAAAACCAACAAGTTCTTTCTGTCAGTTGGAGGAAAAAAGGAAAACATAAAGAAATCCATATTGTACTGTAATCTGGGAATTTTAAAAAACAAAAGATTTAACTTTGAAATGATATTTAAGACCCAAAAAATATAAATTAACGAAAAAAATTACTAAAATGCTTCACATTGACTGAAAAAATAAGTATGACTACTGGTCTCCGTTGCATTTTAAATTTTAAGATCCACAGAATAAACAGAAGCTAATATGCATCAGCACTATGAATCCTAGCTTTGCTTATGGGATTATTGTGTCAGTAAAAACCAATGAATTAGGTACAAACCAATGAATTAGTATGTGCTGGACTCAATAATCTTGTACTTACAAGCTTGTCTTCGAAAGAACTTCCTCCTAGGCCTTTCTTTTGTCAAATCATAGCTACCAGCCAGGATATCGGTGATTACTGTGGCAAGTTGTGACATTAAAGCTAATGGCTCAACACCAGATTCCATGATCTCTCTCAAATTCTTTACGGTGTTAACAGTGTCTGCAGATAATGCTAAATCAAGTAGATCCACCAACTTCTCATCAGAGATAAGTCCAACCTATGAAATGGATACATTAACCTTAGAATTTTCGTATGTAGCAATCACATAAATAAAATTGCATAGAAAAGATTGGGAGATTTGCATTATAAAAGCAATTTCCATGCCTTTCACAAATGGTAAGTGCTAAAAATATTTATTACTGAGCACCAAGCACATAAAAATTAGCATAAATAACAATATATTCACTAGATCACATATAAAGTATTGATTTAGTGTAGTTATAGTGCGTTTATACCTGACATCTATTAATACACTTCGAATTTTTTTATCAAATTGAAAAATATTTAAAATTCTGTAGAAGAAAACATCTCTTAGTCAATGAAATAAACAGAAAACAATGTTCAGGTGAGCTGATCTTTGCTTTTAACAATAACACACCACTAACATTTATGCTGAATCTGAAGCTTTCCTTAATGGCTGAGTTCATGTTCACAGTATAGTCTTGGCTTGATTAGATTTGAATCTGATTCCAAAGTTCTAGTAGATCAATTACCACTTGTTTTTCTCATTTGAACATCTTCTAGATTAAGCATTGCAACTGATGGATTCTCAAGTTGCAACTCTCTCACTTATTTAGGACTGTAAGAAGATATCAGATGCTATAGGTAATCCTAGTTAGAGGGACTATCTACAGAGTTGTGGAGTCTCTTAGAAAGCATGTTCAAGCCTTGGGCAAGGCTAGATAAATCTGATTCATTTTATCTACAAGTTTCCGGCAAGGTATTAGCCAGCGCTGTTGAACTTCTTTTTGTTTCAAGAATGTTCCCCCTTTTTTGATTTTGGTACTCAATATTCTTACTGATATATACAGGTAGAGGTCCCACCAAGAGCCGTATGATGGGGAACTATCCAGCACAGTTCACAGAGTTGAATTTTCTTGTGCTCCATACATATACTTTCTTTCTCAATAGGAAAATAAAAGTGCAGCTAGTTGATATGAGTGACCTTTGAAAGGTCTTACTCCCTCGGGTTGTCTCCAATTCTTTTCCTTAGGGCACACAAAAGAAGAAAAAAAGAGAAACAGAAATCCCAATTTTAAAAAGCCGAAGAGGTGCAATCCATGTACATGAGATGTATATAGCACAAAACTCTCTAATATTCATATAGTCTACAAAATCCAAAACAGAGGAGCCATGTGCCATACACATGAAAAGACTGTCACTTCCATTCTCCCCAAATACACCACATCAAATGAAGGAGCCATGTGCCAGCTTTCCTTTCCTTGTGTTAACCCCTTTCGCTCTCCAGCTATAAAACAACCTGGCCACTAATATGTGGCACTCATGCAACTCTAAACAATGCCAACTAGAGAGAACATATATAATCCATACCTCTGTGGCCACTCCACGATAAATGAACAACTGATCCACCAATTCTTGGGCGCCTCTCCTTACAAACATAAGGGTGAACTTTGCTTGTCTTAAATATTATCAACCCCAAAGATCGTCCTATGGGCGGCCTCTGACTTAAAGAATGCCACCTTGAAAGGGACTTTAGCGCTTCATATGCCTTTCCTCGGAAATGAGACATCCAAGGAACCCATCAAGGTCTATATTCACATATCAATATATACATGTGAACTATTGACCACCAACTCATTTAAAAGCTTAATCTATTAGAGAGAGGGGTAACTCTATTATTTATTTATTAACAAGCCCCCTCACATGTGACTAGGCTCTCCGTCATAAGAGGGCCAAACACGTAGAAATACTCAATAGATAGGCGGTGAGATTTGAACTCAAGACCTTACATACTCTTATACCATTTTGGTTTGTCGACTACCAACTCATCTAAAAGCTTAAGCTGTTAGAGAGAGGGGTAACTTTATTATTTATTTCTTACAATACATTTACAAATATATATATATATATAGTATTTCTACGAATTCAATTCTTTACATGCATTTCTGAACCACGTGTGACTAATCTACAAATTTTTCAGGTTCCACGTTTCACCTCAGAATGGACTTTAGCCCTCCAAATCCCTCTCCTAGGCAATCAAAAGTTCAACGTATCGGTCAAGGACCTATACTATAGTATCCACATGAAAATTTCAAGCATCATAAAAAGAAGAAGTTTTTTTTCCTTTCTTTTTTTAGTGTTTTTACCCTTTTTTTGGGTCAGTTGGGGGGAGGGAAGAGATAGGTTCTGGATTATTTCTTTTACTTTTTAAGTACTTTTGCAATAATACCATAAAAGTAGAGATTTGTATTCCAATTCTATCCAAGATATTTATGATTGTGAATGCCAATAGCAGAACTTAATATGTTGGGAAGAAAGTTTAAGGTTGATTTCAAAGTAACTACAAAACAATAATTGAATCATGCACCTCGTTTGAGAGAGTGTGCCATGTCATTTATATACATATAGGTGCTATAAGATACAATGAAGATGCAACTAGTAGCAGAGGTAGGGGTTCAACAAAGGTACCAAACAAGTGTTTTTAACTTCTTTTAATAACCCTTTTCAAGAAGTTTAGCATGTTAAGAATTCGAAATTCTATCTTGTTTCCTAGCCTCTAAAGATTCTAATGTCATTGGCTATATTAGTCAAACTTTTTGCACGAGGCTCCCGCCACTACAGGGTCTAGAGAGAGTTAGATGCACATAGCCTTACCCCACATGGAGAGAGGCTTCCACGTTGCAAACCTATGACGCCCACGTTGCACTGGAGCAACCTTACAGCTACAATAAGGCCCGCCCTCTTTATCTCCAATTATTATCATCTTAAAAAGTATATTTCTATTTTTCTAAGATTGTTCCAAATTGAAACCTAAGAAGCATGAACACTTCTAGGAAACTATTGTGTCCCTATTGGACAAAACACTTATTGGACACTCCCTTGACACATATTGGACACACGTCCAAATGTATCTTATTATGTCTAAATGTTTTTAGATTGGGACATGATTCTTATACTTCAGAACACATGTCAATCGTTTAAACACACATAAAACAAGTTACAAGTTTGAAGAACATAACATGGGATCCAATAGTAAAATAAAAACAATGGAAATTTATACTTGATTTGACGTTTAACCTATGGAATGTTGGTTATTAAATTTAATTAGTGTTATCTTACAATTTTTTATTATGTTTGAGTAAAATATTCATATATATAACATATAAAAATATAAATATTTTTGCCGTCTCCTGCTTTTCTTTTAAAATTACCATGTGGACGTGTCTGTGTTTGTGTCATGTCACGTGTTACGTGCTTCTTAGCTTGCAACTTTGTGAATCACTATTGTTAAACATCTCAAGCCGTATGTGTATGAATCATTATTGTTAAACATCTCAATCCAAATTGAGCTAAGTTTTTCTAAACACAAGCAATGCTAAGTTATGAATCATTAGCCAACAAAAGAATAAATCAACAATATCAAACATGCCAAATAATTTTCCAAAACTGCTTTCAGGTACGATTTCATTAATTTCACAATCCATGTTCATCCACTTTATGCGTAATATAGACATTTTATTCTTAGAATATGAAAAGGTTTCGTTTTTACAATTATTATTCATATTTTTTTCAGTTACTCACTTTCAATCTTTTTGTTAATTTAGGACTACTTGAAAATCATGCGATAACCAGTTATTTTGGGCTTTAGGTAAGTGATATCAATCGATTTCTCCTATAAAAATATTAAGAAAAATCAATCCTTGAATGATTTCTAAGATCATAATTTCTATGCAAATAGTCAATTTTTTGGTCAAATACCTTAGATTTAGCCAAAAGAAAAATATATTTTTCGGAAAGGTGGTCAAGGAAACCTATCTGCCATTTGTGATTAATAATTTCTATATGAAATATTCAATATTATTTAAACGAATTATTTCCCACGTATTGGGTGGTTTACTTAAATTATTCATCAAACTGATCATACTTTCAATACAAAAGATGTCAAGGTAAATTTTTCCGTCGCTTTTCAAATGCCCCCAAATCCAAAATCTTAGCGCCCCACCACTGGATGGAATACCTTTTGCACAACCTGCCTCTTCCCACCCCCCACCCCTCCCCCTAAAAAAAAAAAACAAAAAAGAAAGAAAAAGATCCAATACATTTAACAACACAATGTTTTTCGTATGGAACACATCATGTCATAGAAAAAAAGATTTGATTCTAAGGAAGTCACTGTCTCAGGTAATGTTAACTATCACCTAATCATATAAAACAACATTTACATGCACATATGATCTATTGATTGGAAAATTAGGATTAAATATCCAACTCAGCTGTGTTGGTATTAGTATTTATCTTTTTAAAGTTGTTAACTATCAGATAATTTATATTAAAAGAGCATTGTTAGTAAGTCCTGTAATACTCCCTAATGTAAGACATTTAGAATTATTATTAAAATATTACTTAGGTACCTGCATGATAAAACTTACCAGTTCCTGAACCAGAGGAACAGAGATCCTCTGCCCAAGCAAACTCAATTGCTCAAGAGTCATCTCAGCATCCCTTAAAGATCCATCTGACCTGGAGGCAATAAGTTTTAGCGCATCCTTATCAATTTCTAGATCTTCTTTGGTTGCGATCCACTGTAAAGCATAGATAATATCTGCATCCCTCAATTTGGGAAAAAAGAACTTCTGGCACCTGGATATGATTATATGAGGGAAAACATCAAGACTTGAACTGACAAGGACAAACACCACACGCCTAGGTGCTCGATCAATGACCTTTGATATAGCACTCCAGCAATCAGGAGACAGAGTATCACAATCGTCAAAAATAAAGACTCTGTGCTGTGATGGCTGGTGGGAAACGATCATATTGTCAAGTAGATCCATAATGCTCTCAAAGTGAAAATTACTGACTGGACCTACTTCCCTAATATTTCGGCTCTTACCCATGTCATATGCAATGCAAGAATTGCAGAATCCACAAGGTTTGGGCTGCTCCAGAGACTGGCAATTTAAAGCTCTGGCAAATATGCGTGCACAAGAGGTTTTTCCTGTGCCATGAGGTCCATAAAAGACATATAACAAGCCAACTTTCCTTCTAAAAACAGCATTTGCAAGAGCTTGTGCTACCAAATTCTGTCCCACTAGATCTCTGAAGGTTCTTGGCATGTATTTCTGAGTCAAGTTCTGGTGCCTACCATTGCGATGCCTTCTAAAGTTGTGTCGATCACCAGATCTAGCTTCTGAAGCAAGGTCAGAATCAATTTCATGCTTTAAGAGATTATCAGCAAATATACCTAACTCCCCGGAGTAGTCATGCACCCAAGCAGCATTATCAGTACTTTCCTGAGATCCAGATGCCTCCACTAGTAGAGGCATTGCTTCTGCATCAAATTTAGTAGACGAGCTTGAGTGGTCGGACATCATAGGCATATCAGAAACATCTCTCCCTTGAGGAACTGGACCACCTTTCTTTGATTTTGAGTCAGACAAACCACAAGACAAACTCCTTCCAGCCATGTCAAGAATCGATTTCCCCCTGTCATGAATCCTTGACCAATTCCAAGGAATGCCACACCCATTTCTAGGAGCCCTTGTGACATTCTGTTCATCATACTCTTCTTCTCCCTCCTCCATACACTTTGGGCGAGCTGAACTATGTGCTAATGAATTAGAGGCCACAGACATTTCATTTTGAGCCCCAGAATCTCTTGAAGCTTTAACAGTTCGAGTTCTCCTTGTGCCTCGAAACTTGCGCCTTTTAACCTTATTCAGTCCACTTCTGTAGCCACGAATGCTAGCTTCTGCTTCCTCGCCAATTTGATCATTTTGGCTTTGTTTACCATGAAGATGGATATGCGATGATGTTACATCATCACTATCCATTCTAACCTCGTTCAACTGTTCAGAGAGGGTCTTGAGGTGAGCATCTTCTCTATGCCTCCCCTTTTGTTTCATGTTCTTATCCATTGGTTCAGAGTTCCCCAAAACAGCATCATGAATCAAATAATTACCGTCTTGTGGAGGCTCGTCATTGCCACCCTTCAGGTCAGTCCCCAGATCCCTTTGACTCAATTCATCTCTCTTATTTGTTCTGCGGTCCCGAATTCCACTCTTGCCACTACGCTCACTCACTACAGTTGCTCCATCATTTCGACCACTTACCTCAACAGAAGCACCTTCTGCTCTCCGTAAACTGGCTAAGAGTGGTGAGCCTCCCGACAGCCCTCTACTATCCCTGTGACTTTCAATGCCCACAGACCTTCTTCCATTAACCATCATAGCATCCTTTTCATATCTTTTAGAAAGCAGATCAACAACAGAAGGAGAATGCCATGAGGGCGGACTTGAGGAAGGATCCCTGAGAGATCGCGACCTCTGGAGGACAACAAGGTCCCTCATGAGCGATCTATCAGCCAATATAGGGCTATGTTTATGCATATGGTTCTTCAAATGAATACAATTTGTCAAATGGATGTGATTGCGTAGATGATCACCAATATCACCATTTGCATCTTTTAGTATCCGGTCACGAACAGCCCTGGTCATGATCAGAACATAAATGGGTCCAACAGCAAAAAAATTCGCAGATTAAGACAAGATGTCAGCAAATATTGCATTTTCCTGATTTACAACTCTCCCAAGTTTTCTCCGTTATGGCATTACAAGGACAGCAAAACCCATCAAAACCCACAATGGTATCTCAAAGCCAAAATTAGTGCCCAAATCCAAGCTATCCAGATTCCCGCATTACAAACCCATCAACAAGGCATACATTTCACATGCAAAAACAAACTCAAGTCCAATGTCGACTCCCCCAAAACCCCCCAAGTGCAAACCCTTTAAGCCAAATCATATGTGGCTCAAAGGTAAAGTTCTACAGCTACAAGTAACAGCAGAAAGTATGTCTAGCAATTTCCAAAATAGCAACAAGTTCAAGCTTTGAAAGCTCCAAAATTCATAAGCTACTTCACTGTAAGCAGCATTATCAACTACACCTGAACTTGTGATAGAGTAAGTAGAACTCATACAAGCAAATCATAGAACACAAGGGAGGCTGAAAAAACCAGTCTTTTTGAACCCCTGAACTAATCACGGCTCTCTGTTTTTGCTTTGTATCCCTAAAAAGAATATTGTTTTTGACAAAATGGCAACGAAAAAATGAAACGGTGGGCATTCAAAATGTAAAAGAACCGAAAAGGGTCAAAAAGAGAGAAAGAACACGAAGCAGAGAGAAAAAGAGCTCGCAGAACACTTCCGTTCACCTGAATCAGAGGCAAGCGACCCGTTTCAATCATTAAATCTCAGATCTCTCTGAGAATACTTTCATATGAACTTCACGAGATGCTTCTTTCCCGAAAACGATAGAAGATGGTTGTCACCGATAGACAAAGTGTTAAGAGTAGTAGAGAGAGAAAGTTGATGAATAGTTGTATAGAAAGCGAGGGGACTATGAAGTGTTCCAGAGACTGAGATTTAGAAAGAGAAAGCGAGTTGGAGAGAGAAGCCTGTCGTAAGAGACGTTTCAGAGAGAGTTTTTTTTTTAGAGAGAGAAGGGTATGGGGTAAGAAATTAAGAATCTGTTGCTGGGTCTTCTGAAACAGGACACTATGCTAGCAAAGCCGTCTGTCCGTTTTTTGTTTGAGCTTGAATATAATAGATATATATATATATATATATATGTTCATATAAAATTATATATATATATAAACTACGAATTTTGAATTTTACACTGTCCAAAAAATAGTTAAAATTTAGGGCTAAAGTGTAATTCGGGGGTAAAGTGCATTTAGTTTGAATGAAAATCAAATGACATCTCTGTTGTTTAAAAGTGAGCACAAAATGTGCTGTAATTTAGACTAATCTGTGAAATTAATGAAATCATGATAGAGTTGATTAAATGGAAAAAGTACTCCTATAAAGATAACCCATTATTTGAATATAAAAGAGTAAAATTATCTTTTTAATGTTTAATTTAAGATACATAAAATGACAAAAATATCATTGTAACATAATTGAGTTAATTCTAACCGTTTTTATCTATTTTACAATTAAGTTCAAATTATAGAGGATTATGTATTTATTTTTGAACTACAAGAGTCATTTTATTTTTGCTCAAAATACAAGCATAATTACTTCTAAAATTTAGTAGTAAATGTAAAATTGAAATTTATGATTGGGGGAGAATACAGTAGGGATATTTGGTGGGTTGGACACTTGGTCTTCCAGAGTGATTAATTGGGCCACATGGTTTCTTCTACTGTGACAGACTCTGGTTTGGTCAGCTACCCACTTGGACCTACATTAGAATAGTACAAATTTACGAATGCACCCTTACAAGGCATTCATAATTTTGAACAAATAAAATGAAAAATAATAGCTTATATATAGAATTTTACAAAAAAAAAAATGATAACTTATGAGAAAGGTGTTAAATAGTTTTAGTTGGTTGTCTCTGGCTAGTGGTATTAAGGCACCAGCTGTTTTTGCAGCTTTTTTACTAATTTTTTGTGTCTTTAATAATTTTTTATAGGCTTTTAGATACATACTCATTTCAAAAAAAAAAAAATTGAACGCTCATTAAAAAAACCACTAATGACAAAGAAAATCTATTTTAGAGGAAAAATAAGCACTCTCTTATTATTTGAGTACATATCCACTCTTATATTCTTTACATTGATAAATATCATGTGCATATCATGTGTATATGAGGATACAGTTAGGTAAAAATGATAGTTTTTTTTTTTATAAAAAAAATCATTATAGATGTGTATAATTAATAAACACGTGACAACACTAACACATTACATATATTCAAATAATAAGAGATTATTGTTGTTTGGATAAGAAGAAAAATCTTTTTTTTCTTAAAGACCATGAATGGATCTTACTTTTGCTCTAGTTCAGAGGGTTATTTTATTTTACACAAACAGGGCATTGAAAGACGACACGTTTATGTAAAACAATAAAAGTTTAGACACAATATGAAAAACAATACTCATGATGATGTGTGTCATTTTTGCACCGACTTATGTAAAAAAAATTACATTGTGAATGTATAAAAGTTAAATTTTTTTTCTTAAAATAGTTTAGGTATTACTTGCTTAGTTATTACTAAATTATGCAATCATTTATTCTTCTAAAAATAAATGTAATTTCTTGGTTGTCTTTTTTCTTTGGATGAAGTCATCAATCAAAACCACTCATTCACTTCAAAACAATTAAAGATAAAAAAGTGATAAAGATAATAAGATCAAGTTTGTTCCTCATCCTTTTTGTTAAACAAAGGAAGTTATTATGACCACTCATTCGCTTCAAAAATTAAAAAATAAATATGCAATAAAAACTCAAAAGCCTACTTTTATGTTTTTGTCATTCTTAATTTTCAATCAATTCAATTTCTCAAAATAGAACACTTGTTTTGTATCATTTTTATTTTTCATGTATTTCAGAAAGAAAAATAGTGAGAATTTCTTTTCTTTTTTTTGTGTGTGTGTTTTCGGAAGTAGCAAAATGGGAACTTCTAAAAGACCACCATTCGCATGTTATTTTTATTTTTGTATGAAATGGGTTTCAAAAATTCAATAAAGAACATTTTTTTCCTAAAACTAGAGGGTTTTAAAAAATATTCTCCAAAACAAATTCTAAAATCAATTGGCCAAATGAAATCTCGACAGTTTCTAGGAAACTAAAACCAGAACCAAACGCAGAGTAAAAAAAACCCAACCAATTATATTGTCACATCTATCATGGGAAAACAGAAAAACCACAGCATCCCATTATTTCATTTTTTTCATATATAGTTAAAAAAACTGAAAACAATTTTTGTAAGCAAGAGACCTCCAATATATTTTTTCCTCCTCGGTTGTAACTTCACACAGGAGGGAAAACAACATGCACTTAATCAAACAATCAATCCTATCGTCCAATGTGAACATTGGTGAGGGTAGAAGAAGATGCAATCTATTATAGTGATAGAGCCTGGTAAAAGTCACAAGTCTATACTTCTCCATGTGAGGAACCCCAAAAACAAAAGAAAAAAAATACCCAGAGTAAATATCGAAGAGAAACAAAGAGAGAGGGGTGTTTGGTAAATGTCAAACCACATACCTTACTTCAGTTGATGAGTAGAAGCTTGAGTACCATCTTCATTGTTAACTTGATAATTTGTTTGCCAATTCGAAATGGAGAGAAAAAGACTTAAAATGAGAGAAAAAGAGGGGAAGAGACAGCATAGGTGATTTTGATATTAGCAATGATATATATACAAAAAAAATTTACAAAATGACGTGGCTGAGTTATGAGCCTATCACTTTAAAAAAAAAAAAAAGAGGCAAAATTGTTATTCTTATAGAAAATTTATACAAAATCTCTATCAGAATGATGTGGCAGTGATAGTTTTGTAATTAGAAGTCACTATAGTGGGTGTTTTATTTTGAAGTGAAATACTCTCATTTAGACACATCATTTTATATGAATTTTATACTTATGCTACATTGTCCTAAAAAAACTTTTAAATTTGTAATTATAAAACTATCACCGCCGCATCGTTATAATGCGATAACATTTTTCTTTCAAAACTAATATAAGTGACATTTAGTGTGGACATCTAATAGATAAAAACCACATTAAATATTGTCTTGGCTGTCAAGAAGTTGTTAGTGATTTCAAAAAAACAGAACAGATAGAGCCTTCTTGGCATTGGTAGGAACAGACAACTACAATACATTAAATTTAGTCTAGAGAAAAGTACAAGGAGATGAGTGTTATTAATTAATCCTTTAAAAAGATTCATAGAGTGCAGACAAAGTAAATTGAATGTTACAGGGCCACTCTGTGTGGGAAACATATAAAGATTTGTTTATGACAAAATTATCCTCTGAAGCAAATTCATGTTAATAAAATTGTAAAGAATGGAGTCAAAAGTTTTTGAATATTTTTGAAAAAGAAAATAATATTTTTTTCAAAAATAAGCACTTAGAATAGTTGAAATCTCCCCTATTTTTTAAAATAAAATTTTGAGAATTTTTTTTTCTTTCTAAATTGTTCTAAAGCTTTTAATAGAGACTCACTTCAATTGCTTATATATATATATATATATATGCATATGTCATGATATGTATAAGTTGTAGGTGTCATCCATCAAGGGATGACCTCATAACCATATATAAGCATCTTCTGGGGGGTGATTTTGGACTAACAACTATCACTATCAAGGTCAGGGGGAATGTTCAAACTTTCAAAATGATAGTTTCTGATTGGATTATATTATGATTCCATTCAGGTTATACGTGCAAAAAAGGGTAATGATTCTCTACATATGAGAGTACTGAAAGACCTTTCATGGTTTCAGGCCACTCTGGGGGATGCAAGGCATTATTCACTGTAAGAGCACAACCTTTGGGTTCAATTATTCTGCACACTTTTTGACACCCTAAGGTGCCGTTTGTTTCACAAAAAAAATCATAAAATTAGACTAATAATCACGTGTCTGCCTTGTTTGTTGTGCAAAAAGGGATTGAGATAAATAATCTGGACAAGTCCTTTAGTTTATAAAATAAATTAAGCTATTGAAACTCTGCTCGTCAAAAAATCTTTCAAGATAGACTAATTATGTAAACAAATTAATTTTAAATATATTTTAAAATTTATTAATTTTTTGAGCTTAGCTCAATAAGCTTATACACATAAAAAATAAACAAAAAAATCAATCTGCTCGAGTTCGGCAGAATTTTTAACTTGTTTGAGATTGGCTCGCAAGTTAAACAAGTCAAACTTGAACACATTTTGAATCTCATTAAGATTTTTAAATCAATATTGAACAGTCCATTACTGGACTTAGCTCGTTTACAACTCTATTTTCATTCCACTCATACTGGATTAAATAATCTCACAGGAAGTGGATATAAAAACTCTACTTTTACTTCATTCATACTGGATTAAATAATCTCAAGGGAAGTAGACATGAAATTTGGAATTGGAGACTAAATTACAAAATTACCCTCCATCAGATTTTTGGAAATGCTCCTTACCATCCATATCAATAGCCTGACCATCATAAAGGAAACTGGCCAAAATAATTCCTAGAGGAGGAACTAACAGACACCTAGTAAAACTCTTACCCTTTTTTTCCATGGATGAGAAGTTACTATATCAATCTTGGAGTCATCCCCAACATTGTTTCATGAATAGGATACCTCTAGATCTAGTTATTAATAGCCTTGGAGTAGAGTACCAATGTCTATTGCACAGGCCTCTTTGTTTGATGGAAACTGGGATGCTTTGTGCACAACCTGCCCACTTGGTTGTGTTACAAATTTACTGAATTCATAGCCAGGCTTATGAAAGAAATTGGATATGGCTGGAATGTGGGTGTTTGGGTGGCTAATTGTATTATTGCAACTATATGGAGAGAGAGAGAGAGAGAGAGAGAGAGAGAGAGAGCAAATGTAGGACCCATGCACAAGAAACCAGTCTCAACCTCATGTTTTGGATGATATGCCAACACAGCTGCCCACACCCTACAAGAAACAGTGATTGTGAAATACCAATTTGTACCATTTTGGTCACAACCAAAGTGAATTTTTTTTTTATTTCTTAAAAATATCTATACTTAGTCCCAATGTTCTTATTAAATGAATGAGTTCTAAATTTATCCACACATTTCTAATTTTTTTTATATTTTCAAATACTCCCGATATTTTGAATAGTTTTCATATTTATTCCAAGATTCTTGAATTATTTAAAAGATTACGGAAGTAGAACTCATATTCTAAAGTTTTTAAAACATATATTGCTTTCTTATTAAAAAAACTAGTCTTAAACTACTTCCAAAAACTAGAGTTAAACTATTTCCAAATCATTTGTGAAATACTCCGAAGTCCCTGACTCTCAAATTTCAAATTTTTTCAAATTTGAAAAATTGTTGCATCCATGGTCAAAATGACTATATATATATATATATAAATACACAAGTGCAAAACACTAATTAAAATTGGATATATATAGCTAAACATCTATCATTTGTCTTATGTTAATTTTAGATAAGAGTATATGGTGTTTGATTATGAGCCAGCTATATACATGTGATATGTGCCCTAAAGTGGTGCTTTTAGGAATAAAGTCAATTTGTATCCTTATCAAATATCCTAAATAGTTGCATATCTTAATTACCTATGTCAATACAAATGGATCTTGTTTGATTCTCTTAAGAATTAACTAAGTGAAGATGGACCACACATTTTCTCACCTAATACACCAATGTCATGTGCTTTCAATCTCTAAAGTCAAGCTGCATACATGCCATTAATCATATTATAATTCAAAATTTGAAGATTTGGCAAATGAGGTCCGCGCATTTGAAATTCAAAATATAAAAACAGTATCTTCGCATGTGAGACAAAATTATGTAAATTTGACCCGAGAATTTGTTTACGCATTGAATAAAATTAATTTTAAATATCTCAATTTTAAATCAGATAATTCTGTATCCTAAAATAATGACTGGCTTTTTTTCTCATAAAGGAAGTGAAACTTGTAAGCTTTCTAGTTTCTTTATTTTTACAACCAAGCACATTTAATTATCTAATTTACAAATTAGCCAACTTTAAGCCGGTTCAATTCACATTTTCATGACAATCAAACATCCCCAAGTTGTTGAATCTTTAGAAAATGAGATTCATGAATTTGTTAATAGGCTAAATAAAAAAAATAAAAAAACATGTTGCATGTATTTCAACCTATAAACAAACACATTATTAATAATATCTCTTCATGTAGGGTAACACTAACAACATCTGACCTTCCATAGACCAGTAATAGTTGGAGCTTCATGCACTGAGCTATTGTTATATATATACATGTATATGCAGAGATATAATTCAAACTCCCTATAGACCCTTTTTTCAATCTTTTTCTTGTACTAGCTTTCCCCACCTCCTAACCTCTTCCATTGGCCCTTTATACAAAGACAATAATAAAATAGGCCAACTCAATTAAAGTTCAATATGTTTAAGTTATGTGAATCTATTAGGTTCATTGGTTGGATTTGCATGGCATGGTTGCCCAATTTTGATTAAGGTCAAGACATTGGTTTAGCATGACTAGATTCAGCCTTATTCTTATATATAACGCCAAAGCCCATGTGTTTTAGGACCAGCGAGGCTATGTATTGCCTTTTTTCTGGTAATTGATGATGATAGGTGGCAAGACCTAATACACATTTGCATTTGTTATAAAAAAAAAGTTCAATAGTAAATTAATACGGAATTTTTTGGTACTCATGCCTATTAAATTTTGTCAAAAGTCATTTATTTTTTTAAAACCCTATTAGTTTATAATGAATTCATATTGCTAATATAATAAAACATTATAGGTCATAATTTAATAGAGATAAGTACTAAACAGTCAGTACTACCTAACTTTTGGACTTTGTTTTCGTATTTCTGTATATGATAGCTAAGATTAATGTGCCAAATGGTCATCTAGGGAGGGTACCCATACCCATGGTACAACATTTAACAAGCTTGGGGTCATCAAACCCTTATCCCTAGATTATTACCCTAGCCAAAGGACCTGTATGGAAGCCATTAGTTTTTCTCCTTATGTACCTATTAGTCTCCATTCTCCATTTACTCATGTGAAGCATAATAAACCTTTGACTAGGGTTTCGCTCATAAACAAGTTTAGATCTTCATAATATGTCTGAGGAAAACTATCGTGAATTAATTAAAAGTCGCCAATCACATTAAGGCCGTGTTTGTTTTGCAGAGAAGACTGTTGGATTGGACTACTAATCTTTTGTCCGGCCTTATCTGTATTTGATTGGACAAATCCAAACAAGACTTTTTATTTCAACCCATAATAGTCAGTTGCAAATTCACTAAAGCAAATATGAGGCTGCCTCTCTAGACACCCCTTTTCGCCCACTAAAGATTGCAAAAGCAAAATAAAATCAGCCCCCCCAATACCATCACTGATCACTGAGGATTTGAAGAAAATGAACCAAAAATTCTAGTCACCCAAGAAGATAAACGGGACAAAAATGTTAAAAATTGGAAAAAGAAGGGAGAATTTCTAACTTCCCTAGACCTTCCCAAGACCATATGCAATGGATGGTGTATAAATTTCAGAAGCTGACAACTAGAAGTACGATGTCAAAATGAAAGTAGTGTAATTACAAAGGACTCGCTGTCACTTGCTAAGAAGAGGAGGTTCATAATTATGGCCATATAACAGGTTAGAATAGATATAAGCACACAGTTGTCTTGGCTTGATGTTAAAGTTGATATTACCATAAAGGTTAAAAACAGGTAGGTTTAGTTCAGTGCCAATCTCACATTCACACACACACACAAAAAAACATATATATATACATATATACATATTTGTAGAGAGAGAGAGAGAGAGAGAGAGAGAAATTGAACTACCTTCATGATAGGCCAAAAAAGCCGTGCATAACAACTTCAATGATGAAATCTATATCACAACTGATAAGTTCAAGACACCTAATCTCTTTTTTTATGTTATTACTAAAGTGCCCTTTAAACCTGAGGGCATTTCAGAGGCTCCGAAGCATGAACAGCCATGCAGTAGGTGCATAATTGTATTTTTATTTACATATAGAAGGCTGGGGCTACAAACAATGCCCAAATTAATTATTGGCATTTGTCCTAAACTCCCCATATAACTGCACTCATGGCAGATCAAAGCTGCCTACCTTTGTTAAAGGTCCCTTAGTCTCATTTGACCTTTAAGGTGGAAGGCATCATTTCTAATTCACTGGAAAAGCTCATCCATGTCTAGTTCCAAAGGGACAGTACCTTTGTTATGTGTTCCAAACTCTGAAAATACCTGTTTTATTTATATCGCTTTTGAAGTGGGTAATGCAATCTCTACTAATCAATCTTGAGAACTCCCAGTTCAGAGCATTTGCTACAGTGAAAGTGTTTAGTCACTCACATGCGCCTTTGCTGCCGCCGTCTCCCACTGGCTTTCTAGGGGCAATTAGAGATGACAAAGCCATGATTTCCCCTCTCTCTCTCTCTCTCTCTCTCTCTCTCTCTCATCAACTTTATTACATTTACTCTCACAATGTAATGGGTCGTCTCATATATATGGATCTGGTAGGTATATTGAGAATTAACCAGCAAGAGGGACCATTATAAATTGTGAGAGAAAGAATGAATAAAGTGGTGCTCTAATAAGATTGAATAATTTCTTATATTCTCTTGTTAAGGATGTAAATTTGGTTCGAAATTCATGAGCCATCCGAGCCATCGGGCCAAAACTTGGCCAGAGCTCGACTTGGGCCTAGCTCGGCCCAAGCCTGACCTCTATCAATGGGCCTAAGCCTTACTTTGATAACTCGAGCCCCGGCCTAAATAAATTATAAATTTATAAGTAGTAGTATATTTTTATATAATTAATAGTTTATATAGATTTACGTTAATTAATATTTTATAATTTTAATTATTTATATATTTTTGTATAACCTTAATAAGTTTGACTAGGTCTCTAACTTACTTGAATCATTATTGATTATCAATTACTAATTAAAAATGTATGTCTTATATATTTAATAATTTATATAAGTTTATATTAATCAATACTTTATAAGTTTAATTATTTATATTTATTTGTATGATAGAGAATTTAGTTTTAACTATTAGTGGTTACTACTTATTAATTACTAATTTAAAAAACTAAAATTAAAAAAATTAATCAAACCCGTTCAAAAGTCTGTCAATCCCACCCACAAGTCCAAGGCCGAAGCCCAAGCCCACCCTTAGAGTCATGGGCTAAGCTTGGACCTAACATTCTCAATTTTAACCTGGCCCAATTGACATGTCTACCTCTTGTCTCTCTTTCTTTTTTTTAGTTTTATTCTTTCCCTTGGTCAAAAGAGAAATAAAGAACGTGTTTGTTTTGAGGGATGAGATAAAGTGGACATAATCTGTTCGATTGATTGCTTCAAGACAGTTTCTTCCTCAATCTAATCTTCTCCGAGGATGATTTCCCTGGATTAAAGATCAGATAATATGGGTCCATGCATTTATTACGATTGAATCAAAATAATAAGATTATCCCACCCTCATGATAGTTCTGGATCATAATGCATATAGTTCTATATCATATGGATCTGATATGACATCCCAACCGGCAAAATTGTCCGGCACTCTTTTAGCAAACCAAACGGGTTTTTTTCAAAGAACCCAATTTGTAGGCCATGGTAAACATGGACTGTCTACTATGTCCCCACCGGATTTCTACGATCCATCCTCTCGAAGTTGGATATGGTCTAAGAATTCAACCCGAAAACCCAACTTTAACCCAAATTTGTACAAATTAAGCAAGTCTCAGAAGCTCAAAAAAAACACGATTGGGAAGGATAGAATCAGATGTACGTAATCTAACCCTACGCACAATTTTCTTGTTTCGAACCTGTGACACTCAAGTCACACTAGAGTAACCGTAAGCTTACTGCCGAATCCAACCAAACACGGACAGTTTTATTACTTGCATATACATTTGTTCGCATGCATGCAAGATGATAGATCATTTTGTGTTCAGGAATTGGACGAATGGCATTCAAATTTGGAAAATTGTGGCCAAGACTCGATTGGAACTGGGTGAAGAACAAGAGCATAACCCAGCCATCAGTTGAGCTTCAGGCTGAAGATTGAGTTTGGGCTGAGCTGAGAAGTGAGAAGCCTATGATGCAGAGAAAACAAAACTCAAAACCAAGATCAAGTCCAAAACCTTGACATAAAACACTGCAACACAAGTTTCCATACAACCAGTGGATATCAAATGGTTCCCCAGTTCTCTTTCACAGGGGTTGAAATCTATACTGTCATTACAATTGCACCAAACATCTCCCTGTATATATATAGATATTTGCTCTTAGTATTCTTGGACAGCAGTATTGCACACATAATTCCATTTGTCTACTCCCCAACTTCTTCCATCTTAAGCACAATAAACAATTGGAAAACCCGAGTTAAGTTCAAGTTCTCAACAATAATATGTACTCAAACATATGAGAGTCAGATAACTGAAATATTGACACTTAATATGCAAGAACACGTTTGAATTGTATCCTTTGTTACAAATGGAAAAAATGGCACTGTGGTAATATAGGACAATAGTAGATTCATTGACAAAAAATTGTCATGCTACAAACTCCAGCCAGATTTATCCGAAAACAATCCATGATATGCGCAGCTATTGTTCGTTGCAGAAAATTTAGCATGAGCTTTTGGGAAACGGACTAGAGAACTATGAGTATCAGGCAAGACTATGACTAGAAGCATTTTAACAATAGAAGGATAATGAATCTAATTTACATAATTTACAGTCTCAAATCAATGCACTCGATTTCTCCATTGTCAACTATCACCGATCAAGTTAGTTGGCTCACTCAAAACATACTTGGGTAATTCATACTTTGCACCTGCAACAAAATGTCTTGAATGAATGCATCTCAGAGGAAAATGAAAGACATATAGATGTTGGAAATTGCACTACTCACCTCTCTCGTCATAACAAATTGTCAAGTCAGGGGTTTGAACAATGACGCCAGCACTATCGACAATTGCTTGTGCAAGGGTTAAATCAGCCTCAGTAGCAGCTCGGAGTGCATCCCAAATCTCTGATAAGAATGCGATATTTATTTTTCAGGCATTTTCTATTATTTGCTAAGTTTATCTCATGCAGTTCCTCATGTGCACAAAAGGATATTACAGAAATGATATTATACCAAAATTACAACCTATTCCAATCAAATGCAGGCACAGTACAACCAATATTTTTTTTTCTTTCTCAGGTTAACCAATATGCTTTTTCACATCAGAAATGAAACAGTAGTTATCAATGGAGGGACTTACAAAAGACTAGACCAGGATATTTTATCTTTCTAGAAATTTCTACACCTGAGATGTAGCACTTGAAGTCCTAATTTCATGGTAAATAGAGGAAAACTAGGAAGAGATGCATGTGTAGTTAGATATTCAACCCGTTCCCTTAACTCTTTTTACCTATAGTCCATAAAACTGAATAGAAGGTTAAGAAAATAATAACAAAAGGAAAAAAAAAGTCCCTAGAAGGTGCCGCCACATGGTCCACAAATTGTACCATACAAACATGAATGCACCGCACCAGTAAACCTTCAAGTATCTCAACTTGAATTGGGGTTTAAAAACCATCTTGATTTAGACTTGAGACGTAGAAAAGAGTTGAAGTTTTCTGACTTAGGGTTAGGGTTCAACTAGGGCTTAGGTATCGTAGGGTTTAGACAACCTAGGGTTTATACGTGAAATTGAAAAGTTTGATTTTAGAGACCTTAATTTTAGAAAAGTTTTGAATTAGAAAAATTCTATTTTAGGAAAGTTTCCATTTTAGGGTTTGCAAAATCCAAAAATTTTGGATTTGATTATTGAAATAATTTATTAAAGAAAACAGGAAAGATGGAAACTCTTTTTCCCTGAGAGGTTCACACAAAGCGCAAAGCTGAAAAATAAAAAAGGACGAGCAACAAAATTTAGAGCCAATATTGCCTACGCCTCCCCGAAGGCCTAAAACGAGGTGTTCCATTACCAAAAGCAACTTCAACTCTCAAATAGGGAGTTCAACATCTAAAACGAGGAGTTCCATTAGCAAAAGCAACTTCAACTCTCAAAGGGAGTTCTTTTTGTTTTTTTTTGCTGAGCTCAAATAGGGAGTTCAACATCTTAAAGGATTACTTTAATTTCTCTCCTTACAAATGTACCAATATACTAAATGGCAGGCCTCAGTAAATACAGTTGTCTTTCTTGAATTTTTCTTATTGCAGCAGCTCAAAATAAAGGCAATAGAGGCATGACCTGTTGAACCCCAAAGATAAAGATAAGATTGCCCACAAGTTCCATGACAACCAGCATTGGAGAAACACCAATCCTAAATCTCTTTAAGCACGATTTTTTAAAATTAGCCACATTAAATATTAATCGAGTGGTCCGTACTCAAAAAACTTCCCCAATGCCACCAATCACATGAAGAAAACCACCTTAGTGGGCACCTTAAATACCTATATATTTCTTGGCCGAAATTTGACTGCTGAACTTGATAAAGCTGCATATCATGATTTTACCACCGAAAGAGCATTTTAATTGTCTCCCAAACTATGTCATTATTGTTTCCTTGGGTTATCTTCAACTTATACAATTTTTGAAAGAATGTCCAAACACTTTCCAACTGCCAATATAAAATCTTACAATTAAAACCACATTCCATGCAAGTTTTCACTTCCCATCTTGCTCACAATGATTCTATGTTGGATGAAACTCAAAACGATGTGGAAAAACCACCAGAATGGGATCCTCTCACACCAAAATTTTACTTGCGTCCTTAGTGCCCTCTTCCAATTTATAATCTCTTTCAAAAGCTCACAGCCCTTCACTCTGATTACTCCAACCTTCATTCGTCCACCACTCTCCTCCATAACGCATCCCCTAACCATCATTTTCCTCCATAATGTATCCCCTTTTGGAGCAAATTGCAAAGGCATTTGCCTACAAGTTGGGGCTTTGGAACTTGGAACAAATGTTCAAAGCACCATTTCAACCCAGTCAATATTGTACCTGAACTGAACTCATCCCCCATCTGCTAGCCAAAATAAACATTTTCCTTCTAACAGAAACTAAAATCTTAAAAGGAGACATCCAAGAAGTTGGTAATCTGGGATGCTGGCTCAAATCTTTACTTCCCCACTTTGGAAAGATTTCTTTTCCACCCACCCAATTTCCTTTAAGTCCTCTTCATGACTGTATCCGAAACTCATTTTGCCTTACTAAAACACGACTAAGGGAAGAAGAAGAAAGGGTTGCTACTTTTCAACCAAGAGTAGCTGCAAATGTTTCCAGAACGCATTCTCTTCTTACCAAAACCAACTTGCTTTCACTTGAGTTAATGTAATGTCACGAATTGCCTCAGAGAAAGCAACTTGCAGCTTAAATACAAAGTTATAACTTGTCTGCACCCCAAAAATAAGCACAAAACTGATTGAATCACTTAACATAAAGCAAATGCTCTTCCCCCCTCTCCACCAATCAATAAAAAAGCCATCAATTGCTCTTTGAATCGTTTACTAGAACCCTTCATAAACACAGTGAAAAGCAAGTGAGACTAAGGTTCGCATATTCACAGCCCTTCGCACATTCAAAAGTTGCCACAAAGACTCCCTTTCACCAAGAACAAAAGAGATAACAATAAAATACAAGTGACTCCAAAATCCATCCTCTTGGGAAGATAAAGAAAGAACTCTCAGTTAAAATATTATGGACTATTTTCCCTTCCAGTATGCAAATCAATCCCAAAGCCCACTCCTCTATCTTGAGCATTTATCACGATGAGCACACATCACAAATTTATCTTACCTCAACAAAAGCATTTCGTGAGTAAGAGACTACTGCCATCACCTGGCTCGATCTTTTCTGCTAGAAAATTTGCAATATTATATGAAATTGCTTCATGAATAGAAGCCAATGAATCATAAATATCCAAAACTTCTAAATTGTTAAGTTTGGAAAGGGAAAACACAGAAAAGTGAAAATTAAAAATTTATCATATGTTCAAAGACTTCCTAATTTCAGTAGATGATCGGTGCCCCAAGTAGCAAGAGCACCACTGACATCATTGCATGGTTAGAGGATCTAGCAATCTGAGATATGGAAACAATTCGCACAATGTTGATATTGCAAGCAGTCACACAGGAACATTAAAACAAATTTAAAAGAATGAGTAAGGTAACATGCGAGAAAAGAAAGACTCTGATAAAGAAAATAGATGGTCAAGTTTCCACTATTTTGCCATTCTTTTTTTCTTTTTCTTCTTTTTCCCCTCCGCTAGAATACCATAGAAGAAAACGTTTCTGCCTTCCGTTTTCTGGAAAATGCAAAATAAACTAGCATTTAGGATGAAATATTCTGATCCCCATCATAGTTTGATGTCCTAAAGATACTCTCACAACCAATGATCTCTGTATTCTTGTCTTCCTGTTGTTTCCATTTGGAATGGAGATGTAACTAGAAACTACAGCTTTTGAAAAGAATCAATGAACTTTTCCAGCACCTAGAAAGCTCAACGTGGAGAGATGCATGCGTCAACATGAAAATCAGGAGAGATGTTAATGTATATGTTGCTAACTTGCTATAAAACCAATCTTTTATGTATACTTTTCTGCAGGATACATTTCTACATAAACAAGTAGAGTTCTGACATGTGTTACCATAATACTCTAATACACTAGCAAATTACGTTTTTGGAACACCGTTCCAAAACATGGTACACTTACATTCCAAAATGCTGAATTTAGCGATCCAATGCGATCCCAAATTTTTTTTTCCTATTTATTTCTTTAAAGGTCACTTAATGAGGAAAAAAATTAAATATAATGAGTGAAAATCTAGGGAAAAGGGAGTTTTAGCATAATAATATGCAAAATATGAGTCATAAGTATTCCTAAAAATGTGTTTTTAGATGATTATTCTGAAAAACATAGACTATATATTTTTTAATATCTAGTTATTAAAGAAAATTATTCGAGAAGTACCTTAATTCTAATTATGTAATTTATACAAGTCTACCTCTAGGGTTCTATATTTTAGAACATGTGGCATACCACGTTCCCGCTCCCGTTTCATGCACCTGAACAATCCGCTTTCCAGGTAACCTAGGTTCTGATTGAGAAGGAATATGAACATAATCTCTCGAACACATTATGTATACTATTTGACAAATGATGTATCCTTGGCTAGCAAAGAGTCTTATAGAAATACACATTCAATACAAGCAGTGTTATCCGCATACTCTAACACCATAGCGACTTACGACTTTGGAACGGCGTTATGAAACATGGTTCCTTTACATTCCAAAACCATGAATTTAGCAATCCAAGGCAGTCGCAACCTTTTTTCCTATATATTTCCTTAAAGGTTACCTAACAAAGAAAAAAAATCATATATAATGAACAAAAATCTAGGGATAATGGAGCAAAATATCATTCATAATGCTCCAAGAAACCTGTTCTTAGATGATTAATTTGAAAAAAAATAGACTATGTTTTATTAAATGTCTAATTGTTCAAAAACATTGCTCTAAAAATACATTAAATTTAAATATAGTGTAATGTATACAAGTCTACCCCTGTCATATCACATTTTAGATGATGTGACATATAACGTTTTCGTTCCCATTCCACGTACCTGAACGATCCAAGTTAACATTGACTATACAACCAACCAACACTCTATGGGACTGTTTTAAACCATAAGTAATGGTGGCACACAACATCCAATGTATTTCAGCATTTATTTATTATTCCCTCACTCGCTCGTTATGCCGGCAAACAAGATAAGCAGCAAAAGAAAGTAAAGTTGCTTTTCATTTGATGAACACTAGCACTCCTAAAAGTCCCCTTCAACCAAGATGTTGGACTGCTAAGCAACACTGACACGAACACGACACAAATACGCCAACATGGTGATTTTCAAAAAATACAGGACACAACACGGCGGGGACACTGTAAAAATATATAATTTTATATAATTTCTAAGGTTCATTTCACTTTGCCCCCTTTTACTTAGCTTGAAAAACACATACACCCCCTCAACTTAAGAAACCAACATTTACATCCCTTGTAGTCCTTGGTAAAGTGCAACTATTAACTTTATTAACAGATTACGTGAAATGTCAAAAATACTATTTTCTTTACATTTACTTCACTAAATTCAACATTGTTTTAGAGAAGATAAAAATAAATAAATAAATAAAGATTGGGTTTCCAAAACGGGTCACCACTTGCCTCTCTCTATCTTCTCCACCACCAGCCACCACCCTCTCTCTCTTTCTTTTTCTCTCTTCTCCGTTCTTCACTGGCCAATAGCCACGTTCATGAGCCTTCTTCTCCACCTCTAACCACAACCCTTGACTCCTCCACAGTCCCCAACCTTCTCCCCAAACCCCCACCTCCTCTCGAGCCCCCCTCCCGACTCTTACACATCTACTGGCCACCATGTCAGCCTTCCCAATTGCTACCAACCTCAAACTCCCTCCCAATTACTACCAATGTGCAATCCTCAGCAAGAAGTCCATCAGCGAAGAAGATCAAAGCCTACCAAATCCATAGGCTCAAAGCCCATCAAATGCTATCGAGACATTTCGTCCCAATGCAAATTGGACATCCTCGGCAAGAAGCACAAGGGCAAAGCCTCAAGGCACAAACTCTCTTTTTATGCTTATGTATCATATATATATATACCAATGCACATATAAATACATATACATAAATGTATATGCATTTATAATATGATTTGCTAGTGTTTAGTTGAATTACAGAGGAAGAAGTCAAGAAGGCACTGTTGGAGGAGTATGGGGCCATGGGCAGAGTGGAAAGTCATCGGTGTTTGTGATAAGGAGAAGTTTGACAACGACAAAGAAGATCAATGTGCAATATTGTGGCCAGCCGGTGATTTCACTATGATTAAAGTGAAGGGCTTTGTTGGTGGGTATTGAATTTGTGTATTGATGGTTATTTACAATGTGTGCTGGCTGTTATGTGGTAGACATGGGTAGAAGCGGGTTGATAACAAGTGATGAGAGCCATGGAGGAGACCATGAGAGTGGGTATATAGGTGAACCGATAATGGTAAAGGAGAGAATGAAAAAAGAATAATAAATTATAAGGATGTAAAAGACATTTTAAAGATGTAAAAACAAGGCCAAACCACACTTTTGGCGCGTGGAAGACATGCATCGTTAGTTTGCATAGAAAAGTTAACAAGGGCACTTTACCAAAGAATATAAGGGCTGTAAATGTAGGTTTTTAACGTTGAGGGCGTGTTTGTGTTTTTCAAGCTAAGTATAAGGGGGCAAAATGAAAGTAACCCTTTTTTTTTATATGCTATATATATATATATAAATATATGATTCAAAGCTAATAAAAAATACAAGATAACACTAATTAAAATTAAAGAACCATATCTTCCATAACTTAATTATCAACATCTCATTCCATAAAAAATGATAAAGATAATAATTCATAAAGTAAACCAAAATATCATTTAGCAAAATATTGAACCAAGATAAAATGGAACCAGAAATTAGAAACTTTATATATATGTCATACTAAAAAGCAGAAATAATTCAAAAATTTATACAAAGATATACCAAAAATCAGAAATAAAGCAAAAATTTTATGCAAAAATTTACAGCAAAAATAAAATAAAAAATTTTATACATAAAAGAATTATAAATTATAAACTCAGAACCAAAATAAAAGCATAAAATAATTATAAATTATAAAACCTTCTTGTCTTTTTTTTTATTTTTCATATTCAAGTTTTTAAAATTACAAAATATACCCCATCTTTTATTTTCAAAATTTGTAGTAGAGCCCTGTCATGTTCACGAAGTGTCCAAACTTAGACACGCGTATCCAAGCCGTATCTATGAAGTGTCCAAAATTAGACATGCCTGTCTAAACCGTGTCCGAAGAAAAAAAAATTAAAACAAAATTGGACACGTCTGACAGCGTGTCAGACACGTGCCCACGCCCGCCGGGGGGGGGGGGGTAGTTGGACTACTTCTAGCACTTTTTTCTCAACTTAGATCTCTCAGCTAGTAATTGTCTTTCGTGTATCTTCGTCCTATTACTGTAACTAGTATTAAAAAAAGGGCAAATTGAGAAAAGGAAAAGAACAAAGAAGAGAAACAAGAGTTCCGATCGTAGGAAGTTACATTCTTAGCAGCAAGCTTATCTTGGCCACTTCAAATTCCACTATAAGAAATTACATAGCACTCGCACATTATACGCTGATAATGTTTTTTAGTAGAATATGAAGAAATTACGAAGGATAATTTCCTGCCCCATTATATAACAAACAATGACCATGTTTTCAATTGAATTGGCAAAGATGATAGTTATTTTGATGAAGCAAACAAATACAGTAAAAGGAATGACCTTCCAACCAACTTCACAAAATAACAAAGCAAACAGAGAAATGAAACCAGTTCAAAACCTAAAAAGAAAAAGAAAAAAGGAAAACTAATGACCGTCACTTTGAGCTTTTCATTATAGACTCCTTTCCCAGGGCGAGAAATGAGGGAAGGATCTTATATTATATTGTACATTTTTCTGCATATATTATTTACCAACAATTTAAAAATGACTAAAGACACTGAGTAACGCTTGAAGGAAAAGAATACCTTTTCGACCGCCATAATGTGGAGCAGTGTCCCAGAACTCTTCACGCATCCGTCCAAGTTGTGCTCTTGTTATTGGTTCCGAATGCTTCCAAGGCTTTGGTTTTCGTATTTTCTTGATATTTTCTGTTTTCACAAACAGCAAAGTGACTACCAAAGGATATTGATTAAGCAGCTGGCAATTGCCTGTATCGTTTATTGATGTCCAGCATTAAAAAATTAAATTACTGACGTTGCAAACTCTGTCAACAAATTAAATAATTAGCACATACAAGCAGATTTTCCACAATCCCCCAACCCTTCACAGACGCACACAAACATGTTAATTAAAAACATATAGTTGAGAGTAATTTCAGCCTGTACATCAAAGAACTTCATTTGAATAAGTTCAATAAAATGAGAGCCAAATTCATGTGCTTCACACATTTGGTGTGATTACTCCGCTCTTATATATCTTCTTCTATTGGCACAGTGGTAAAATTGCTCTAATGCGACCTAGGCGTCACATGTTAGATACAGGGAAACATCCTCTCCGCATGTGGCTGTAAAATTGCGTACATCTAACCCTTCCCAGACCCTGCAATGGCGGGAGTCCTGCACACTAGGCT
This sequence comes from Euryodendron excelsum, assembly GCA_033060915.1. NCBI lineage: Eukaryota > Viridiplantae > Streptophyta > Magnoliopsida > Ericales > Pentaphylacaceae > Euryodendron > Euryodendron excelsum. Next base: position 23,459,713 of record CM065398.1, read on the forward strand.
GACACGTCTTGGTGCTACCACCAAACTAGCTTGCTGACAATTTTAACAACTCCCAACATTCCCTGCCATATAAACCTCTACTTCTTCTAATCACTCCATGTCATGTACATTTCAGTTTAGGAGACTCAAATAACATGAAAAATATTCAAATCATGCCAGATCATTCAAAAAAAGGATAAAATACAAGTTAGATAAACAGAAAGTTTTTTGTGGCAACATTAGAGTGAATTTCATAGAAAACAAAATAAAATAAAAATCAGGGGATGCCAACATAAGTTCTGGTGGAAGCTTTCCACAATTTGGCAATAATAGAAGTCTTATGTGTCTACCTGTGAACTTGCAAAAAGTGGGGGCAAAAAAGAAAATTTACTGGGATCACAATAATTTATTTTGTAGCATAAAGAAACCTTCAGTTAACTAGCACACCAAGAAAAATATTTTCATCAATAACTAATTTATTAAAATAAAAAGAGGCACTACTACAGGTTCACCTCTACAATGGAGCACTCCAATTCAACTTGAGCTGCACCAAATCACCATTTGGGCCAACAATGTGATGGATTGTGATGTGGTAACAGCAGAAAAAGTATTGGAGTTCTCCAAGTAATGGAGGCTGGAGCAAGCCCCAATTTATGTCACAAAACTTAACTGGATAGGTTCAATATATATGTATACAATATAATCAACAAAATTTTCGAATTTTTTTCCACCGAAAAGGAAAGAAAGAAAACACTTTCCGTTTCCTAAGGGAAAACTCCACACTAGTGGAATAAGGAAACAAACTAGTTATTACAATCAAAACAAACTGAAGGCGGAATATAGAATTTAAAATGCAACACCTGAAACACAATGTTAGCACATACCTAAACAATAACTTGTATTAAGTAAATGACTTTAAGAAAATTAGTTCTTCAGCTTCAAAAGTGTACAGGTTTTTTTATTTCAAAAGATTCCATTGTATTTAACTTCACTATTCCTTAATATTTGTCACTTTTGAAATGTTCCCCACCGAAAATTCTGAAACATTTTCGAAATGTTTCCAAAACGTTTCCGTTTTCGAGCCAACCGAAACGACCCCTCGAAACGAAATTTTGATCCTTGATATGTATGTAAATTAATATAATCATACCAGGAAATTGAAATGGTGAATCGATATTTCGGGGGGGACACAAACGGCGGGAAAGCAAAAAATTAATTTTTATAAATTTTATTTTTCATGTCTATAAATTCAGGGTACCACCAAAAATATTAAAAAATTCAATCTCACGAGACTAAGTGTCCTTCAAGAAGGTAACAAAATGGAGTGGTAGTGGTGTAGCAATGGCTGCGGCAGTGACAGTAATGGCAGTGGTGAAGGCGGAAGGTGGTCTTAGAATTTATTTTCAAAGTCCAGGCAACAGCAACTGATGATGATGTGGCAGCAGTGTTAGCAGCTATTACCAAAGCAGTCTAACTTGTGGTTGAGGATGTAAATGACTTTCAGAGAGAAATTAGTTCTTCAGCTTCAGCAAGTTACAGGTTTCTCCTGTCAACTATTTCTCAATTCCATTGCTTTTAACTTCACAATTCCTTCCCAGATATAAACCAAAATTTGAAATGTTTCCCCACTTTCAGCAAAAGAAGAAGAAGACGGAAGTGTACCCAAAATTCTTATACTAGATCAGCAAAGAACATGTTTGAAAAAAGTGAGCACAACTAATAGGGCAAGTAGAGAACCCTGCAATAAGCCTCACATTCCCTCATGGCCTAGTCTACTACTATTATAAATGAAGAACCAAGTGAATTTGGGCCAACAATTTGTGCTCATTAAATGTTACAAGAGGAGTTCAGCCCTCAATTGTGATCGAAAATAAAGGGTGTTTTAGTAATTTCTCTTTACACCATCATCTAATGAATCCTTGGCATTCATTGTTTCCGAAATAACATTACTCCCTTTGCCTCTTCCTTTTTAAAACTACTAGAATAGAGGAGTTCTTAGCCAAAATAACAGTCTCCTACAAAATAATTCCCTATCTACATTCTCTAAAAAATAATTCCCAAAGTAATATCCTGACATCAACTCTAAAAGAAATAATTTATTAGCAAGCTACTAGAGTTTACTAAAATTGTATTTGTACCCAAATATTTGAAAATTGATTTACAAAATTGAGATCATGAATTGTTTGTGTCGAGATTGGGGAAAGGACATCTACACCATCGCCATTGCCACTTCTCCACTATAGATATTAAGTGCCTGTTTGGTAGAGCTTAAAAGCCAAGCTTTTTTTAAGCTTGCTAGTAAAAAAGTCAAGTTTTTCTAGCTTTTTTGCTTTTCTGATATTAGTTTAGATAAAAATAAACAAAAAAAAAAAAAAAAAAAAAAAGCAAAAAAAACAACTTTTGTTGACTTTTTTGTTTATAAGCTTATGAAAAAGCCAACCCATAAGCTGTACTAAACACAACCTAAGCCTTGAGTGGTGAAACTTATCTAATGAACACATGTAGTTTCTACTCCCATATTCTCTCACGCCTACACCCCGTCAGATTCATCCACTCTCCTCCCTGAAAGCCCCCACATCCTTCTTGGACCTCCATAGCCCAACAACGCTAAGTTTTATCTCCATGCATGACGACCGGTTAGTATCGATCAAAATCCCCCTTGATTCTTCTACTACCATTTACTAAACCCTATCCAACTTTCAGCCAAAACCCTCTTAATTCGAGTTTTACTGCCAAAAATTCAATTTACTCTTCTGAAATTTTGTGGGTTTTAATTGGAATTGCTTAATTCAAGAATTCTCTTTGTATATGCCTATGTGGGTCACAACTATGATCTTAATGTGAGTCTTTTGTCAAGGTGAATTTGAAATTGATCTTCTGTTCAATTTCCTAGAAGCAGAAAGGCAAAAATTCTTAGGGCTTTCCCAAGGTTTCAGAGGAGCATTTTGGAATTACATGATGGTCTTTTTCTTTTTTTCTTCCAATTGAATTGGAATTTCAATACCAGTTTTTGGAGTTTCAATTTTCAAGCAATGGGCACTAGTATATAGTAATGGTGAGGTTGCTCTTGGTCCTGAGAAGAAGCAGCAGGATTGAAAATAGCTATTGAGTATTACGATAAAAATACAATTTTCAGCAAACTATGATGGCTTACTAATTAAATACTTCTTTTAGGGTTGATCTTAGTATGTTAATTTGGGAATGGGAATTATTTTTAAAAGAGTGTTAGATAAGGAATTATTTTTTAAAATAATGTTATTTGGCAAAAAACTCAGAATAGAGATTGAAACCAGGAATGTTTCCCTCACCCCATCTCTTTTTTCTGAAATAACAGTACTCCCTTTACTTTTTCCTTTAAAGCTACTAGAATAGAGATCGAAACCAGGAAAATCTCCCTCACCCCCATCTCTTTTTAACAGATAACATACTCTTTTAAGAAGGAAAAAAAAGGCAAAATAATAATCTCTATGGAAGTTCTAGTTATCAAAAAAAGTAGTCTAAAAAAGTTTCACAACATCGTAGAATTTCTAGATTCAATTGAGTTTCACCACACACATGGTCTAGTTTGCATTCGAATCAAAATCGATTAAATAATGCAGAATTTTATCACATACAGAGAAAATGTCATAACTTAAAATTATGTTTTTCATTTGTTAAGTTGATTTTATATATAGAAAAGTATATCAATGAACCGAAAATCATATATATAAGCAAGAACCAGATATATACTTGTGAACTAGAATATAATTGGGATGCCTCTAATATTGGACGAATGAATACACCTTGAGTTGAATAAGAAAGCACATCATTTACACAACATTAGCAAGCATAACACAAACGGCAGTGTGGTTGTAGAACTTCACCCCCGAAATTCAAGAAATCACCAAAACTTCAAGAACACTGAAAACGGAATTTATGGAAAAAGCTATAAATGTTACCCCAAAATTAAATCATAGTAACAATCAATAAAAGAATGCCTAATGAACAAATTCTCAATTTGTTTATCAAATCATATATGTGCAATCATAACCACTCCACACCAATTGAAACCGACGCTAATTATCTACAAAGAATTGACCACAGGCATAAAATAAGAGTGTCAAACCATATCCACATCGATATACATACATATATATATATATATATATATAGATGTAAACGAAAGCCTGAAATGACGAGTAGGAAGACAAGAAAGGATCAGAATCTGACCGTCTCCTTTGGCACGCGACGATCCAGCACAGCCCATGGTGTTCAGTCACACGACAATCAAACAGCTAAGCTCTGCGCCGGCGATGTCTCCGGTGGATTTTCTTGTGACTAAAATCAGATTGGAATGGAAGAGAGAGAGAGAGAGAGATGAGAATTGATTGGGCAAAGTGAAAGCTATGATGTGATTGTTGGGTTTCGTTTTGTGTTTGGTGAGTTTTTGCGTGCTCAGAACACTCTATCTCTCTCAACGACAGCTATACATACACAATTCTATATCCATATCTACACATATATCTCACCGGTTATTCGGTGTATAAGAATTAAGAAGGTTCCTTCCCGAGTACTAGCGAGAGAGAGAGAGAGAGAGAGAGAGAGAGAGAGAGGTGGAGTCCACATTCTTTCTTTCCGGTGAAGTTCAACTCAAATTCTACCTGGGGTTTCATGCTAACAATGATACCGTCATTCTCCGTCTCACCAAATTTCGATGTAATCTTGCTCAAAAAAGAGACACGTGGAATGGGGGGGGGGGGGGTTTCTATTTTTGTCCTTTTTTATTTGTTTTTTCCTTTTTCCAATTTTTGTTACATGGGAGGCAAAACCTGGGGCTCCGATTCGAGCCGGATGGATGAGTGGGAGTTTAGGCTCTGTTTGATGCTCAGACATATCATATTGAACCACTATCAATTGATGGGTCCTAATTCATATGCTTAGAGTCACCCCCATAGCGCGTGATGTTAGATCTTCTCTTAACTTTCTGTAGGCTTTTTATGTAATAATTTGTTTAATCAATTATTATCAAGTTAAAACACAATATTAACCCAAGTTCCCTTTTGTAGCTATAGAAGACACTTTAATCACAAAATGACCTACAATATTAATTTTATTAAAAATGATTTAGAAATAAGTTTTTAGTAAAGTATGATTTTATTTTGAAACAAAACACTTACATTACGTATTTAATATAGATAACATGTATCTTATAATATGAAGATTTTGTTTATCTTTCACATTTAATGTGTTTTTTTTTGGGCTACAAATAAAAAATGTGGGCAGAGGTTACCAGCGTAGTAACCACCTTTGGGGGTGATCATAAAAGTTTTCATCAACTGCAGAATGTTTGGTTTAAGTTATAGTTATTAGAGGTGTACAAAAGACCTTAACAAATCTAGAACCGAATCAATTAGTCTTCTTAGGTTGGTTTAGTTCAGTTTTAGAGGGCCATTGGTTCGGTCCTAATTTTGAAAATTACTAAATCAATCAAATCGGCTCAATTCTCGAGTTAATAATTTTTTGAACCGAAACTAAACCGAACCAAAACCAAATAGACCCGGACTTAGAACCGACCCCATACAAGTATACAATACACCCCCCTCCTCTTCCCCCTTCCTCTTCTCTTGTTTCCCTCTTTCCTCTATCCTTTAACCGTAGTCTGTTGCTTCATGGTTATAGGCGTTGGTGAAAATTGGATTCTCCCTCGACTCTCCTGCATTTTACACAGTCTGCAAGAGGTAAAGCATTTACCTTTAACTGAATTGGTTAGATCAATTTATCCTCATGAAACAGGATTCCCAAAAAAATATTTCATTCTTGGAAGTAGTTAGTAAGTTGATGGGTCGATATGTTTCGTGAAGGTTCATGTCTTTTGCAGTTTTTTTTTTTTTTTTTTTGTGGCCACTCAAGTGAGAAAGACGTTAGGTGCTGATGAAATACTTTTGTGCTGAAGTTGTTTGCCTCTTGGATGATCACTAGTCAAGTTAATTGGTAAATTATTATTGACCTATTTATTCCATAATTTTAATTCCCTTTCCAATAATGAACAAAAGAAACATTGTCTAGGCTTGCTAGATCTCCATGTTACTGCCATCATGCTTCTGGTAAGCTGCTGGGAATTCCTTGTACACAGTTTTAAGAGAAAAACATATACTAGGAATGCTTAATGTGAAACTGGCTTTATGCAACACCATTAGGTTTTAGAAGTTTAATTGTTAACATAACTAAGAAACAGAAACAAAGAACCTGTTAACATAATTAATCTCTGTCATATTGAAGTTGTTGTGAAGATATACTCCATATTGATGCAACAATCTCTAGAACTTTAATTACACTAAGTTCCTTCATGTTTTGTTTCTTGTTGCTAAAGCAAAAGTATTGTGATGCAGGAAGTCTACCTTTATTGGCCAAAGGGAGATGAAGTTGAGAAGGAATGGAGTCTGGTTTTGGGAGTTAATATTATGTTGTATATCCACCTATCTATTTTTTTTTTTTTTTTGTTATGAGGTTGTAATTTTATTGTTGGATTGTTATTTAGTTGCCTTGAAGTTTGGAACAATATGAACAAAATTAAGTGTTTGATTGATGGTGATTTGTGTTTAGATTTGGCTTGTATTAGTTTTAACTATTAAATAGTAGTGTGTTCTTGTTTGTGGTTGTTTTGATTTTAAAAGACTAGTTATTGTACTTAATTTGACATATTATTTACAGGCAAAATCGACCCGAACCAACCTGATCTAACTCGGTTTGACCAGAATTGAGAAATCTATCCAAACCAACTCGAAGCGGGTCGATTCCATAGTATGATTAGTTTGGTCCTAGGTCCCAAATCCTAGAACCTATCTTAGCCACCAACCTGAATCAAACAGACCCATGCACACCCCTAATAGCTATTGTGTCACACTCCCAATTCAATTAGACATTAATTATGTCACATTAGGCGAGACGTGATCGCACAGGTCATCGTACCTGCGAAAGACTCTTTAACACATACCCGAAAATAAAAAAACGTAACGAAATATAATAGATAAATAATACAATGAGAAAATTATAATAAACTCTCTAAGATACATCAAAGTAAACCATAAATCATAAATACATTACCAACTGAAAAATAATCAACATCCTTTCATAATTCTCTACCATTGTACCAAGTTAAACATAACATCAAGACCCAACGTCCCATATAAAACACAACAATGAAACTGAAAGTAAGACAATGAAGCTCTCTCAAGTCCTGAGATTCGACATCCTAACACTGACATGGTTGCCACCAAGGCAAAGACCAAGACTGTAGTGAATCAAACTCCATCCCTTGCTCACCTATCACAAAAGGTCTGTGTGGACGTGAGCTAAAAGTCAATGTGCTCACGGTAGATAAACAAATTCATAGAGAATGATAATAAACACCCACAATGTAAACAAGTATAAATGATCAATATGTATATCATGGATGCCCTAATGCAATGAATGTATCACCAATATGAGCACGCAATTTTAGATAACGTTGGCCTAATATATCGATGTCGCGTTATCAAGGAATGCCCACCGTGACATCCCTAGGCTAGTCCACCGTAACTAAGCCTTGGTTAACCTACTGTGGTTAACTTTCTCCAGTGCAATGTAAGGCATACAATATGAATGGTATGCAATGTCACTATATATTTATAATCATCAATGTCTCCACATAACTTCACATATATATAAATACTAATTTCATTTCATGTATGAACACCTTTAATACCTTCTCATATAAATTCACCACCACCATACATATAGAAAACAATTAATTCATTCAATATGAATAAGATTATCCCAAAACCCCACCTATCACCGCACACACACTACACCAAAGATCACTTCTTGGTTGATGTTGAAAGATCTTACTCTCCGTTAGCTCCTATCACCACAACCATATTAGTGTAGGAAACTCAATGTGTAATTCAGCAATAATCATCAATATAATGTATACATTCCAAACAAGTTATAACATTGAAATTATGCATTAGAATTACCGTATGAATCTCAATTAAACTCCTAATGTAAAACTAGAGCTGAAAAATACAAAAATACACTAAGTCCTCTAATCTACCAAAACTAACACAGGCTTCATAATCTAAACATAATTTCGTAAGCTTATACCCAACAATTTCAAAACTTTATAAAGACAAAATAGACATCTCAAAAAGTATCCAGACCAAATTTTACATTTTTTGAACATACCTAAGTATTTATTTGATATTTTCTAAAACAGGGTAGTACTGTAGAAACTCAAATTCAATATCAGATGGTCTATTTTTGATAAATTAGTAACATAGGTAAACGATATCTAAATGACCTAAAATTTGGTATATATTCTTATCCATATTTCTAATAGATACAGTAAAACTTTCATAATTTTTGAACGACTCTAACTTGGTCGAATGTTCAGTCAAACCAGGGGTCGCAGATCTGGGTATCAAAAATCTGCATAAATAGTCCCACTTCAAAAATTCACCATATTTCGAAGTTACAACATTTTTAAGTGAATCCAAAGCCCAAATGATCCTCATAACTCTAACTTATAGTATTCAAAACTTCAGCCACAAATCAAATTTTTAGCTAGGTCAAAATATCTCCAAACAATAGTCTTTTCATAGAGAAGACTCTGTTATTGCAGCTATGGATGATTCTAAGTTTTTACCATAGAAGATCTCACCTCCATCCTCCTCCTTCCATGGCATGACTCATATAACATGCAATAATTAGAGAAAATAAGATGAAACAAGCATGATACTCACCTTGGATGAGGAAAACAAAGTGCAAGAAAGCTTCTTTAGGTTTTTCTCCTCTCTTCTTCTTCTTTTTCCTCTTTTCCACCAATTTCTCCCTCTCTCTCCAAGCTTCTCTCTCTCTGTGTCTCTCTCTTTCTCTCTCTATAACTCTATATCTCTCTCTCTCTATAATGGCAGCCATCCCTTCGCTCCCTCTATTTTTTTTTCTTTCTTTTCTCACCCATCATGTTAGGCCACTCACCCTCACAATTCTTGTTTTTTTTTTCTTTTTCTTTATTTTCTTTCTACTTTTGCCTCCTTGTTCCCTCTTGTCTTCATTTTCTCTTTCCCTCCCCCCCGACAACCCCCCTCTTCTCACTTCACTTCAATGAAGTCAATATAAATACAATAGTGTATCTCACACCCTTAGGTATCTTATGCACCCATTCACTAATGACTCACCACTCAACTCGCCATCTAACTTACCACTAATAAAATAACATATGTGGCACACACAATTTATAATTAACCATGCAATAGATGTAAATTAAATTAAATAAACTAATTCAATTAATTTTAATATACAATTCAACTAATCGTGAAAATATGATATTAGGGTTTCACATATTGATCCGAGAAGGGCAAGCTCGTCATTACAGCTCCACCAAAGTGCAAGCGACATTCAGCTTTTTCTTCACAGTATTTGGTTTACGCAACTACTACTGCAAGTGAGTTTGAACGCGACTGTTGAGAGAAGAGCGGGATTCTAAGCCTAGTTACTAAAGCCAACTCAACTACCATCTTGGTGGCTCATATTGTTTATCTTCTCATTTCATTATTATTCCTTTTAGTTGCATTACTTTTCATGTTATGTTAGCACGAAACATTTAGTAGTCTAAGGTGAACTAATAAAATGAGAGTTACTATAAAGCAAACGATAGGGCTCAAATTTCATCAATTTTATATGCATATATATAAATAAATAAAAGGAAATATCTAGTGTACCCGGTTAGTGGAACTGAGTGAGGTGTAAACATAGTTATCAATATCCAACCGATGATTGAACCGGTCAACCTATTAGTTCCATAGTTCACCGATTCAATCAGTTATACAATAAATAAATAATAAAAATATATTTGGATAAAAATAATAGTAAAAAAATTATCAATAGGTTAAATGATACTCCATTTCATACAATAACACAAAATAAGTATAAAAATAAATACTTTATAAGAAAAAGTATGCAAATAATTACGTATAGAAACATTCAAGTGGACTTATTTTTCTCTCTAATTTAATATTTTTAATCTAGTGTCTACTGGTATTTTATTTTTAAAATAAATGGCGTAAAACTTGACAATAATATGTATTATCAAGAAAATAATGTTCGTTATTTTTTGCCTATTCTCTTTTTTCCTTTTTTTTTTTTTTTTTGTCGTATACCATTCTCTTTCTCATCTTTATTTTTCTTATTTTTGGTTTAATTTATAGTTTATAAATTTTAATTATTATTTTTATAATAATTATATCAATATATTTCCTTTTTTGTTTCCTTTTTATGGTTTTAGTTTAAAGTTTTTACTTTTTGTTTATATTTTTCATCAAAAAATACAAAAATCATGTTTCTAAAAAAACAAATGATTTAAAATCATGCTTATTTATGTTATTTCTTTTTTTTTTAAAATCATCCGATTCTTTAAATATCAACCGGTTCACCGATTTTTTAAAATACAAACTGGTTCTTCTCAAAATACGACCGATTCTTTCGGTTCAAGATGTATTGTATAGGAAGGAAAATGTCTCCGTGCAATGCATTTTGAATCTCTATTTTGATTGTTCGGTTCTCTAAATTTTGATTTTTTAAACATTTTTCTTCTCTAAATACCAACCGGTTCTTTCTGTTCAACCCGATTCTTATGCATTTCTATTATTTTAATTGAACTAGACCGATTCATAATCTGATTCCAATTCAACTAGTTAAACCTGCCGATTCGATCCGATTCTGATAACTATAGGTATAGGCAGATTATATTATGCCACAGCTTGTGTGTGTGGCGTGATGAAGGGACGGAAGGAGCCTGTTCCCTTGCTTGCTTACTGGATAAGAAGCTTAAACTATTTTTAAATGTTCTTCACTAGCATATAGAATTCTTTTTGTAAAATATGACTAAAGATGATCATTACATTACATTTTTAATTTGCAACATTCGTCAATATTTTAGTAAATGGATTCCCAAACATACATAGATTTCTCACTCATTGATTTAATTATGGGGAGTGATCATGTCTCACTTACAAAATGATAGCTCTATGCCTTGAATTGAGAAACATATATATATAATATATAATGGTCATGATATATATTATGAAGGAAGGAGATAGTGCATTAATGAAAAAAGTGTAAACCTAGATAAGAGGATATGTTTGTTGAAAGATTTAAAAAAGTTCCATTATGTTTTACTGTCAGGATATGAGTTTATATTAATATATCTACCATAAACTTATTAATTTATATCTAACTAATTATATTATTTTAAATCATATAAATTCTTTCGTGTATATATGTTCAGTATTTGTATATATAGCGGTGTATATCATTGTTTGATAATAACCTATTATTTGAGATAACTTATTAAGAGATTGTGTAGGACATAATTCCTATTATTTGAGATAACTTATTAAGAGATTGTCTAAAACATAATTTGTAGGAACGTAATTGGTTAAGACTTCGTCTTTAAATAGAAAACTTTATTGGTTGAGACTTCATATTTAAATTGGTAACTTTATTAGATTACAATAAAAATTTGTGGGCCATTTAAGAATTTTATTAATGAAAAATTATTTTTTATTGGTAGATTAATACAATCCTTTTTAAAATACGACTTCTGTAACAAATAGACAACTCAATGGATTAGTATAATCAAATAGAGTATCTCAAAATTACCAATCACAAATCGTATAAACTCATAAGTATAAAATAATTAATAAGCATCTGCATTATCCCAGTAACGTGAAATTTAAAAAGTATAAAGAGAGCTTAAAGAGCTATGCAGTTAACATTTAGGTAAAATATAAGGGCAAATACAACTCTTATATATATATATATATATATTTATTCTTATGTATGTAGATAAAATCTATAGTATAGATACATGCATGATGTATCTCTTTGCACTTGGCATGCACGGCTATATAATCGTTATTTGTATCAAAATAGGTACGACATGGCACGACAAAAAATGGTATAATTATATATTTTATATTTTTATGTATATTATAGGGCAAATTACATAAACCGTCCTTAAGATTTTTGACTAATACATTGCATATCTTTCATAATTAAAAAATTACATTGATCACCTTTACACATAGAATCTTGTAATAGATTCTCCCTCCCCGTTAAAGTGACGTTAGTTAACTAATAGAGTTTGACTAGATTAAACCAGAATTTTTTTTAATTTCCTAATTTGCCCTTGGTGATTTAATTAAAAAATTCATATTAATTAAGTAGTCATAATTAATCAAAAAATGAAAAAAAATTAATATTAACCACCATTCAAACTTTGCCATGTGTCCCATTCTCTTTTCCTCCTCACACATGATTATACCCTAAAAGTGTAATCATAAGCCCTTAATTTGTACTTTGTTAGACTTATATTGTAATTAATTATCTTATTTTAGTTAGATGTTTGTTTGAGTATGTTTTGCATGTGTTTTGTAGGTTATATAAGCTAATAAAGGTAAAAAGAAATCAAAAATAATCAAAGCGAGTTCAAGGCGAATAATTTGTTCATGAAAATTCAAACCTGTCTTGGCATTTCGGCCATAACTTTTTACTCCGATATTTGATTGAGCTGATTTTTGCGTCATTAGAAAGAAGACTTCAAGCTCTACAACTTTGCGTCTAATGTGCATTGGCTGAATCGAACTCTAGGGTAGCCAAATCAAGTTTCAAAATTTCTGCAGCTGAGTAGTGTGAATAGTACCCGTTCGGACGGTTACTGTTCACCGTTCGGATGGGTACTGTTCCGGACAGTTACTGTTCATCCAGATTGTGTTTTTTGCATCCGAAGCGGTGTTTTTTAGGATTTTTTATATAATTTTTGAGGAGTTAGAATTTTTTTTTAGCAAGGGGGCGGCGGGAGAAGCTCTTTAATGTTAGTTTTTTTCCATTTTTCTTTATTTTTAGCTTAGATTTAGCTTTGTAATATAAATGTAGGTATAAAACTTGCAGTTTTTCTCCATTGTATTGTATTTTCTTTCACTTTCTTGCATTTTTCTTTATTTTCTTTGTAACCAAACATCTTTAATATTCAAGTAAATTTTATATTTAAGTCTCTACATGCTTTCTTTACATTCCTACATGTTTTTTATGATGTATTTAAGTAGCTAGAGTTTACATTGGGTTTAAATGTAAAAATCACCCAAATAATCCAAAGAATTCATTTGAAGGTATCTCATGGATTAATCATCATATTTTCTTAGAATTCAAATTTCTAGTAATTAAATGTGAAATTTTAGAAAACTTAGATTATTGACTAAATTTGAGAATTTTCATCACCTAAATCAATGGTATTAATTTAGGACTCTTGACTAGAAAAATACTCCACAATTGCTAGAAATTCATTCCCAACAATTGATTGAAGATGCCTTAGAAAATCTAGGTTATTGATTATGTTTGGCTAATCAATGCACAAATCACAAATTTGGTATTGACTAAGTTGAATCAATGGTATTAACCTTTGATTTCCCATTGAACATGTATCTAATTTCAATTGCTTGAGAATAATTGGTTTTCAAAGCTAAATCCTCCGAATTAAACACACTTAAATGTTGTGTTTTATTTGAGTTATAAACCCCATTGAAAACCTTGGATGAAATTAAGTGATTAGATCATTTGAGCCCAATTCCCTTTTAATTGCTTTAATTCTATTTTCACTTTGCTTTACTTTAATTGTCTATTGTTAATTGCTTTAATTTTCATAGCATTAGGTTAGTAATTCAAAACCATCATAAAAAATCCAAAACATTTTCGATCCTTTTATTTTCCTTTTTATTTTAGATCTAACTCTCCACATAATTGCAAATCAATCCTAGGTTAGGTTAGTGTGAGTTGAGTACTAGAGCTTATATTTGGCTAGATCCCTTGGGAGAGAACGATACCGAATTACCGGTTTATACTTCATCGCGACCCCCGTACTCTTGCGGGGTGCTAACTCCATTTTGTAGGAATACCACATTTCGGAGGTGAGTCAACACCCACAAACCAAAATCTGCAAACCACCATTTCCAATAGCTTCCCTTAATCAACATTCTTCAATATATATATATATATGTATGTATATGTACATCCATTAATTACCATCGTCGACGACCATGATCAACATCCACCTAAGATTTCTCTCTGTAACCAGCATTCTTCAATATATATATATATATATATGTATGTATATCTACATCCATTAATTACCATCGTCGACGACCATGATCAACATCCACCTAAGATTTCTCTCTTTCTCTAAAACTTAACTCAATGATTTTTATAGATTGGTTCCTACATTGAACAAAAAATGACCAATTTCCTAAAGGAAGAAGTCTAGTGCTAGTTATCGAAGCTCATTTGTTCAAACAAAATGACAGTAATGAAAAAGATTCCCACTAGAACTGATTAAACTAGAGATAGCAATGGACTGGGAAGGGGCAGGGAACGAGATCTCTATTCTCGCCTCCATCCCCACTTGAATGGAGGCGGGGACCTCTACACCCGCCTCCATGGATACAAGGCTGCCTCCACCCCTACCTCCATCCCCGCCACCAGGAACAAACACATGCATGATCAAACAATATAAGTTTCTAAAAAATTAATCTGTCAATGCATTATTTCCCAAAAAATTGATATGTCAATACAACCAAAAGTATTCACAGTCCTGATGCAATCACCAAACAATTAAAGCACATTGGATTACAACGAAATAAAGTAACAAATACTACCTTAAGTTTAAACATAGTTTAAGAGAGAAAGTTCTTCAAACAGATTGCTTTGCCTTGATTATCTAAGCACTTGCTTCCATTTCCATTTCCATCTCCATTTTTTATTGCGCATTAAAGTAAGAAATCAGTTTTAACATACATACAAGTAACATTAGGGATGACAGTAAACCAGGAAAAAGTGGAGATCCGACCCAACCCGCCCTGTTTAGGGAGGGTATGGAGGATTCAAAACGGGGATAGAGGTTAAAATAAAAATTCATACGGGTATGGAGGCGAGGATGGACCAAGATTTTCCCCCGCCTTACCCCTTCCCATCCGATCCCATCCTTGCCCCATTTCCCCCACTTATATATATATATATATATATATTATATATTGACTTTTACAATTTTCAGAGCCTTTAGGCCATTTATTGAGTTTACTCTACCAAGACTAAAGGTTCATTCATTGAATGTCGCTTAGGGTTAGGCTGCGGACCAACGCCTCCAGTGCTCCACTTCCAAGACCAGGCTCTCTCTCTCTCTCTCTCTCATTGGAATTTTGCTAGAGAAGTGGAGAACTCATCAGATCTGAAAGATTTTCTTTGTTGGCCAAATCAATCGTTTAGGCTTATTGCTGACCATCCACGTCTCCAACTCCAGCGCCTCCACTTCCAGAACCATCCAACTAGGTAGCAAGTTCTCTCTGTCTCTATCTCTGTCTCTCTCTCCCTTCATATATCGCATTATGCTCCAAATATCAGTTCACAATGGAATTAGATTAATAAAATTTACAAAGAGGAGTGTCGCCTTATCAGGATATTTGGGACTTTAGCAATTAGCACAGCCAAATGTTTTCTCACTATTGTAGCACATGTAAAGGAACCCATCCTCATCCCTGAAGGATTCATAGATAGATTCCATCAAACTTGCTGCAGATAATCATGTTAAAAACAAATCAGCATATGCTATAGGACAAAGCAAAAAAAAAAACAAAAAACAAAAAAAATCACAATATATATATGCAGAATTAATAGCAAGTTTACATGTTTGAAGTAAAGTATCAATTGATAGAATATTTTTGATTGGTCTAAATCCATATATACGGATTAATATGTGTTGTTATTCTTTGATGAAGAACATAAGTCATTTTTGTGTTTCATCTATTTTTTTCTGATGAAAGATTTTATTGTGTTAGTTCATGATTAAAAAGTAGAAATTCATGAAACAATTGTGTTGAAGAACTAGTATTTTTATATGCATGGATGACCCAACATGTTCTTTATTTTAATACTTGTGTTACGTCACTACCTTGGGTACTTGCACATAAACAAAAAAAGTCGTTTTGTGGCAGGTACAAATTCCTCATTTTGTTGGTGTTGTTTTCATTTGAGTGTTTGCTTAGTATGCTTACCAGTTGTAAGGCTTATGTTTTATGTCTATAAAATTGTTATTTTCTTTTGGATATAACTCTATAAAAGTAGATAATCGTTAGTTTTATCATATAGCATGGGCCCAAAGGGGTAACTACAAGTTAAAAAAATTGGAAGTTATGAATTGGTGTATTCAAGTTAAACCAAGGTAATATACTAATATACAAATCATTATGCAATGTAATTTGTATATTAAGATCTTTAGCAGCCTAGGCATACAAAAAGAAATGTGATATGCCATTATGCACTATTAATTATTTAATTAGGTTGTATCCATAATAGAAACTATTAATTAGGCCTTAACCTGTGGGAAACCACTTATGATATCAAATGGAAATTGTTTTTATGTTATATTCATTTTTATTTTTTTTTATGTTATATTCATTTTCATGTAAATCCCCTTTTAACTTGTAAAATCCTTTTGTTTATTTCTTTAGTTCAGTGCCTAGAATTTTCCTGCATTTTTCTAAATAGTTCTTTCTTTTTAATTCTTTCACTTTAATTTTTAGATAATCAATGATATAGATGTAGGTGATGAGGTATTTGCTTACTTTGCTAACTTCCTTTCACAAGCAAAATGCATATATGTTACTTGTATTTATGTTAAAACTAATTTCTTACTTTAGTGTGCATTAGCAAATGAAAATGAAAATGGAAATGGAAGCAAGTGCTTAGATGATCAAGGCAAAGCAATCTGTTTGAAGACCTTTCTCTCTTGAACTATGTTTAAACTTCAGAAAGTATTTGTTACTTTCTCTTGTTGTTATCCGATGTATCAATTTTTTGAAAAATAATGCATTGACAAATCAATTTTTTGGAAACTTATGTTGTTTGACCATGCATGTGTTTGTTCTTGAAGGCAGAGATGGAGGTAGATTTGTACCCGTGAAGGGGAGATGGAGGTCTTCGCCTCCATTCAAGCGGGGATGGAGGCGAATTTTTCAGGTGGAGGCGAGAATGGAGATTCCGTTCCCCGCCCCTCCCCGGTCCATTGTCATCCCTAAGTAACATATATGCATTTTGCTTATGGAAGGAAGTTAGCAAAGTAAGCAAATACCTCATCACCTACATCCATATCATTGATTATCTAAAAATTAAAGTGAAGGAATTAAAAAAAAAAGAATTATTTAGAAAAGTGCAGGAAAATTCTAGGCACTGAACTAAAAAAAATAACAAAAGGATTTTACAAGTTACAAGGGATTTACATGAAAATGAATATAACATAAAAACAAATGAAAATGAAAATGAATATAACATAAAAACAATTTTCATTTGATATCATAAGTGGTTTCCCACGGGTTAAGGCCTAATTAATAGTTCCTATTATGGATACAGCCTAATTAAATAATTATTAGTGCATAATGGCATATCACGTCTCTTTCTATATGCCTAGGCTGCTAAAGAACTTAATATACAAATCATAATGCATAATGATTTGTATATTAGTATATTACCTTGGTTTAACTTGAATACACCAATTCACAACTTCAAATTTTTTTAAGTTGCAGCAGCCCCTTTAGATCCATGCTATATGATAAAACTAATGACTATCTATTTTTATAGAGTTATATCCAAAAGAGAATAGCAATTTTATAGACATAAAGCATAAGCCTTATAGCTGGTAAGCATACTAAGGAAACACTCAAATGACAGCAACATCGAGAAAATGAGGAGTTTGTACCTGCCACAAAATGACTTCTTTTGTTTATGTGCAAATACCCAAGGTAGTGACATAACTCAAGCATTAAAATAAAGAAACATGATGGGTCATCCATACATATAAAAATACTAGTTCTTTAACACAATTTTTTCATGAATTTCTACTTTTTAATCATGAACTAACATAATAAAATCTTTCATCAGAAGAAATAGATGAAACACAAAAATGACTTATTTTCTTCATCAAAGAATAACATATTAATCCGTATACATGGATTTAGACCAATCAAAAATATTCTATCAATTGATACTTCATCTCAAACATGTAAACTTGCTACTAATCTTGCATATATCTTATATTTTTTTTTTGTTTTTTGCTTTGTCCTATAGCATATGCTAATTTGTTTTTAACTTGATTATCTGCAGCAAGTTTGATGGAATCTGTTTATGAATCCTTCAGGGATGAGGATGCGTTCCATTACATGTGCTACAGTAGTGAGAAAACATTCTGTTGTGCTAATTGCTAAAGTCCCAAATATGTCAACAAGACGACACTCCTCTTTGTAAATTTTACTAATCTGCTTCCATTGTAAACTGATATTTAGAGCATAATGCGATATATGAAATGAGAGAGAAAGACAGAGAGAGAGAACTTAATACCTAGTCGGATGGTCCTGGAAGTGGAGGTGCTGGAGTTGGAGACTTGGATGGTCAGCCATAACCCTAAACGATTGATCTGGCCAACAAAGGAAAGCTTTTAAATCTAATGAGTTGTCCACTTTTTTGGCAAAATTCCAGTGAGAGAGAGAGAGAGAGCATGGTCTTAGAGGTGGAGCACTGGAGGTGCTGGTCCGCAGCCTAACCCTAAGTGACATTCAACGAATGAACATCTAGTCTTGGTAGAGTAAACTAAGTAAATGGCCTAAAGGCTTTAAAAAAATGTAAAAGCCAATATAATATATATATATATATATATATATATATATATATAAGCAGGGGAAATGAGGTGGGGATGGGCCGGTTGGGGAGAAACCTTGGTCCATCCCCGCCTCTATTCCCTTATGAATTTTCATTTTAATCTCCATTCCCGCCTCCATCCCCATTTTGAATCCTCCATACCCTCCCCAAACGGGGCAGGTTCGGTCGGATCTCCACTTTTTCGCTGTCCTGTCATCCTAGATGCCACTCCCTGGCTAATGATGGAGCGAATCGAAGCACTTCTTCGCCTAGACCAATCCTTTGATAGAACATTCAAAATCTATTTTGTCAGATTAAACATATATAACATGTATACATATGTATAGGGGAGAGAAAAACATATTATGGAGAGAGAGAGAGAGAGAGAAAGAGAGAGACTATATATATATACACAGTTTATATACATATATAATGTTCATAAACCCATCACTGAAGATGGTGGTGGGTCTCGAATCTTGGCTATGAGAGAGAAAATAAAGAAAAAGAAGGAGGAGCTAGAGCTATATTTGGGTATTGTGGAGCTATATATATTGTACATATTTTGTGTATATATATTTGTGTATTTATGTATAAATCCGTATCCTTTTTTTTGTACATATTTCTATATTGTGGAGCTATATATGTATATACACACATATTGGGTCTGGGGCTAGGTTGCAAGGTTAAGAAAAGATAGAGATGAATTGAAATTGTTCTCTTGGAAGAAGATAGAGATGGAAGAAGCCAAATTATTTTGGCTTTTATCTCAATATATGTCAAGTTACTAAAAATGATTGCTGAGAATTGAAGAAGAAAAAGATAGAGATGAAAAAGTAGATATAGATAAAGATAAAGGATAACAGACCCAACGTCACGGAGATAGAGGGTAGGAGCAAACCATAGCCACCGCAATAGAGAAAAAAAAAAAAGGGAAGTGAGAGAGGAAGAGAGAAAATGGTAACTGGCCAAGGGCAAAGTTGTCATTTAACAATATCTATGGTGCCCACATCCAATAAACTCTGACAGGGGTGGTTAGTTTAATTTCTCAATTGTGAAGGGTATGCAATTTATTAGTCAAAAACCTCAAGAGTAGTTTGTGTAATTTGCCCTATATTATATATGAAAATATTTTATTCTAAGATAATAAAAAAATGTAGCATATCATTAATTAAAATTAGAAACAATGTATTCTTTAGTTTAAGCATCAAATTGGATATAAATTGAATTATTTTTATTTTGCAATAGGTTTTCAAGTTAATTTTTTCAAACTTGTAACGTGTTTCATATATATAAATAATAGACATGGATATTTAAGTCACATACACGTGTATCTCCCAAATATCCGAAGCGTGTTGGATTCTAAAAAATAATAAAATAATATAACACATTTGAATGCATATCAAATACTTATAGGGGGAATATCCAATACAGACACGATACATTTTTACAAGTCTCTGTGCTTTTTAGGTTATCTATGAAAATGTATTGTGTAGGAAGGAAAATGTTAGAGTGACCTGGCTTGCTAATCAGATCCAGTTGGAAACATTTAGAGGGAGTAATAAAGCCCTCTTATAGCACCCATTAGAAAATCATGAGTGGTTTGGGACATGTAGAAGGCTCTATCAACATCAGGGCCATGGTCAATAGGAATGTCAATTGGGTTGGCTTGGGCCAAGCTTTGCGGGTTCTCGCCAAATTTTGGGTTAGATCAAAATTGATAATGTTAGCTCCAAACCCAGCCCATAGCCCTAAGATTAGGCTCGGGCCTTGGGCTTAGGCTTTTGGGTGGGCTTGACGGGCTTTTAGACGGGTTTGGTCAATTTTAGTTCTTAAGTTTAATTTTAGTTTTATAAAATACTAATTATTAAGTAGTAATCAATAATGATTAAATCTAAATTAGAGAATTAATTAACTTATAAAAATCATACAAAAAAATAAATGATTAAACTTATTAAGTATTGATTAATGTAAATTTATATAAACTATTAATTATATAAGAAATACGTTTTTAATTAATAATTGATAATCAATAATGGTTAAACTAAGTTAGAAACTGAGTCAAACTTACAAAAATTATAAAAAAAAATTATAATGATTAAACTTATAAAGTATTGATTAATATAAATTTATATAAACTATTAATTATATGTAAAAATATACTATTATTATAAATTTATAATTTGAGCAAGTCTTGGGCTGGGCCAGCGGGCCAGACTTGGGGTACCAAGGGTAAGGCCCAAGCCTGCCCATAAGGGGGTCGGGCCTGGACCAGGCTAGACCTAGGTCAGGCTTGGGCAGCCCAAGGGCCTTGGACTAAATTTACATCCTTAATGGTCAAACACACCATGGATTGAGTATTAGTCGTGAAAATAGGAATTTTAAAAAAGATGGAGCAATTGATTTAAGATGTATGACATTGTGGTATTCTGAAGGGAAAAAAATGGTATTAACATTTAACACTGGTTCATATTTGGTCTCTTGGTTTGGATTGCAAAAGTGGAGCTAATTTGTGGAGTTATGAATGACTAAAATGATTTAAAACCATAATTTATTTAGAGAAAAGGACCAGGACTTTTATGCACTATTTATTATTATTTTTTTAATTATTTTTTTACCCTTTTTACTGGTTTGATCATATGAAAATACAAGAATGTGTCCGTTTCTATAGCCTAACTATATGTCTATGCAGCAAAAGTATGTTTGCTGGTTACCGAAGTCATTTCAGTTGTTGAATACTTTTTAATTCTCATTTTTGTTTTCGTAATTGGTGTTCAGTACTTGATCAAAGACATCAATTATTTTCATGTTTGGGAGAAGTAAATTGGTGGAATTGTACTTGGAAAACACATTGAAAAAAATTTCCATGCACAAGAAAATTGAGTGCATTTTGTATCAATTCAATTAATAGGATGAACACAAAAGCATTATTGAATATACCAACTGATTACTAACATAGTTTTTCAATACCATGGTTGCAACACATGTCTACTACCAAAAGGATGAACACAAAAGCATTTATTTTATGTATTTATTATTTTGTTTAAAATATTTGTGAGCTTATCTAGTGAAGTCCAAGCTCTAAAAAAAAAAATGAATTGAATGTCGAAACATAGTTTTGAATGAGTCCAGTGACTTGTTTCAATTGGTGGGTCTTTGGCATTGTGTAAAAGAAGTGAGTTAAGGTCAAACTTCATTTTAAAATTCATGACTATGATTGCTTAGTCCAATACTTAAATCATATAAAAAGTCAAGTCATCGTATCAATTACTACTACTTAGATGTTAGTTTTATAATAGAAATCTATCAAATACACAATGAAAAAAAATATTATAATATATAAATTCACAAGTACTATGGGATCAATTAAAATCTCCATAAAATAAAATATAAATAAATTCCAATTTCCTTTCTAAAATCTTTAAGCTTCCATTTAAATGAGGGGATTTGAAATGAAGGGATTGAAAGCTAAAACTTCGTAATTGGGGATGGATTGATTATTCTAAAGTAGAAGCATTAATGAAAGGATTATAATTAAATATATTCATTATTAGCAGTGAACTTGTATTATACATGAAATAAAAATAATATATACCTATACATAAAATTTTTATGAAAAATAAATTATCATTATAAACACTAATAATATAATTACATTAAATTATAGTAGTCAATATGGTCTTAAGACAAAATATTAAAAGTTGATTGTAATAAAATTAAAAGAAAAACCTTAACTGCCATTAAAAATTGAGTTTTAGTGTGAACATTATAATTTTTTTTAACTTAAAATCTTGCTAAAGGACTACATTAATCAAGTATATAAGTTACACAATTTACATGAATTATTGAAGTACCTTTAACCGTGCACATAGAACTACTTAAAATTGATAATTTATCTAAAAAAGAATTTGAATTTTTAAGTGGGGGAGATTTGATTTACCTAGATTACTTGAGTATTAGTATTTAATAATTATGAATAGAAAGCAAAATTTTATTATTAGAATGAGACATGTAATATTATTATTTAAGAATTCAAAAAATTAAGTCAGCAACCAATGGCTTAATATATCGTATAGATAGATTTATCCTTCTAAAAAAACATTAAAAGGGATTTGCATAAGAAGTTCAACAATTTTCAATTAAACAAAGGACTTTCTAAAATTATAAGGAAAAAACTTAAGACAATTTAAAATAAGAATTCTAATATTTTCAATTTTATGTAAAACTTTTTAAAATAACATTAGATTTTAGTAAAGGTTTATTAATTTATAAAAAAAGTAAAGTTTATTTATTTTATGACTAAACCTATACTATTATGACAAATTAAATATTAGTAATTAATTTTTTTTTTTTTAAATATTGGATTGAATCTTTCAACGTCACAGGGCCAATAATTTATTGTTATAGTATAGATAGATCGCTATAAATGCATGTTATGTTAGTCCAAATGACGTAAACATATGTCAACTCTTATTATTAAGATGATAAAGATCATAAAGTGTTACCAAAATTTAATTTTCAATTATTTTAAGGGAGTGAGTTTAATAAATATATTATAGTTTGAATTTTGAAAAAGATTTTTAGGGAATTATGATAAAATTATATTTTTTAACCAATCAAATTGTAACAATGTTATTTTAATATTACCAAAAATTTAATTTTTAAAAAATTTAAGGGAGTGACTTTAAGAAATATATAATAGGAATTAAAGCGCCATTTACATAATATATATAATTCTATTGGCGAGAGTTTTTAGTATAACTAATCAAATGGCAACATGTAATATTTTAATATGACAAAAAATTAAAAAATTGTAAAAATTGAATTGGAAGTTTAAGGCTCAAAGACCTCTTAACCTATTGCTATAAAATATAGTATAGATAGATAGTCAACATAGTCTTAAAGTAAATTATTAAAAGTTGATTGTAATAAAATTTAAAACAAAACCTTAACTGCCATTAAGAAACTGAGTTTTAGTGTGAACATTCTACTCTTTTTTTTTTACCTTAAACTCTTGTTAAGAGACTATATTAATCAAGTGTATAAGTTACACATTTTAGAGGATTTATTTAATTAAGTACCTTTAATAGTGCACATATCACTACTTCAAATTGATAATTTACCTGAAAAAGAATTTGAAACATTTAGTGAGGGAGATTTGATTTACCTCGATTACTTGAGTATTAGTAAATATTTTAATAATTATGAATATAAGGCAAAATTTTTTATATTTCATGATTAAAATGAGACATATAATATTATTATTTAATAATCTAAAAAACTTAGTTAGCAACCAATGGCTTAATATATAGTATAGATAAATTTATCCTTCTAAAAAAAAGGTTAAAAAGGATTTGAATAGGAATTTTCACAACTTTCAATTAAACACAAAGCTTTCTAAATTTATAAGGGAAGGACTTAAGAAAGTTTAAAATAAGAATTCTAATATTTTAGATTTTACATAAAACTTTTCAAATTAACATGAGATTTTAGTAAAGGTTTATTAATCATTAAAAAAATGTAAAAGTTTCTTTATTCTATGGTTAAACCTATACCATTATGGCACATGTAATATTAGTAATTTAAAATTAGAAATAAAGTAAAATTGGATTGGGTCTTTCAAAATACAAGCCCAACAACGTATTGCTATAGTATAAATAGATAGCTATAAATGCAAGTTATGTTAGTCTGAATAACGTAAAAAATATGTTAACGCTTATTATTAAAATAATAAGTGTTACTTTAATGTTGTCAAAATTTCAATTTTTTGTAATTTTAAGAGAGTGAGTTTAGTAAATATATTGTAGTTTGGATTTTGAAAACGATTTTAGGGAATTACGATAAAATTATATTTTTTAACCAAACTGTAACAATATTATTTTAATATTACCAAAATCTAAATTTTAGAAAGTTTAAGGGAAGTAACTTTATGAAATATATAATAGGAATTAAAGCTCTATCTACATAATATATATGATTCGATCGGTGAGAGTTTTTAGGCTAACCAATCAAATTGCAACATATAATATTTTAATATGACAAAAAATAAAAAAAATTTAAAAATTAGATAGATGTTATTCTATATCCATCCTTAAAATTTACATTTGAAATGTTAAATTCATACATTTTAGATTCATAAATCTAAATCATATATATATATATATATACTTAAGTTGTGTTTGTCTTAGCTTTTACTATTTCTAAGGTGGAGTGCTCCTATGTTCTTTTATTTTTCTACTTAAGTTTAAAAAACTAGTGCTACACCCATTTTTATTGTAAAATAAGTTACAAATTTAAAAAAAATAAATAGCAAAATTACATCACATAAAATAAAAACTTTATATCTTACAAAAGCGGATTACAACAAGAGTATAGTTCGGAATTAAAATATTTTATTATAGTTGTTAAGTTTTTAAATATCAAAAATTTTCAGTTAATATTTATTAATTCATAATTTATAAGGTATATTTGTTTCTTGACCAATTCTTTAGCAAATTTGTTTCCTTCACTTTTATTTTATAAGAGCACTGCGTGGGTACAACACTCGTACAAAATAATATTTTGGTTAATTAAAAGCATATCCTTGAACTATGACTTACTATTATAATGTTTTCTAAATTTTAAAATGTAATAAATTGACTTCCTGAACTATCAATTTATATCAATTAACTCCTTTTGTTAGCAATATATTAGTAATCAGTTAGGAGAGTGAATGAAAAATTATTATATAACTTGTATATGTTCATAAAAGTTCAATTTTACACCTAAATTATATTATTTTTTATAATAATTATCGAATTACTAAAATATTCTTAATTTTGTTCCTATTTTTACACATCATTTCAAAGACGTTTAGTCATTAGGCAAATATTATGACAAGAGAAAAGTAATTTAGGTATAAATTTATAGTTTTATTACCATGTACAAGTCAAATAATAATTTTTCATCTATTTTTTTAACAGATTGCTAGTAGGAGGGGTTGATTGATATAAATTAGTAGTTTAGGGGATCAACTTATTGCATTTTAAAGCTTATGCAGGTATAATAATACTGAGTCATAGCTTAAGATGTGTTTGTAATTAACCCTAAGTGCATGTTTGGTTAGGAGATAAGAACACGGGGGATAAATAATACTATGGGATTAGGAAAGTGGTGATGGGCAATAAGTAATACCTGATGTGATGGGGGATTACCCATGCTACATTTGGTTAGGATGAAATTATAATACGGATAAAAAAAATATTATTTCATCAAGCTATCACATTAAAAATAAAAAAATTAATTTTAAATTATAATATAGTTATTTAATATTATATTACCTTATTACAATAATTGAAAAAAGGTAAAAATGTTATTTTAGAGTTTATCCCAAGGAAGAAAATAAGTAATATCACCTCCCTATAGTATTACTTATCTTTCATTGTGAAGAATTAATAGTCCGGAGAGATGACTAATCCCATACAATGTTTTTTTTACCAAACATAAATTTTATGAAATTGACGGGATAACTAATCTAATATTCAACTTTTATCCCTCAACCAAACATGCCGTAATAACATGCACGTCACATCTGGATAAGCATCCACCACGTCACACGGCAATCACACGCGGTGAAACCTGATAGGCTAGCCTTCGTGGCAGGCCAAGCACACTGTAAGACAAACATTTGAATGATATATATTGCAACGTGCCCTTTCGGCATGGCAAGCGACTCAGTCCCCGATGGATCCTCCGGCCCATATTTTTTTAATAATAATCCGACCTGACCACTTCGGGTCTCTCTATTCAAAATTTCGAGTAATAAAAACCCAGATAATAGAGACTGGAATAGAGAGGCCTCTATTCTATCAGAATTCCGACATCTCTGGGGGGAGTGTTTGTGTTTCAGATCTTTGGATTCGAACCCGTAAGTCTCTCAATTCCCATTCTTCGATCTTCATGCCGCTATCTATATACATGTCTTTAGGCATTGCCAGCTGAATGTATCAGCTGTTTTGATGTTGATCTGATGGATTGTGGTGGAAATTATCGAATTGTTTGGTTTAGTTTATTTGGCTAATTTCGATCTGATCGAGCTTAGATTTGTGTCTTGTTGTAGCTCAATTGGATCGTAAGATGCATGCATTAAATTTTTTTTTTAATATCTGGTGATACTGTTTGTTAATTTGGGTTCGGTTTGGTTGCTGAGAAAATTCTGAGAGGTAGTGGCTTGGATTTTGTTTCTCTTTCTTTGGTTGGTTTGGATGGGGTTCAGTTGACTGGAAGGTCTCGTTTTTGAACAAAGAATAAACTGAAACGTCTGAAAGAAAACAGAACATTATGGAATTCAATTGTTTTGATATCAAATTGAGGCTCAAAATGGATTCTGAGATCTTAACACAGAGGATGTATATGTTTGTGCATATGCATGTGCCTTTTGGTGAGAAATTCACTTTATCCTCCGACAATGAACGAGTTTCAATACAGTTGATCCTTTTTGCCTATCTTAAAATTTTCCTTCTTTAGTCTTGTGTAGGGCATCGGCTTAGCTATTATGTCTTGTGCCTTGTAAAGAACTGATAATTTACTGAATACTGCAACCTGAAAATTATTACCATCTATGCTTCTGTGTTTTATGATAGTGGTAGACTAATACTACATGCTATGAATATTGGTTGTACATTTGGTATGCAATTTGCTACATGAGAAGTGAAGTTGGAAATCTATGTTAGAGCATGAGCATGCTGCTTCATGTGGGTTTGGCTTGTCCAAAGCTTTCCAATTAGGGCCTCCTGTTGCTGGCTTAAGGAGGCCAGATGTTTATTTATTCCATTTAGTAGGAAAATGTTACAATGTTTTGTATTCATTGGACGTCCTTGTATCCCTGTTGGCATGCATGGGTATTGGAAAAATGTGGAATTATTTGATACTTGAAACTATTCATTGCATTCAAACTTGTTAAATTCATGTATTTGACCATGATGATGGTAGTATGTATTGGCTTTAGTTAATCATTTGAACTACGATTGTGGCTCATTGCTCTTGGCACAGAGGTGTGCCCAAGCTTTACCTTGCCAATTTGGTGTTGAAACTCAAATTTGAAGTCCCAGGCACGGTGATGCATCAATTGAAGGTCATCACTATGGCCCTTAAGGTGGTGGTGATTTTTGGAGTTCCAGAAAGGCTTTGTTGAAGTGCTTATTGGTCTCTCTTTCATTTATATGCAAATCATTGGCAACTGTTTCCAAATGTGGAATGAAACCTAGGGCTAGGGTATCAATATTCTTCAACATTGCAGTGAGGCTACAGTGGTGTAAAAAATGTTTTCAGACTTTTAATATTGATTCTGATGCTGGCCAGCATCCAGTGAAAGAACTCGTCATTACATTATGTTCTGCATGGAATGCAAAATGTTCAGTTGCAACTAATATGAAGAATAAAATAAATTATATTTCTGTTTTAACATGCTTACTAAAGTTTGATTTGGTGGGTTTCCTTACTATCTTAGGTTGTTTTCTTGTGTTTTTCTGAAGAAATTTTGTTGTACTTTTTATGAGAATACTTAACTGTAAGTCCACTCTGAATCACCCTAGTTATAACTGGAATTCTCGTTTTTAATGTTACAAAATTTAGATTATTATTTATTACATTTTCTTATTGAGTTTGCTTTTCCGTCTAAATTGGTGTTAAATCCTTAGAAATGGCTGGAAACAGGTTGAAGTAACTGTTTTTGGATTAAAAAATGGGTGGAGGCTTTAGAGTGCTGCATCTGGTCAGGCCATTTTTATCATTTCTCCCGGAAGTTCAGAGTGCTGACCGAAAGATTCCCTTCAGAGAGAAGGTCATATATACCGTCATTGCTCTTTTCATCTTTCTGGTTTGCAGTCAGCTCCCTCTATATGGCATACACTCTACAACAGGTGCAGACCCTTTCTATTGGATGCGTGTTATTCTTGCATCAAACCGTGGAACTGTCATGGAACTGGGGATCACCCCTATTGTGACTTCTGGACTGGTGATGCAACTCTTGGCCGGATCAAAGATCATTGAAGTGGACAACAGTGTCCGTGAGGATCGTGCGCTCTTGTGAGTATCTTAACTCCCAGTTTTCTTCAGGTGATTGTGTGCTGCCGGTTGTAGCAATTAGTAGAAACCTTCTGCTGCAGAATTGGTTGGCCTCACTATTGTCCATCTGTGTTTGTGTAATGTTCAAAAATAAAATACAATTGGCAATGCTGCGGTTTTCTCAGTGATTGAGATTAACTGGTATAAAAATCAAGAGAGTTAACTTTCTTGCCAAAAGTGAATTATTTTAGGCTTAAGAATGACTCGACTGCCCAAATATTCAGTTATATGTTAGACCATACTTTCGTATGGTTGTGGTGTGTTCATCTGCAATTTTCACCTTTATTCATAATTTCATTCTCATCCTCAATTCAACGTTACCCTTGAGTCCTATTTGTTAGTGAATCATTTTGAAATATAGTTGGCTTATCTCTGCTGGCTTTCACTAGAAACGGTGCACAGAAGTTGCTGGGAATCCTGATTGCTGTTGGTGAGGCTGTCGCCTATGTGCTGTCAGGGATGTATGGCAGTGTCGGCCAACTTGGTGTTGGGAATGCTATTCTCATTATTATTCAGCTTTGCTTTGCTGGAATTATTGTTATATGCTTGGATGAACTGCTCCAGAAGGGATATGGTCTTGGCTCTGGGATTTCCCTTTTCATAGCCACCAATATCTGGTAAACTACTGATGCCCCTTTTTTTTAAGCTTTACTATTGTATACTTCTGGATAATAATTTTTAGTTTACTTGCAGTGAGAATATAATCTGGAAAGCATTCAGTCCCACAACTATCAACAGTGGGCGTGGAGCTGAATTTGAAGGAGCTGTTATTGCTTTGTTTCATCTACTGATAACTAGGACAGATAAAGTCCGGGCTCTCCGGGAGGCTTTCTACCGGCAGAACCTTCCAAACGTGACAAATCTACTTGCTACAGTCTTGATCTTCCTTATTGTTATCTACTTCCAAGGTTTCCGTGTGGTTTTGCCTGTAAGATCCAAAAATGCACGTGGACAACAGGGCTCTTATCCAATTAAGCTATTTTACACCTCGAACATGCCCATCATTCTACAGTCTGCACTTGTATCCAACCTTTATTTTATCTCGCAGGTATTGAGCTTATGTGTCAGTTGAATTGGAGAATTTTACTTGGTCCTTTGCTGTTGCCATCATATTAATTCTTTTTTCTTTATGTACAGTTGCTGTACAGGAAGTACAGTGGAAATTTCATAGTAAATCTTTTGGGGAAATGGAAGGAATCTGAATATTCGGGCCAGTCTGTTCCAGTTGGTGGTCTTGCTTACTATGTCACTGCACCATCAAGGTAATAATGCCTTATCCCTATATGTATTTAACCATTTGATTTTCTCTCTATTACTTCCATATTAGGATGGGCTTATACTTTTCCCAGAATTTATATTCCTCAATCTTTTGTTCTCTCCTGGTTTCACTGATGCCATGTTTTATTTTACCAATGTGGTCAAATTTCAGCTTGGCAGACATGGCAGCCAATCCTTTTCATGCTCTCTTCTATTTAGTGTTCATGCTTTCAGCCTGTGCACTATTCTCAAAAACTTGGATTGAGGTTTCTGGATCTTCTGCTAGAGATGTGGCCAAGCAGCTTAAGGTGAAGTTAGATGAATGTTTGATTTCAGTCTTGAACATTCTGTTATAATTTGCTGTATGCTATAATTGTTTATGCACACTGAAGTGAAGGAGGAGTAGAACTTAACAAGTAATAGAATGTTAATTGTGCTCATGGTCTGTCTGTTATAGTACATTGTTGTTATTCTTATCTGTATGGATGTGCTTATTCTTATCTGATGATAGAATGGTAGTCATATTGCTAGAACCTTTACATTATTAGCAGTTTAGTAGATGTGACTTCACCATAAACCTTGTCTAGGAGAACCAACTCATAAGAATTTTATCTGAGACTTTTTATTTGAAGACCAGGTGAAAAGTTTTGCAGGCATTTCTTTATAACTTGTTTATCATGAAATAAAAAGGTTATGTCAACTTTCCTACTGTTTGTGCATCCCTAGCTCTAGCACATACTGTGAACCTGTATTGCTCAAGTTCGCCATAGAATCTTTTTGTTTCTAGACTGCAATTATGGTCTTTTGCTTACTAAATTTAGACCTTGATTGTTGGAAATTTCTTGATGTAGACAACTCAATTTCATTGCATGGCTATTCAACATATCATAATTGGCTGTTTAGCTGGGTTTTCTCTTATTTTTCATTCCAGACAAATTATGATGAATTTATTGTTTGTAGTTATGCATGTGTAAGGAGAAACATATAATTGATCTGGTTGTGATTGAGCCAGAGATTTTTGTCCTCAATGTCAGGGTAGTGGATTTACTATTTAGTAATAGTCAGATATATTAAAACAGGTTACGTTTGCTTCATTTATCCATTTTGTACCTAATCTGATGGTCTTTCTTGTTTGTAGTTATGCATGCGTGAGTGGAAACATAAAATTGATCTGGTTGTGATTTAGCAGTGAAATTTGTGCTCAATGTATGTAGACAATGATTTAATCTGGTTCTTTGTTTTGACCATTATAAACTGTGGAGATGAGTTCTCTACAATAAAACATATCATGACATGAGCATTTAGAACTTCAGATTTTCAATCTGCCACGATACTTTACAGGAGCAACAAATGGTGATGCCTGGACATCGAGATTCAAATTTACAGAAGGAACTGAATCGCTACATCCCCACTGCAGCTGCCTTTGGGGGTATGTGCATTGGTGCCTTAACGGTGTTGGCAGATTTCATGGGAGCCATTGGCTCAGGGACAGGAATCCTTCTTGCAGTTACAATCATATATCAGTACTTCGAGACATTTGAGAAGGAGAAAGCCAGCGAACTGGGTTTCTTCGGCTTTTGAGCCCCTTAGCGTTCTCCTATTTGACATTGGCGGGGATGAGCTCCATGGCAGGTTTGCCAAGCTGAGAGATGAATGTAGTTTGACCTCGTTGACATGTTACAGATATTTTAGTCAAGCCACTACTTTGGTTTAAGTAATTAGCAACTTGACTACTTGTTTACTTTCTTGTGAAATTTGAAAATGTTAGAAAATACATGGACGAAAATTAGCAGCAGTTTCAGCAAAAACATTGTCTTTGTTTGCATTAGAAAACATGCTGGGGCACAGGACCCCGCGGGCATATGGTTCAAGCTGATTATCAGTGCCTGCTGACTAGCATGCATGGCATACAAGGACAGGATTTTCATCTTGGGGGCAAGGTAGATTTAATATACATGTACAAAGTAAATTTATATAATACCAAAATATAACACTTAATCAAAATATACTAGTAAAATATTATAAAAAAGTTATTTTTTTAATACATATAAAGTGATATATCAATCAAAGCGATATTTGGCGGCACTTTATTTTATGAAATTCAAACAGCATTGGTCTTATGAAATTCAAACAGCATTGGTTTAGACAAGATGGATAGCATCTTATAGTTTTTCCTCCTACATCTCAATTAATTGGGCATACGAAACTGGGATGTGGATTACACAGATAAAAGGAGTTATATTATTTTGTAGAATTCTTTATACCTAAGTTTATACTAAATAAAATGGGTTTGTTTTCAGCATGAGGGCATTTCCCTATTTGAATTTTTTTGGGCCATGGTCCCCTTGGCCCTATGCCAGCCTCGTCCATGGTGGCATATGTGAATTAAGAGTTCTAACTAGTTATACGTGCAAAATATGGTTGATTTTGTTTAAGCATCGTTTCTATTTCTTCATGGGATAGTAGTGACTACCAAGAAAATGATTTTGAGAGAATGAGTTCATAGTGAGTAGCGCCTGGGCAGTGTGAAATTGCCCCATTGATTTCTAGGGTTGGTGCAGATATCCGACATCTTGATGCCTCGGCTCTCTCTCTCTCTCTCTCTCTCTCTCTCTCTCTAAAAAAAAATGTTTTGCTTTGTGGGTATGTATATGCTTTCTGCTTCATCTTACTTTTTCAAAGTAATAAGAGGGGTGGCTGTTTGTCAGCTCATCCGCAATAAAAACAAGGCTTAGGTATGGGTCTTTAGGCCTTTTAGGAGCTCACTCTTTTTGACTATACCTTCGAAGATTCTTGCTGAGATGTGTAAACACCAAGGGCCAAGTACACTTGTGCCGTCCCTTTGAAGTTATGCCCAAATGTTCATTAATGGTGATCTTTTTTTAGCTAAATCTGATAGAGATAGGAGTTAGAAAGACAAAGGTATAGCTAAAGGTTGTATTACAAGATTCCCACTTACAGTAGGGTCGGGAAGAGAAAGTAGGGAGCCAAGTCTTACCCCCCACGTTTTTTGCGCAGAGGCTGATTGCTGTGGCAAATACGCACAGTAGCACTGGAACAGATAGCATTTGCAATTGCGTTGGGTCAATATTTATGTAAATTTTAACTAAATGAAAGCAGCTTAAGGTCATGATTAATAAAACTCTCCCTAGTATCTCTCTATCCAAGCAGAATTTGTAGCACAACCCTCAAGCTTTGATTGTTTGGGATAAAAGAAAGACTCATGTTGAGATTGATCATGGAGGTTTCTTAGCAAATTAGTGAGGTTTTTTTAGTTTGGAGGACTCTGAACTGAGATAAGAGACTCATAAACAACAGTAATGTCACCCAAACATAATAAAATATAGTGTCTGAACCATAGTTTGAACTTGTGACTAGCATGAAAATTTTGACCACGTTATCACCAAATCATTGTTTAGTTGGTGACTAATTTTACCATATTTAGCATATATAAGTTATGAAAAAAACTTGAACTTGTGACTAGCATGAAAATTTTGACCACGTTATCACCAAATCATTGTTTAGTTGGTGACTAATTTTACCATATTTAACATATATAAGTTATAAAAAAAACTAAAATATATATATGATACTATAATACTAGTTGAACCATCAGTTGAATTAATGAACTAGAAATCGATGCTTTTAACTAGTTCGATGTCCGACTCAATTGTGATAACTAAATCTTAAAAAAAAAAAAAAAAAGGAGGAAAAGTTAAAAAGTAAATAGTAAGTAGAGAACATAGTGGATTCTCCCTGCTGATTTAGAACTTTGATGATTCTAATTGGGATTTGCAACTTTGGCTTTGGCATGCTAAATGTGCTTTTTTGTTTATTTGTTTTATTTTATGACACAGCATTTTTAGGACAATGCCTTTTTCTTTTTTCTTTTCTTTTTTGTCATAGATGCCCCCAATGAGTCTGCAAACCTCTTGTTTTAAATCTTTTTGATATCTAAGCCTACTTTATCATTGTTTAATGGTGTATGGATTGATTTGTTGATTTGTTTATATATTCTGTAATGATGGTTGTTTCTCATCATAGATGATTCAATTCTTCATTTTCATTTCATTATTTGTGACTTTAGGAACTTTAAATGATACTTTTGTATATATTTGCTGAAAAGATTGATGCCCATGAAGGGTCTCAAGTAGGGACATTGGCAGGAGCTGGAGATCTCCAGTCCAACGAGAATAAGTGATCAATACCTATTAAAAAGCCACCTCACCCAAGAATGGATTAAACTTAAAACAAATTAGGATATATTTTACTGTAATGTGTTTAAAGTCTTAAACTTAGAACGACGTGTTAGTTTGTGGTGCATTAATTTTGAATTCCGTAAATGTGTTGCAGTTCTATGCATTAAACTAAAAATCTTTAGTGCCCATCAGAATCGGAGAGGAGACGGATCCCTCAATTAGAGGTTGTTTTGAGCACATAATGATCCCCTTTTTGTTCCAAGTGTTCAAAATTAAAGAATTAGTGTCTATTTTCAGAAAGATTGCCATAACCATACTCATCCAGAGAGGCATTGTTAGCAGGATGGTGTGGTTGCCAAAATCATTTATGTCAGTAGACATGGTCTATAGTCGAACACTTATATATGAAAGAGAATGCAGAACAAAGGATTATACAGAACAGAGCCTCCTAGACAGGGTAGTGATTCACACGCTCCTAAATGAGGTTCAAAATATAGAAGAAAAACACATACTTGAAGTGGTTTGGAAATTATTTTTTTTCTAAAACTGTGTTTGGATCACAGATTTGATGAAGAAAAAAAATTAAAAAAAAAACAAAAAATTTTTTATTTTGTTTTCTCTTAATAAATTCAGATTTCAAATACAACATAAAGATGTTAGCTAGCTTAATAGGTAAATCTCTGGATGGTTTAGAAGTTAACCCATTTGTCATGGCACTGTCACCTATAATTGTAGATAATGGTCCGACTTCACTGTACCCCTTTCTCCCTTTAGTGTAACCGAAAAATAAAAGAAGGAAAGAAATTCATCTGTAACCTCACGAGTGTAGCAGAGAGTAATTATTCATTGATTTTGGAACACCATGTCATCATTCTTTGTGCGTGAGTCTTCACCAACTGGGAGTGTTCGTCTATACCTAACAAAGGGATCCCAAGTCTATGAGAGCAGGAAGGAGAGCACGTGATCCGACTGGATAATGTTTCCTTTTGCGTGGTTGGACCTTGCAAAGCTAATGGCAGAATAAAGATAGGTTTGAGCAATGTTTTGAAAATAGGACCGTTAAGTGAATCGAAAAAGAGGTAGGATTACGGGTCATTGGTTCAATTGTCGAGTCAACCGTTATTGATATGTGATGTCATAATTATGTCATTAATTTATTTATTAATAATAATAAAATATATTTTATTTTTTTACACTAGTTTTAATACTTAAAATTTAAAATTTTATCTTAAAAATTAAACCGACCGGTTCAATTACCGAATTTATTGACCGGGTTACGGTTTAACCGTGAATTTGACTAGGTTTGACCGAATTTTGACCAAAATATATTTTAAAGATTAACCGGACCGTTACCTAGCCCGGTTTCTATTTATTCGATTCAACCGACCGGCCCGATCCAATTTTCAAAACAATAAATTTGAGTACTCGTAGTTATTCTCTAATTTTTTTTTTAGGTATATGAAAAAGAAGTTGATAGCTATTCACTAGAATACAACTCTCTAAAAAAACAATTATTTCAAACGTTTGGAGTAACACATGACTTTATCCTTTCATTCACAATATCAATGAGTTCTTATGTTCGGTGCGAAAACTTAAAGTCTACTATAATGAGATAATGGAGAAACGCGTTTCTTGAGAATACTTATAATTTAGAATTAATTATCACTTAAATTGATTATAATTATTGTTCAATGTAATAATAGTTATTATAAAATGTGATAACATAACCATAACTAAGTGTATTTTTGTAAAACTTATCTATTTTTTTTTTTAAATTTCTACAATTGGTTTGAGAGCTGAGATTGGGCAAAAAAAAATCCATTTGCTTTTCAGCCGCTTTGAGGGATACGCCGCAGCCAGTAGGGCCTAGGCTCTTATCAGAACTAGCTGTCAATTATAGTCGTTGGATTCGGTATCCACCCATGATTAGACATATGTGCGCGCCAAAGGCTGGGGTTGGCAATCCACTAACCCAGCAGCAAGTCAGTAGACTCGGTACTACAAGTAATCACAGCTTCATGGATTTCAATGTTTATTCTCCTTCTCCAAAGCATTTTGAAAATTGAAAACCCATCTTTAAGGCCAAGTTGTCCTATGTCTAAAATAAAAATAAAAATAAAAAAATACTACTTTTTTAAAAAATTTATACAAAAATAATGTGACAGTACCTTTTTTATAATTAAAAATTATTGTAATAAACTTTTTGTTTTAAGATAAATAAATTTCATTCAATTATATTATTTTGATAATAATTATATATAAACTTTTTTATTTGTATAGCGATACCAACAAAAAAAAAATTGGCCATTGGAGTATGTGAAAGGTAGGTTTTTGGTTTTTTTTTTATTTTATTAAAAAGGATGGAAGAGGATAGCCAATAATAGTGACCTTCTTGGACATAATTATAGTAACTTTTACCAGTTATAAAATGTTCGGTTTGAACCGTAGCTACTACCTAAAAAAATTACTACCAAATACTGATAAACAAACTAGACGGTCCAATAGAATCATTGGACAAAACACATCAACACCAATTGAACTCGTGACCCCTTTTAAAGGTTGGTGAATGCTCTACAGAAAGTCCTACTTTGCGCGTTGGATCCTCCTGGCCACTCGAAGGGAGTCCTCAATCCTCAGCTGGATCTTGAAAATTAGGGTACAGCCTCATTCATGCCCTCCTAAAGCCTTATTAATAAAGGTTCCTGTCATATATATGACACAAAGCAACAAAAAAAAAGACAGAAAGCTCAGATGTTATGGACTGGATAGAATTGAATTGACGAGGGTAGACTTGAAAGCTTGAGGTGCAAATGACTATTTCCTCCACCTGCAACAACCACCACACCAGCAGGAAGGGTAAAAATGAAAAAACACGTGAAAGTTTAGGATTCGTTTAGAAGTGCTGTCAGTTTTTATTTTTTGTTGTATATTATAGGTGTGTATTTTTATTTTTTATTTTTTATGATTTAATGATAGCATTTATAGGTTACCGTTCTGTTAACAGTACCAGATCAATATTTTAAAATAAAAAAACACATATATTTTAGTATTTTTTAATGTTTTTTATTTTAAAAAAAACGAAAAATAAAAACAAAAAACAGAAACCAAACAAACCCTGTAAACTAGCTAATAAAAAACTAGCTAAGTCTAACTGATCTCAAAGTAACTTCAACGAATTACAATTTGAATAGCTTGATTTTTTTAATATCATTTCGTAAAATCCTACATAGGATTCCCTCTCTATACGTCCCTTATGTGTGAATAAGTGGGAGCATCCACAGAGATTAGTCTCCACTCAATTGGATTAGCAATGACCTCATTAATGTTATAAGAGAACAAAAGGCGATGATATTGTATTTTTAGGATATATAGAAACTTAAGTGAAGATTAGTGTTTGTTAAGAGTATGGAGACTTCACTCCACGTGAGAGGTGAATCAAGACCACCGTGACACTCGTACATCGATAATAATTTTTCGATTGAATAAAAGTCATTCACTTTCAAAATAAAACAGTCATCATAACATATTGCTTTTAGTTTCTAAAATACCATAGCCCTATTATTTTGGTAAAATATACATTAATTGTATGGAAGCCATCAATCTTACGCCCTCAGTTGGAAAACAACATGCGAGAAAAGGATAGGTGTCTTGTTCATATATATGTTTTGAGCACAGATAAACATCAATTATAGGTATTCAAGAGATATAGCAACAATGCAATAAAGAATGATAACTAGTTTTATCTACCCCAGACTCGATTATCTCACAAGTTGGATGCTAAAATTTTATCTCTTGATGCTATAATATTTCCTTCTCCTCTCATTTTTATGGGAGAGTCCCACTATATGAGATTTTTAGACACATTTTGGAGCAATGGTAAGATTACTTTATCGTAAACTTTGTTACAGGTTCGAAACATGGAGATGGGGATAATATTATCTTGACTCTTTTTTAATAAGGGATTAAGTACAAGTATAGTTAGTAGGGAGAGAAGAGTCAATAGGAATTGAGAGTTAGCAAAATTACCAGACCAAATTTTATAGAATTGAAGTGATAGAAATAGTAGATATTATTTATTCAAGCACCACACTTTCATCACAAATCAAGCCCTGATCTCGCTTAAATCAAATTAAAGTAATGACCATTAGGCCAAAGACACCAATATATCTCATCTTGGCACACAAGGCTCAAACATTACACATATAAGATTGTGTAGGGCATTAAATTTTTTTATTTTTTTTGGCGAGGGGTGTGGGGCATTAAATTTGAAGACAGCTGAATGTGAGAAAAATGGGCAGTGTGCACACTACCCTTACATAATATTTATCTGTCAATTTATATCTATAGACCTGACAAAAGTGACAATAAGCCCTCAAAAAAATCCAGCTGGACCCATTGTTTTCAGACATTACTCAAACAGCCCTCAATTATTCCAAATTTATGATTGAAGACACCAGTCCTCCTCTCAGTGTCATATGTCACCATCAACCCATCAACAGTGTTCTCATCTCTTTGCAAGTGCTGTCTTTCAATAAATTCACTCACTCAGTCATATTCACATATATTATTTTTTGTCCAACCTTATGCATTATTTTAAGTACTATATTTTTTACTTGTTAATAAAACATTTGACTTCAACAAATAAATCTAATATTTTGTTAACGGTTTTCGTGTCGATAAAATGGAGCTTTAGCATTCGAGAAATACAGCCTCGTTTGGATGCAATTTTTATGGTCTTTTGGCATTTTTTTACTAGCTATCAAACTAAAACTAGTAAAAAAAAAAAAAAAGACAGAAGCCAAAAACTCATAATAAACTGCATTCAAACTGCATTTTTGACATATTAAAAAAGTGCAAAACATGCTTGGTGGTTGATAAAACTTCCTATGTCCAAGGATTAGCTAACTAGATTGCCGTTAAACTTTGAAGTGACTCATTAGTTAAATTTATTCAACAACATAAAGTTTTGAATTAGTCAAGTGTAAGTCATGTTTGGACAAACCAGAGATTTGAAGTTTATTTTATTAAGAGAAAAAGAAAACAAAAACCTGATAATTTGGTCTCTTAATTTGCATGATTTGTTCCTTAATTAGTTTAGCTTCAACCCATAAGTACAAATTTATTGAATTCGGCAAAGAAAAATCATAAATTCAATTTTCTACTAAAGTGATTTTTTAAGCACTTGCATTGAGACTAATGTAGTGTTTTTTCTTTTTTACTTTTTCTTTCCTGCAAAGCAATGCTTGTGAGCCAACAATCAAGTTGACTCAATGTTTCTCAACTTCTCTAGTTTTCTTTTAAAAATTAAGCTTAATGGATCAAAGAAATATTTGAACTTCTACCCTAAAGTAATAAAACTTAAAGAAAGAGAGTTTTAGACTTAAACCTCCACTTTAAAAGATTTGAGTTCTATGTGAATAGTAATCTAGAAATTCGTGAATTGTACTTCAATTTTTTGGGTGACATGTAAACCATAAACTATGCAGTAATGGCTTCTGATCACTGCAAGATCTTGACAGGTGAGAGTGATGAAACAAGATTTTCACACCAAATATTTTTGATAGTGAGAAACGACCATATATTAATGCATTGCAAGAAATTAAATTTATAATTTAAGGAGTTATATTACCAACTCAGCATTGACATAAATAAGCAGTATAAAACGAAGTATTATGAATATAGTCATTAAAGTTATGATTTTGACTATTGAATTTTACTAGTACCATTGCGTCCATTGAATAGGCACTTGTTGACGTGCGTCACATTAGTTGGACTTTACCAATTATAGGTACGACCATGTTGATGTGGTGGGCATTAGCCATCACTTATCCAACATGCGCACCTAATGCTAGAGACTCTCTTATAGGACGGATCTACAGTTCAACCGTGACCCTCTTAAACTTTGATAAAATTTTATTTAGGTCCTATGAATTTTGAGTATTTATAATAAAAAGAAAAGGCATATTGGTCCCCCTTAAATTTTAAAAAATTTCCTTTGATGTTCCAAAATTCAACAATTTTTACCGTAAGTTCTTAACCCTTCAACAAAATTCAAAAAATTTATCTAGAACTTTCAAAATTTAAGAGAATTTTTATGTTAATCCCTCAACAAAAATAAAAAAATTTCACTTTAGTCTTCCATGACCCCTCAACATAATTTCTGGTCCCGTCTCTCCCCTCTTAACTATTTCCTAATGATATGGCTACTCTTCGCCTCTTAACTATTTCCTAATGATATGGCTACTCTTCGGTTTTGGCTTTATTGGAGATTTTGTTCAATGTACAAAGCTACAATACATCATCAAAATTTAAAATTAATGGCTTATGCACTGTCACGTCATTATAAATTTTCCGAAATGTATTATTGAAATTTTGGGCTTAATATAAAGATTTAGTGATTTGATTCTTTCGTAAGTCATTGGTCAACCATGTCATTGAACTGAAAATCTCCAATTCGTACCAAAGTTGTAGAGGAACCCAATCAATTACTTAACTCATTTTATATGATTTATTACTGCATCTTACATTATGAAGGATTAGATGCATAAAAAGTGTAAAAAAGAAAAAGAAAAAAGGTAAATGTTAATATGTTCCTAATCATACATTGTTTTATTGTACAAAACTCATATATATATATATATATATTTAATAGTTTTTAATACTTTGTATAACCCAATAATATATATGTAACATGGTAGTAAAACCAAAAAAAAATATAGGCAAGCGAGGACCATCCTCATTATTTAATCAATAATCATTGGACTAAAAAAATTAAAAAAAACAAGAGCATGGACCAACTTTGATGCTCGGAAAATTCTAGAATCTCGGTGGTGTGCCCAACCACTGATCATCGTACGGTTGTTATTTAATACATCCTTTCTATTTTTTGCTTTTTTCCCTACAAAATCTGCAAATATCTGTAAATGTTGATCATAATTAATTAATGAGTAATTTTATATAAACAAAAAATTTGTACAGAATTTTCATATTAAATGATGTAACTATTTGTCAATTTTTTTATTTTAAATAAAAACACTCACCATTTTAAGGTATAATTTCAAACTACTATTTCGTCACTCTACTACACCAGCACAATTGCTATAAATATTCTAAAAATAAAAATTTCTTGATTAATTACGCTTTTCATTTTACAAATACGTTGGCCTATTGTTAAATTGTCTCTAAAATCATAAGGTGCTTGTTTGGACGCAACTTGTTAGGATAAGCATTTAATTTAGTAATTAAACTAGAGAAAATGCTATTCTTCTAGTTATAAGGAAAATTCTATCAAAATGATATAGCAGTGACAATTCTATAGTTAAAAGCTATGATGATGAGTGCTTCATTTTAAAGTGATTGACTCTCATTTGTGCACCACTAATTCAAACAGAGACTAACGTATTGAAGACTAGGGTCCATTATCAAAACCAATAAAAAAAAGGAATTAAAAGATAAATTAACAAATTTTGGTGAAAAATAAATAATAAGATATGAGAGCCGTTTGGCATAATTTTTTTACCTAACTTTTTTTAAATTTATAAACAAAAAAAAGTCATGAACTTTTGACTTTTTCATTTTTTATTTTTTGCTTACCTTTAACTAAAACAAAATCAACAACGTAAAGACTTAAAAAATTTTAATTTTTTTACTTATAAATTTAAAAAAACTTGACAAATAATTATACGAAACCGGCTCATAACTCACAAGTAATATACTATACCTGCATAATATATATGTATATATAGATTAGTTGCTTTCCGATGTTCCGAAAATATAAACATAGATTTGGGTCCCCAACATCATTCCTCTGTGCAGCACTACGCAAATCCAGATTCAAAACAAAATCACAGGCTCCTCATTTCTGCAACTATTGTATACAATTTTCTTGTATATGCATAGGTAACAGTGACCGTTGATCTTTTATCTTTATTTCCCGCGCTTTAAATCTTGCTTTACCCTGCTCCATCTGCCGGCTTCAACCTTAGAGTCAAAGGAGTGACTGCTTTTTCTCTCCCAAAACCTTTGTTTTTCCCACTGAACACTTCCACGGTTCCAT
Source organism: Euryodendron excelsum (assembly GCA_033060915.1). Lineage (NCBI taxonomy): Eukaryota > Viridiplantae > Streptophyta > Magnoliopsida > Ericales > Pentaphylacaceae > Euryodendron > Euryodendron excelsum. The sequence goes on from CM065398.1 coordinate 23,502,055, forward strand.
AACCACCTCCCTCTCTCTCTCTCTCTCTCTCTCTCTCTCTCTCTCTCTCTCAAATCCGCTGTATTTTCTTGTTTGAGTTCATTTACATTTCATGACCAAACCCATGGAGGATTCATTGAAACCCAGTTTATCTCCAATCAAGAGCAAGCTAGCCAAAAGCTTCCGCAAAGTCATCCATCTCAGAACAGCTTCAAGAACCCTCTCAGACACTGGCTTCTGTTTGCTCGTACCTCAAGAAGACAAACTCAAATGCGACCCGAAACACGAATCGCAGTGTTTTGACAAAGACGACAACGATGAAGCAAGGTCTCGGAACAGAGCCGCCATGGAAGCTTTCGTTTCTAAGCTCTTCGCCACCATTTCATCCGTCAAAGCCGCTTACGCGGAGCTACAGATGGCTCAGTTTCCTTACAACAGCGAAGCGATTCAGGCAGCAGATGGGGCCGTAGTTCGTGAACTGAAAGCATTATCAGAGTTGAAACAGAGCTTCTTGAAGAAACAGCTCGATTCTTCGCCCCCTCATGTGACTATGTTGCTAGCTGAGATTCAGGAGCAACAGAGTCTAATGAAGATTTACGAGATCACCATTAAGAAAATGCAGTCGGAATTGGAAACCAGAGAAAATGAGATTTCTATACTTCACAAAGAGCTCAACGACACCATTGCCGATAACAAGTCCCTTGAAAAGAGACTCAACTCAAGTGGGCAATTTTCAATACTTGACAGTATTAAATTGTCCGATTCCAACCCGAGTAACTTCATCGTGGTTTTACATTACGCACTGCGATCTGTTCGAAGTTTTGTCAAGCTGATGATTCGGGAAATGGAGTCTTCAAATTGGGATATAGAGGCTGCTGCGAATGCTATTGAGCCCGAATTGATGTTCCCAAAAGCAAATCACAGATGCTTTGCTTTCGAATCGTTTGTGTGTAGAGAAATGTTTGATGGTTTCAATTCCCACAGCTTTTTGCTTCCAAATGAGTCAATTCCAGGTGGAAACCAACGCAGATTTGTCTTTGTTGATCGGTTTAAGAGATTGAAGGCAGTGAATCCAATTCGTTTTCTGAAGATCAACCCAGATTCAGCATTTGGGAAGTTCGCAAGGACTAAGTACCTCCGTTTGGTTCACCCGAAAATGGAGACCTCATTTTCCGGGAATTTGAATCAGAGAAAGCTGATCAATTCCGGGGAGTACCCGGAAACTGCATTCTTCGCGGCGTTTGCAGAGATGGCAAAGCGAATTTGGCTTTTGCATTGCTTGGCTTTCTCGTTTGATCAAGAAGTGAACATCTTTCAGGTGGGGAAGAACTGTAGATTCTCGGAGGTGTACATGGAAAGTGTGACAGATGATGTATATGCCGCGGCGGAGGACGGCCTTGATGGTGGATTTCGGGTGGCGTTTACGGTTGTTCCGGGGTTTATGATCGGCAAAACGGTGATACAGAGCCAGGTATATCTTTTTCCGGTGGCTACTCCGGCGAAGTGATGATGCTTTGTAGAGAGGTCATGCCATTCCCACGCGCTTTATTGTACGCGCCACCCTACAGGTGGAGCTAAGTACACTCTCAAGTGGGTATCACTCATTTCGGATCCACTCCTAGTATTCTCTTTTATTGCGGATGATAACATGTAGGCCGTTCGATCAACCCATGGCCTCTATTACTAAGAGTTGATCGAACGGCGTACATGCAATCACAGTTGGAATCGGTTGAGAAAGGAATGATAATTGATATAACGAGGATCCGGACAATACAATGCTTGAGGTATGAGCTCCACCATGTGGTAGCTGTGGGGCGCGTGCGGTGGCGCGTGCAATAGATATACATATATGTATTATATTTCTGTATTTGTCTTATCAGTTCAGAGGTCTGTCAAGAAAAGTGGCGTTTGGACCCACTTGTCGTTACAGTGGTTCAGAGCGGATGTGAACTGGATTTTGGAGTATAGTTATATTTGTTTATGTAGAGAGACAATATATATATAGAGAGAGAGAGAAGGGGTGGTGAGAAAGGCAAAATAATATGCCAGGAATTCAGGATGTGGGACCTGGGGGTATTTGTTTTGAGGTGAAAAAGAGAGGAAAATGTGGAGCCTTTTGTTTCTCTCAGTCTGTCCAAAGAATTGAAGGGGCAAGTTTGCTAATTACATTGGAATTATATATATGGCATATGATAGATGTCTTAAATTTTGTTTGTACTTTGCTTTGGTGTTTATATTCTTGAAATGAGAACTATGATTTTATAACCAAGCACCCATTACCATAAATTTTAATTATTAAAACTGTTATTCTTGCATAATTTTTGAATAATAATATACAAATATAATTTATATACAAAATCTTGTGACAGTATGTGGTTCATTTGTTTCTAACAAAAAGTACTTACTACTATGCCTCATAATTTAAAAGATATTACCGTTATATTATTATGAATTTTTTTTATATATTATTATAAAAAAAAAATTTGTATAAAAATTTTATAAGAACAATCTAATTTTTATTCAGGGGACTGCATGTGTAGGTTAGGTGGCAATTTTATAATCATGATATATTTTTTGTGGTTGGACATTTGACTATTTGGTAAGTTCAGAGCTGGTGGGGGATATGTCTGGTTGGTTGATGTCTAGCTGTCCGGAACATAGTTAGCTAAATGGAAACAGAAGCAAAAAATATTAGAGAAAATGAAAATGGTTAACGTAATAAAAAAAATATAGGGAGAAATAAAAAATAAAAAACGATGAGGAAACTTAATAAAAATCTTATTAAAAAATTCTTGTGAAATTTAAAGAAAATTTTTAAAAAATTTAATGGAGGCTTTTAAAAAAATTAGTAAAAATTTACATGAATAAATTTATAAATACTTAGTCAGAACTTAAAACGAAAAATGTACAAAAATTAATATTTTAAGTTTCTGAAATGTTTTTTTTAAATTTTCAAGAGTTTTCGTTAAGTATTTCAAAATTTTTTTAAAAGTTTCCTAACAATTCCTCCTACATTTTCTGAATGTTTTTTTTTTAAATTTTCAAACAAATTTTGTGCAGTGTCCGAAATGTGTTTCTCCCTCCCAAATAAGTTTATCAATAACTATGGTTAAGAAGCATATAGAGCTATAAATGCTGCCATCACTTGTCTGATACATATATGTGTGTGTGTGTGTGTGTGTGTTTGTGTATATGGCATATTCTCTGAGAATGGTTCACGGATGGTTCAGACTTGAGAGCACATCAAGACACCATGCCTGACCCAGTTCAACTTTTGTCTAACTAAAGAAAATGAAACCAGTAAAAATTAGCTATTGGCCATATTTTTGGTTTTCAGAAGGCTTTACTGGGTATTTGATACTTCCCTCTCGTTTGTGTGGATAGTTTTTCATAAATTCTCTGGAACACAAAAAAATAATGAAATTTTGTGCCAAAGTAGGACTTCCCTGAGGTATTTACAGATAAAATTATGAAGAAAATTCCATGATTTGGCCACAGTCAGTGGCTGAAAGTCCAAAGTAATACTGGATAGGGTCGTAAAACGAACCAAATTACTCGAGTTCGGCTCATGTTCGATTCGTTAAAAACTCGTTCAAGATTTGCTTTTTATGTAGATGTGTCAAGTTTGAACACCTTTTAAGACTTAAAAATTTACTGAGTTTCACTCAAACTTGAGTTAATAACCTTATATGCACTCAAGAAATTAAGTTATTCGAAAATTTGTGTTGGCATGGTGTGACATTTTATTTGAACTTTTTTTTTTAAAAATCATTTTTGTAATCAAGGTGTTTGAAGTATACATGTTTTGCTCAAAGTAAAAGTATATACATGTATATTGTTCCATTTTGTTACGAAGATAGGGTTAAAAAGAAGATGATATGAAAGAGAAATCCATATGCCAATCACATGTCTAAGTTGATGTCTGCCAAACAAGCCCTTGATTTCCATCTTGCTGGGTTGGGTGAAGTCACATGGGTATCCATACATCGACACAAACCACTACCAACCATAAGAAGTTAAGAATGTGCACCCCAAATGGGCTGGCCTCCTCCCTGGCCCTACTAATCCAGAAACGTACAGGCGGGGTCTCATTTGAGGTGGTCCTTGCTTTGGGAGGTAAGGGATACACTCTTCTTATTGTTAAAAAAAAAAAATTGTTTAGTTTTTGACTTTAGAAAGTGTTTAAAAGCATTTATTGGGCTTGTACTGAAGATAAGTTTGAAGTAGTATTGTATCGCTTGTGCAGCTTGTACATAATGTCAGTGTTGTCCGAGTTTGAATTGTCTGCATTGCATGAAGCATATTTGAGAGAAAACTGCTATACCGGTGTCGATCACTCTGAAGGTGGCTATCTGCTTATGTGATCTGTTCTTTGCCCGAAATTAGTAAATTGTCGGTATTTGCTAGTCTTTAGAAAAGTTTACTCCATATGGTCTTGTATTTTCTCACTGTATTGGATTTTCACTTCACTTGATAATCTTTCTTCATAAAATATCCTAATTAGTTTATGTAAAAATGAAAAAACTATACTAATTTTTGTTTAATTGTAATAATGTAGTTTCTAATGAGGGTTGATAATTAGAAAAAGGCATAACATTGCTTATAATGAGCATATAACATTGTTTATAAACTTTTATTATGAAAAAATAGTCCAATACACAAGAATCCAATTCTAATAAATTATTTGTGGGTTTGGAGAGACTGTTTCGTGTTGATCTTATAATGAGCATATAAAATCAACCATATGGGCGGTCCTTCGCCAAACTCAAGGGAAAAAAAAATTACAAAGGGCTAAATTTGGGTTAAATAGATAATTTTGCAAAATATTGTGGTTGAATACTAATAACTTGATAAACGGCCCACTAGTTGTGGAAAACTAGCAGTGGATTATAACAGCAAGAGGCCGTTTAAGCCTCCCCATTCCCGCTCTCTCTCTCTCTCTCTCTCTCTCTCTGTTACTTCCAGTTCCGGGGAAGCAATCCATTCAATTTTCTCTCTCTAAAACACTAGTGAGGAGGTACGTATATATTCATCGCCAATCACACATTTCTCTTCAACGATCTTGTTATGTTCGCATCTCTCTGTATTGATTATTTGAAGCTATACAAGTATATATTGATTCAAGAATTCAATTTCAAAACCATTTTGTTTTGTCTCGCAGAATCGATCGATACATCTCATAGAGTTATACACAACGATGTCTCGTTCTTGCAATCGTAAGTTCCTTCATCACGTCTCTCGACCTTTCGCATTCAAGATCAATCGGACACAAATGTATGTCTATAGTTGTTTGTATGTGTGAGATATAACTTTTCTGTCTGAGTATTGGAATTGATGAACTTGATTAGGTTAACTTTGTTGTTTAGTTGAAGAAAGAGATGTGCGAATTCCTGATTGTGACATCTGATCTAGTTCTTTGTAGATTTAAATGCTTATTGTCGTGTATCAATAGTCTGACTTGCATTTTCTAGGGTCTAGATTTTTACACCAAAATTTGTTTTTCTTGATTTCTTGGAAATGCAAGGCATAATTTCTTCTTGAAAATGTTAAATCTCTGTTCTTTTATTAGTTAAAATTAAACTCTTTGTCTCTCTAATATCTTTTTGTGTTTCGGTGTATTATGATATTTAAGTCCACACCAACTGTTCAGTTTTGTTTCCAGCTTACAGTTGGAAGTTTCATGGCTTCCTCATGTCTATTTTCTTGTATCTTTATCTTGCATTAACTACCAAAACCTTATATACTACTTAATAGGATTCCATTTGCTCTTAACTGAAGTTTCTTATATTTGTTTTTTTGCGAAATATTCATTCCTTCTTCATGTCCAACTGTAGTTTGCATTAACCAGAGAAGAAGGTATTATATATGACTAAATGTAATAGTATTATATGTGTTCCGACTTGAAGTTTCCAGAAGACTTGTTCTTGACCTATTGGTTCTCATGCTGCCTTTGCACTTGAAATACAGTTCACAATTATTATTATTGTTATTATAGTTGTTATTTGCAATTACTCAAAATGAGATTTTGTACTTGTGCTTCCAATGATTGGTGTTTTCAGCAATTCATAATGGTTTTTGGTTTTGAAATACAATCATATGTATTAGTGTCATAGCAAGGACAAAAACTATGATGCAGTTATAGTATGTCTTTCTGTAATATATTACGTCCTTTTCTTTTCCACAAGCCATTTCTTCACCAATGCTTTGGAAGTTAACATTCTTTTGTACTTCTTTTGATTCCCAATTTCCCAGCATCTTTTGGGAAGTCATCTAGCTTCCAGTCTGAATCTACTACATCTTCTGGACAAGCCAATTATTCAAACGTTGGTGGGTCTGCTCCTGAACTGTCTGATAATTCAAGTACTAATGCTATGCTGACATGGGAGTCAGAATGCAGTGAAACTTCAACTGGACGGTTTGGAGCAACCACCCAGGCATATTCACCTTAAAATTCCTCATGGATATTTGGTGTTTTATGTCCTACCTTTTGGACCTTCAGAACCTGATTTTGGCTTTTCTGTAACTCCTACTTTCAGTAACTTTTTGTCAGTATTTGCTGGTTAGTACGTTAATACAGTTATGAGAATATCAGTTTTCCATTTGTTGCTTATTGTTAGTTATGCCTCAATCCATCATCAATTCCTTGATCCTCACTTAAAGGGGAAAAGATGATCACAATAGAAACTAATAGGTGTCTAGCTATTCCATGGTCTGCTTTTGCAAATGCATGGAATTGACTCTCTTAATTTCTCAATATAGGAGGTGCAACTGTACTTCAATAAATCTCCATACATGCGGGAAGTATTGATTACATCTTTAGCAGCTTTTATATACTAAAAAATAAAGATGCTTGTTAGATAATCTAGGAATGACATGATGGGCCTGGTTGCCCGTCTTATCGCACGGAATAGCTTGGAGTGCTGATGCCATAGAGCACAGATGCTTGTTAGTTTGCTGAACCTGCAAACCCCATTAACTTATTGATTTGAAATACTTAATACTATGTTTGGATCTTGGATTTGAAAGAGAAAGGGAAATGAAATCAGTTTTACATATTCATTTTTTTATGGGTAACCAACCAAAAATTGTCTCACTTTTTCCCAAATACCTGTTCATTATCTTCTTAGTTTCCTAACCCACCCAAAAAAGAGAAAAGAAAAAAAGAAAGAGATAAATCTTAATAGAGCGTAAGAATATTGAAGTGGACGCAAAGCTCACAAGTTTTATGCTGAGTTAGGATGGAGAGCAAGGATGGAAAGACAGACCTAGGGATATTCATCTTATTAGAAACCTTACAAGCCATTTGATTTTTCAGTTACCTTAACCTGTTATTGTAGCATAAGCATGATAAATACAAATTAACAATGAATGATGATAACAAGTATAAAACTATCCCTAGTGATGGAAAGATTGACCTTAGGATATTCATCTCATTAAAAACCTATCCTGAATGACGTTTATAACAGAGGACAATGGTGATTTCACATTCATAATCCATTATGCTGATTATTTCCATCTATTACCTTTTTTTATTATTTTTTCTTTCATGACTGTTATTAGCCGTGGAGTTTTTTATTTTCATGATTTCAATGTAGCAGGTTTTGGGCAATCTGGTGGCATGCTTGGATCCTCATCAACTTTTGGGCGTACCAATGAAATGGAAAACAGTCCAGTCCCATACCATTTGGTTTTACAAGAACTTGCAGTTTATTGACAGGGGGGTCAACATTCTTCAATACTTCAACTGGCGTGTGCTTGAATCAACTCAGACTACCTTACCATTACTTTCTGCATTGACTCTTAGTTCTCCATCATCTGCATCAGGAAGTTCCCTGCCCACGTTTGGTTCTTCTTCAACTCCAACTTTTGGCAGCTCTTTATCATCTTGTAGTGGTTAGTAGACATTGAAATGGTCGAGAGATTCCTTGTGTGTACTGGTTGGCTTGATTGTAATGATTTCCGTAATATCTTAATTGCGTGGGAAAAAAAGATAAGAACACAAACTACTCAAGTGAGATGCATTTGCTAGCTCCTTTTTGAATCTGCACTACATCATGTTTCAGAAAAAATATGTTAACTATTGCCTTCAGACAAAATCATATCCTAGTTTTAGAATAGAAGGTGCTGTTCTACATGAATGAAGCTCCGTATAAAGGAAATAGATTACTGCTTTTACTAGCCTATATATTTTGAAGAAAGAATATATATTTGGTAGTCGGTCAGGCAAAATAGATAGGCCCAGTGACCTATCTTATGTTCTGGAATAAGCTTGGGAAGGGAATACCATGGAGCATGAATGCTTGATTATGTTACACTAAGTTTGATATTTCCTGCATATTAATTTATTTAAGTTAAAGTTTCTCCTAGTTGAAGTTTCAGATATTTATTTTCTTCTGGAGCTACTGGTACTTATGCTGTCTGTATACTTGAAATTAAATTCACATCGAATTCTTATTTTTTTGATATTTAAATGGGATTTTGTTCTTTTGCTTCCATCAATTGATTTTCAGCAATTTTATTAACCTCTTGGTTCCAAGATAACATCCTATGTAACGGTACCATGGCAAAATATGGAAATGTCATGCAATTACTGGCATACCTTTGTAAACGGTACATTATGTAATTTATTTGCGTTTCTTTTTCCATGAACCATTTCTTTACAAGTTCTTTGCTGGTTACCCTTTACAGTATCTTTTGGATAGTCATCCAGTGCCCAATTTGAATCCACAACAGCTTTTGGGCAAGCCAACAATTCAAATGGCAATTCATCTGCTCCTGAAGTATCTGATAGTTCTAGTACTAATGCTGTGCTGAAAGGGGATTCAGACATCACTGGACCTCCAGCTGGAGTGTTCGGAGTAACCCAGGAATCTTCACCTCCACATCCCACATTCACCTGTGGTGCTGAATGTCCTACCTTGAGAACTTCAATATCTGCTTCTGGTACAGTTTCGAGTCCTATGTTTGGGAATGTTGCGACATCCTTTGGCAGCTAATACATCAATGCAATATAAGAATCTCATTCGCTTGTTAGTTGTTTACTCTAATTGTTACTTTTAATCTGTCAACGACTCCTTGACCCTTCTGTTGAAGCTGGAAAGTTAGTTTGAACAAAAACTAACAGATGTCTTGCTTTTGCAAATGCACAGAATTGACTCTGTTAATTTCATTCAAGAATGGGAGTGCAGGTATACACAGTTAAATAATTGAAGTTTGCCATGACTGGCCCAGTTGCGCCTCTTATGGTGTGGACTATTACTGGTGTGTGATTGTCATGGAATGGGTACTTATTTATGGGAGAAATTTTAAACTCAGCTATTTGATTTGACTTTCATTTAGATACGAAAAGTGAAAAGCTTTGAGCAAAGAGTACAGGCTCAATATCGAGTTAGGATGGAGGATATATGACAGACTTTAAAGTTGATGCCAGTGATATCCCTCTGTAGGTAACCCTAAAAGAGTAGTGGACAATTTCTTAATTAATCTCAACCTCTATATTGGAATTTTCATGTGATTTGTAAATAAGAGAAATATATTCCATTAAAAAATAATGACGTTGTTGTAATAATCCTTTATTACAAACTCCATTCTGTATATATGGCTTTGAAAAGGGTTTATTCAGAACCTATGTAAGCTTACTTGTAGAGTTTACTCGGTGATTATGGGGTAAGAAAATTATGGTCATAAATTGTTTGCCAGCCATGAACTCAGAAAGGGGTTTCATACTAGGGAAATCATGGCCTTGAATGGCCATAATCATCTTTACACATCAAAGTCCATATATGTGGCAATGCTTAATGGGACCAACAATTTTATTGTTATCACTCAAGCAGTATTTATGTAGCTGCATGTTGTTGAGATAACTGATAACAGTGTAGTTTCTTTCTCCCACCCACCCCTTCCTTTCATGAACTTCACCACCACCAATTTCCTGAAGGTTTAATCTCCATTGCTATTTCTTTCATTTTCATATAAAAATTTTTGGGTGTTCATCTAGTTCCATGCTTCCATCTTATCAGCTTTTGGGCAACCCAACAATCCAAGTAACAATTACCAGTCTGCTCCCATGTCATTTGCCTGTGAAAGTACTTCTGGTTCGCAGACATGGAAATCAGCATTCTGTGTAACTTCAACCGGAGTTTCTGGAGCAACTCAAACCTTCTCCATTGGGAAATTCGATGCCTGCTTTTAGTGCTTCCTCAACTGCAGGTTTGGGAACACCCCTATCAGCTTTCAGTAGTTAGAAAACATCAGCATATTTGTGGGATCTTTTAGTGTAACATGTCTTGTTCATACTAGGTGCATCGCTTTATCGGTCGACATTCCCTAATATCTTAATTTAGAAGGAAATGATGATTAAGTGCAAACCATCTCATATCCTTTTTTCGATTGGTCTCCTTTTGTAATTACACTGCATTTTTTTTGAAAACATGGTTAACTGATTTTGTAGAACATAATTTTTGTTTATCTTAAAACAAAAGGTGCAGTTCTGCATGAATTTCCACATGTAGGAAAATGATTGCTTGCCTATGTCAGCCTCTGTATTTTGAAGAAAGAATCTTCAATCGGTAAAGAAGTCAGGTGCAACATGAGGGGCTTAGTAGCCTCTCTTATGGTCAACAAGCTTGGGATTTGGACTCCACTGACCGCGGGTTCCTAGTACCAGACCTTGCAAACTGGATGAATTTACTGACTGACTATCTTCAATCATATTCTAAGTAGAAGGAAATTGAAGCGAAAGGTCAATTTTCATTTATAGTTGGGGTGGATAAATATGACATTGAAGAGAAAATTTTCCCAGCAATGCTGAACACTTTCCTGGATAAGGAACCTTCCATAAATCTGGACATCATTTCATCCATGTCAGGCCTTATATTTGAGCTTTCCTACGTAAATGTTATTGGTGCCATATTAGCTATAATAAAATTTTACTTCAATCTTGTTCCAAGTAATATAGATTTGAAATGGCAGAAGACCTATTCTAATGAATAATCATTACAACAAGTCTAACTTGACAACAGTGGGTGCTAATGTTGAGGTCAACTTTTACTCTTCCACAGAAATGAGGTTCTTGCAAAGGGAGAATTTACGTTTTGGGGGCTTAAACTCACATATTAAGCACGTGGGTGGCTGTCATATGCTTAACTAGGCCAAACATCACTCAAGGCGATAAATGTTTACACTGTTTTCTGTAATCACTGAAGCAGGTGAATTGTCATATGTGGGTGGCTTGTAATCCCTTGAAAGCCGATGTGAGTGAAGTCTCACATCGCCTGGATACGAAGGCCTGTACCTCCGTATATGCCCTTGGGCAACTCTCATCTTGCAAGCCGATTTTCAGGATTAAGTTAGGCCCATGGGTTCTTCAACAAGCTCAGATATTGTTGTCAGTGGTATTGATCCAATTCGATATCATCAAGAGGAACCAATTTTGTTAATTCAATTGGAGCTCATATTGCCGAGGGTCGATGAATCTCATTTGATTTTTAGCGCAAAAGTTAATGTTCATGGACTAGTTCGTTGCTGCTCATGTTGATCCTTCCTGCACCTTTGTGGCCTGGTTACTCATTGCTTAGCTCTTTGATCTAAGCTTTAAGAGGAATCTGATCCAATAACTGAGTAATGCATTTTCATTTCTTATATGCTTTCTGTTGCCTGATTTTACAAAAGAATTTGGCATAGTAGTTAAGCAAAATATGTTCTTCTGTTTCGCTTTCCCTATGCGCATATTTTCGTATTTTAGTGTGTTGTTAAACTTGTTCTCCCTGTAATTTATTAAATTTGATGGAGTAGATATTTTAACTTATTATTCCTCAGAATACATTATCCTCTGGGTGGCCTCTGCTTGGCTCATGATTGACTATTTTTCTTGTCCCCCCATTCTGATTAGGATCTATATTTGTACAGATGCCAGCTTTTGGTTCATTTGCTTCACTTGGCACATCAAGCCAACCTGCGTTTTGTGCTGCTAGCACCTCATTTAAATTTGGGCAGAAGCAAGGTTTTGGTTCATCTGCTTCTCTTGGCAAATCAAGCCGACCTGCATTTGGTGCTGCTAGCACCTCCTCTCCTGGGGCAATCCATACTGCCCTTGGTACCACAAACACCTTGTCATGCGGATCCACACTGGCTTTGCCATTTGGCATCACAGGTGCTGCACTTGGTGTGTCCCACGCACCAGCCTTTGGCTCTGCGGAAGCATTGCAAACTTCAAGTGCCACTGGATTTAGTTCTTCAAGCATTCCAGTGTTTGGTGCTTTCAGTGGAATTCCATTGGGTGCTGCAAGAACTTCCATATTTGGTGCTTCAAGTGCTTCAGTATGCTATTGTGGCTCAACCCTGGCCCTTGGTCAATCAACTTCTGCACTAGGTAACGCCAGCCCATTGGGAACTTGGAGTTACCCTTTTGGTAAGAATTTTACATGCAATTTGGAATGCTAATTCCCTTGGTTTTCTTGCTGGGCAACTTTTCAATTTTACACAAACACCTTTTGTTTTGCTTGCTTTTCTTTCAAACTGCCATCCAGGAGCTGAGACAAGTCAAGCATTCGAAGCCACTAAGGCAGGAAATGGACAACATGCTGCAGGGAATAGAGTACTAGATGACACCACCACATTTGATGGTTATGTTTGTACTCATCCTGCTGAAAAGCTGCCATCCTATATAGATAAAGGCCCAGAAGAATTAAGGTGGGAACACTATCAAAAGGGAAATAAAGTTATGCTCCACAAGCTGTGCTAAGCTTTACTAGCCACTGGGAGATTACACAAACAGTTTAACGCCAATACAGGGCTTCCTGTTCATGTCCCATGTTCTAACATGTGATAATTCATCATTCAGGTCGACCCAATCCTACTGGTCAATTGCAGGGGGAATCGGCTTTGGTGCCTCCAACTTCGGCTTCTCAAGCTTAGGAGCATCGTCCACTCCCCTTTTCAGTTCATCGCCCAATGTTGCATCGCTATCTACAGACCATACTCAAACAACTTTAACCACCGTTCCTGCGTTCCAGCCAGTTTCTGGCCACCACTTTTTAGCGCATTCAGTGCACCCAAATTTGGGTCATCACCCTCAATTGTCAGTCATTCCTCGGCTCTGGGAGCTGTTCCGGTGCTGGGCTGTACAGAGAATTTTGCCAACATTCCTTCATCGCCACTCTGGCCCACCATTTCACCCTCACTTGAGCAGGCAAATTTTGCTTTTGAACAGACTGCTGCATCAGGGCAGAAATTTTGATCAATCAATCATAGCCTGTACACTAGCACCACCAACCGGAGTTGGGCAGAACATGTTCTCAAGAACACTGCAACTGCATTCTCCGGGCAATCCTGTTGGCTTTGGTCAAGCAGTTGTAAGCTACTGATGACACTCACCCGTATCACAATATTGATATTTCGATATGGATGAAAATAATATCTTCTCCATTGATTAGTTCGTTATCCTTTTACGTTACGTTTGGTATAAGTGAATGGAACGACTATTCCACTCTCATTTTAATTCTCTTATTTAGTATTATTATTTAACGGTAAAATGACTATTCTCGTAAAATAATCATTTTTACATTTTGTTGGAGTGATCATTTTTTATTTTAAGAGTGGGAATGGTTATTCACATGAAATAGTATAAAACAAAACTTAATAAGATTTTTATTGTTAAATTTTTTTTCAAAAATATAAACCATGTTTGGTAATTAATTTTTTTTATTTTAAAATTTTTAAATTTAAAAAAATTTAAAAAATTAAAAATTTTCACCATCACCACTGCCATTAATTAGCACCACCGTCTACCGTTAACCACAATTACCTGTCATCCACGACACCGCTACCTCTCACCGTCGTTATCGTCCAACACCACCTACCACTGGCCACTATTGTTGCCTCACCATCACTACTGTCACTGCTACCAACCATTGCCGCTGCCGCCACCACCACTATTACAAATGGTTAATAATATTTAATAATTAAATAATATATATTACCAATATGTTGTATAAACATAATATTAAAATTTCATATTATACACAAATTTCATTTCATTCTATTATAACATTATTCATTAATTTTACAAAATAAAAAAATAAAAATAACTATTCTATTTTATTTCATTCTCACTCTTATTTTAATTTTATTTTTTTTTTATTTCTTTGTACCGAACATAGCCAATGTTAATAGCCATTTCTGTATGTTACGGTACGCTTATCCTTGCAGTCCCCATTAATTTACAAGGATCGTTGTACAACTACTTTTCAGCTCGTCTATAGTGAGTAGACGTTTTCAACATATGCACACTTTTTACATTGCAGCCTTCTTTCTCCTCTCCCTCTCCTTCCAGAAGGTTTTTGTTCTCCCGGGAACTTAAGGCAGACAACAGGGAGAAACTTACAATTCTTTTCTGTTCCCTGCCCCCATGGTTTTCCATCTACCTAATACACATTCTTGGTGATGCTTCAGCGGGTTCAAATGGCTTCCTGAACATTTCAGGTTTTCCTGGTCGGAGTGCATCCAGCCAACATTCATCTCTGCCAACTTACACAATGTATTTGCCACCACATCATTTGATTTGGTTCACTTGGGAAGTTTGATGCAAGTATTGAAGATGGAGTCTAAACAGTAGCTTTTGATCAATGTATGCTTGTTGATCGTCTCCGCAACCAAAGGTCCGATGATTATGACCGTGTTAACTCTTTTTGAAAGCAATCAAATCCTTCATCCTGTATTCCATAAAAAAAAACAGGCCATCTTTCCAGATTGTGATGCATATATGCATATCCGAAATACGGAAAACCACTGAGCATGTCAGAATCAGTACATCAAAAACAGTTTACAAGTGCTTTCTGTCAAGGTGGTCATTCAAGTAATGAATGGGACCAACTGGCAAGGAAAGAATTCAAGGCGAAATTTCTATAACATTTACAGGTTTAAATAATCCAATGAGTTGAGCTGAGTCACAATGTTAACAAAAATTTCACTTGAAAGGAGAAAGAAGAAAAAGATAAAAAAAAAACATCTGTGCAGTCAATTCAGTGAGGCAACTCAACAACCATCTAATGTCTGCTTATGTTGCTGCTAGAACTCTGATTTTCCTACCGTTAAAGCATGCCTGGCAAAAGTGAAAAGAGAAGATGGCCACTGACCTGAGAGATCAATGTTAACGTACCAAGCTAGCTTGGTGGTGGCCTTTATGTAAATCCAAACTCTTCGAAATTTGCTTTCTTCCCAAATCAGTCCTCTGTGAATGACTCCAATAGCTCGTACTAATCTTTCAGATGTCTTGAGCAGGTAACTAGGGTCTTTTACGAGAAAAAACTCTCAACTCTGAGATCCTCCCACCTTTTATTAAGAGGAAATCCGATTGGCTGATGATCTGAACTAACCATTAAACAGAAGGCTATACAATGTTTCTTCCTTGATTTTCTTTCCAAACAGATTAAGAAACCCATCACTACTTTCATTAAAGGCTTCTGTGGTGTTCGTCCAGATGGGATTGATGGAGAACTGAAGTTTGCAATATGGGAAAGACACAAATGGAAACCATCAAGGGCTGCTTCCAGTCCCAACTTCTGTTGATGTTGGAGGACCCGACTCTTCAGCTAGAGCTTCAAGCATGGTTACGACCTCAGTTGTATCATCTAAATAGTACTTGGCTTTACTTGGTTTCTGTCCAACAGTGCAAGCAAACACTGTCGTATTAGAGGAGAGGATACCACTATTCATTGCGTTGCCAATGATCTCAAACATGTCCTCATCAGATCTATCATCGCCAACACACAGTACAAAATCAGCCTGCCTTTCACTCTCGGCCATTGATGTGAAGATCTTCTCTGCAACTATGCCTTTACTCACACCCTAAAACCATAACCAGTAACAGATTCCACCATCAAATTGACAAAGCTATAATAACAGCCAAGCATAATATAAAAACTTCGATTACAAACAGAGCCAAAGGGTGAATAGCATTCATTTAAGGAAAGAGACGTGAAATTGCTGATTTGACTTTTATAGTTTTGTTGATATTCAAATTAAAAGGGGTTTATTAGGAGTATACATCATTTCATATTTATATAATCTAAATAAGGAAACTGTAAGATACATCGTCATTGCTTAGATCCTTCGTTATGAGGTGCCATCCCAGTAGCAAATTCTTTCCAATTTCTTCAGTATTCTTATGATCATGATCCTTCCTATCATTACTCAATCTATCTACCAGAATCCTCAAGAAGAACAGGATGCCATCTCTAATGATGTGCTAGTCCTTATTAGATGGACATTATATACTAAAAGACTTTCTCGGTTCTGTTTGTAAGAAGGAAGCATTGTACTCAACAGGTAAAGGTTTGAAAGGGAAGGAATGGAATCAAACTTCTAATTGTGCTCAACTCAATGAGGTCCTTCCTCATTCACGTAAGGTAATTGCACAGGAAGGCGCCACTCAACTGCCCTTCCATAGTTTCTAGGGCCTCCCGTTTTGTTTACTCCACTTCAAAGAAGAAGGGGCACGGAATAGGGACATTGAAAGTCTCTCCTGATCTTCTACCACTAGTTAATGATAGACCGGCTGAGGCCACCCCTTTGTTGGCCCAAAATGGAGAATTTCTATTTAGTAGTATAGAAGACAGTCATCCACAGGTTCTAAGAAATAAGGTTCTTGTTCATCTAAGAAAAACATATCAACATCATACCACTTTCGCAAGTGATAACTACAAAATTCTTGGATATTCATGCGAGTGAGGGCAGAGTATGTGAGAATAAATGTGCAAACAATATCATTTCTAAATGTGCGATCAGTTGTCAAGGAGTCTGCCAAAAGATAAGATGTGCTGCCGCCGCGGCGCCCCACAAACAAAAAAAAAAAAAAAAAAAACACCATTTTTTTTTGGGGGGGGGGGGGGGGGGGGGGGAACTAGAAAAGAAAACCAAGAAACTAGTTGTATGGAAGTTGATTTATATTTTTTTCAAATATTGAAATGAGAACAAGATGATCAGGAGAATGATTAGATTAACTGGAAATTCATTCATGAAGAAAATATCTAGAAACTAACAGTTAATATGAGAAAATGACACACCTGAGGTTTCACTTCTACAATGAACTGACCACTTTTGACTGCAACAGGTTCATTTGCCAGCACGCTTTCAAGATGGTCTAACATCTCCTTGGCCTGGCTGGATCCAAAACCTGGATCTGCATCCCGATGATGCCAAACCAATGCGCTCTCCTTCGTTTCAATAGAAGAACCATCAGTAGCTTCTGTATATAATTTCATTACAGGCTCAGCCATCTGTACCCACCCAAAATCAATGCCCTGGCCACAAATTTCCCATTCTTTATCTGCAGACCACCTGAGGTACAATGCAAGTAAGAGACGTAGACATTGTAAACAACGGCCAAAGACAAACGTGTAAAGAAATAACATACCTCATGAAGTATCCATGTTCGGCTGCAATACCAACTTTCTTGCATGGAGAAAACCACTTGCCTAAGCTATCCCTTCCACGTCCACTGACAACGAAAACAGTATTTTTAACATCACCACAGAGCGTGTTTATAAGTGATATGACCTCCTGACTGGGGGACTTGTTGACGGATGTTTGAGGCATCACAGTGCCATCATAATCTAACAATATGGCCCTATTTTTGGCTTTTGAATAAGCAGACACAATAGTGTCAATGGACAATTTTCTGAAATTGGGATCAAGTGCTACCACTCTGAAACCAAAGCTCAAACCAATCCCCCAACACCGTCGCCTGAAATGGTCTTTGCAAGTTCTCTCCAAATCTTGGAAGAAGCTTCTTGACCAGTAGGCTACATCATGTGAGCTAACATACCTGTAATGCTTCTCATGACGCAACTGCTTTTCAGCATCAGCCATTGAAATTGCCTCATTCAATGCTTCAGCAGTTGCTTCAACATTCCATGGGTTGATCCGTATAGCACCGCTTAGAGAAGGAGAACATCCAATGAACTCTGATACTACTAGCATGCTCTTCTTCGGCCCATTTGATTCTGAACTAGAATCAGAACTGGGTTTTCCCTGCCTGCATGCAACATACTCATATGGGGTAAGGTTCATACCATCCCTTACGGCTGTGACAACAACACACTCAGCAATGGTATAATATGCAGCTCGTTCACTGAGAGAAACTGGCCTATCAATGAAGACAATCGGTTCATAACCAGGCCGTCCAAAATTCTCATTAATTCTCTTGCAGCTTGCATGTATTTCAGTCTGTATTTCCTCAAGATCTTTCCCCCTCCCACGAGCAGGATTTGCAATCTGCACCAATACTGCCCTTCCCTGCCACTTTGGGTGCTGCTTGAGCATCTGTTCCATTGCCAAAAGTTTCAGATTGACACCTTTAAAGATGTCCATATCATCGACCCCAAGCAACACAGTTTTTCCTTCAAACTGTTGCTTGAGTTCTCCCATCCTCCACTCCTTATCTGCAAGTCTCAATACAGACTCTATTTGTCCCATGTGAATCCCAACTGGCATGATCTTTATTCCTACAGTTCTACCATAGTACTCCAACCCAATATAACCCCTTTTCGACAGGTACTCTAAACCCAGCATTCGACTACAACAAGAAAGGAAATGCCGAGCATAGTCAAAGGTGTGAAAACCTATAAGGTCTGAATTTAATAGTGCCTTGAGAATCTCTTCTCTCACGGGTAGAGTCCTATATATTTCTGATGAAGGAAATGGACTGTGGAGAAAGAACCCCATTCGCAACCGATTGAAACGCCTCCTCAAGAAGGTTGGCAGAACCATTAAATGATAATCATGAATCCAGACATAGTCGTCATCTGGGTTTATCACCTCGATCACCTTTTGTGAGAAAATCTTATTTGCTGCCACATATGCCTCCCACAAGGACCGATCAAAACGACCTCCATGACTCGCGGAAAAAGGAAGCATGTAATGGAAAAGGGGCCATAAATGCTGCTTGCAAAAGCCATGATAGAATTTTGCCAAAATGTCCGGTGGCAGAAAAGCTGGGACACACTTAAATCTCTCCAACAATAGCTGTGAAACATCATCTTGCTCGCTAGAATCTACCTCAAACCTCAAAGACCCAACATAAATAATCTCCATATCATCCGGCAAACCATCCTTAATGTGCAATAACAAAGAATCGTCATCCCAACTAAAACTCCACCCTTTATTATCCGGTCTACGCTTAGCTTTCACTGGAAGCTGATTAGCCACAATAATTACTCGATCTACAATGACTGACGACGGCACATCTGACGTCACACTACTAGCTTGATCATCGTCAAGCTCTGAAATTTCCCCTGGAACGGTCATTACCCGTGGAAGACGCTTCCTTTCACGCCCCATCACGGGGAAATTCCCTGATGCTAGATCTAATAGATTGGTATACGATCTGGACATCATTTTTACTACTTTCCACAAACAAACTCCTGCAAAATTTCTTCGAATCACAATCCAAACCAACCCCAAAATTGCTTTTTTTGTTAAACAAGAATAATTGTCCACGATCCGTAATGGGTATATCAAAATACACAAGATCAATAAACTGATTAAAAGCTTAAATTCACAGAAATTAATAGATCCATGTAATCAAACAGAAACCCATATGTTAAATCTAGTGAAAAAGATCCATTTTTTCAGTATAAGATCCATCAACACAACCAATACACACTGAAAATACATATATGTAATCTGCATATGAGATATTGAGGCAGAAACTTAAGTTATGATCAATATGTAAGTATATAAGCATGTATATGATCATCATCTACAGAGAAAAAGCAAGGAGAAAAATGGAAACTTGAAACTGACCTCTATCTGTAATGATTCAGATGCTGACCTTAATCAGGATCTGGAAGTCAAATTCAAAACAAATAAAGAATTTCTTGTTTTCAGTCAGAAAACAATCTAGGGTTTGGCAACTCCCTCTATCTCCCAATTCTCTGTGTCTGCCTTCTGCTCTTCCCTCTTTCTCTCTCTAAAAATCACCCCCTTCTCTCTACAATGCTTATTGGTTTTGAAAAAAACAAAATTTAGGAAATTAGAAAAAGAAAAAAAAAAAAGAGGACAGGATAAGGTCGCCCAACAGATACCCCAGTGGTGACAGCTGTCGCAAATGCGGTTTCTAGTCACGCGCTATTTTCTTGGTTCGAAACACGTGTCTTATGACCAACAAGTCCAGGTGTCATTGGATTTCACCTTTTAATCCAGTCCCTGCGACCTATTGCCCCTACTGTGGACCTCGCGGCCACGTGGGCCCACCAATCCTAAATTTTATCCAAGTTGACTGACACATCAAGTACTTTTTCCCATCGCCTAAATCGTTACGTTAGTCACTAGAATTACGACATGTCAGCAGCTTATTTAGCTGAGCCGCGTGGGTATAATTGATTGTAAGTGACGCACCTTTTCAGTGGTCCGCCATACAGAAGAATAGATCCGGGCTATGATTTTGGTGGGGCCGACGTTGCTGTCACCACGTGGCGTCCTCTGAGACAAAGTAACCGTATAAGGCGCGAAGATTGTTAATGAGCAAGGATGACCTGCCAGTTCCGACGTGTCATCAGTGACGTCAGGTTGATTTGAACACAATAGGACCGGAAGTTAGTCGGGTCAGTTTCGTTTAAGTTTAGCTTGAAATTTCAAAATATATTACAGCTTGGTAACGTTGTCAATTTTTTTTTTATTGTATGATTTTATTATGTGTTTTGTTATATATTTTTTATGATCTAGTGATCGGTATTTATGAATTATCATTGTGTTAATAGTATTAGACCAATATTTTGATAAGAGAGAAGACACCCATTTTAGTATTTTTAATTTTTTTTTTAAATTTTGTAAAAAACTAAAGAAAAAATTTAAAGAAATATTGTTTTTTTAATTTTAAAAAAATAAAAATAATAAACGTTACCAAACTAGGCCTTAACTTGTTTATATTTTCAATTGATCTCTAATAAACTTTAATTGAATCGATTACAAACTGAATTTTAGTAGCCTGCCTTTAGTGTATATAAGTTCAAGTCAAGTTTAGATAACTAAAGAACTCTAGTATGCATACGAATTTTATTGAGCCGAACAAAAGTTGAACTCGAATAATGTAATTGGTTTTATAGCTATGTAATTGTTGAGATATTGATTTGGAGTAATTTGAAGAAGATGTGGCAACTAATTGATTGATTTTAGATGATTAGAATAGATATTCATTTACTTGACGTTATTTTATTAATTTGTGATATAGGTTATCAAAGTAAAATAATATTACTGTTATATTCAATATTTTTTTGAATTGGAAAAAAAAAATAGAGAGATTGTTAGCACTCTTATTTTTAAGTATTACTTTTGTAATGATTTTTGCTTTTCATATATTAATGCGTTTATGCTTAAATATGAGGAGTAGTAGTTTGATGTTTCCATGCTGTTAAAAATTCGTCAAAAAGGGAGAGATTAGGTATGAAATGTCATTTTCATCCTTAATGTTTCGCATATGTACAGTGTGTGGGTAGGGAGGCTTCAGGTTTTGGATTGGGAAAAGGACAGAAGTGTGGGGGCAAAAATGTAAAATAATACGTTCCCAGGAAACTAAGAAATACCATAGCATTAAAAAAATTTAGAAACAAGAGTAGTGGAGCTGTCTTTCTTTGACTAATTCGATCTGTACCCTTTATCCAAGTCATTGCCACGCAAGTAGATAAGTGAGTTTGAACTTTGTTGAAGACTTTTAAGGCTATGGAGACAAAGTTTCTACATGTCGCATCCCAAGGTTACAGTACGTTTGGAATTTGTGGAAGTGTAAAGCGAAAGCCAAGCAAAGAAATTGTAAAATAAAAAATAAAAAGACAACGTAATTTTGTAAAAAAGAAAGCAGAAGGAAATCTTCCTTGTTTGAAATTCAAACAAAGAAAAAAAATAATATAGGAAAACAAAAATAAAGTGGTAAGAAAAATCATTTTATCTTATTTTTTCTTTGAATTTTTTTTTCTTTTTTCCTCCGTGACTATGAACCTAACAAAGAAAGAAAAAAAATATTAATTTTCTTTTTTTTCTTTTCTTTTTCTCAAATTCCAAATAGAATGTTAAGATGGACTTTCCTCATTCTTTCAACCCACATCTTTAACAGGAGATATTGTTGTTTATTTTCATATGATAATAACAACGATAAGTGTTATATATGCCTTGAGGATATAAATAATTAAATTACATCTATTTTTAATAATTTGAAATAAATTTAACATAGCGTCAGGACAGTTAAAAAAATTTTATAGTCAAATCTCACTTTCAATCTTAATGCTGCCTAATGTTGTAGAGTCATCCTTCCAATTTATAAATGTTGAAAGGAGATTTCATTCTACAAAATTGCCTCAATCCATAGAGTTTGTTCAACTTTGGGGTGGCAAGCTGACTAGGTTATAGTGCGACCTTACAAACAAAATAGTGAAATTAAAAATTTTAAATAATATTTGTTCTATTCTATAGTTCATAATAAAGAGTGAATCTACTATGTAGCTTCGTTGAGACTTGAGCATTACGGATTTCAAACATGAAAATAATTTTTTCACACATAGCGTAAGATTGCATACAGATGATCGATCACTACAAATCCAGTAGTGACAGGACTTTGTGCTTTTTTCTATAGTTCCATGATAGGAAAAAACATATGGTTTTAAAAAAAAATGTTAATAAAGCCTCAATAATCACTACCTTAGAGAGAGGAATGTTGTTGACAATTACCAAAATAAAATTTTAAAATATTTAATAAGATTTACCTATAATGGTGAAAACCACACAAGAACTTCTAGCAACAATATAAAAAACGAAAGAAAAAAACTTATAGCAACAAATTAAAATGAAACAACATACACTATAAAAGGAGAAAATAAATAACAGATACCTTAATTCTTGCTTTTGCTTTGCTTTGTTTGGATATTAAATTTGTGAAGTGAAAGTAAACGATAGGAAAAAAAGTAAATAGGTATTTTTCTAAATAAATTTATTATTTTGTTTGACTACTCAAAAAATTGAATGTGTACAAATAATTTTATTTTCCTGTTATTTTTCTTTCTCTTAACAAATTTAAGATTCAAATATAAATTTTTCATATTGCATTACAAAAAAAACCATCAATCAAAACATTAATGCAATGGCAAACCCGCAAACAAGAACCTTTTATCTCGTGATCGTCCCAATTTTCGAACCTATTACCTAGAAGCTTACCGTTAATAGTCAAGCGGAACTAAAGTCAAGTCCAAGGGCCTACACCTCCTGAATTTTGAAAATTTCTTTACGTCCTATAGATTTTTAAGTACTTACGAAATGATACTGTATTGTCACCCAAAATTCAAAAATATTTTTTTGACATTTCAAAATTCAAGAATTCACCTGGGTCCCCAACAAAATTTCTTGGTCTGGCACTGTTAATAGTCATGTATGTAAGAGTAAGAAAATGTAGTAAGTTCAATTAGTATGTACGGTGTTTCTTTTTTAATTTCAATTTAAAATGTTAAGAAAATGAAGTAATATGATTTTCAACATTTTATTTTATTTTATTTACTATCATGATTTTTTGGTCCAAAAAAGATAAAGCAGCTAACAATGCCGCCAACTCTCCAGGGCACAAGATTAAACCCTCCGTCGACCAGGAGCAACGTAGCTGTTGGATAAAATACTAACTGTGTTGTATAAAGTTTTCCATATAATCTGTAGCCACAATAAAATAAAATGAAACATAGTAATATTAATGTCATGTAATCATCATAAGGTGAAATCAACATCATTGAATAACGTGTGTGAAATAATGTAATATTATAGATTCAACAAGTCTTATATAATGAAATAATAAAAAATATGCGATGCATGGGAGATCAAGTCGAGTGTTAAACACTCTTGGCTTAAGACAGATTCGTCCCCCACACAGGTGCTCATGGGATGAACGGACGTTTATCTCCAGGATAAAATGATCACAATCTTGAATAAGTAGCACTACAATAATCAAGATTCAACGAATCAATCTTTTGATTTTACTCTCTCAATGTATGGAATGTATGCATCATGTATGATATAAAACAAAGAGGAATTTCTGTCTAATTCTACACAGAATTATGACATTTAATTCCACACAGAAACCTACAACGTTTCTGATAAAATCAACATGATATGAAATTGAATATACTGCATTTTCTACACAGAAACACTGCAGTTATTCTGTAGAATTTCAACACTGAAATTAACTACAAAACACAGAAGAAAGTGATAGAATTTCCACTGAAATTCATCACATAGAATATATAAAATCACGATCAGTAAAATAAGAAATTAACCGGATGAAACCTGGATAGAAATTCGATACGAATTTCTAAGGCAGAAACGAACACGAGAAATGTCGGATTGAACAGTCAGATTCTGTCTGGGAACAGTCGTCGGAATCTGGACAGTACGTCGCCGGAGATTCACCGCTGAAATCCGCCAGAGTCTGAGCACGTCGTCGGAGGCCGAGAAAGAGAGAGAGAGACGGAAAAACTCTATATTAGACGCTCTACTGTTCGGAGGGGGATTCTTTCTATATATAGAAAGAATCGCACCCCTTCGAAACGGTGCCAGCCAAACGCACCCTTAGGAAAGGACGCAACCGTTGGAATTTAAATTCTGAACCGGTTCGGTTCAACCCGGTTCACTCTAATATGGTTTAACCCGCGTCCAAAAATATTAAACCGGCCCAAGCTAATTTAATATTAATTAATTTAATCGCACTCGAGCCGGCCGGCCGGACGGACGGGCGGGCGGCGGCGGCGGCGCGCGCGCGTGTGGTTTATTGGGTCAACCCATGGGTTCCATAGGTCCTCCCCCTTTCACAAAAGTGGGGTGCCCCTTGGGGCCCAAACCTATCTTTAAACTTAGCCTTTATATGCCCATCACTTTTCCCATAGAAAATCAATGTGGGACAAGCCTTTAGTTCCACCCATAAACCATACTCATGGTACCTACTTTGGAGACCATTATCTCATTCAAACCTCCATGGATTTGAGCAAGTAAATGCTTGTTCTTCATCTCCTCATGGAGGAGAACACAAAGCATCTTGGACCCACTAAAACGGACATGTGAGTCCCACCTTAATAATGGCTCAAAGTTGGTGTTTACACCAAATATTCCAACAGTAACTCCCCACACTAACATGCTAAGTTGGCCAACAAAGTCTATGGGAGAGACTTGAATGAGGTTGCCGGAGCATCACCCACTGAACCAACATTGTTGGTTGACTTTCAACATTTTGTTTTCAATGGAATGCCCACGGTACTTATGCTTTTCGAACACAGTCGTGATTTTGTTTTTTTGTACTAAAGATAAGCATGCAAAGATAATGGAATTCATGGTAAGCATTTGCAGCAACTTTTAAGCTTTGATCTGATACAACATATGAACTTTTCCTTTAAAAGTTTAAATTGTACTTTCGCATGCAACAAACCCTCTTTCCCGTGCACATTCCACGGCATATTCCCTTCTTAGGACAGCTGCTGCAAGCTGCTTCAATCAAGTACTGAAGCCGAACGCATAACAATTATTCAGGAACCCATCAACCCATCATACACACACACACACATATATATATATATGTGTGTGTGTGTATGTTTGGGGTGAAAAGATTGACCAAGTTTTTAATCTAGTAGGTTCAATATCAATGTATCTCAATGACTTTTTGGTTTAGACAAAAATTTCCAATTCTGAATTAATGAACTAACGCCACATTTAGAGCTGTAGGGAAGTTTCCTTCCCTTAATGCATTATTGCACTTGCAAGGAGATTGATTCTCAAACTTATGACTAAAGAGAGCCATGTCTATATATATCATATCTACACCAAGATTAGTCATATTACCACAAAAGTGCCTCATTTCTACTCAGCAACTTACTCGTAGATGCTTGGGTTGTTCCTTTTGTTGGAAATCACTTGAAATTTTTCAAAATAATCTCACACTATATTTGGACTTTGAATTTGTGAAAGAAAGAAAAAAGAAAGAAAAAATATCGGAATAGAAAATAAAGTAAAAGATACTAAATTTCTTCCTTTTTTTCTGTTGGGTTAAAAATGAATATGTATAAGTTATTTCATTTTCATTTTATTTTGGTTTCTCTTGTCAAATCTAAGATCAAAGCATAGCATTAGAGTCCAAAAACATATTGGTCGATGGTCAAGTGTCTCTTAGCATTCCAAAGAGAGTTGTTAGTCTTCCTACATACGCTGCTAGTTAATTAGAGAGTTAATCAGTAAAAAATATTCACATTAGTCAATGGGTATGTTCCTAAAGATGTACTGGGATGAAGTCATTTTAAGAATCAACTTGATGGCTTGTGAGGTAAATTTAAAATTCAGTGAGGCTTCCGCTAAAAACCCAACATCCTCAAGCTTGGTTTGAAAATTTCAAAATATATTAAAACTTAGCTTGCTTATATTTTCAATTGATTTTTAATAAGCTTTAATTGAGTCAATCACAGGTTAAATTTATTTTAATTGAGTCGATCACAAGCTAAATTCTAGTAATCTGTTTTTAGTGTATATAAGTTTATCGAATAGAGTTTGAATTAAGTTTAAATAACTAACAAAGTTTAATATGCATATGAGTTTTTATTGAGTCGGACATGAGTTGAGCTCGAGTAATATAATTGGTTTTATAGCCATGTAATTGTTGATATGTTACATCAGTTGTGGAGTAATTTGAAGAAAATTTCACAACTAATTGTTTGATTTTAGGATAGATATTCACTTATTTGACATCATTTTATTAATTGGTGATAGCAAGTCATCAAAATAAAATAATATGACTCTTATATTTAATATTTTTTGGAATTGGAGGAAAAAAAAATCAAGTGGCAGTTAGAACTCTTATTTTTAAGTATTACTTTCATAATGATTTTTGCTTTTCCATATATTGAATTTGTCTATATGCTTAAATATGAGTAGCAGTTTGATGTTTCCATACTATTAAAAATTCCTCAAAAAGGGGGAAATTCGGTATGAAATGTCATTTTCATCCTTAATGTTTTGCATATGTACAGTGTGTGGGTAGGGAGGCTTCAGGTTTTGGATTGGGAAAAGGACAGAAGTGTGGGGGCAAATACGTAAAATACTATGTTCACTGGAAACCAATAAATACCATAGTATTAAAAAATTTAGAAACAAAAGTAGTTGAGTTGTCTTTGTTTGACTAATTCGTTCTGTAGCCTTTATCCAAGTCATTGCCACGTAAGTAGATAAATGAGTTTGTACTTTGTTGAAGACTTTTGAGGCTATGGAGACAAAAATTTCTACATGTCGCATCCCAATGTTACAGTCTGTTTGGAATTTGTGAAAGTGTGAAGCGAAAGCCAAGCAAAGAAATTGTAAAATAAATATAAAAAAAACGTAATTTTGTAAAAAAGAAAGTAGAAGGAAAACTTCCTTTGTTTGAAATTCAAATCCAAAAAATAATAGCCGAAAACAAAAAGAAAGTGATAAGGAAAATTACTTTATTTTATTTTTTTTTTAATTTTTTTTTCTCCGTGACTAAGAACCTAACAGAGAAAAGAAAAAAAAATATTATTTTTTTTCTTTCTCTTTTTTCTTTTCAAATTTTAAATAAAATGTTAAGATGGACTTTTCCCATTCTTTCAATCCACGTCTGTAACAAGGGATATTGTTGTTTGTTTTCATATGGCGATAACAACGATAAGTGTTATATGTGCATTGAGGATATAAATAATTAAATTACATCTATTTTTAATAATTTAAAATTATTTTAATATAGCGTCAGAACAGTGAAAAAATTTTATATTCAAATCTCACTGTCAATCTTAATGCTACCTAATGTTGTAGAGTCATCTATCCTTCCAATTTATAAATGTTGAAAGGAGATTTAATTCTACAAAATTGGCTCAATCCATAGAGTTTGTTCAACTTTAGGGTGGCAAGCTGAGTAGGATATAGTGTGACCTTACAAACAAAATAGTGAAATTAAAATTTTTAAATAATATTTGTTTTGTTCTCTAGTTCATAATAAAGAGTGAACCTATTATGTAGCTTCGTTGAGATTTGAATATTACGGGTTCAAAACACAAATAATTTTTTTACTCATAGGTAAGATTGTATACAGATGAGATGATCACTACAAACCCAGTAGTAACGGGATCTTGTGTTTTTTTATATAGTTCCATGATAGGAAAAAAAATTATGGTTTTAAAAAATGTTAACATAGCCTCAATAATGGAGAGTAGAATGTCGTTGACAATTACCAAAATAAAATTTTAAAACATTTAATAAGATTTATCTATAATGTTGAAAACCACACAAGAACTTCTAGCAACAATATCAAAAAGGAAAGAAAAAAACTTATAGCAACAAATTAAAACAAAACAATATATAGACACTATAAAAGGAGAAAATAAATAACAAATCCCTTAAGTCTTGTTTTTGTTTTGATTTGTTTGAATTTTGAATTTGTGAAATGAAAGTAAAAGATAGGAAAAAAAGTGAATAGGTATTTGTCTAAATAAATTTATTATTTTGTTTGACTACTCAAAAAATTGAATGTGTACAAATAATTTTATTTTTCTGTTATTTTTCTTTCTCTTGACAAATCTAAGATTCAAATATAGATTTTTCATATCGCATTACAAAAAAACTATCAATCAAAACACTAATGCAATGGCAAATCCTCAAACAAGAACCTTTTATCTCGTGATCGTCCCAATTTTCGAACCTATTACCTAGAAGCTTACCGTTAATAGTCAAGCGGAACTAAAGTCAAGTCCAAGGGGCTACACCTCCTGAATTTTAAAATTTTCTTTAGGTCCTTACGTATTTATGAAAAGATACTGTATTGTCACCCAAAATTCAAAAAATATTTTTTGACCTTTCAAAATTCAAGAATTCACCTAGGTTCCCAACAAAATTTCTTGATTTGCCACTGTTAGTAGTCATGTATGTAAGAGTAAGAAAATGTAGTAAGTTTAATTAGTATGTATGGTGTTTCGTTTTTTTGTTTTTTTTAATTTCAATTTAAAATGTTAAGAAAATGAAGTAATATGATTTTTAATATTTTTTTATTTTATTTACTATTATGATTTTTTGGTCCAAAAAAGATAAAGCAGTTAGCAATGCCGTCAACTCGCCAAGGCATAGGATTAAACCCTCTCATCAGGATTGTAGCTCTTCGCATTGACAAGTTAAGATAATCCCAACAAAAATTATAAGAGGGACTTGAACCCAAACTCATTGTCAAAGCTATCCAAGCTCCACCTACTAAACCAACATTGTTGGTTGATTTTCAACATTTTGTTTTTAATCGAATGCCCCCGGTACTTATGCTTTTTTAACACAGTCAAGATTTTGATTTTGATTTTTTGTACTAAAGATGAGCTTGCAAAGATAATGGAATTCATGGTAAGCATTTGCATCAACTTTTAAGCTTTGATCTGATACGACATATGAACTTTTCCTTTTAAAAGTTTAAAATGTACCCTCGCATGAAACAAACCCTCTTTCCCGTGCACACTCCTTGGCATATTCCCTTCTTAGGACAGCTTCAGCGAGCAGCTCCAATCAAGTACTGAAGCGGAAGGCATGACAATTATTCAGGAACCCATCAACACATGACCAGTTGCTTCTTATTAATCATCACTTTTCATCTAGCTAGTTTAGGGGTGGACATTCATAAATAAAATTTCTCATCAAGCCTAAAATTAAATTTTAAACTTGTTCAATTAAAAAAATTACATTTTTAAACCCGTCCAAGCCCATTCATTTAACATAAAATTTATTTAATATATACCTTTTTTTATACATAATATTGAATAACATAAAATTTAATTACATATAAATATAATATTAAAATATAAAACATATTATTTTATATATATTTTGGGCTAGGTCGAGTTTCAAAAATAATTTTCAAACTCATCTATTAAACTAATAGGGCCTAAAACATTTTTTTAAACCTTATAATTTATAGGCGGGCTTGAGGGAGCCTATCAAGCTCGAGGGCCCATAA
Organism: Euryodendron excelsum; assembly: GCA_033060915.1. Lineage (NCBI taxonomy): Eukaryota > Viridiplantae > Streptophyta > Magnoliopsida > Ericales > Pentaphylacaceae > Euryodendron > Euryodendron excelsum. Next base: position 23,532,038 of record CM065398.1, read on the forward strand.
TCACCCCTAAGCAAGGTTCATAATATATATATATATATATACATACATTTATATATATATATGTGTGTGTATGTATGTTTGGGGTGAAAAGATTGACCAAGTTTTCAATCTAGTAGGTTCAATATCAATGTATCTCAATGACTTTTTCGTTTAGACAAAATTTTCCAATTATGAATTAATGAACTAATGCCACATTTAGAGCTGTATGGGAGTTTCCTTCCCCTTAATCCATTATTGCACTTGCAAGGAGATTGATTCTCAAGCTTATGGCTCAAGAGAGCTATGTCTATTCATATCATATCTACACCAAGATTAGTCATACTACCACAAAAGTGCTTCATTTCTACTCAGCAAATTACTCACAGATGCTTGGGTTGTTCCTTTTGTTGGAGATAACTTGAAATTTTCTAAAATAATCTCATGCTATGTTTGCACTTTGGATTTGTGGAGGAAAGAAAAAGGGAAGAGAAAATATAGGAAAAGAAAATAAAGTAAAAGATGCTAAATTTCTTTCTTTTTTTTTTTTTTGTTGGGTTAAAAATGAATATGTATAAGTTATTTCATTTCCATTTTATTTTCTTTTCCTTGACAAATTCAAGATCAAAACATAGCATTAGAGTCCAGAAAAATATTGGTTAACGGTCAAGTGTCTCTTAGCATTCCAAAGAGAGTTGTTAGTCTTCCTATATATGCTGCTAGTTAATTAGAGAGTTAATCAGTGAAAAATATTCAGATTAGTCAATGGGTATGTTCCTAAAAGAGGTACTGGGATGGAGTCATTTTAAGAATCAACTTGCTGGTTTGTGAGGTAAATTTAAAATTCAGTGAAACTTCAGCTAAAATCCCAACATCCTTCTCCATAGTCTTCTGCTGAATCATAGAAGATTCAATCTCAATATTTTTGTCATCATGTAATTCCCAAACATTGGATTGTACAGTGGAACTAGAGAATCTATCCATGAATTTAGGAGGAGGATTCAAGAAATCCTTCTGACCCACCAAATGAAAGAGAAAAACAATAAACTTCAAGCATCAAACAAGAAAAACATAATGCACCTTAGAAAACAACAAAAACCACATAAGCCATGGGAGATTCTTCCAATGTTAATGTAGAATATTTCTAAGTTCAATCCAATCTCATTCTTCTAGGAGATAATTCTCCCATGCTAAGACTCTATCATCAAGATGTCTAGTAACCGAACAACAGTTCAAGTAGATTTGGCCACAGGAGTTCTAAGAAAATGGAAGAATACGTATCAATGGATCCCAATTTTTGGCGCGATTGCTGCAACCTCCATGGCATTTTCAGCCGGTGCAAACAATCTTCCAGCACCCGTATGAGTTTTTTCTGTCTACACAAATTCAAGCATTATAATTTATGTGATCCGAGCTTAATTTTGTATTGTGTTATATGATTCTGAAGATGGTTTGTTGTTAATTGGCAGTTCTCGACACCAGCAGGGTCAGGGCCGTTGACACTCTTACAGGCCTCAATAATGGCTTGTGTAATTTATGTTGCTGGGGCATGCAGCCTTTGCTAGCAACAGTACTGTTAATGCTTTATTCTCAGATGTATGGAAATAAAATCTCCTCTTTTCTTTGGAAATTCACCCAGCTCCTGGATAAAAAGAAGGAATTTTTATTCTTATTTTTTTGGCATAGAACAATGTTTGGTAAACGGTAGGAGCTAATGGAGTTTATATATTTTCTTGCAGTTCATTGCAGAGAAGCAGCCTAATGAAGGTTTCTTGATGTGGAGTATGGTAGTTGTTCTCATCACTGCAGGTAATTCATGAAAACTATATTATTATTATTACTGCACTTCATGTTCATTTTCCATAGATCTGTTTGGTTGCTAGGAAAATACTAAAAGGAAAAGAAATTTAGTAGAAATCTTACAAGAAGCAATCCATAATGTATCTTCATTACAAAATTACTTCGATTATGATTTGTTCTTCGTTGCTTTCTAATAAAGTCTGTTTTTGGGAATAGCACTCTGGCTTGTGATTGCAACCTGCTTGGAGCTACCAGTTTCGTCTCAGCAATCAACACAGGGTGCCCTGCTAGGAACCATGCTTGATACTGAAGGTTTTAGCTTCATGCCTTTGTGGAACAAGGTAATAAAATTGAAGTAGTTTCATTTTCTGACATTGGTCTCAGCTCAACAAGAAGTACTTGTTCATCTTCAACCAATGCAGAATGAAAATCACAATTTCAATGGTGGAGGACTCCTCTGGATTTTTCTCGAATGGACAGTAGCTCCATCCATCGCTTGCCTGTTTGCTTTTTGCCTCTTTACTCTCTTAAAACTCTCTCTCCTCCGGCACGAAAATGCAGAGAAGAGGATCCTCATTTTTCTCCCAATTTAGAATGGGATAGCTGCAGGATTGCTTTGCCTCTTTGTTGTCTATGAGGTACTTATGTTGCACTATCATTTGTACACTTCTCATTCAAGACTTGAGCAAGGATCACAATTTCATTTTATGTGGTGTTTCAATTAGCATGGAAATGGAAACGTTTCCAAAATATTTCAAAAATATTTTGGAAACATTGTAGAAGTGACAAATATTAATTCGCATTGACACAACTTATTATTTTGGTATACATTGTGTTTTGCTTTATTTCCCAATGTTTCAGTGTTTTTTTTGATGAAAACACTAAAATATCATTAATTCACTATTATTTTGTTTCGATTTCTTAAGAAACAAAAATATTTCAGTCGTTTTAACATAAATAAATAGAAAATTTGTTCATTGGACTTGAGGGTACCCCCTAGAGGTCATCCTAGCTTGCCAATATAAGTGTTTGCCAAACTCTACTATTCTTTTACTTACATGGAAAACCTGGACTTCAGGCTTTAGTGCAAGGCTAATTTACTTGACTGATATCTGGATTATTCTCTCGCTTTTGCATTATTGTACACAAGTTTACTCTCACTATTTTGTTTATTAAATGGCAGGTCTTACCAAATTTCGTAACTGTATATAATTGGGCTATTATAGTGGCTATTTCACTGGCCACCGTGATTGGAGCTTTGTTATCACTGGTAAATCAAGAATTTCATTTCAATTTTGTGCCAATCCAATAGTTTTTCCTTTCTTATTTTCTCATTCACCTTCTAATTTTCTGGGTATTTGGATCTTTGCAATTACAGGTTGTGGTAGTTCCTTTGGCTAGGAAAAGGTTTGATACTACCAGAAATTTGAAGACCATGAAGCAAAAAAATTCTCTGAAGCAACAATGTGTTGAAAGTTAAGATCAAACATGTGAAACATGTTAGAAAACCAGAATTAAAAGACACGAAATCTCAAATCATAAACATGAAAAGATTCTCATATAAACATTTTAGCAATATATAATTGAACAGAAACAAGAAAACGCAAACCAGCCGGAGCTCGTGTTCCACACGATATCCTTAAACTGAATTAGCCTCTCACCGTCGGTGCTTGAGTTATTGGGCTTTCGATTCCCAGGATACAGCGGCTTCTCAGTATTGGAGGTAGCACGGCCTCGTTCACCCGACGAACTTGACTGTGTTGTACACTCTCTCTACAAATGATTCGGAAATAAAGATGAAGTAGATAAGATGCTTGAGATAGAAATCGCTACACCAAGAAGAATGACCCTTGTATAGATGACATGGATGCACATGAAAAGCCACCAACATTTATGGAGTATTATGGAATTGAATATGCAAGTTACATTCTTTCATGATGAAATCCAAAAGTTACACTCTTTCATCTTCTAGCACATGGTGAAACTCCACAAGCCATTTTCATTCACACATGGTGGAATTCCAAAAGGCAATTGCATTCACACATGAAGATGGAAGATGATCAGGAACAGTTCGAAGAAGCCTTGAGAGACTTCATGCAGATGAGAGTCCTGGAGACAGTCTATGAAGAGGACGAGCGAAGCTGGGCTTCGCCAGAGAACACAATTGCAGAATCTGAACAAGCTCAGCCGGCTCCTCAGTCTCTTACCGGACAGCCAACTCCATTTGGGTCTACGCCTAACCATTTGGCGCCGTCGAGAAATTTTCAGAAGATTGGGAGAAGAAATGCTTAAGAGAATGCCTTTGATTTCATCAGAGGCTTAACAAAATCCACTTCTTTCCCTGTGAGTACCCTTTATATAAGCATTTGTTCAAAATCCAAGTTTTTGGTAATTAATTTTTATATTCTTATACTCTCATCAACAGGCCATTGAGTATGACAGACACACTCTAATTCGCCAAGCTCTAGCAGAGAAGTTCGATGACATGGAGGACTTCTTCGTTTTCCCACAACTTCTAGCTTCGTGCACCTTCGCGTAGGTTAATCTCATTTAATCAAACAAAAGAACCTCATTTACACTCATGCTTGAAATAGAGTATTTGATGAATTGACATACAGGCTTATACAATCTGCTAGCGAAGTTGCTGCCATTGTGAGCCCATTTGGAGCCATTGAAGATGTTTCCAGGCACAGATCAAAGTATTCTGCAAATGGGGAAGATGTGGTGAGTTTGAAGTGTTCTTTTGATCATTCACCGGTAGCTAGACTCAGTGATCTTGCTATGAATTCCATTATTTTTCCAGGGCAATTTCCCTGTCAGTTGGTGGTTTAGAGCAATTGGTGGGCTCAGTGCCTCAGTGGGATTCTTTCTGTGTGGGTGGCGGCTAACTCAATGCCTCGGAGGCAAGCTCACATATATCAGTAACTCTAGAGGGATGGTGTCACAGTTGTCCAGTGTTGCAACAATGATAATGGTGACTAGAATGAAGCTTCCAGTTTCAAGTGTCCATACCTTTGTTGGATCTCTAGTAGGAGTAGGTATTGCAGATGACTCTCAGGTAAAACTTCAATGGATGGATTATATCGACTTCTGAAACAGAATCTATATGTTTTTATGGTGAATAACATCTTTTTTACTTAACTTTGGTCATTGCAGAATGTGAATTGGAAGCTGCTAGTGAAGTTCCTATGTGGGTGGGTAATCACCTAGTGTTCTGCTGTTCAGTTGCTTATGGGATGTACTCCTTCACAATACTCTCCCCTGCCTATGTGGTGCCTTGATCTAATACCATCAGCCTAGCTATGCACTTTAGTTTGTTTACAATGCATCTTGTTTGAAGATTGCATTCTTTTATTACACACTTTCAGCAGATAGTTTCATATTTGTTCATTCAACTGCATATCTTTTGCCATCAGCTGTGCAAATTCTTGAAAATTTTACCCAAAAGCTAGATGATGGGGATTTTGGACAGAAATACTCCTTTTTTACAGATAACACGAACTCTCTCTCTCTCTCTCTCTATATATGTGTGTGTGTATCTCACTCCAAAAATATTACACATGATGCAACCATTGGCTAGCTATCTCACTCCAGTTTTCTTCTGAGTAGCTTCCTATGTGGGAAAAGAGCAAAAAAACAATAGCATAAAGTAAAATAAATTATTGAAAAGAATACATTTGGGCATTTTCTGAGAAATTAGACATATTGACTTCCATCATGTGAAAATTATTCAATCAAAGTTCTTCAATGAGAAGTGATCGAGAACTTAGAATTCACACCCAACAAATCCATTCCCATTTCTTGCAGCTTTTGAAGTTCAAACTAACCTAATCCCTGGCATTATCAAAACAGACCCTCTTCTTCATCATTAATAGCCTCTTCTTTCACATTTAGGTTGTGTTTGGATTAAGAATTTAGTAATAGAAAAAAAAAGCAAAAAAAAAAAATGGTGAGAAAAAAGAGAACAAAAATTTACTTTCATTTTGTTTTATTTTTCCTCTCTTTTTCCTTTCTTTTTACTTTTTTCTTGATAAATCTGGGTTCAAACACATCATTATGAAGTATGTGATCAGATCGATTTCAAAGTCCAAACATAGGCTTTAATTCATTCAGGCATCATGTAATATCTATGTTACTGGTCTAGTAAACTTAATCCGTGTTTTCATACCTCTATTGACTTGAAATTAAGGGTTTGACACTAACTGGTGGATTAGTACCTTTAGAAAAACATATAAAATGAATATATAAATTTGTAAAAATACCTTTGGAGATTGTTTGGATTTGTCACAATTCAACTAATCAATTTTGACCTTAGTCCTTTAATCCAATGCAAGTAATATTCATATGTCAAAAGTAGATATGCAAGTAATCACACGCAAGACAAGACATACAATATTTTAACATAAAAAACCCAAATTAGATAAGAAAACTACGAGACCTAATTTAGTTAACCAAACACTATCAATAAAGAATCAAAAGAGCTAACTTACAACTCAACCTTAAATACTTCTAATTCACTGGTGTCGAATCCACGCACTTGCGGGTGTGCTTTTTTTGTATTGATCAAATCTCACGATCACGTATCTATCCCTTGATATAATTCTTTAATACTTGATTGAGTGTCGAGCTTCATGACACCATTAAAATCCTCCAAGAGCTGAGCTCAAATCCACCATTGTCTTGAACTCTTCCAAGACATCAATCAATTAATGATGAAGGATACTTCAAATCCACTGGTGCAGAATTCACGCGTTTGCGGGTGTGCCTTTTTATTTATTTTTTTTGTATTGATTGAATCTCACGATAACGTATCTATCTCTCGATATGATTCTTCAATACTTAATTGAGTGTCGAGCTTCACGACATCTCTGGAATTCTCCAAGAGCTGAATCGAAATCCACCACCGTGTTGGACTCCAAGATATCAATCAATCAAGAATGAAGGTTGATCTTGCTAAGAATCTAGTTGAGGGCCTCACCTTTAGAATGATTTTCGCAGCAGCTCCGTTCTTATAAAAATCCTTTGAATCTAAAGTAATTGTACAATGATTCTTTTCAAGGTGTTTTGGTCTTCTTAGACTTGTATTTTGACCTTCTCATAGTGTAATATTTATGGAGGAGACAAACTAGAGTTTTTGGGCTTCCATAATGGTCAAAAAAAGCAAGCGGCGTGCTTCCCTAGGTTAGAAATCTCTAAAACCTCACAGTTGCGACATCCAGGGAGGTCTAACGAAGTCTTCTATAGAAATACACCCTTCACTGTTTCTTTCATCGACATGTATCGAGATTCATCGAGGTCTAGCGACATCCATCAACGTCTATCGAAATCCAAAATTAATTATTTTATGTATTATTCAAAACTTTCTTAGCAGGAGCTCGAATGAATAGATATTAAGAACATTCTAAATACTTGTGGTAGACATTCTAACATCTCCAATTACAAAAAAAATAATATGTCATGCAAATTTAGCCAATTACATGATGTTACACTTTTGGCACATTAGTTTCATTTTAAAAAAAAAAGGATTGAGAGACATCATTTCATGGATGGCATTTGGTAGTTTAAATATAAATTATTTTCACTAGTTATGTGACCTTCTGACTTTATACAACTTTCAAAATTAATCAATTTAATTGAAATTAAGTGGTTGAACCAAGAATTACATAAACACAGTCATGCGGTGGATGGATGTTCGAAGGCTGATGTTCATGAAAATCATTTCATTTTATTTCGGGTACAAGTTTTAAATGAATGACCTTTCAACTGACAATTCTTTGAAATGATTCATGGAAAGCACAAAATTCCAAGATTAATTGAAGGAAGGCTGGTGTAACTTCTCTAATTCACAATCCTTTTTTTTTATTTTATTATTCCTTTATCGAGTATTCAACAAACAAATTTCCAAAGTTTATGAAATGCCAATTCTGAATTTAGAATTGGGTGATTAGAAAAGGGATTTACCATGGAAAATATATGTCACTGCATGAAAATTACATTGTAGAAAACAAGCTCATACACCATTTGTCTAAGTGTAGATTCTGGGAGGAATAGAAAGCCAAACATGGGACAGGGCATGGGCTATATTCAATGTCATCAGTTTACAACAGACATCACAGCAACAACAACCAGCATCCATGTCATCTCTTTCCATCTTATTTATTTTCTGCGCTTTTTTTTTTTTCCAAAAATAATTTTCTAAAGTTTCCACTATTTCCTCAACAATAGTGATCCTAAGATCTGCATACACAAGTCAAAATTCAACAAAAAAAATGGTCCTTTTCTTCTTTTCATTATATTTTGTTTATTAGTTTAAAGTCCTAATCCAATACATTAACTTGCTCTCAATTTCCTCAGGGCCTGCCAAACAACCATGGCTGCCAGCAATCTCAAATTGCTTTCATCTACACCCTTATGATGATGACAAGTTTCATGTTGGAGATTTGAAGAATTGCCTAATACACGATGTGATGATTTTTTGGGCGGTCATTATTTCTCTTTAGTTACATGATGTTTATTTTTTATATTCACAAAATTCTTTCATTCTTTGTGTGTGTCTTTATGGTTCTAAATGATCAAAGAAAGGCTTATAATCAGGTTGTAATTTACGTATGAAGAGAGATCAATATATGGACAACAATGATGAATAATTCATTTTGTTGCTAATAACAAAATAAAGAATTTGAGATCATTTGCCCTTTCAGTTGTGCATGAGTCTACATTTATTTTATGTGCCCTTCTATCTCTATATCTTTACATTCATGCCTTGTGTTTAACAGGGTATATTGAACATAATTGAAGATGGAACTGGTAACTTTACCTACAGTTTCATTTCCTTTGTAATTCAAAACTCAGACTTTGCTTGCCATTGTTGCCACAAAAGGAAGTTAAGGAGCACAAACGGGAATGCATACACATTTAACCATGTTGCCATGCATGCAGTGGAAAGTTGTATATGGAATGCAGAGAATCCAAATACTGTATGGAATTGGCTATATGACCATTCATTCCTTTATTTTTCTTCTTAATCCTCTAGGATCACTTCAAGCATGATTCTTATTTATTATGAAAATGGCTACCTTACCTTCGCGTATCCATCCATTGTCTTCTTCTTCTTCTTCTTCTTCTTGTAATGAATATACGCTATAGGGGAAACCCTTCCATAACCCTGCCAACTTGATGAAGAGAGGATCCAACATTTCCAAATGTTTGGTACCACCATTAAGAGGGCTTTACCAACTATTCTACTTGGCATCTATTTACTTTTATGTCACTACGTAAATTGTGGATGGAGGAGGTTTCTACTTCCTTAGTCCCTCCAATTTCTCTTGAAACTGCTGAGAATTTGTAATGGCCTTTGGGCCTATTCCTATCTATAAAAAAAATTACAACACAGCATGGATAATTTGTATTCATCTGAGGCCAAGTTTTCCTACATGGTACATGCAGGATAATTTCATTAATACAGAAGCATCATATTACAAATACGCATTTTACTTACATAATGAAACAAATCCTTCAATATTACTTTCTGCTAAATGGATTTCTAGCCACTAGAAGAGGTTGGTAAAAGTCCTTTTTAGAGGCTCAATGTTTGTTGGAAGATAACAAAATAATGCAACCTAACATTTGCGCAAGGTTTTGAATTTTTGGTATGAAAAGAACACTGAAAACGAGTCCAACTTTGTCTCTAATGCTGTGTCATTAAATGTCTCAGATATTCTATCGTAAACACTCTAATGCGTTCATGACATTCTTCAGAAATTGTCTATTGCCTTTGTAATGGCATATTAGTCTCTCTACACCAAAATTTAGTTCTTCACGTTTTCCATGGACATTTATGTTATATATGCTTTTGACCTTTTTTTTTAACCGAAAGCAAAAGAAAAAGATAATAAAAAAGTCACAAGCTACTTCAATAGATTAGCTGATCCAAACTAGATTGCATTTTCTTATTGTCAAAAAATTACAAGTTTTAGGCCATGCGAGTGTACGGGATGTTTTCTATAATTATCTGGGTCTACTCTCTTTGTCTAGTGGTTTTTATATAAGAAACTGAATATAATGCTCTTTATAAATAATAGTTTGTTATTCCTTATACAACTTAGATGAATGAATTGTGTATTTCTTTATACATAGCAGTTAAATTTATATTAAATATCAGTACACATCTTAGTTCAATGAATTTCTGTTTGTTCATCTATATATATATGAACCATGAAAGTCTTTATAAAATACAAAATGAAACTAATAGAACGATTTAGAAAGATGAAAATTAACTATAAATAAGGCAACGAAGAAGGCGGCTATTTTAATAGTTGATTTTATTCAAAAGATGGAGTTATTTATGTACGCATATATGATTCTTTTTAATGAAGTATGAGTGTGGATTTATTAATTCTCTAGAGCTTAAGATTGAGACACATTTGTCAACAAATTAAGATTTGCTCATATTTTTTTCTTCGAAACTAAGGTAACCCTGTGATCCAAGCTCAAAAGTCAATATAGCCCACAAGATGTACCCCACATGGTGAATAGGGATAACTTAATTAATGCTTTTATTTTTACATTTTCAAGGGTCCCATGTTGCATTACTTAATTTTCTTGCAGATATGTATTGGTTTTTGTATAACTATATAAGATTATATATCAATTGCTTAATAATGTGATGTTAGTTTTCTCCAAACTTAAGAAAAATTCATTAATTCATGAATTTGGGCATGAAGTTTGCCTTTTCTTTTCTTTTTTTTTTTTGTTTTTGTTTTTTGATTAGTAAGAATTTTATTTTCAAAAAAATACGATAATACAAAAGAAGCTCAGGACACAACCCGGAGGCGCACAATCCTCAAAGAGGGGACAAATTTATATACTAAAATCTAGCCTAGCCCAAAAGATTCACTTACATCCCAAGTGATTAGAAGAAACAATGAAATTGGGTTTTTGAGAGATGTCACTCTATCTTGGATGACAAGTCTAAATTAGAACAAGTCAAATAGTTCTCAATTCAATGTATTTGAATTGCTTTAAGTGAGTTAGTTGGGAAACCTAGTACTAATTAATTTAATTCAATCAATTCAGAAATGGACTGGACCAGTGGGTTTGCTACAGGTTTTGATTTTCATTTGAACAAAATTTGCTTGCCAATGGTTGGTTTGTGGAGCCCTTTGTTGGTTTGAAGAGCAAAGCTACACTAACAAGAACTTCTTATCCTAATAATTAATTTGCAGGTTAATCTACTTATTCTTCGCATATATTTCTTTTCTTGGGAAAATTGGAATTCCTGATAGATGTTTATCTAGTTAAGCTTTGGTTTTTCAATCTTGGATTTTTTTTGGTTTAGGTTGCTAGGATTTGCAAAGGGAAACCAACAATATTGCTTTTCAAGTTTGAATGGGTTTTATCAGTATGTGCTATAATGGTGTTTGGATGTGGCTTTCTTTAGTAGTTTCTGATTTTTAAAAATTATGTTTGGATCTCTACTAAAAAAATTAGCTTTTTAAAACTAGTTTAAACTTAAAAAAAAAACTATTTAAAAAGTGATTTTTTAAAATTAGCTTAAGCTTATGAATTTTTTAAATAACAATCCAAACACCCCTTTATATGTACACATACATTTACATATATATATATATATATATATATCTTGATTACCCAATGCTAAATGTATTCAGTATATATAGAATTCGATCTCTTTGGCTAACAAACTGCATAATTAATTTCGCAATACCAAACAATACTTGAAAAAGATTTGTCACTGACAAGCCCTTGCGTGAACTTGAAGCTTGTTATTAATTAGCGGAAGCATGACTAGTTTTCCATGGTTGGTTGGACTTTGATTCCACTTCTAGTTCTGAAAGTTGGACTAATGTCTAGTCCAATCCATTCTGAAATGGCCGATGGAGATCATGAACATGGGATACGATAATTTTGTCTTGCTTAATTGCTGTTATTTTTGCAAATCTTACTAATCTCACTTTTTTGAAATCTTAATGATTTTGACGGTTACCAGATTTTGTCACCATTCTCCTACCATGACAAGTGACGAATCTTAGATTATTATTAATGGTGTCTCAAATGTGCTCAAATGTTTAATAGTCCATGTTGCCTTGTGGGTTGCACATTAGATTTCCAAATATCATTTTTATTGCCTAATTACAATTCTCATTTGGATCAGTTGACTATTTGGTGGCATGCATAAATTTCTTTGATTTTAGTGGAAAACATCTCTCTCATTAAGAACTGATTTTAAGAACAATCACAACCTTATATAACATGCATAGCAAAAGGTTGGCTGCAAAACTTGTGAGTTGTGATTATCGTAGTATATAATATATATACCATCCTACATTTTAGAGATAATTACATTTTATCTCATTTGGTTTGAACTAAAATTAAATAATCTTTTGTAGTTTAAAACTGAATACATAACCTCCAAATGGTTTCGATTTAATTGTAAGATGGGATGAAAGTCGTTCAATTTAATTGCGATTCTATCAGAAGGTATTTTTGTTATTTTATTTCTTTACAATAGAATATCAAAAATACGATTTTGTCTTTTTATGTCAAAATAAAAGGTTGTCATTTACAGGAACACCTTTGTCATCTCACTAAATATATGGATTACTATGTATGTATAAATTGCTTATATATATATATATATTATGTAAAAGAAATAACAAGATTGATACGACAAATTGCCACATGATATGTATCTAATTGCACATTGAACTAACTGTAGGTAGTGGTTAATTAAGTAACCGATGAGTGTTTAAGTTTGCCATTGCTCTTAACCAAGTAAAGAAGAGCTCAACAAAATCCATTATCGCTCGAATTACAGAGCTTAACAAATATGGGTCCCCTAATGAAAGCCATTAGTGGACTTTGTTTGGTCAATTTTGGACTTATTGCTGGAATAATTCCATTTTACAAGTATCGAAGAAGAATGCAATTAATATAGATGCCAAATATGTCACAATTATCTTTAATGGTGCTTTGAAAGTGTCATTGTAATTTTCAAATTCAACCTTTTAGCTTCAATAACACGCGATAGGACCGCGTAAAATGGTCTTAGTGAACAAATTCTTGCAAAAAGTGAAGCATTTGGTCTTTGTAGGTATGGTGTTATTGTATCCATCTTTGCAAAGGTAACCGACAATCAGCTAAGTGAGAGAGAATTTTTTCTCCGAAACACGTTTCATTAGATCATGGCCCAAAAGTCTGACCATGGAAATAAACAATATATCAGCCAATAGAAAACATAGAAATTATCTATGACAAAATAACTCGATATCTTAGGTCTGTGCCGCCCCGTCTCTATTGGTATGAGTATTGGGTAATATTACGGGTTTAGAAACATAGTGCAAAAATCCGTTCTAATCCGAACCTGTCTCATTTATAAATATATATTTATTTTTTTATATGCATATATTTTATTAAAATAAGATTATTATATTTTTTCTTTATTTTGTGATTTTATCATTGCTTTGTCTATAATGTATTTAAAAAATCACTAAAATAAAGAAAGGGGCGGGTCTATGGAGGGATTAAGCGGGGCAAGGCAAGTATGGAAAAAATGATTACTATGGCGGGCTGGCTGTTACCATTCCTATGCACCAGTAGCATATAGGTTAAAGAGTTAAACTCTAGGATGAACCGTTAACTTAATTGATACATGTGATTTGTTGGTGATTGCATATATAAAGCTTTACTCTGTTGAGGTGATTCCAATATAACCTGGACTGGAAGAGGTATTCATTACCCCAAAAATAAGAAACATACAAATTAATTAATTGACTACTATAACCTTTGCATGACACGTAATAACATGTCAATTATTTTTGTAAAATGAATGAATACAGCCTCACATGTTTCTCTAGTTAACTCTTGAAACATGTCTGTATAACAAGATTTACCAAATCAAAGAATCAAAACTATGAATGAAAAGAACAAAATAAATAAAAATGTCTTACAAGTCTGTAATCCTATAAACTCCTCAACTAAGCCTCCACCAGAAAAAGAGAGTTTTCTAAAATTGTGGAGAGAGAAAAAAAAAAACTATAAGCCAAAGAAAATATAGAAGAAAATTGATATGGAGAGTGTTAATGGCCGACTCCAGGGCTTGGCACAGACCGTAGAATCCTATCAATGGCGGCGAGGTGACGGGCGAAGAGCTTTTCGTCGACGATCATGGCATGACCCTTCTTGCTAGGTGAAGAAGGTGTCACGGTGCCTTTAGGAAGGGCACTCCGGTATAATCTGTCCTCCAAAGATGTTGCCCCTTTCTTGTTCTCTTGCATGGTTAGAAGTTTCCGGGCAGGTGAAGAAGACACGAATGAAGCAAATACCATGAATACCATGAACAACATCAGACTTGAGCGAGCCATATATAGAGATTGTAGCAATGCCGACAGAGAGATGTGAATGAGAGAGAGAGAGAGAGAGAGAGAGTAGAAGAGAATTTGTTGGAGAGGAGAAATGAATGGGTAGTGTTTTTGAGGTGGGTGGTGAGTACATATAGTCTATAGATAGGTTTAATGGAGCAGTATCCCGCGTGACGGCTACAGAGAGAAAGAGATAAGAACTTGGGGATCCAGTCAAAAGTTTGTGTTGGAATTGAATACAGAGAGAGAGAGAGAGTGTGTGCGTGTGTGTGTGTGTGTTTTTCTGTTTTTTTTAAGTAGGAATTGAGGTGAGCTCTAGTATTGGGAGTGCTTGAACCAGCTGACTACCAAGTTTGAGGTTTGATCTAACGAAATAAAAATTAAGTAAAGACATGTTAGGCAAGTTAAATATGATTAAGACACGTGTTAGTTAAACCCTATAAGTAAAATTTGAGGTTTTAAGTGGTTGGGAATTGGGATTCTCACAAAATCTATTTTTATATACATACATACACATATATATACTAACTTATATTCCAATTAACTTGCTGGGGGAAAAGACTAGAAATTCAGTGTGGGAGTGCCGCGTGGATGCTGAGTTAGGTGTCGGTGATGTGAACTATGCCGCCGGCCACTTTCCTCGGCAATTTCTCATGCAGTGCATCACAGCCCAAATATTGACCCTTAAAAGTCAAGGTTCGGCACAGCCTATACCCCACTGTGGCTTTTCTTGAAATTTCAATGGGTATCTACTTCATTTTCTGTGCAAAAAAGGTGAACGCAGGCCTCACCTGTAGATGAGCTATTAAGCTCACCTACCAATGAAATTTCAAGAGACCGTTTAATCTCTTCCTTATACCCTTGCCTGGTGCAACTAAAATGTAAAACCCAGATTTGTTAAATGATAGATTAAGTAGGGTAAGAGGTGGTTTTCAATTTTATTTTTCTAAAGCTATATATACATATATAGATATATATATGTATGTATGTATGTATGAGTTTAAACATACAATGCTATGGAATGAGTGTAGCAAAATGAGACTGCAAATTTTTTAACTGGTTCAAGCTTTAGTAATATATTTCTGGACTAATAAAAAAATAGTTAATTACATTTTGCACTTTATATTAAATTTTACTTCAGGATCTTAATTTTTATTTGTAACAATTAATTTTTTACATTTCTAATTTATTGTAATATAATTTTTTTTGGTTAAATTCCATTTTAAAATTGGATAAGAAATCTGTGTGTGACATGCACATGGCTTTTTTCAATGGATAAAGTTATAAAGTCCAACTCTTTTTGTTCTAAGACTCACACGTGTGTTGAATTGGACTTTGACATGAATTATAATTTGATTATATACATTACTTAATTGATTACACTTGTGATTTTAGAGTGATTTAATAGAGACTTGTGGTAAATTTTTATAGGAATGAGTTGAATTTTATATTTTTATCTCTTGAAAATACCATGTGCTTAACGCATGCAGATTTAAAAAAAAAAAAAAAGTAAGTTAGAGTTCCGGATAGTTCTTAGAATCGTTTTTTAAAATTTTCTCCTAAAATATCAAAAAAATTTTGTTTCCGTTCTGAAAGTAAGAGGAAACGAGTTTCTCTCACAAAAAGTTACCTAGTAAATACGGTCCAAACTGGTAGGATTTATTAGCAACAGATGCGTGGACCTCACATCCCTCAAACAAACACAGCCAAAGTCTATTGTTCCTATCTTTTTGACCATGGTTGTGAACATGCTACTAGGTTTGGTAGGTGTGGACTTGCACATTTTCCATGTACTTACTCAAATTTTAATTAGTAAAAGCTGAGCATACCATTATTCTCTGTATTAGTCAAGGTACATGTAAGTTGATCTAGATACTCATAACTAATTATTAAAAGAATAGATGCTAGCACCAGGCAAATGACACGCTATATTTCTTAGGCCCCACCACATTTGGTGGGCCCTTGCTAATGTGAAGGGTCACATCTGAGTGTTTACCACACACTTGTTGCTAGCACCAAAAAAAGAAAAATATTATATGTAATTCCGTTTCTCAATTATTTTCTCACTCTTAGACATAAGTATATAGCTCCTATATAAATTTATTAATGTGGATCTTATAATCTTATGTCTAAGAATGAGAAATGAAATTGTATATAATATTACTCCTAAAAAGAATTACGTAGGCAAGTTTCTTGTCCTACTATAACTTTGGCCTGGTTTTCTTAAATAATTAATCACTCACTAGCATTTACATTTAGCAGGTTGGACCAAATGCATTCAAGGGATTGTCCTCTAAAATTTTTCGTAAGTGATTGATTAAAAGCTATCTAATTCTATAAATGACAGTAAAAACTGGAGTTGAGCCAAATCCGAATTACTTATGCTCTCTTTGTAAAGTTTAAATGTAAATCCATGACAGTAATCAGATTAACAAACCTCCAAATCAAAATGATACACGAAGGAATATATAAGGCAAAAAAAGAGTTTGAAAAAGAACGTTTATTTTTACTTATCACATAATTTAACGTGTAAATCATCTGACATGTACCATAATAATGGATGAAGCTGGCAACACGCACTAGTAGTCCAGCAACTAGTGTGAACTCTAGAACAAACTGTAAATTTGTACGTTTTGAGTTGTCTTGGTTTAAGTCTCACTGACAACCAAGGCAGACCCTGAATTTTGTTTTGAGAGTGTCAAATCAGAAAATATAAATTTTCACCTACTATATTATAAATTTTCTTTGTATATTGGAAGCCCTCACTGACAGTTGATACTGTTGGGTTAGAACGCATTGGAAAACAATGAGGACTCCTATTACACTATACATTGTTTTTGATATTTCATTAAGTTGTGGCCTTAAAGTAGGATTTTAAATTGTAGGGTGTTGATAAAATAGATTTTTGCTGAGATATTATATATACACATTATATATGCAAGGGTTCTAGAAAAGCTGGGGGGTGTTCCAAGTTCAATCCTAGCTAGCCTGCGAGCTCGGAGAAATTATTTGATCTTCTTGCAGGATAACGAAGTCTTCCCCCTCGTCTCACAAAGACAAATGAATAATTTTTTCCTGAGTTCATACTTAGTAAGATTGAATTAGAACATGAACTTATCAGTACTTGTAATAACATCACAGAGGCCTGTAGAAGCAATGTAACATTGTTTAGGTCCACACATTCTATTCCTATAATCCCAGAGGTGAAATTTAGGACAACAAAAAGAAAATAGTATTCATATCCTGGTCGGAGAAATCTCATGCCATTTCATTGTCCAACACAACAGCATGCTGCATAACAAATCATGTCCAACAGCATTAGGAAAAATGCACCATTATTGTCCCTTTATTCAACTTCTTCCCTTTCTTCTTGTGGTTGTTGTTGTGTATATGTGTGTGTGTGTATATATATAATATGTTTGGAGCTTTTCATTGGTGGCTTTAAGAGAATTACAGAACAAAGAAAGATCAAGGGAAAGATATAGAATGAATTTATTTATTTATTTATTGTGGTACAATACGAGTCCCAACTTTAAGCACCTAGATGTCTATGAAAATAGTAATCATAATTACATTTCAACCACAAACTTAAGCGGCAAATTAGTACATTATTTTTCTGCTAAATGTCTGCGGTATTATCATATAAGTTAGACTAAAGTCCTCAATTTTGAAATGATTTTGGACCTGAGACTTAAAAGAATGATGGAATTCATCATTATTCTTCAGAAGAAGTGTTTTTTTATTTTTTTATTTTTTATGTTTTGGGCTAAGACAAGATGGAAACAGAAAGAAAAACAACTTAAGGACCTTCTGCCACAGTTTCCATGGAGATAATCTTCACCACTACGAGAGGGAGTTCCAAGGCACTTAAAGGTCCAGAAAATCTGGTTCTGGATGCCCATTCAGCCATCTCATTTGACGGGCGAAAGAATAGCAACTTGACTCTAGTGTGATCTACATAACTTAATAAATAAGCACCTAAAATCGCATTCAGAAGTTAACTATTAGAAAATCAAGAGATGATTAAAAGAAATACGAGTTTTGAACAAGGAGAAGAAACTGACTCAACGTTAAAAGGCTTATGGTCTTGGATAATTTGATTACATTTTGAAAATTTGATTGCTTGCATAGCACTTGTTTTTTGATCAATCAGTCAGCTAGCAGCAACTCTCAACATGATCCCTTCATACTAGTAATTTTTGATGCTTTCATCTCTGATTATCAGACCATTGCATCAACAGATTTAACTACTACAAGCATGTCAACTGTGATCATAATATAGTCGTTTCACACCCTATCCTTTGATTATTAAAAAATAAATCCCATGCTCGGAATGGGATTTTGTGTTGTATAGAGAAAGTCAACAACAACTCACAAATGGGATATCATAAAGTGAAGAAACAACTATCAAAGAAATCAACAAATCTGTAAAGAAACTTAAGATAATAGTACTAGTTGTGACTTCTGAAGACAAGTCCATATGGGTCTACTCTTCTCTACTATCATATTCTATTCCCAAGACCATTTGATAGGTTGTTGTGGGACCCTTTTACATATTCTTTCCATAATTTTAATCACCTCTCTTATAGCAGTGAGAAGGACACGAACAAGCAGATCTTATCACCTTAACAGGCCTTTTCCTCCTTCAATACAAACAATATATATATATATATATATGTTGGGTGGTCGACATTGATGACTTAAATTCATATACATGTTTATTTGGATAAGAATCACCTACAAGATGATGAAAAACTATAGACAAACGGGAGCGAAATCACCTTTTCGGGTGCTGAATTGTCCACATTGGAGGGCCAAGAGACAAGAAGTTGCTGGCTACATTGTCTACACAAGGGCATTGAATCATTCACCATGTCAACAGCTCAGGTATCTGCCTTGCAACATAAAGAATCCGTTGCCACAGCTGATAGTGTTCCTGTTGATATCTGATTATTAAGACAAAGTTTCAACAACAATAGAGAGTAGAGACATAGATACTACCACTACATGTGTGGAAAATGAGAGAAAGAAGGATGTTTATCTTCAGTCATATATTCAGATGTTGTTTAGATTTCATGATAAATATGTCAATTTGATTTATGTGAAGGAGAAGGAAAATGAACACTTTCTTGTTGAGGAGGGATTGGACATTGACTAAAGAAAGAAAATTCCATCCCAAACCTTTCTGAAGAAAGTAATTGATGCAATGCATTATGCAAGTAGATCAAGCAAATCAAGAGGTTGAGACCTAACCTATGATCAAATTTTTCTTTCAAGTTCTCTCTAATTGCATTGCTCGTAAGCAGTACCCCAACATGAAGAATTGCTTTAGCCACTTTGTAGTATAATGTAATTCATATCACAGTTAACACTTTTCCTCCAAGAACTCAAAGGGAGTATAATCCACAAAATAAGTTTGTAACTCTAAAATGGAAAGGAAATACATGAGTTTTAGATATTCAAAACAAACACGAAAGAGAAATCACTACTGACTGATTGGAGACGGTAAACTAAAACCATCACTGGAACAGGCAGTGCTTAGTGCAATCTAATGGCATAGCCAACTGCAGCTAAAATATATACCATAGAGGAATGCTATATATCATCATTTCTTTCAGTCTTATTATCACCGCTTTCCTGGCAAGATATTATTCTCCTTTATTTTTTCGTTATTAATTCTTTCCAAACAAGGAGCATATCACGAGTATCCAAGTAGGTGTCGACATAAATCAGTTAAAAAAACGGTGACATATAGTAATTTTGTATACCTTAATAGAGCAAGAACAACACATCAATCAAAATTAAGAAAGGTTTTGCAATATTGCAACCACAATGGATCCAGCCAAGCCTAAGCCGCCAATTAGCTACAATAAATAGCTGAGCATGTGTTTTGTTGCTGGGCTTCATCCACCATAGCCTTTATGAATCTAACTCATGCATTTCATAAGACATTTCCAAAGTGAAAGAAAACTCAGCAGCATACACTTGAATGATCACTTCCGCAACCACAATCCTAATGACACAGATCCCTCATTGCATTTTGTTATCTACACAGCAGAATTCCCCCAAAGTCTGTGTTGAACAATATTTCTGGTTCACAATATCAAGTACAGAACAAAACTTTTTTTTAGTCTTTGTTTAGTCAAATGCTTGCTTCAATTTATTTCTCAAACTTGGTTGCTAATGAGCCGAATATGTACGTGACAACAAAAGGAAGAAAAATAATAACCATGAATTTCCTTTGGAGAGTATGAATTTTCTTTTGTTTCATTCTCTCCCACATTATTTGCAGCGTAGTTTCCTAGAAAGTGCAATTTCAAGTATGTGTAATAGGCTTGTTGATTTGGCAGAGGCAGAGGAGGTGGGCTCATGACCATATATGCTACTGCTAAGAGCATATTGCATGACAAATTAGTCTGATACGATCTCAGCCAAAACCTAAAATTGATTCTAAACAATTTGAAGCAGTGCTACTATTCGAATTTGATTTCTAAGTCATCAAAAAAACATCAACATATTTATATCCACAATATAACAAAATATGGGGGATGACTATGATTAATCCCAGCATCAAAGAATGTGGACTGAATATCAAAGCATTTTTCCAAAGCATGATATCAGCCACGTCACAATGAATGATATGTTAAACAATGAGAATAGAAGATGTTGCAGTTTCATAGACCATAGCTCATCCAGGAAGCCCTATCTTCAACAATGCGTGGACCAGGACTAGAAGTTCACCAAGATCAGCTCAAATGAAATTTGAGTTCATTTTGTTGCAGAGATGAATCCACCTTGATTCACTATATATGAGTTTTTCAAAACACTCATGAACAAAAAAACAAACAAAAAAAAAAAAAAAACAATGTTTCAACACTTGGGGAATATACATGGACCTTGTAGCCCAAGACATAAACAGAGAGATTCAAACTCAATTCAGTGGACTTCACCTTAGATCTCCTGGTGATAAAAGAGTCGGCTAGAACAGTTAATGCTTGAAATTGAACTCTTACTCTTCTTGGAATTACCAGAAAAGGAGGTGAAAAGAGTAGAAAAGAAAAAAAAAGGATATAATGTGATAAGTTTCATATCAACTGCAACACATGAAGAAACAGTCATGATTATTGGAGAACTATGTCTCTATTATATGAACACATTTCCTTGTGGTTTAATCTAATGCAAATAACAATATGGATCTAGCAAAGGGAAAAAAGAGAGTAAATGATTGACAATGTAATTAACAAAAGATCCCAAATTAGGGGCAGTTAAGATGGAAATTGTCTTGCCTTTATTAGGGTAAGGCTAAAAAGAATTTGCTGCTGCAGGCATTACAGGGGACTCACACAATTGGGAACCCAAAGCAGTAGGCTTCACAGGAGATATCTCATTATAGGGGAGGTTGTAACTGATATTGGGTTCCAACTCCACAACACCCTCCAAAACCTTCACAACTAAAGACATCGGGGGCCTTTTTGTATAATCAATATTCAAACACCACATTCCAAGCCTTATCAGCTCAATAGCTTCTTCACTATGGCACTGCACATTTTCAGTTCGACAATCAACAATGTCAACCAGGCAATCCTCGAGGACCTTCTTTTCCAGAAGTCTTAGCAAATGAACATCTGAATCAGGCAGGGAGTAATCAAGGTTCCTTCTTCCACTAACAACTTCCAGCAAAACGATTCCAAAACTATAAATGTCAGCTTTCACAGTAATTCTTGAGTGCTGCCACTCTGGAGCTAGGTACCCTAAGGTTCCTCTTATGCCAGTCATGACTTGACTCTCACCTCTCTTGATCCATTTTGACATGCCAAAATCAGAAAGTTTGGCATTGAAGTCTT
Source organism: Euryodendron excelsum (assembly GCA_033060915.1). NCBI lineage: Eukaryota > Viridiplantae > Streptophyta > Magnoliopsida > Ericales > Pentaphylacaceae > Euryodendron > Euryodendron excelsum. The sequence goes on from CM065398.1 coordinate 23,554,035, forward strand.
CATCGAGAAGGATGTTATCTGGCTTAACATCTAAATGAGCAATCTTTTGTCTGCACTCCTCGTGAAGATAGGCTAAGCCTTTAGCTATGTCCAAACTGGAGTTGAGCCAAATCCGAATTACTTATGCTCTCTTTGTAAAGTTTAAATGTAAATCCATGACAGTAATCAGATTAACAAACCTCCAAATCAAAATGATACACGAAGGAATATATAAGGCAAAAAAAGAGTTTGAAAAAGAACGTTTATTTTTACTTATCACATAATTTAACGTGTAAATCATCTGACATGTACCATAATAATGGATGAAGCTGGCAACACGCACTAGTAGTCCAGCAACTAGTGTGAACTCTAGAACAAACTGTAAATTTGTACGTTTTGAGTTGTCTTGGTTTAAGTCTCACTGACAACCAAGGCAGACCCTGAATTTTGTTTTGAGAGTGTCAAATCAGAAAATATAAATTTTCACCTACTATATTATAAATTTTCTTTGTATATTGGAAGCCCTCACTGACAGTTGATACTGTTGGGTTAGAACGCATTGGAAAACAATGAGGACTCCTATTACACTATACATTGTTTTTGATATTTTATTAAGTTGCGGCCTTAAAGGAGGATTTTAATTTGTAGGGTGTTGACAAAATAGATTTTTGCCGAGATAGTATATATACACATTATATATGCAAGGGTTCTAGAAAAGCTGGGGGGGTGTTCCAAGTTCAATCCTAGCTAGCCTGCGAGCTCGGAGAAATTATTTGATCTTCTTGCAGGATAACGAAGCCTTACTGCTTGTCTCACAAAGAATGAATAACTTTCTCCTGAGCTCATACTTAGTAAGATTGAATTAGAACATGAACTTATCAGTACTTGTAATAACATCACAGAGGCCTGTAGAAGCAATGTAACATTGTTTAGGTCCACACATTCTATTCCTATAATCTCAGAGATGAATTTAGGACAACAAAAACAAAATAGTACTCATATCCTGGTCGGAGAAATCTCATGCCATTTCATTGTCCAACACAACAGCATGCTGCATAACAAATCATGTCCAACAGCATTAGGAAAAATGCGCCATTATTTTCCCGTTATTCAACTTCTTCCCTTTCTTGCTGTGGTTGTTGTTGTTGTGTATGTACATATATATAATGTTTGGAGCTTTTCATTGGTGGCTTTAAGAGAATTACAGAACAAAGAAAGATCAAGAGAAAGATATAAAATGAATTTATTTATTGTGGTACAATATGAGTCCCAACTTTAAGCACCAAGATGTCTATGAAAATAGTAATCATGGTATGCATTTCAACCACAAACTTAAGCAGCAAATTGGTACATTATTTTTCTGCTAAATGTCTGCGGTATTATTATATAAGTTAGACTAAAGTCCTCAATTTTGAAATGATGTTGGACCTGAGACTTAAAAGAATGATGGAATTCATCATTATTCTTCTGAAGCTTTTTTTTTTTTTTTTTTTTTTTTGGGGGGGGCTAAGACAAGATGGAATCAGAAAGAAAAACAATTTAAGGCCTTCTGTCACAGTTTCTATGGAGATAATCTTCACCACTGGGAGAGGGAGTTCTGAAGCACTTAAAGATCCAGAAAATCTGGTTCTGGATGCCCATCCAGCCATCTCATTTGACGGGCGAAAGAAAAGCAACTTAACTCTAGTGTGATCTACATAACTTAATAAATAAGCACCTAAACTCTCATTCAGAATTTAGCTATTAGAAAATCAAGAGATGATTAAAAGAAATACGAGTTTTGTACAAGGAGAAGAAACTGACTCAATGTTAAAAGGCTTATGGTCTTGGATAATTTGATTAAATTTTGAAAATTTGATTGCTTGTATAGCACTTGTTTTTTGATCAATCAGTCATCTAGCAGCAACTCTCAACATGATCCCTTCATACTAGTTCTGATGCTTTCATCTCTGATTATCAGACAATTGCATCAACAGATTTGATCATATTATAGTTGTTTCACACCCTATCCTTCGATTATTAAAAAATAAATCCCATGCTCGGAATGGGATTTTGTGTTGTATAGAGAAAGTCAATGACAACTCAAAAATGGGATATCATAAAGTGAAGAAACAACCATCAAAGAAATCAACAAATCTATAAAGAACCTTAAGATAATAGTACTAGTTGTGACTTCTGAAGACAAGTCCATATGGGTCTACTCTTCTCTACTATCATATTCTATTCCCAAGACCATTTGATAGGTTGTTGTGGGACCCTTTTACATATTCTTTCTATAATTTTAATCACCTCTCTTATGCAGTGAGAAGGACATGAACATACAAATCTTATCACCTTAACAGGCCTTTTCCCCCTTCAATACAAACAATATATATATGTTGGGTGGTCGACATTGATGACTTAAATTCATATACATGTTTATTTGGATAAGAATCGCCTACAAGATGATGAAAAACTATAGACAAACGGGAGCAAAATCACCTTTTCGGGTGTTGACTTTGCTGAATTGTCCACATTGGAGGGCTAAGAGACAAGAAGTTGCTGGCTACATTGTCTACACAAGGGCATTGAATCATTCACCATGTCAACAGCTCAGGTATCTGCCTTGCAACTTAAAGAATCCGTTGCCACAGCCAATGGTGTTCCTGTTGATATCTGATTATTAAGATAAAGTTTCAACAACAATAGAGAGTAGAGACAAAGATACTACCACTACATGTATGGAAAATGAGAGAAAGAAGGATGTTTATCTTCAGTCATATATTCCGATGTTGTTTAGATTTCATGATAAATATGTCATTTTGATTTATGTTAAGGAGAACGAAAATGAACATTGGTTGAGGCGGGATTGGACATTGACCAAAGAAAGAAAATTCCATCCCAAACCTTTCTGAAGAAAGTAATTCATGTAATGCATTATGCAAGTAGATCAAACAAATCAAGAGGTTGAGACCTAACCTATGATCAAATTTTTCTTTCAAGTTCTCTCTTATTGCATTGCTCGTAAGCAGTACCCAAACATGAAGAATTGCTTTAGCCACTTTCTAGTATAATGTAATTCATATCACAGTTAACACTTTTACTCCAAGAACTCAAAGGGAGTATAATCCACAAAATAAATTTGTAACTCTAAAATGGAAAGGAAATACATGAGTTTTAGATATTCAAAACAAACACGAAAGAGAAATCAATACTTATTGGTTGGAGAAGGTAAACTAAAACCATCTCTGGAACAGGCAGTGCTTAGTGCAATCTAATGACATAGCCAACTGCAGCTAAAATATATACCATAGAGGAATGCTATATATCATCATTTCTTTCAATCTTATTATCACAGCTTTCCTGGTAAGATATTATTCTCCTTTATTTTTTCATTATTAATTCTTTCCAAACAAGGAGCATATCATGAGTATCCAAGTAGGTGTCGACATAAACCAGTTAAAAAAACGGTGACATATAGTAATTTTGTATACCTTAATAAAGCAAGAACAACACATCAATGAAAATTAAGAAAGGTTTTGCAATACTGCAACCACAATGGATCCAGCCAAGCCTAAGCCGCCAATTGGCCACAATAAATAGCTGAGCATGTGTTTTGTTGCTGGGCTTGATCCACCATAGCCTTTATGAATCTAACTCATGCATTTCATAAGACATTTCCAAAGTGAAAGAAAACTCAGCAGCATACACTTGAATGATCACTTCTGTAACCACAATCCTAATGACAGAGATCCCTCATTGCATTTTGTTATCTACACAGCAGAATTCCCCGAAAGTCTGTGTTGAACAATATTTGTGATTCACAATATCAAGTACAGAACAAAACTTTTTTTTAGTCATTGTTTAGTCAAATGCTTGCTTGAATTTATTTCTCAAACTTGGTTGCTAATGAGCTGAATATGTATGTGAAAAAAAAAAAGGAAGAAAAATAATGACCCTGCATTTCCTTTGGAGAGTATGAATTTCCTTTTGTTTCATTCTGTCCCACATTATTTGCAGCGTAGTTTCCTAGAAAGTGCAATTTCAAGTATGTGTAATAGGCTTGTTGATTTGGCAGAGGCAGAGGAGGTGGGTTCATGACCATATATGCTACTGCTAAGTCATCAAAAAAACATCAACATATTTATAACCACAATATAACAAAATATTGCGGATGACTATGATTAATCCCAGCATCAAAGAATGTGGACTGAATATCAAAGCATTTTTCCAAAGCATGATATTAGTCACGTCACAATGAATGATATGTTAAACAATGAGAATAGAAGATGTTGCAGTTTCATAGACCATAGCTCATCCAGGAAGCCCTATCTTCAACAACACGTGGACCAGGACTAGAAGTTCACCAAGATCAGCTCAAATGAAATTTGAGCTCGTTTTGTTGCAGCGATGAATCCACCTTGATTCACTATACATGAGTTTTTCAAAACACTCATGAACAAAAAAACAAACAAACAAACAAAAAACAATGTTTCAACCCTTGGGGAATATACATGGACCTTGTAGCCCAAGACATAAACAGAGAGATTCCCACTCAATTCAGTGGACTTCACCTTAGATCTCCTGGTGATAAAAGAGTCGGCTAGAACAGTTAATGCTTGAAATTGAACTCTTAATCTTCTTGGAATTACCAGAAAAGGAGGTGAAAAGAGTAGAAAAGAAAAGAAAGGATATAATGTGATAAGCTTCATATCAATTGCAACACATGAAGAAACAGTCATGATTATTGGAGAACTATGTCTCTATTAAATGAACACATTTCCTTGTGGTTTAATCTAATGCAAATAACAATATGGATCTAGCAAAGGGAAAAAAGAGAGCAAATGATTGACAATTTAATTAACAAAAGATCCCAAATTAGGGGCAGTTAACATGGAAATTGTCTTGCCTTTATTAGGGTAAGGCTAAATAGACTTTTGCTGCTGCAGGCATTACAGGGGACTCACACAATTGGGAACCCAAAGCAGTAGGCTTCACAGGAGATATCTCATTATAGGGGAGGTTGTAACTGATATTGGGTTCCAACTCCACAACACCCTCCAAAACCTTCACAACTAAAGACATCGGGGGCCTTTTTGTATAATCAATATTCAAACACCACATTCCAAGCCTTATCAGCTCAATAGCTTCTGCAGTATGGCACTGCACATTTTCAGTTTGACAATCAACAATGTCAACCAGTCGATCCTCGAGGACCTTCTTTTCCAGAAGTCTTAGCAAATGAACATCTGAATCAGGCAGGGTGTAATCAAGGTTCCTTCTTCCGCTAACAACTTCCAGCAAAACAATTCCAAAACTATAAATGTCAGCTTTCACAGTAATTCTTGAGTGCTGCCACTCCGGAGCTAGGTAACCTAAGGTTCCTCTTATGCCGACTTGACTCTCACCTCTCTTGATCCATTTTGACATGCCAAAATCAGAAAGTTTGGCATTGAAGTCTTCATCAAGAAGGATGTTATCTTGCTTAACATCTAAATGAGCAATCTTTTGTCTGCACTCCTCGTGAAGATAGGCTAAGCCTTTAGCTATGTCCAAAACAATCTTTTTTCTCATTTTCCAGTCAATAGATGCATTTTTGTTCTCATGAAAAATCCATTTGTCTAACGATCCATTGCTCATATATTCATAAACTAACATTGTATGCCTTTTCTCAACACAAAAGCCAATTAGCCTCACCAAATTATTGTGATGAATGTTACCTACTGTTTCGACCTCTGCTAAAAATTCTTTTGTTCCCTGCCCAATATTTTCAAGCCGCTTTACTGCAACTAGTGTTCCATCCCCCAATTTACCTTTAAAAACCATTCCAAATCCTCCTCCTCCCAGCTTTTCTGAAAACTTCCCCGTGGCAATGCATAGTTCTCTGTAGGTGAATCTCAACAAAATTCTTGATACCCTCTCAAGACATTCTTGATCAACAAAATTCTTGACAGTTTCTCTCTTCTTTTGCAAGAGCAACAAGCACGCAACTGCAACGGCTAATATTAGCCCAGAAGCAAATAATAGAATTACCAGCTTTCTAGAACATACAGATGAAGGAAGAATTTGAACCTTGAGATGTGATGATGAATAGTACGAGATACTAGCCCTTGGGGTACCAGTGATTGAAAGAACCTCACAAAGCAAATAGCACTCGCCTTGTGAAGTGTTACTTTCAAACTTGAAGAAGGCCGCTTCACATGATGCTTCACTTGCACAGGCTTGCTTGCAGGTTTGCTCATCTTCTAAACCTGGGACAGCTGCATCAGGGTCAAAATAACTGAAATAGGAAAGGTTTCCAAAATTTACGAGTTTGTAGTCAGACGATGAATCCACAGATGGTGAGGAAGTGATATGGCGACAGCCAAGATTAGGAAACTGGCTATCTATAGCTGTAAAGTAATTCACTCGTTCAACTGCAGCCGGACATGTGCACTGCCCACCTCGACAAACCCCATACTTACCGCACTTGAGGGGAAACTGGCACTCATCCCATTCATCTAAGAACACATAAATTATAAACCACCCAGATCCAGGCTCCCATCCATAAATTCTGACTCCACCATCACTATCCAACTTCAACAACTGAGCAGTTCCAAAGTCGGGTGTGTGATAGGGAATTTCTAGCACACTATCAGGACCTTCAAAAAGAAACACAACTTGTCCCCTAAAAAAATTCACATATCTCAATGGAAGTGATGACATTGATTGAGGACCAAGTTTTAGATAACGGATTGGCCTGTCCTGTCCAGCAAATGCAGACAATGTGCCATGATCAATACTCAGGGAAAACAAGCCAGAGCTGGTACTGACAGAAGATATACTCGAAGTAAGCTGCTGCCCCTGCCTCAGTGTTTGCCCAATGAGAAGTGTGTCGGTAGGATGATCATAAGACTGCCACACAATACCATTGGATTGATCGAAGATCACCATGTTTCCAAGTTGAGTAATGCACATGCCAGAAACAGACTTGCCTGATGTCATGCTAGACCAGACCATGGCACCATTTTCATCTGATAAGACCAAATCTCCGTCATGAGATAATCTGAGAATTGCATTTTCTCCCACTGGACTGTCACGGTTTGCTGACCAAACTACTCTGGTTGCTTCTTCACAATTGTACCATCCTCAATCTCTAGAAAGACAATAGAGAGATGGCATGAATCTGCAGCTGAAGAATTGCGATAGAAGCAACATCCAAACGTATAACCTCCAGTTTCCCCATATCTACTTTCTGCAACTTCCAGAAGTATAAACCGTGCTGTTGAACCATCTGAGAAACGTACTGCTTGAGAAAGGGATTCATTGTTGTTTCTCCAAATTGCTGAATTGTTGCCTGAGAGAAAGAATGTTGAAGCTAGAGCAGATGCAAACCAAAAGTAAGAGCTTATGACTGCAATTAATAGAAAGGAGTCCCCATTGGCCATGGATGGGTAAAAGAGATTACAACAGAGAGACGTTCTTTGAAAACATATGTATATAGGGTGGTGATGCTCCTAGCTAAATACTCCCACTACAGCATATTTATAAATTCAATGTTCTCCCCATTGCACATTTTACCAGAGCTGGTGTTTTTGATAAGAATATTTTAACTTGTTTCTTTTCATGAACATAGACAACTCAGTCCAATTTGGATATCCTTCTGGAATGTCTCCAAATAATTAAATGAACTCAATAATATGATCATAAACAAACAAAAAGATCCTAAATTCTTAGTTGTTTAGACTTTGGTAAAATAGAAGTACCATTTAAGATTTGTCAGTATGCAAAAGACATAATTCTAAAGTCATTGTCATGGCTGATTTCCATGGAGGAGCCTTTACCACCAAGCTTTAAGAAATTAGGCAATCTTCAGGTTCAAAATTAAGTGGGCAGTACAAACAAAAGTTTCGGGCTCCTAGTGGACAGCATGATCGCAACACATAATTATTAAGCATTGATATGGTTGCTCAAAAATAGTTTTTTCATACTTTGAGTGAATTGTGAAAAGCATATACATTGATGGTATGGTTAAATATTACCTTCTCGTTGATAAAACATATGGGATCAACAAACATGTTGCTAACCAAATCTAAAGAAGTATGCTCTATCTAGGTGAAGAACCTATAGTGCCAGATGGAGCTTTGCTCCTTTCACCATTAAGCTTGTCAATATGTGCTTATTTCATCTCATGCTGGCTTGATAGTTATAGCATCCTCCGTATCGATTATTTAATACCTCTTAAAAATTTTATCAAAATTTAATTAAATTTTGTCTTACATTTCCAAAAGTCCTCCAAATGAACTATCTTGAAACACAACAAACAAAACAAACATCTCACAAACTAAATATGATATATTACTTATATATATATATATATATATAAGGAACGATGACCTCGTATTTGAGTAGATATCATCAACTTTCTTTCTTTCTTTTTTGTTCTGAAGTCTCGTCCTTTATAAGATTTTTTCAATTTTTCTTGTTCGTTTTTACTAGATTGTTCCTTTGTTTGTTAAATGACTATTTACGGACAAAAATTCATTTCGTGTAATTTCGAGGAAACAAGAAATTGATCGAATGCTTTCATTTTGATATTAGTCCTATAATAGATGATTTTATGATTGATTTTTGAATGCTATGTAAAATACAATTCAAATCAAGCACAACTAATTCAAGTTCATCTTGGGAAAAAAACAGAAATAAAGAAAACATATTCTACTAGAACACAAGTCAATTTGCTGTTGTAAATTTAATCAAGCATGATTTACATATTAAAAGAAAGTACATAAAGAACAGTCAGAAGGTATAGACATATATATATATACACACGCACACATGCATATAACAGTTGAGGGTAGTGCAAAGATGATTGAAAGAATATGTTAACGTTATAGGCCAAGAGAATCTGATTGGGTGTGGTGAACCTTATTTGGACAAACAAGAGTGGAGATATATACATATCTATGATATATATATATAGGAGGTGAAACTGCAATATGTATGTCTGTTCAGCTGGTTCAAGGGTTCAGTTCCCTCCATTTTCCTCCAAAGTTTTTTTTGGGTTTTCTGATTTGATTGAGAGAACAGCTCTCGGCGTGGATAGTTTGGGCAACCCACCTATCCTCCCAGGCCAATGGGCTCGCTTGGGCCATAAATATCCATGGTATGGCCCACTAGGTAATTTGCTCTTCGGTTCTTTTTTTTTATTTTTTTATTTTGTTTGGGTTCATCCAAAATAATTACAAGTAGGGCCGAAACCCAGAAGAATATCTTGGGGTTTAAACTCCTAACCTCTTTTTAAAAAAAAATCTCTTAAATAGAGACCAAAAATTCTGACCAACTGAATTAGTCTCAATTGGTTACTTGGTTCTTCAGCTCCATCTTCTTTAAAGGATCTTCCTAATATTAGGCATAATTTGTCTAATTGTACACAATGTTAAAAAATATTTTTTATAATTTTCAACACTTTATACTACTAAATAAAATATGCTTAATATGAACCTTTTATGTTGTGTTTAGATTAAGAATTTTGTGATAAAAAAAAATGAGAAAAATATTTTATTTTTTTTTTCCTCACCTTTTTCTTTTCCATTATTTTTCTCTCGATGAATCCAAGTTCCAAATACCGCATAATAAGAATTTTCCAGAGGAAATGTAGACAAGCTGTGCAGATCTAGGGGCTTATTTGGACGGAAAACTATTGGGGTTACAATTAATGCTATGGTGTATCGGCAAGAGATATTTTGCAGCAACTATAGTTTTGTTAGAGTTTGGTTATTTTCAAGCGGAAAACAATAATATTACACAAACAAAATTTTTGTATAGAATTTTTATTCCCAATAATGTGTCTATTTGTAGTTGTTTTATTTCAAACCAAATACCTACCATTTTAGTTCATATTTTTTAAAATGTCACTGCAGCGTTATTCTAGTAGAGTTTTCTGTAAGAATATAATTTTTATACAGAATCCTATAACAAAATGATGTGACATTATTATTTTTCTAATTAAAAATCATATTGATAGATACTTTGATGATAGATCTTAATTCAACCATAGAACCCAAATTCTCTATGATTTTATATTTTTATAGCATTACTCATTTTTAATTGAACACCTGCTTCATGAGGTTGCCATTCATAAAGAATTGGTGTTGATCTTCTTTGAAAATTATGATTGTTTAATATGCTCATAGTAAAATCTCCAAATCAACAAGATTAATGAATATCTTGGACATTTGGGCATGACTATAAAGCAATACACCTAGGCATTTGCTATTATTATGCAACTCTTGGTTACAACAAGGGTGTAACCAAGATTTTTATTTGGGTGCCGAAACTTATTATATTTTAAGTTTTATTTGCATAAATTTCTAAGTTTAAGTATGGGTATGAGAAAGATATTGGAATGCAAAACTAGATTTTTACACACAAAAATTAAACCAATTTTTATTTAACCAAAGCAAAATACAAAAACAAATCAATTTTTTTAATACATTTCAACTCAACTGTTTATTAAAGTAAAACTTGACATTCTTTAAAATCTCAATAAAGATCTATGATTAATTTTATACTAAATTTTCAGAAAATTTTGATTTCTATGTATATATTTGTGTTCGTTCTTTAAAACTTATTTTAACTACTATACATAATATGCAAATACTAACATGTGCATAAGCATGCAAAACAGATTTTTATAAAATAAAATTTTTTGAAAAAAATAGGAGTATATATTTGTGTCCATATGCTTCTATTTAATGGGTAACGCTCACTTGTTGGATTATGTTTGAAGTCCCATTCATTATTGAATTTATTGAGTTAGGCCGTATAGTAAACAATGGGTAGGCCCGATGGTTTACCATATAAACTTTTATATATATATATATATATATATTTAAGAGGTTAGAGTTTTTAAAAAAGGTTTGAATTGTGGAGGTGCTTACAGAAATTTTATTGAGTTATGATAGATAGTAAAGAAATGGGTAGGAGGGAGTCACAGTCTATTATACAACAATTTTTTTTTTTTTTATATATTTATTGAGTTAGAGCTTTAAAGAAGGTTTTAAATTGGGGGCACCAACATAATAGACTTTGTCAAGACATTACACATATATATACTATATATAGTAGAGTTATACAAAACCATAGCACCCCTCCCATTATATGTGAGTCCTCCTTGGTTACAACATGAATGTCTTAAGTGGTCGGCTAGCCTTTATGCTAAACATGTAATATCAAGTTCAATTCGTCATGTATCACCACATACCCGGTCATTATTTAAATAATGTATAAATTTTACTTGATTTATGTGGACAATAATTTTGCACAAGCTCAAAAACATAGTCAAATCAAAGTTTGAACATTGCACTGCTTCACTTTGGCAGAGTTGCAGATCTCTCCATGAATTTATTTTGGTTTCAGAGCATGTACCCGATAAAATGTGAGTTCACCATCCTGTAGTTTGGGTCATATTCAATCTTTGTACAAACTTGGGGAAAGGTGAAATAGTAATGTGAGGTTGGGAAACCCCTCTTGCTGCAATATTTGGAAATGGGAAAGTTTCACAGTAGTGTGAGAGGTTTTTATGGCACGGGTACGTGTACTATTTCACCCCTTGGACCGAAAAAAGATAAAAAAATTTGATCATTGGATAAAAATTTTAAAAAAATAATATTACTGGAGAAAAAAATAACTATCTCAAATGTAAGTCACAGTTGATTTAAATAGTAATTATGCTCTCACGGAGTGGCAAATCCCTTAAGAGGTTACCATAGAGGTTCCCTTCAAAATTTGGCAGAGAAAAAGAGGGCACGTGAAACATAACATTTAACCCCAATTCACCTAGTTATACTACAAAAACATACATGATTTTTTGAAACCCAAGGTACAATTGGATGCAAACATTTGAATGAATCAGAGCTGCAATAAGTACCGGTCACAGAAGAGGGCGATTCAGTGTATTCATTCAGATGCCAAACCAATGTTTTTTTTTTTATACTTCGGAATAAAACAGACAGAGAAAGAAAAAAAAGACAAAAAAAAAAGAAAAAAGACTGGGCTACTCCCTAATAAAAGTCATTCCCACCATATCTCCCACCAAAAGAGATCACAGATCATCTGGTGGGTCTTCTAAAAGAACAAGACGCTCATTCTGGTCAGCTCCCATTTTAACTAGTTTATCAGCATAATTATTTCCTTCTCTTAGAGTGTGTCTGAGTGTACTTCTGCATCTCTTCAATAAAAATCTGGAGTCTTCTATTAGAGCTCTTTGTGAAAAACTCTAGACATCTCCTTCTTGTATGAGTATTAGAGCTGCTTCCGAGTCTGTTTCCACTTCCACCTCATAGATCCCTTTATCGAACATGATTGTTAGGCCTCTATATATGCCCCATAATTCAACTTCAGTACTGTTGCAATCATCAGGTTTTCCAATAAATCCGTGAAACTATCTTCCACCTTCATCTCGAAACAAACCTCCAAATCCTGCAGTTTAGGATTTCGTTTTGAACTTCCATCTGTATTTAATTTAATTTAATTTTTCCTGCAAGGGGAGGAAACCATCTTATAAGTTTAGCATTATTCAGACCATTGGTCTCAGTGGAGAAAAGAAAAGCTTCAACTATGTCATTTCTGTACTGGCTGGCTTTCCTAATACATTCAAAAGTGCTAATATTCTTATTTTCAAAAACTTCTAGATTTCTGTCTTTCCAAATCTGCCACAGGATTGTGATGAAAAAACTACTCTAGGGCATATCCTCATATTTATCATTATTTTTTTTCAAGTTATTTCCTAACCAGTCCAAAAATGGCTTTCCTTTCTCTTGAGAATACCAATGGCAACCCTTAATAGTAGTCCAAACATGCTTAGCTTTGAAACATTCTCTAAATAGATGGTTTATGATTTCAATGTAGGTTTTGCATTTGGGGCACATATCATTGGTATCCATGCCCCTAATCACTCTCATTTGATTAATAAGCAGCTTATCATGCATGATTTTCCAAATGAAAAGTTTGAGTTTTTGGGGGGTCTTTAGTTTCCATATCCAATTCCAGTTTAATTGACCCTGGTCTTGGTCAACAAGTAAATCATATGCTGAAGTTATAGAAAACTTATCATTCAAAGCTCCAATCCACCTAGGATTATTATTGAAAGAGACAAACCTAGCAAGGCTTATCTTTTAAATATTATCCATATCAGTGGGTGAAAGATAATTTTGTATAGAATTGAGGTCCCAAGTATCTTCTCCACTAATTATGCTGTTAATCTTAGTGTCCTCCATAGAATGAGGGTTTGGTGAAGATTCTGCAAGAGCTTTCTCCCCACACCACCATTTAGTTCCTTTCCCACCACCCATTTAGTTCCTTTTTTTTATCAAGTCTCTACTCTGAATAATGCTTTTCCAGGTGTGAGAAGCCCTCCTCTTCGAAGGCCATTGAAAGAAAGAACGGTTTGTCAAATACTTGTTTTTTTAGAATTTTGGTCCAGAGAGAATCTTTCCCATTGGTTATTTGCCAACCCAGTTTTGTTATCATAGCAGAGTTTTGGTCCTTGGCCTTTCTAATTCCTAAACCTTCCTGATTTTTTCTCTTGCACACAGTGTCCCAGTTGACCAGGTGCATATGTTTTTTTTTCCTCCCCATCTCTCCAAAGAAAATTTCTGTTGAGTTTGTCAATCTCTACAGTGATGTTTCTAGGAAGGATAGAGGTCTGCATGGAATATGTAGGTATAGCTGAAGAAATAGCTTGGACTAAGGTAGCTCTTTCTGCAAGGGAAAGCATAGAGGCTTTCTAGCCTTTAAGCCTATTCTAAATTTTCTCAAGGATATAACTATAGTGGTTCTTATTAACTCTTTTGTGAAAGAGGGGGACACCTAGGTACTTACCTAAGTCTTGGGTAATAGAAATCCCACTTTGGATGCTGAGGGCAGTGGGTTTGTTTCTAGGAATATTGGGAGACAAACAATTTAGATTTCTAGAGGTTCACTTTTTGGCCAGAGAGATCACAGAATTCAGCAAGGACCTCTTTAATAGCATTACAATTACTTGAATCAACCTTAGCAAATGGAAGAAGATCATCAGCAAAGAAAAGGTGGGAAACAAATGGCCCTTCCCTAGAGGCTTTGAGGCCTTCCCAATTACCATCATAAACACATTGGTTAATAAGCATTGATAATCTTTCCATGCATAAGACAAACAGATAAGGGGATAGGGGGTCTCCCTGTCTTAAGCCCCTTTCAGGGGTGAATTCAGGGAGGCATTCCCCATTCCACAATATAGAGATGCTCACAGAAGATACACAATACATGATCATGTCAATCCAGTTCTAATTCAAATTGAAAACTTCAAGGGTGTTATTCCCTTATGTTTGTTGCATGTAAAAGTTGCATTTCAGTGGTAGGGACCCACTAGTTTTTGGGTATTGGCTGTGATTTTAGGGAGAAAAAAATTTAGTATTCAGATAGTACCAACTGCATAGAATTCTACATATTAAATTAAAATATGAAGTATTTTATTATATTAATAACATAAATTTATAATTAATGGAGAGATTTCTAATGCAGTTAATGACACATGACAGAGATATCTTATTATATTAACAACATAAATTTATAATTAATGAAGAGATTTCTGATGCAGTTAATGACACATGGCAAAATATGGTATTCATAAGTACAAAAGAATCTCATACTACTTTACATCTATCTTTTTTTTTCCGCATTTGGGCAGATTGATTCTTTTTGAAATTAACCTCCTTCACATGATAAACTTGAACATTCATATGAAGAAGCATGAAATTTTCAGAACTCCAAAAAAAAAAAAAAAAATCCAATGAGCTTTTCCATGTACATTTATGTCTTATTGTATGGATAAAAGCACGGGACACAAGGCTCCTGCCACTGCACAATCTTGGAAGGGTTAGATATACACAACATTACTCACTCAAGTAGAAAAAAAGGCTGAAACAACCTTGCAAATGAGCAATCTTACGGCTTTGCAAAGCTACTCTCTATTTTTTTTGTGTTACAGGACGTTCAAACCTTTGGCTGACTCTCTCTTGAGCTCATGCAGAGTCATCGTCCATATAAATAACGTAAATTTCATACATGGTATGAATGATGGCTAGCCACAAGGGAGTGAGAGAAGAGATAGAACTTGAGATCTCATACTTAGCATGAGAAGAAGCCGACCCCTTGTGGTTATCCACCATCTATTATTGTATGGATATATTCACAAAACTGCAGCAGTTGTGCCCCTTGCTTCACATGGAAATGCCAATAAACTAGGTACTGAGACAATCAGACTCTCTTTTGTTGTGATATTTGGTGATCATACTCATGTTTTGCATTACTTTCCTCTCACAATATGTAGAGTTTGAAACAAATGGTGGGATTGAGATACTTAACTCTGCTAATTTGAATATTGTAACTTTGAAAAGCTGTGGAAGCTCCTCTTCATCGGTTGGGCTTAATTTCTTCTGACCCTTTGAATTGTTAATGTGCTTAAACTGCTGCAATTTGTGGAGCAAGTTATATTATTGACATCTTAGCTATGAATTGAGTAATACCATAGTATTGCAATTTGGAATTTTTTAATTCGGGTATACTCGATAAAATACTCTCTCTAAATTGCTAATCTCTACCCCTTTTGTGCAATAATTAGTCGTTCAATCGCCTGACCCTATCCCGAGTTGCTGAGTGGGTACCTCATACAGTCAAATAGCCATCAGATGGCACATATCACTTTTCTGGATTATTAAGTTATGAAAACAAATTTTCAATTTAAAATTAGTTTTGTTTATTTTTTTATTCAAATCATACTAGTGCTTACATAGAACTCAACAGGAATTGGGTAATTATCAAATTTCTGTAAATTGCTTATCAAACACCTGACAGTTGCAGCTGCAAATTAATGTACATTCCCTATGTGAGCTGCAGCCTAAATCTCTGCCTTGGTAAGAATAATATTGGTTGACATCTGCTGAATCCAATCTTGCAAGCCACTAGAAAAGGAGAAAATACAAAAGGTCAGGAGAGGCATAAATTAATACACAATATATAAACATACATGTATTCTCTATACTTTTCTTACAAGATGGACATTTACAATTCAAAACCTGGTGAAGAAAATAAAATAAAAGATGGGTCTTTTCTGCATTGCTCTCAACCTGCCCCAAAATAACCATTCATGATAGAGAAGCTTGCCTTCAAAATCTTCTTGGAGAGCACCAAAATGCCTGCAGAATAGTTGTACATATACATGTCACACCACCCTCAAATTCAACAAATGCAATATAAACATGTATCTATCTTTGTGTAAAGATTTTCATGAAATAAGAAATGGAAGTTCCATACAGTAGAGCAAATTCTGTATCTGTATCTTCTCCTCCGACGAGCCTGCAAAGCGCTTAGCTTCGCCTGCATTCCATGTTCAGTGAGTACATGCCCTGCAGGTGAGGTCAAGAACACACTTCTTCTGACTGGAGGAGACCAAAGTCCACTTTGTGCATAATCAAAGTCAAATTCTGAAACATCAGAGAATTTCACTAGGAGTCGGTCCGAGACAGACTTAGGAACCAGTTGGATTCTAAGAGGAGAGGCCTCAGGCAATGAAGGTGAAGATTGGATTTTAGAGATGGACATTGCCACAAAAAAAAAAAAAAAAAAATTGTTGCAGAAAACCTCAAGAGTATGGATGACAAACAAGAAGAAGCAGCTTGGGAATGGTAGTGAGACTGAGGAGGAGAACACATTGAATTTAGATGGGTTTTTGGAGGTGAATGTGAAGGTGAGAAACACTATGATAAAGACATGTATGGCTGTATGCAATTAAAGGATAGATGTACATATCGAATATGAGGTTTGAAGCTCATGGGCTAAGGTAGAGTAGCCTCTGCTATGTTTAGCCAAGACATTTTTCTTTGAACTTTGGAAAGGTAAGTTTTATCTGTATGAGAGGATTTTTGTGGACATGAGGCATATATTCTTCTGTGTCACACTACGTTCATGGTGGGTCGCACTGCTGATTGTGATGCATGATTGATTGGTGAGCCAAATCTGTATGAAATGTGATGTCCATACTGTTGGTGCACCCCGATTGGTACAGATAATTTGTGGTAGTCCTTGGCCTATCAGAGATTGGTGGTCTCTAATTAGATCCCTACATCTCAATACATACTATATATATAGTTACTATTAATGTTTCCCCACGGGTTGAGATCAGCACATCCATTTTATGAGGAGAGGACATGTGCCCTTTCGTTCATATTGTTATAACTTTGTACAAGGTTAAGGGAGTAGTCAATCAAAAACTAAACAAATGGAGCTACTACTAAACAAAACCCAGATAGTGCTGATAATTCAATCATGTTTTCAAGCAGGCTCTTTGTCAGCCCATTTTCAGAAGCAATCTGGTCTGCATGTTTGTTTAATTGAATGCTGTGTTGTAAATGTTTTCGATTTTTCAAGCAAATCAAATACTTGTTTTTAATGGCTGTTTGTAGTTGGACCAAATGCTTGAGTTGTTTAGACTCTGTTTAGGGAAAATTAATGTTCAAGTATACCACATTTTACAGGAATCATTACTAATATATGAAACGGAATCATTACTACTTGCAAGATCATAGTGGTGGAAATCATGAAAACGTATACCACACTTTTCAATTGACATATTATAGGGCCAGTTATGAGTACTAGTTTCTGAGCATGATTGCTACTTGCAAGCATATACTTTTACAGTCATATGAAAAGGTATTCGAGAGCACTAAGACTTCTATCACAAAAGGCTTGGAGAAAATCAAATGTACTTAATTTTAGTTTGCGTGCAAAGAGACTGTTGTAATATCAATGTTAAAATAGAGCAACCTTACTGATACGCCAAACTTATTATACTCGTCTAACATCCTTATATATTGTCTTAGATTGAGTGATATATTTTCTTTTGCTATAGATGTCTAGGCATTCTACCGATTATTTTCTTAAGCTCATGCAGGACTACTGTCCATATGAACCATGTAAACTTCATGTATTGCATAAATGATGACCAGTCATAAGAAGACATGAATAGATATCGAATTTGAAAACTCATACTTAGTGTGAGATCCAGCCAACTGTTGAGCCGGCCTGCCTCAGATTAAGTGACCATCAAAACCTAGGATTTGGTCCAACAGTACTTTTAATTTCTTCTCTATGAAAATATATTTTGTTGAAAGTTTATATATAAGCTCAGTGTTCAAAGCAGTCACACAATGTCTATATATGACTTGTTAGTGTTCCCTACCATTGCCATCCACTGGTTGAACTAAAAAACACTTATTCTTAAAATTAGGGTGTTTGTTAAAAAAACTTCGAAAACAAGTTTCGAAACTGAATTACTTAAGTCAGTTAGAAAAAACAATTTTATGAACTAATTTGTTAAACCAGATTTCGGCGATTTTCAAAAAAATAAAAAACAACCGAAACTGACCCAGCTGGTCCAGAGTTTCTTAAAAGCAGATCTGGGATGACCTATTTATGGAAGCTATTGCTTTTGAATGACAAATTTATGTGTCATTTTCGTAAACTTTTCATAAAATACGAGTTCCTTTATCGACTTGTGACGGAATTTGAGCCCAACTTTCAAGTTGATCAAGACAAATTTTGGTCATAAATTCAAAATAACAAGATTTAGGTATTGGCAAAGTTCATTCTTGATTTTCTAGGTATTTTTCTTCATATAAATAAATAAAGATGGACTATCCAAAAATTAAGTTGAAAACTTGAAATATCTCAAACTATTTCAACAAAAACAAAACTTTAAATTAAGATGATTTGGACTCTTAAGAAATTTGAAATTTCTAAAAATTTTATGTATTAAGTGAGCTTCTAGAAGTATAGTAAATATGCAAATTAATAACCATAAAATCAGCTACTGAACTCAAGAAAAGATAATAAATAAATAAAAAGTGTTCAGGCTCCCATTATCTATATTAATGCATTACTTTCTCATTAAACGGCCATTATTCATGTAATATTGAAATTTACATAGTTTACGTGAACGATAACTTTACGATTTATGTGGACAGTGATTTTACTTGAATTTGAAAGAGTAATCAACTGATGAACATGTTAACAAAAAAAGAACAAAAATTTCTTTTAACCTAGATTGGAGGAATTTCTATTGTTTTATATACGCAGTTATCACGTACATAAACTATGTTATAAATCTATCTTAAATTCTTCTTAGATCTTAGTCATGATTCATAAAATTACTATATTTATAAAATATATTTAAATAAAAAATAAATATATAAATATATGAACAAATACTGTCACGCAGTAAGAATTTTTAAAATTCAAGTAAGAAAAAATTCATATTAAAAAAAAAGTAAAAAAATGCTCCTAATGCCAAGAACGCTTTATATATCTGGTATGCACTTACAAACACGCTGCACCACACAAAGTGGGTAACATAATCGCCCTACGTGAAATGACTAAATTATCCTAGCACCACAACACAGAAAAGAGAGAGAAACATTTTCTGAAGGCCCTTACATGACATTTCACAGTCACCTAAAACTTTAATTTATTTAATGCCTCCCCACTTTCAAAAGACACCCTTATTTTTCTCCTTGGTGCCATTTGGAATCCAGCCAAGCAGACAGCGGTCTCTCCCATTTCCAATTGAAGGTCAAAAGACAGAAAGCAAAAGTTTTTAGAGAGATAAAAAAAAAAAAAAACTTGTAGAGAGAGAAACATCTTACGAGTTTACAATTTACAAACCCATTTCTTGGCCCTGTATCCTCTCCAAAACCCACAGCATTTTAGCAAGAAAATATATAAAATAGTTCCACATAAGATACAGAGAGAGAGAGAGAGAGAGAGAGAGAGAGTAGTGGTAGTAGTGCTACGAGTGATGGCTGGTTACAGAGCTGAGGATGACTATGATTATCTCTTCAAGGTGGTTCTGATCGGAGACTCAGGTGTTGGTAAGTCCAATTTGCTTTCAAGATTTACTAGGAACGAGTTCAGCCTCGAGTCCAAGTCTACAATCGGTGTTGAGTTCGCAACCAGAAGCTTGAATGTTGATGACAAGGTCATCAAAGCTCAGATTTGGGATACTGCTGGCCAAGAAAGGTGATTTTTTCAAAACCAATACTAGTAATTTTCTGATCTGGGTGTTTTGTGGACTGTATGGATTTGTGTCTTTCTGAAGGTATATATGCTTTTTTGGTTACGTTTTGTTATAGGGTTTGTGTTTGTTCCTCTATTTTGTGATTTAACTCAGATTTTGTGATTTAACTCAGATTTGGTTTCAATCTAGTTTATAGACTCTGTATTTGTAAATATGTGAATGCGGGTTGGTTGCTTCTATAAAGGTTTGTGGTGATGTTTTACGTTTGGTGAGTTGGGTTTTGGTGTGAAGAGATCTGAAGAGTGTATGATGCAATACTGCTCTCATTTGCTCTTTGATCTGATGAAAATGGTTGTTGGTCTGGGACACCCAACTCTGTGTTGGCGTTGGAGCTTTTTAGGTTTTCTATTTTAGTACGTACTTATGGTTATCTTGGTTGGAGGTAGATCAAGTGTAGATTTCTTGTATAGATTGATAGCTCTTGGTGCTGCGATTGGCGGTTCTTCAGTAGTTTGTCTCATTTACTTGCATTGAGTTGAAAATATGGGGTCAGACATTCCAAATATTGTTTCTAGACTGCTTTAATTTTGCTTTCCGAGAAGGTAGTTCTACCCACAGCTGAAGTCTTCATACTAAAGTTCTTTCAGTCTTCTTGGTTGATGTAATTTTTGAGATATTTGCAAAGATGGGATCCTGAGATCTTGCTCATCGGAGCTCTCTGATACTATATAGACATTGGTTGATTTCTTAGTCCAACTTATACGACTCTTTGATAAAAAAAAGGTTATAAAATTCCCTATAGAAAGTTTTGATAGCATCATTGTAACTCTCCTTGTTATTGTCATTGCTTATGTTGGTAATAACTTGATGTAAAGAGATAAATTCATGGATCGGCTTCAAATCCATTAATATACGATCCTCAATACTTAAGGCACCAAATCCTGCCTGTATGATATTTTTATGTTTACAGAAAGTTTATTTGAATGATAGTCATCAACGATATATTATTAGGCACCAAATCCTGCCTGTATGATATTTTTATGTTTACAGAAAGTTTATTTGAATGATAGTCGTCAACGATATATTATTATTCAGGGATTATGCTCTAAACTGGAACTCTAAAAATGAATGCCCTGTTCTCCATATTTTCTAAAGCTGACAAAATAAAGACTTACCAAGGGGGTGAAAAAACCTGATCAAATAACGTATATAGATTCAAATAAACTAATTCTCTGCAACTCCATATTTTCTGACATGGAGGGGTGTAATAGGGGGACAATTTCCAATTAGTTCACCGTATGCATGTTTATGTATAGATACACAAACATGACCCCTATCTATCGTCGTAGAAGCTGTTCCTAGGAAAGATTATGGTTCTCGGTTATCTAATGCGTAATTTGCTTATATATATGTAATCACGTGTGACTCAAAAACGAGCTGAAATTGTATCAAACTTTAATATTCTTTAGGCGGCCCAAGACTTGCCAATATTTCTGTATATGTTGATTTTTTTCCCGTCAATTCCCAGTAGGTACGTTAAGTCCTACAGTGGTGTGAAGGCTCAAATTTGTCCTGTACAAAATCACTAGTAGGTAGAACAACCCTTAGTACTCTCATTATTACTTCCCTGAATTTCAAGTAGTGTGAAGATTTTTAATCTGATGCTTCATTCCTGATTCAAATTTCAGTCATCATACTTTTTCCAGCATGACATAGCTTGTGTCTAGGCCCTAGGGGTTGTACTGCTAAAGCGTTGATTTGGTTGGTCCTCGTCCCATGTTGGTACGTATTAGGATTGGTATTTGTCAGTACTTGGATGCCATAACAAATTTTTTTGATCAGTACTGTGTAGTGATTTTGGGGATATTATGTACTCCACCTCTTAAGCTTCCTGATGCTGTGAAAGGCTTCACCTGCAAGACTTGAGTATCTCCTTGAATGCTCGCATCCTGCTACTTTCTATCTGCTGTTCACAGTTGATACACCCATTTCCCCCTCTTTGTTCCAATATACTGGTATTTCAAACATATGGTGTACAACCATACAACAAAATATTCAAAGTATGATCATATTTAGCAAAGCTTTACGTTTCCTTGGAAACAAAGTATGAGGCTTGACCTGCATAGTTTATTTTCGGCTTTGGATCAGATTTGGATATTTGGTCAAATATGTGAATTCTCAGCCCACTAGTTTATTTTCGTGCTTGACCTGCATAGTTTATTTTCATGCTTGATCCATTCTCCTCCCCCAAACCACCCCCTCTTTTTCCTTCTCCCTCTTTTACTTTCCCTTTGTAAGAAACACGGATACGGACGTGGACACGTGATGCAGACATGACACGACATGAACACACGGACACAACAATTTTACAAAAATACAGGATACGACATGGAAAAAATAGATAATTTATATATTTTTTATGTCATATATGTGAATATTTTGTTCAAAAATAATGAAAAATTTAAAACTAATTAAAATTGAAACAATGTATTTCATAGCTAAATGTCAAGTTAGGTATAAAATCACATTGTTTTCATTTTACAATTAGATCCAAAGTTATTTTCTTCAAATTTGCATTGTGTTTCATGTGTAGCTAAATAATAGACATGTGTGTACCCCAAGTGTCCGAGACACTATCTGACAAGGACACGACACCTTATTAGAAGTGTTTGTGCTTCTTAACCCCCCATAGTTCGATTTGATTGGATATGGTTGTTGTGCATTATGCTACATCATTAGTCGTCACTCTGGATATGGATATGTTGATAGATTAAAATATTATAAGAGAAGAATGAGTGGAAGATGTTTTATCTATATAGTGTCTTAGGGCATAGAATCCTGTGTTGCTCCACGATGGTGTAATAATCAGGAATAGTAATATGCTAATGACACTGGATTTTGTGGATGTGGAGATGATATGTTGTCTAGTGTTGAACGAGTATGATGGTTGATGAGTTGCATAGATTCCCTAGTTTCTGTGATGTGTCTTTGTCAAATTATATACTATATTTTTCTCTTGCAACTAATATTTTAACTGGACTGTAGAATTTTGTAGTGCATGAGGTAAGATGCGTTTACCCCGAGTTTTGACAGCTGCTTATCACTTTTTGAGTGTATAGGTATCGTGCCATCACTAGTGCCTACTACCGAGGTGCTGTAGCCGCACTAATTGTGTATGATGTTACCCGGCATTCTACATTTGAAAATGTTGAAAGGTGGCTAAGGGAATTGAGGGATCACACAGATCCTAATATTGTCGTCATGCTTATTGGTAACAAATCAGATCTTCGACACCTTGTAGCTGTTTCAACTGAGGATGGAAAGTCATTTGCAGAGAGGGAGTCACTCTTCTTCATGGAAACCTCTGCTCTGGAAGCTACTAATGTGGACAATGCATTTGCAGAAGTTCTCACTCAGATCTACCACATTGTCAGCAAGAAGGCTATGGAGTCTGCCGACGATGGAGCTGCTACTGCTGTCCCCTCCAAAGGAGAGAAAATTGAAGTCGGTAAAGACGTGACTGCAGTTAAGAGAGTTGGTTGCTGCTCAAGCTAGGGTTTTCAACCAAATTTGATTGCTTTAATGGGGGATGTGGCCGGTTTGTTTTGCTGCATCTATTTTCATGTACACCAAGGTTGTGTAAAAGTTTCTCAATGAAGCCTACATTAGTAGAAAGGTGAGGGTTACTAATTCTATTTTAAATTCTTTTGACCAAGACTATTGTCATTTCTGTGAACAAAGAGCTTGATTAGGGACAGGTTGTTACATCTATTGCTTTCATTAAGTTCGTAGCTGGGGCTAATGGAATGTGATTTCTGACCCTTCATCGTTATGGTGATTCGATCAAGGATTTGGTGTGAGAAACGGAAAGGGAAGAGAATATGAAATTATATCTTGTGTTTAGTTATTAGAGAAAGTGGAGCGTAAAAGGACATAAAAATAAAAGAATTATTGATTATCTTGTTTTGATTTGGAATATCTTGTTTTGTTCTCTTTTTTTTTTTTTTTTTTTTCCATTTTTTCCTATTTTTTCTTGATGGATTCGAATTTTAAACACCGCATTATTGATATTAGGTTAACTGGAAGCTCTAAACTAGACCATTCACCAGTAGTTAATTATTTACCTGTGAAGGTGAAGACTATATGATGACTCTTGCTATTGTGATAGCTGGAAGCTCTAGACTCCTCTAGACTCAACTATTCACAGCAGACATTTTGGTAGGTTCTTGAACAGTAGTTAATTGGCTATCTGTGAAGGTCAAGAACTAGATGATGGCTCTTGCTACCACTATTTATTGTGTTGCCTCCATTGGTACATGCACAAAATCCAAGTTTTGAAAGAATGCAACGAGATGCATCTACATTTGGTTTCTTTGCCTTGGAGCTTTTGGGGTTTGCTTAATGGGCCTGTATAACATCATCTGCGACTGATGCTCTGTCATTAGCTAATGTTAGGCACATTAGTTGGGATTCACCAGCTTTTTAGTCTCGGGCTGATGCTAAACATATCAGTTGGTGGGTCCTAACTCTATATGCAGACTCTACATAACACAATCTGCACCAATAATAAATCAGTAAGCCAATTATCTTGCTGCTAATTAAGCAAGAAAAAGTCTGAGCACCAGATGCAACTAAGTTCGAGGGAAAAGTGAAAAAAATGAAACTAGGTTTGGGTACCGTTGTCAAGATTTTCATTTTTTGTTTTTCATGTTTGTGAAAACAAAAACAACGTGAAGTATGAAAATATCATTATTTTTCTATCGTTTTGATTTTTTTTATGAAAACAGCTTTTAGAAAACAATTTCAAATTGTCATAAAACTGGGATCTGTTTAAAAAAAAAAAAAAATCAAAAACATTTTTTTTAAACCACTTTTCAAATATATATATATATATGTATATCTTTTTGTTTTGAGAACAGAGATTAGTTTACAAAAACGCAACCCAACATATATGGGAGGATTTTAAATTCCTAGGTTTGATAACTTTAGTTTAGTGGGAGCTATAAACTACAGACCATTTTACCTTTTGCTAAGGGCATGTAGCCTGCTTCTGTTTGTCTTTTAACTTCACTTGAAGCTATTAACTAAAGATCTCAATAACCATTAATTTAGTTGGACAAGTTGTCATTTGTCTATTAAATTTATTAACCCAATGCAATTATGGATAAGAATAAGATTAAGAATCGATAATCATAGTCAGTGATGCAGAATTGACTCGCATGTGACGGGTTGGCACGCACGTGTAATAATAAGTGGGGACTCATAATCACACAACTATTAAAGGTGTGTTTGAATCTTGGATGTGTAATGGCAAATAGAAAAGAAATAGATAACTGAAAAAAATAAAATGGAATAAAAGGCACTAAATTATTATTATTATTATTACTATTTGGTTGGTATAAGAAAAAAGAAAAAAATATATATAGGTATTTATCAATATATATATTTAATAAAAAATCAATTTTTATAAGTACTTTTATTTCTTAAACTGATGGCAGCTCTGTCCGGTCATAATTAAAGCATGGATTGAATAAAGTACCCTAATCTCGACATTAAGCATGAATTTCCTCAATAAAATAAACCTATTGCTTCGTGATATCGAAGAAGAAGAAGAGTGTTTCATTTTCCTTTCATTTTTCATTTGATCTACAAATTTTTAGATCCAGATATAGTGAAAGATTCTAATAATAAAATAAAATATTAAAATAATAAGGGTTCATTACTGGCTAGACCTTGTCTTCAAATTATTTTCTTAACAATACAAAATGGCTGCTAAATAATTGAGGGGCCACTTGAGGTCCCTCACCTAAGCTTCTTCACCAACTTCTTATGTTATATATATTTCTTTCTTTAATTGTGATAACTAATACTCTCTCTCTCTCTCTCTCTCTCTCTGAGCTACCCAAGCTAAGCAATTTGATGAAAATCATGTGAAACTATCATACAAATAATGTTGATGTAAATACCCACCGACAGTATTGTCACAACCCATCAGATGATTCCATCTACTATTGCTTAAAAGTCAATTAGTTCTGTTTATTTGACTTTAGGATTCCAATGAATTTGTTCTCTAAGTTGAAAGTTAATTTTTCAGTCAAATCAAAATTATGCCCCACATAAATTCATAATCACATTTTTCACTCCTAAGTACTATTGTATATAACATTTTCCATCAAACCAGGGTGGTGCAAAAATGTGCTTGCATAGCAAAGAAAAAACAAATAATAAGTAGAGTCGGTCAAGGATATGAATTTTTCTTTTTCATTTTTTTTTAAAAATAAACAATAGGCATGAATTTATGTAGTCTAATGACAATATCTATTCTTAAGAACCCAATAGTGGGATCGCTCCTTTCCAGATCTTAATATTCAGAATTTTTTAAACTGCTTACCTCACTACGTTGTGTGTTAGTCATTTAAATTTAACGGTTGATATTATATTTTTTGAATCCACGATTTTACTTAACGTTTAAAAAAAACTAATAAAAAGAGAACGTGTGTTTGAATTGGGTAACAATATCATTTGTTAGATTCGAGTGACTAACATGTGGCGTAATGAGATAAGGAGTCTAGAGAATTCTGAATATTAAAGTCTCGAGAAAAGCCAAACCCCAAAATAGCAACTCAGTGCATGAGATTTCTACCACTGTGGGTCTTAAAAATGTTAAGTCTATGGAATTCCAGCTTATGTGAGGAGATGTTTTCGTAATTTTGCACCCGTGATCCCTCGATTGCAATCCAGCAAATACTGCACTGAAGGTCTTTGGCCTTTTCGTATTTTTCTTTTAGGTGTTATTAATATTTCTTGAAGCCACTTTCAAGATTTTTTATCTCGTAATTACTTGATATTTGTAGGACAATAGGCTACATAGATTTTGTGAAGTTTCGAAATTAGTTGAAATGTGTCCAAGTTAATCCAAACACCCGATTAGTAAAAGAAAATACTGCACAAAGGCACGCCCTTTATAACTTGGTATCGATCCATGTCCATGTAAAATATTGAATTATGATCCAATTTGGATTGTTTCTTTGACTAGTATGCCAACTAGTTTTATTTTTTCTTTATTTTTTTGTAATTAATATGCTTATTTTGTCTCTTTTTTTTTTGTTCGGGTACATTAGAGGGCAAAATCTTAAAAAAAGAGAATAAGTCAAACTCATTACTTCATAGTATAGATGGAGATGCCACTATTATTGAACTAACTCTGCTTCTCGATAAACAAATAAGATTCTTGTGCTTATAGGTGGATCCTAGTGTTTGTCTGTTTTTTTTTCTTTTCTATCATTTTTCAAGAGTTAGTTTTACAATCATTGATGCAGCTAAGCTTAATTGGGGCTTATAGCCTCTAGAAAGGTACGGTAGATTTTACTGCATTGGAAATGTTTAGGAGGTATTTGGAAAGGTTTAAATATTTCGTGTTCATTGATGTATGCAATAATCCTTTTTCAATATAAATTAATTTGATCTCAAAAGATAGTCTACTACTTCAATGAATTAATGATTGTAGTCGAAACAAAGTTGGACTGGTGCTGTTAATTACATTTTGTAGAGTTTAGAGGAGGCAAATTTTTAAGGGTATGGTACTATCACATATTGATGTTTAGATTTAAACTCTAGTGTAATTGGGTGTTTACAATAACAGTCTGTTTGGAAACTGTGAAAGGGAATGAAAGGAAAAGAAACAGAAAATAAAAGAGAAGTGATTTTCCTTTCATGTTAGATTCTGTAAAAAAATTAAAAAAAAAGTGAAAGGAAAGATCAGAGTGTGTGATTTTTTTTTTCTTTTTCCTCATTTTCTCTCCCTTTCTCTTCTTTTTATCTCACGGGTAGAATCAAACAAAAAAATAATAAAAAATAATAAAATTTCCTTCACTTCCTTTCCTCCTGTGTGTTCCCAGCAGGCCAACAGGCGGTAAGAGGTCATCCTAGAACGTAGTATAAGTATAGAATTTGCCAATACAATTATCCAATGAAGTAAATTAATAAAAATAATTAGAATTACAAAATTAGCATTTCTCGGTGACAAAAATACCAACGTGACAATGTGACATATAAAAGAATAAAATTAGATTAGGAATTTAATTATAACATAACCGTTGGAAATAGACAATCGTGATTCCAATTACAAGAAGATCAAGACAAAATCCAGAATTTGACATTTTTATTCGTTATCTAAGCAATTTTAACTAACTAGGACTAACTTCGTTAGTTAGAATTCTGACCTTCGAAGGTGAAGGGTTGCAATCTTCCTTTTTAGCTTAGGCCCTCCCCAATGTCCAAAAAAAAAAAAAAAAAAAATAAGCAAATTTAAAAATAAATTTTAAAAAAGCAAAAATATAAATTAAAAATTAAAAAAAAATTAGGGTATCTTAGGGCGCACGACACGCACTCCATTATTGAAATTGTAGTATATTCAAAGATGAGACAAAATGTAAAACCTTTTGTCGGGGCAGCGACACGTGTCGGCCGATCTCACCCCGTGGTCCCACACCACGAGGCTAAATTGCACCGCCGGCGCTCCTCCTCCTCTTCCCGTCCGAACACCACCGAGCACTCCGGCAACTCCCCGAGGTCGGCGAAGAGCGACTCGTCCTCCTCCCTCATCGAGAAAATCATCGCTCCGCCACCATCGGTGTCGCCGCCCTCCATAATGGGGCTCTCAAGCATGGTAGATGACGTCGTCGATTCCAAATCGGAGAACCACTTGAATTCATACGCGTTAATTAGAGAATCTCCGCCCAAATTAGCAAATTTTTCGTCGAGTTCTAGTTGATTTTCAAAAACCGTGGTCTTTTCGTCATCGGAATTCGAAACCGTGTTGGATACACATGTAGCTTCTGCGGTGGTGGCGGCGGCGGCTGTGGCGGCTGTTGGTTGGTTGTTGTTAGTTTTGGATGCCGGCCAAGGGTGGTTGTGCTCGCAGGAGTACGTGACCATTAGCATGGTGGGATCCACACGGCTCCTCTCTACTTGCTTCCTGGCCGGGCAGCCCTTGGAGCTGCTGCATCTGTAGTACCCTCTGCCAAATCAAACGGCTTAATCAGACCTTGATTGTCCTTTGTTATACCGTTAAATTATACACAGTATTACACCAAAAGAATATTCTGTGTTTACCTGGGGTAAGGAGAGCCTTTGATTGGCTTCTGCCCGTACTTCCTCCAAGCCCATGAATCAGACGGTGGCGGAGTCTCACCCTTGAGCCGTGACCCTTCCACGTCTCTGATCGGCACTGAAACCACTCTTTTCTGTACAGCGCGCCTACTGAATCAAATCCCACAACGTAGTCTTGTAAATGACCATTTCACCTCATGCAAATGAACTACTAGAAGAACATGAAGCCCTAAAAATGTGCAGTCTTTGCCTAGATTTATACACATACATTTATACACACAAAAAAATATTTGCCACATACCTTCTTTTAGGGGAGGAGGTAGAAGCCGTCTTGCTGTCGTTGAGCATGCCGGAGCGGGGCGAATCTCCGCTGTTTTCCGGTGAATTTTCAGTATCCTCTTGCTCATTTACAAAGGGGTTGTTGCTGAATCTGCCGTCCATGTTAGGGGTTTTGGAGTGGCACCCACTAAGCTGAGAAGAACCGTTTGGAATTGTGATTATGTGAATTTATCAGCTGCACAAACCCGTAAAAAAGGTTACAGGCAGAGAGAGAGAGAGAGAGAGAGAGAGAGAGAGAGAGAGAGAGAGAGAGAGAGAGAGATTGAAGGAAAGAAGAAATGGGGGAAGGTGGTGAAAGATTGGTTGGCCCTTCTAAAATGGGTCCTAACGTTGACAGAAGGGCAGTGGAATAGTTTATAGAGGACGTGCAAGAAAATATGAAGATAATCCAACTCTCAGTTAATTAATATATTACAATGTGAAAGCGAGCCTTGTGTTGATTTTGATTACTCTAATCCAAGTGATTTGTGAACTTCATCTCTGGGTTAACGGGCTGTCCATCCATGTAAAATCCCAATCTTGCCCTTGTCATGACTCATGCCATGCCTCTCATGTCAAGTAAGATGTTCAAATTAAAAAAAAAAATGTTATTTTTTTTAAAAAATTTGTATAGAAAATCTCACTAGATGCGGTAGTGGCATTTTGAAAATTAAAAGCCACCGTGACGAATATTTTGTTTTTAAAATAATGACTCTCATTCAACCACAGTATTTTAGTAATAAATTATGTATGACTTTTTTGTTTGTATAACATTACTCTTTAAGAAACAATATAGTTCTTCGAGGATGTTTAATCACAACCATGCTTGTTGGATAAGCGCTGACTAATGAGTAAGACATCAGTTAGGACACACACCTATCAGCCGACACTTGTCCGGACTAGCGTGGCCGAAGATTGTATTTTTCTTATACTTAATAATTATTCGGATGAGTATATAACAACCAAAAAAAAAAAGGAAAAAGAAAAAGAAAGAGAAAGCAATAAAGGGGTTGAGCCTGGTGTAAAAAGTAAATGAACCTAGTGATCAATGGTTAAACCAGAGCTTTGAAAGGCTCTTATTTTTGGACTGGTTTACGCAAAATCTTAAAAACATAAAGATAACCAACATGGCGACGTCAGTTGGAGTATTTTGATTTGACAGGAATAAAAAGGAGTTCGAAATTTTTGAAAGACATACTTTAGGCAATTGTTAGCCATGTTCTTCGGTCATGTCAAGGAAATTATGGAAGTTTTCAAAGTCCGGTGTTAGATTGCCAAGAATAATCAAATGGAACTTTCCAAGTATAGATAGAATTGAGCCGAAAATTCAAGAGGAAATCAAACCCTAGCTGGATTTACAAAATTATGGAAGTCTTCAAAGTCGGGCTTAAATTGCCAAGGCCAATAAAATGGAACATTCCAAGTATAGAAAACTGATGGCTACTCGAGAGAAAATCCAGGGTGAGCTGATTTGGAGTTGTCTTCACAGATAAAAGAGGAATGTGGGTACACGGCAATTATGGAAAGAAGTTGCACAGGCCTGAAAATATAGCAGTGGGTCACTTATTTATGGAAAAAGGGTCATCATTTTGGAGAAATGATGGAACCATATACAAATCGACACTGATTCAGAGCCGGCCATGAGGATGAACCCTATGAAGAGCTTCCACCACAAAACCTTTGTGGACGACTCTAGATTTCTCATACAAAAGATACAACTGCACCATGAAACACATATTACATATTGGGAGTGGAATAAATCTAGAGTTACTTTTTTTTTTTTTCCGAAACAAAACAAACTGGAAATATATATTAGAGGTTTACATAATTAACAAAGTTTGGAAATATAGAAACCCTCCTAGCTAAATAGTAACTGCCTCTGTCTAGCTCTAAATTACTCGACAAAAAGGGAGGAATTTCATAAAAAAAAAATAGTACATTAAAACGGGGTAGCCGCAGCTCCCTTAGCCAAAATGTCTGCCATCCGATTAGCTTTGCAATAGACAAAGTGGACTTGTAAAAACTAAATCTAGAGTTTTTTGTGACATATAACATTATCCATTTGTGCATCTATCTTACAACTAGTCTAAAGAGAAAAAAGAGGACCACATCGAAGGTGTCTATCAGGGTACCCTTCTTTCTTACATCTCCACTAGGGCTGGCTAAGTACACTATCTAGAGTGGCTCTCCGAATTTAAAGCACCGTCCCAAAATATGAAACTCACAACTGTTTCCTGTCACACCTAAAACTAATATTTTCCCAATCCTATGCATACCATACAATACAATGAACTAATGAAGAACTCAACCACCATGAAGTAAGAAACGTAAATAATTATTAAAAAAAAATGATCTTCCCTTGAATTAAAGAAGAGCCTGTTTGATTTAGTGCACATGGTTTTTCGCTAAAATGAAGGAGAAAGAGTAATGTCAATGTTATTTTTCTACGAAACTCGTAGTTTATATAGGGAATATATAGTTCTTAATTTGAAGATGATGTCATCAACTTCTGCTTTAGTTCCACGCTTCATTTAAAGGTATTCATCTTCCCCATCTTAAACTATTTTCAAATCATTTTGTTTAATAAGTCAAGTCATGTGAATACTATCTTAACAATTTTGTTAATTGGAATATTCGAATGCATACGATTGATGGTTATGTTGTCCTGATGATATGATCATGAGTAATGCTATCCAGATCTCACGGCCTTATGTTTAAAAGTGAGAAAAAAGATCGAAAAATATATATAATTTTACTCTTATCATGCTTTTGTAATATATACATACCAAAGGCATGGAATGGACATTATCAAAAATCATTTTTTAGATGAAAACAGCATGATCCAAGCCATCACAAGTGAATAATCAACTCTAAAGATGTAGTTAATTATCACCTATTTAATTGGCTAGATGTAAGAAAAATGGTTTAGGTACAACTTGTCTACATAATCTTTTGTCTTTATTCCCCAGTAGAATGAATATCAGTCATGTTAGAACCAGTTAAGTTTCTGTTTACACAGTGAGACCCTAAAAACCTACAACACACAACAGCACATGGTCATTCAAGCAAAAAGAATCAACATTGAATGCATAAAAACACAACAAAATCACTAGAATCCTTTTTGGGTTTACTAATATTCTCTGAAACCACTCTCCCTGTAACCTAAATGATTTCGAGATCAGAAATTTAAGCTCTTAATAGCTAGAAACGGAACTTTAGAGTGTTTAATTTGGTGTCTATATATATATATATATTCAAACTGTTCACCCTCTAAGCACCCTATATTAAACGGGATCAATATTATGGGCCGGCATTATATACGTTAACCTCAATTAACAAGACCAGGATTAGGTAGTGACTTTCTGGATAGTTTCGTATTGTATAAATCTCTAAAGAGTAAAATATTAGAAAAAAAAAAAAACTTTAGAATCTTTTGAGGATATTTTGAGGTTGTGATAATCCTTGTATCATGACCGTTTAATCCAGAATTCGTGACTGTTTCATGTTTTAAATTGGAATTATTAGCCATGGGATTTTCAATTGTCAGTCCCCGTAATCTCTCTGAAAAGAAAAGGGATGGAAAATGCCCATTGAATGGTTTGTAACTTTGAACAAATATCAATAAAAAAATCTAATCTTGTACAGCAAAGCAATGTGCTTTTAATATAGTTTTTGTTACGTAACTGGAGGGTTTTGAACATGACTTGATTTATTGCTCCCTTCTCTGACTTTCTTCACCCACATGTTGCATCACACTCTCTCTCTCTCTCTCTCTCTCTCTCTCTCTCTCTCTCTCTCTCTATATATATATATATATATATAGTCGTATGTATGGATACATATTTATATATATAAATTGTCATATGTCAAGTTATCTTACAACTATGAATCTAACGAAGGGAAACTTCCGCAAGCCTTCCCTTTATCTCTTGGAAGTCCCTCCCAACATTTTCTATTTCTCTAGATACGACATGCATAATCTTACAAACACATATCATATTATATAAAGATAAGTGAACAGGGTATTGTAAATAACCCTATGGACATTGAGTGCATGTTTGGTAATAAACCCGTGATGCTTCCTTATCCCAAAGTTTGCTAAGAACTAATGGAATGTAATTCACATGCACGCTACCTTATGCATCTGACATTAGTAGGTTAGAGCAATGCCAATTTAACTTCAGTTTAGTGTTTATAATTCCTCTGGAGTTGTGTTCTGTAGTAAATTTATGGATGTTTTTGAACGTCATTATTGTTTGCATTTTCATTTAAGTAATGCTTTTACGAATAGCAAAAATACAAAATTTATCTCGAGACCTATTATTTTAAAACAGAGTACCCAAGGATAACAACGTTGTGTGATTTCAACACGAGAGAGACTAGTTTCAAGAAATTTTTTGTCTATCATAGATGAATTTGTTCTATTATTCAAAAAAATTTCAGTGCTACCTGCAGAGTTTTGGAAAACTTGTTCTACTTGTAAGTGACTAAATCAATGTAGAGTAGAACCTTTCCAATAATATGTAGTTGACTTTTTAAAATTTAACAATTCCTTTTAATAAATAACGGCCACTTGATGTATTATTATGTTTGTTTAATTAGCATAACCAATTTAATTTCTAAACACTAATTAGCTGACATGTAAGGATTGTTCCCTTAATGATGTTGCGCAGTTGTCTAATTAGAATTTGCACAGTGTGTGGTTGTAATATAGTAATAAAACTTGGAAGATTGAGATCGATCTACAGGGAAAAGGATTAACGCATTTAAGAAAAACTCACCTTAAGTCAAAATTCTCAGCAAAACACCCTAGTAAAATAAAAATAAAATAGTTTAAAAAAATGATTTGATTTATCTAAACTAAACTATGAATCAATAAAATAAAGTCTTGAAACGAATTGATTTAATCAATCGCTTCACCCGGAATTTTGATGAAGGCTTTTGATACCTTAAATCATTGACTACATTGTAAGTCTTTGATTCGGAAGATTTAGCGAGAAAAATAATTATTTTTTAACAATCAAACATAGAATAGATCAAGTTTAGAATCATAGATGCATACTATCGACTTGTTACCAAGCATAATCAAACATCTAGATTTTTGTAAATATTTACTCTAGATTCAATCAGTTTTAGAATCAAAGATGCACACCATCGATTTGTGCAGTACATAAATTGAACACAAGTTCATGCATAAGTATTACCGAACATAATCAAACATCTAAATTTTCGTAAATATTTAGGGTTTGATCCCAAAAAATTAAGAAGAAGAAAATTTAAATAGTGAAATCTAATTTACCTCCATTGTTCATTCAAGATCTTTAATTGATCTACCCAATTGATTTCAAGATAGAATCTAGCTACTCATTATAACTATAGATACGCAAAATTGTATTAAAAATATATTGAAACTATGAATTCTGATTATAAGGATTGACAAAACTTTGGAAAACTATAAAAAAAAAACTACTCTAATCTATTCCTAAACTACTCCTAAAACATAGAAAAACATCCTCCTTCTCTTTAGTGCTTAGGCCTCCAGCAATGCTTTAAGCTCCGTTTCTTGTAGAAATTAGAATATAGCAATTAGTATTAAAATATAGCTAACATGATAGTTACAATCCTAAACGACAGGTAACAAAGTACACGTTAGAGTGTTGTAATTATATTTTTAGAGCCCAATTAATTATCAATTAGAGAATCAATAAATATTTATGTTTGCAAAAGGCCCATAAAAGAATCCATGAAGAGATGTTGAATTGATAAAATATTTCGCAATTCTAATTTTAAAGAAAATGCTCTAATAATTTCAAGAACAATTGAAAGCTGTGATGAAGAACATAATAACATGTTAACAAATTGAAGCCAGCTCAGTGGAGGATGGAAGATGCCTAATTCTATGTGCCAATGTGTGTTTAATAGATAAGTAGGAATTTAACATCTATCCCAACCCCAGCTAGTCCTTTACAATCTGAGCAATGGCTCAAGGCGATTAGGAGCCCTTGGAACAAGCTGCACTAGGAGACTCTCTGAACGGCACATCTCCCAAGTCCTACTCTATTAAGGGTAGCTTTTCAATTGTCTCAATCAGTAAATTATCGTGTCATTTGCCTGTTTTTAGAGCACTTGAACTCTTGAGTCTTCCCACACTACCCCAACACTTCGCAACCCAATATGATGCAAAATTTCATCCATAGTTAAGACAGCCATTCAATGCTCAGACATTTGTGATATAAAATGGCCAAATTGTAAACGTATGTAAATCTTTGGAGTAATTACACTTTACGGTTTGAGCGAAACCTATTGTGATTTAAAAGTCAACATGTAACCTCGTTATGATTTGGACTTATTGGCAAAACAAATAGAAACCATTAGAGTTAATAGCGATTCTGTCACAAGGTATTTTCAAAATTTCATCTCTCTAAAATAAAATATCAAAAATATAATTTTAACATTTTATATCAAAATAAAGAATTGTCCTTTGTGGGGGTATTTTTGTTATTTCATTAATTGCTCCTCCCAAATGTGATGAAATTAAGCCTCTTGCAAGAGCATAGGCGTGCGATTGAAATATAAATTCGGTAAGTACGAGAGTCGATTTTCACGAGGATCAAGCCCAATATAGACATCACGTAAAGCAAAATAACCAACAAATTAAATCGAATTAGAAAGTCGCTTAGCAAATTGAAACTATCAAAAAATGAAACCGAAAATATGTTTGTTGTGAATATTTTGATTGTTAATTGAATTAACTAAACTAAGTACGGAATCGATAGTTAGAAGACTTAAATGCAATTAAAGTAACTTGAATGCAATTGATCTAATCTACCAAGTTTCTACAAATGTCTCAATAGAAGATTTGATAACTCAAATCAAGGAATCACTCTGCGGATCCTTGATTCAAAAAATTTAGACCATAAGAATGAAAGTTCATACTCAATTGGATGTGAATTTGTGTTCGATGTTAAGAATTATAGAAGCAAATCATCAGTTGTGTAATATCTATACCAATTTAAGAATTGTGCATAGAGATTACCAATAGTGATTATGAATCTAGGTTTTCTATAGGTTTACAACACAATTGAGATGAATATGAAGAAATCATAAGATAATTTATTAAAGTTTATATACCTCCATTGAAGATCTTGAAGATCCTTGGTAGATCTTCACAATTGCATTCAAGGATGAGTTTAGCTACTTGATTCCATGATAGAAAGCATGAAATGGAGATCTTGCATTAATTGGAGAAGAAATTGATGTTTGCTTACAAAGAAAATGAAAGAAAATGGAGCAAAATACAAAGAAAACTAACTTTTTTTCTCTCTAGAATTCGTACTAACTGCAAATCTAATGTAAAATAGTGATAGATACAAAAAATCTTATCATTTTTCGAAGATATAGTAGTGAAAATCACATAGAGGATGCCGGTACCGTATGTACGGTACTGTTTATTGTACAGACGGTGGACATACCGTACGTATGGTTAGCCTTACGCTAATCCAGGCTCTCTAAAGTTTAGAAATCAGTTGCAAGCATATATATGGTAGAACTTACCATACGTATGGTGAGACCACCGTACATACGACGACTCCAACAGTACGTCCGATCCAGACACTTTTAAACTCTTTTTGCTCTAAATTCACCTTTTCTTCACTCCAAACCTGCAAAATACCCACAAAATCTTATTAGACCAATTATTATACTAAAATGAGGCATACATACAACCTAGTTAGGTTAACAATAGCTATTTAGGGACTTTAGATTATACTTTTGGAGTGTAGTCACCACCCCCCCTCCCCCCCAACCTAGCTTTTGCTAATCCCTAGCAAAATGCGAAAAATAAAACAAATATGTACAAAAAGATAATCTCCATTTTCGTGGGAGTCCCAAATGCATTTGGTATATGCATCAAGCCTTTGAACTCATAGGTTACCCCTAGTGGACGAGTGGTGTCTTGTGAGGGCTTACAGTAATAACACCCACAAACATTGCCTTATAATCAACAATCCTAGGTGTAGAACGACCTAGGAGAAATACATGAGGGTATATCACAACATTCAAAGTAATTTATCTCTACTTTCAATACAAACAAGATGAGTCTATGAAGACATTATGACAAGATTCATGAGTGTGTGTGCGCTAGGATCATACATGGTAGTTTACGATGCTTCACTTCACACCGACAAGCCTTGATCCAATTACTCTCCGAACATACATTCAATGAGTAATTGAACGCATAGTTTATCTCACTTGGTTGCTTGTAATAAAGGAGTAAGTATGCAAGTCATACAAAAGAGCAAACCAAACTAAAAAAGACGATATAATGTAAGTGTATCAACTTGGCATGACTTCATGAAAAAATATTTTATGGTATAGATATCAATTAAGCATGATGTGCAAACAATGTCTTACATTCCATCAAGATCTCAATTGAAAATCATGCTTTAGATCATCAAGCACTTTGTAAGGGAAGGCCAAGAGCTATCAAGGTATGGTAAGAAAGAAAGGAAAGTTGTGAAAAATGCAAAACATGTGTGATTCAAGGCATGTAATGCTCATTAAAAGACATTATCCTTTTCCAACTTTCGACTCTTACAATATCAACCTCACCTCTCTTTGAGGTGTTAACTTCCTTCACCTATCAATCATTTTTGTTTTCTCTTTCTTTCTTTCTCTTTTTTTTTTTTTTAAGAAATGGAATGGAAACACTTTTCACTTACTACTAACGATTTTTTTTTCTTTTCCATTTCTTTTCCCATGAGATTTAGAATTGCATTACAAAGGGTGTGAAGATGTGGTGACAAAGAGAAGAAAAATATCAATAAAAACTCGGCGGCTCAAAATAAACAAAGAGGGCCTAAAATCATTTCCAAAGCAAGTATTGTGTATATAGATCTTGATAGAATGTAAGCGCCAATCAATGCAAATCAATATCAAACCAATAAGCCAAACACAAGTATAATGAAGTCATTTGTAAGTGCAAGAAGTCAGTAAGAATTCATTTAAGTGTAAAAATCTCTCCAATGATGCAATAGGCTCTACTCTCACCAGGTAATGATCTCCACTAAATTAGGTCATAGATGCAAAGGTCAACAATGTACATTACTTAATATGATCCGGCACATAAATGCAATCATCTCATCATAATATAATCAAAACCATATCACGTTTGTATTGAAATCAAAGAATAACAACGCTCATCATATTATGATCATGCCCCATGCTAACCTCTAATCATTCATGAATCCCGAATTGAATCTCATAAGATATGCTATGGTCCCTCATGCGAAGAATCAACACATCCACTATGAATAAGAATGGTCAGTCGATAAATCACTAATGCTAACAATGGGAAGTACATAGTGAGAGAAACCATACAATACCATCAACCTCTTACCATCATGCAACAGATAAAGATGAAATATCCACTAACTCATATTTGAAAAAGAACTTGTATATACAAAAGGTCGACATACACTGAAAGAAATATATCATATAAACTTAAAACAGGCATGTAATCATATGGAACTGTAATGGGCTACATAAAAAATGCTGCAGAGTTTTAGATACATCAATGAATGAAATGTATACATGAGATGCACATGAGATGCAATACATGAGATGCTATCTAAACTCCACCCTGCCCAAGTCCAAATTCATGCCCTCCTAAAGATGCAGGGTTTGTAGTATCGACAACTAAGTCAGGAAAGTCGGGCTCCTCATCCTCCCAAAGTCTGGCCAAAATGTCAGTCAACATCTAGCTCTGACATGCTTGCTCCTATCGAATCTCATCTTGAAACTTGGTCTGAGAGGTCTAAAGCTCTGCAATCTGAGTGCCCAAGACTATCTATAAAGTAGTGATCTCTACTGCATGGGCTGTCTCTAAAGTCGCACACTTTTGACCGAGCTCGGTATGGGCTATCTGAAGACCTCCACTCTACTGATCTAATAGCTGAGTGAATGCCTGTAATACTGGACTGGCTTAGGCCTATTATGGCTCAGCCTCAGCCTTAGCCTTAGCCTTAGCCTGTGGCTACTGTCCCTCTACGGGAACCTCCTACTGCTGTTGTTGCTGTTGCTTGGCCCACTACTGGGCTTGAGCAGGAGCCTCAGCCCGTCTCTAAATGCCTGCCAATTGACCCGCAACCCTGTTCTAAGTAGACAGGGCGATCAGTGCAAGTATTGGAGCTAAAGGAGTGTCATCTGGAACTGTTACTCCGGCACGTGCAATCAACTCGGTCATCATGCCTGCGAAAGGTAATGCCCTCTACGGCTTTGTCAAAGTCGCCGACTCATAGAAAACTCCAAACATGTAGCGGGGAAGATCGATAGTCCTACTTGTCCTTAAGGCATAAAGTAACTGGCCTTTACGCCTACTCACCTCTCTACGATGCCCTAACGTATAGATCGAACCACAAGTGAAAACGAACATCGGGGCATACGTAGGAGCAAGGAATTTCTTCTCAATTTGAGAAGAAATCCACTAGGTATCGGACTGGCAAATCTCAACGACCATCACTTTGTGATCAACCTCACCCTGCTGGGGCCAACTCAACACTGGGTCCTAAACCCGAGGGAGGCCAAAGAACTCTACAAAAGTGGCTGGGGTGATGGTAATAGTCTTACCCATAACTACGGAAACTATGCACTCATCTTCAGCAACATCCGAGAGTACTTGGATGTTGGCCATCAGCTTGGCAACCAGCCTAGTCCTATGCTAGCCATTGTATTATGCCAACTAAAGCCAACTACGAGCCTTAAACACCTTTCTCCACAAATATGGCTCGCCCTTAAAGTGCTTGAGAGTCATCGCTCTCTCTTGCATTGGACCTCTCCAACTAAAAATCTGGTTATAATATTGCTTGGCCTTCCCGTTAACAAACTAAGAGGCATCAAAAGCGACGGGGATCCTGCAAACCTTCTTGGTTCGCAGAGCCATCTATACTAATGAACTAGTTAAACTACTAAACTAGAAAGAAACTAAAAAGAAAGATAAGGAAATGAAAAATAAAGGCTCAAGGAATACCTAAAGGTAGATTGAAGACGGGCACAGACAAGTACGACTATGGCTGGAATTCGGTAGGGCTCCGCCGCACTCTCAAAACACTCCCTCACCCACCCTCAATGAGTCAACTTTGAGTCAACTCAGTTTGGAAATGAATCACAATTTGAAATAAAGGGTTTATATAGAAAATCTAGGGCACCGAACATACGATGGATAAGTGTATATGTACGGTGCCAAAGTGCTAGTGTAGGCGGGCTCAGACGGCCAGGAGCCTACATACGCACTAATTCACTGTATGTACGGTCGAGAATCTAAACCATCAACCAATAAACAAATGCCACATCAGCATTCGCACAGTAGCCAAACCGTACGTACGCTTCCACCACCGAACGTACGGTGGGCTAACCGTACATATGCTAAAGAATGGAAAACACACAGCTCATAGAATTTATCTACTCTACACAAAAATAAAAAAAACTAGGCCCAAAACAGCAAGAATAGGGGAAAATGCTCTACAATCGACCCTTACCCCCCACCTAGAACAATGCATTATCCTCAATGTATAACAAGAAGCAACAAAGGAAGAAACAAGGCAACGAGAGAATGATTAAGTAACCCATCATTTCATTAAACAAGGAAACTAAACAATACAACGCCAAAGATGGCCTGAACAACAAGGAAACGAGAAACAAAGGACCCTTACAAAAGAAGTTCGGAACAAGCCAACCTACGTCCCTAACTACCACCCGGTGGGTCACTTGAGTCTATTTCTTAGAAGTGTTGGAACCGAAAGACATAACAACATCCTTCTTGGTTGATCTGGAAGATGATGGAGACGGCTCGTCAAGGAGACGAGAGGCCACCAAGCAAGTTACAGTGACAGCGTCATCCATGGGAAGCCGGGACAAGGAAGTGCAAGTGTAGGCTCGCAAGAATGCGACGTAGTCCGTGTTACTCTTATAGTTAGTTCTTTTTTTTTTTTTTTTTGGGTTTAGTTTGGAGTAGCTAGTTTGTTTTTGTGGGCCCATTCAATTGATTCTTGGGAGAGTCACATGCTCTTGATTTTGTGCAGGGAATCCCAACCAATTAGTACTTTCATATCACTCAATTGATTTTCTTGCATGTGATACCTTAAGCTTTTAAAAGGGAGCTCCCAGCCATAGTGTTTGTGCTTCACTTCTCTCCCTACATTGCCACATTGCTGCATTGGTTTTTCTTTTGGCATTCCTTCCATTCCATGGCATCCAAGGAGACTTCTAAGGTAAACGAGAGTGTTTCCCGAGCTCCAAGTTCTGATGAGTTGGAGGATTCACTCAAAGGCTAAACTAGAATACTATAAATAGCAAAAATCTACTCCTAGCTAAATGTAACCAACCAAAACCAAGAACGAAAGAAAAGATAGCAAAATCAATCATACACAAAAAAAACTAAGAAAGAAAGAAGAAAACTAACCTAACTATTCCTACTTCTAAAAGACTAGAGCATAGGCCATCATCAATCAAAAGAGGGTGGATCAATAAGATCCACGCAGTCTAAGTCACCCTGAAAAGTCTCAAAATATGGCTTCAACCTTTGGCCATTCACCTTAAAAGCTGACCCATTAGCGAGGTTTTTCACTTCTATAGTACCATGGGGAAAAATATCAGTAACAAGGTAAGGACCCACCCACTTACTCTGTAATTTGCCTAGAAACAAATGAAGGTGCGAATCATAAAGAAGAACATTTTGACCAATCTTAAAGGATTTGCAAAGAATGTGTTGGTCATGAAATTTCTTCATGCGGGCCTTACAATTTTAGCATTTTCAAAGGCATCATTACGGAGTTCATCAAGTTCATTCAATTAAAGCTTCCGGTGGGCTCCCGTGGCATCAAAGTCCTCATTACATTATCGGATGGCCCAATAGGCTTTATGTTCAATTTCCACTGGGAGGTGGCAAGCTTTTTCATAAACAAGCCTATATGGTGATGCACCAAGCACGGTCTTGTAACCCATGCGGTAAGCCCATAATGCGTCAGTTAACCTAAGGGACCAATCCTTTCTATTAGGGTTAACGGTTTTTTCAAGGATTCTCTTTATCTTCCTATTAGCTAACTCTACTTACCCTTAGGTTTGAGGATGGTAAGGTAGGCCAACCTTATGAACCACACCATACTTCTTTAGTGAGAATGTAAAGGGTTTATTACAAAAGTGTGAGCCACCATCACTAATGATGGCTCGGGGCATGCCATATTTTGAGAAGATGTTCTCCTTCAAAAAGCGGACCACCATTTGGTGGTCATTGTTCCGGGAGGCAATGGCCTTCCCCCATTTTGAAACATAGTCCACCACCACTAAGATGTAAAGGTAGCCAAAAGAGTTAGTGAAGGGTCCCATGAAGTCAATTCCCCAACAATCAACTATTTCCAAAATGGTGATGGGCTGAATAGGCATCATGTAACGCTTAGTAAGAGTTCCTAAACATTGGCACCTATCACATGCAAGACAAAATGGATGAACATCTTTAAACATGGTTGGCTAATAAAGGCCACATTGAAGAATCTTAGCGGTGGTCTTTTTGGCGAAAAGTGTCCTCCACAAGCTTGGGAGTGGCAAAACTCAATGACTTGTTAGAACTCATGATTGGGCACACAACGCTGGATAATTTGATCTGGGTAATACTTAAAGAGGTGAGGATTATTCCATGAAAAATAATGCACATTTCGAAAGAACTTGCGTTTATCAATGGACGACTAATGGGATGGAACCTCACCGGTCACAAGATAATTTGAAATATCGGCAAACTAAGGGGGAGAAACTTTCTCCAAAGCATGCACATGCAAGATTTGCTCATTCAAGAAATGTTCATTGATAGGGGTGGAGTTGATGGCTTTCCCATCAAGGGGGAGTCGGGACAAATGATCCGCTACTACATTTTATACCCCTTTTTTATCTCGCATTTCAATGTGAAATTCTTAAAGCAATAAGATCCATCGAATGAGGCGGGGTTTTGCATCGGGTTTGGTGAAAAGATACTTAAGGGCCACATGGTCGGTGTAAATGATCACTAGTGACCCTATCAAGTAAAAACGAAATTTATCCAATGCAAAAACTACTGCAAGAAGTTCATTTTCAGTTGTGGTGTAATCAATTTAGGCATCATTGAGGGTTTTAGAAGCATAATATCTGACATGAGGCTTCTAGTCAATTCTTTGTCCTAAAACCGCCCCCACGGCATAGTCACTAGCATCGCTCATAAGCTCAAAGGGGTAAGACCAATTAGGTGCATGCAAGATTGGGGCGGATGTCAATGATTCTTTTAAAATATCAAAGGCTTGTTGACACGTTAGGGTCCACTCAAATGGCACATCAAGAGCCTAAAGTTGACACATTAGCCTAGCAATTGCACTAAATCCCTCAATAAAATGCCAGTAGAAATCGACATGCCCAAGGAATGATTGCACATCTTTCACACAATTGGGGGGAGGTAGTTTTTAGATTAATTCAATTTTAGCCTTGTCAACCTATATCCCCTTAGAAGACACGATGTGACCTAACACAATTCCACTAATAACAATGAAATGACCATTCTCCCAATTAGGGATGAGGTTACTTTACTCACATTGCTCCAACACCTTTTCTAGATTCTCGAGACATCCCTCAAATGTGTCTTCATACACCGAGAAATCATCCATGAACACTTCTACAATATGCTTCACTATGTCACTAAAGATGCTTATCATGCACCTTTAAAAGATGGCCGGTGTATTGCACAAGCCAAATGGCATGCAGCAATATGCATAAGTACCAAATGGGCATGTAAAGGTATCCATGGATTGATCCTCTAATGCAATTTCAATTTGGTTATAACCGGAATAGCCAAGAAAGTAATAAAAAGCTTTTCCGGATACTCTCTCTAGAACTTGATCAAGATATGGCAAGGGAAAGTGGTCCTTTCAAGTCACGGCATTGAGGCAACAGTAATCGATACACATTCACCATTCAATTTGGATACGAGTGGGTACCAATTCATTCTTATCATTTCTAACTACTGTGAAACCCGATTTCTTAGGTACCACTT
This sequence comes from Euryodendron excelsum, assembly GCA_033060915.1. Classification (NCBI taxonomy): domain Eukaryota; kingdom Viridiplantae; phylum Streptophyta; class Magnoliopsida; order Ericales; family Pentaphylacaceae; genus Euryodendron; species Euryodendron excelsum. The sequence goes on from CM065398.1 coordinate 23,598,575, forward strand.
GGGAAGGACTTACTTACTTAGAGTCCGAAATGGGGTAGATAATACCCGCATCAAGCAATTTCAACACCTCACCCTTTACCACTTCTTTCATGTTAGGATTCAATCTCCGTTGCATTTGACGCATAGGTTTAGCCTCCTCTTCTAAAAAGATGCGATGGATACATTGAAAAGGACTAATACCATGGAGATCGACAATTGTCCACCTTATAGCTTTCCTATGGTGTTTAAACAAGGCTATCAAGCCTTCCTCTTAGCTTAAAGATATGGTGGAAGAAATGACAACGGGATAGGACTTACCATCACCCAAAAATGCATACTTCAAAGTGGTCGGTAATGGTTTCTTCTCGGGAATGGGAGGCTTTACCTTCGATGGAATTGGCTTAATATCACTAGGTTGGAGAGGTTCAAAAGAAGGGATCTATTGACCCACATGCATACATTGGGCACTCTCACGACCTACGGACGAAACTTCTCTTAAAGCCTTAACATGACAATCTAAAGTTTCATGAGACTCGCTCCTCAACAAAGCTTTTTCCAAGGAGTTCTCAAAGAACTCATTCTCAAAATGGTCTTGCTCTATTGTCTCAATGATGTCGACCTCCCAGATATCCTCGCACTCACCCGGTTGTTTGGTAACTGAAAGATATTCAATTCAAAAGTGGTGTTGCCAAATCGCAGGGGTAGGAGAATTGGCAACACCACCAAGTTTCTTAGTAGACCGATCCGTTAGTTGTAAAGTCACACGGGTAGGTTGCAATTCTCCTAAACCAAGTTCCTTATGTTAGCCCAAGAAGGCAACCCAAGAGGGGGGTGAATTGGGTTTTATAGAATTTATATCAAATAATGTAGCTGAAAACAATTTATGTATTTCTACAATAATTAATCTAAGTATAAATCAATCAAGCAAATAATGGTACACAATGCAAGCAAGTATAGTAAGCAAATAAGCAAAACAGAACAAGAAAAGAAGAGCACCAGATTTATAGAGGTTCGGCCAACCTTGTTTACGTCCTCTCTTCTTCGATCCTTTCGAAGGTATTCCACTATGTAAAGTCTCTTATACAGCTGCTAGTTTTGCTACAAGTGCCCAACTCACTCTTACAAGAGCTCTTCCCCAAGCTCTCATAACCCAAGAGATTTTGTCCAAGCTTCTCTCAAACTTACAAGTGATTTTGTCTAAGCTTCACTCAAACTTACAAGTGTTGTTACCCAAGAACACTCAAACTCACAGATAATAACTCTCCTAAAGAGTGGATGAACAAGAATAGCTCAATAGATAACCTTAATCACTCAGCAAAATATGTAGCAATGAGGGCACAACAGATTTTCAGCTTCAAGGTGTTGATTCAGCAAGTATAATCACTCTATATTATCTTTAGAAGCTGTAGGGATCTTGTATTTATAGCCATGGATTGTTTTTAGCCGTTGGTGGTAGATGGGAGACCATTTGATACAAAAACAGCGGAGTATAACGTTCAAAAATCTTGTCGTTGCTATAAATAAGTTGACTCATTTTAAGCAGGGGTCGACTCTTTTTATGTTTCAGCAGATTTTTCAAGGTTCTACCAAAATGAGTCGACTCTTTTGTGCTAGGGGTCGACTCTTTTTGTCTGACACTACAAAATCAACTCTCTGTTGGAATGAGTCGACTCTTTTAGAGTGAGGGGTCGACTCTTTTTATCTCCATCAGAATTTTCAGCCTCTATTCGAATGAGTCGACTCTTTTGCTTGAGGGGTCGACTCTTTTTAGGAAAATCCTTAACTTTTGTAATATTTCTCCAATCTTCTTCAATATCTTCAAACTTTTTAAGGATCATCCAAATAAGGTTAAAAAGACTTCTTCAAGGTTTGATGACTTCAAGAACATCTTCAATCCTTCAATATGAAATCAACTCCATTTTGATTACTTATAGAGCTCTTCAATCAGCATTACTTCATCCATCGATTCAAGTTTTCTTCAAGATCTTCAAGAGAGCTTCCAAGGCTTATTTCAACTGTTCTTTGAGAATTCTTCAACAGATATGGCTTCTCCTTTTCAATCAAGGCTTTAAGCATTTTCAATCTTCTTCCTTGACATCCATTATCTTGAAATATCTTTATTCTTTATACGATCACCAATGATGAATATGCCATTCTTTCATGCTTATCAATCTTCAATCCAAGATTTTCATCATCTTGAAATTCCTTCATTCCTTTAAAAGATTAGCTTTGCTGAATATGTTTTCTCATTATGCTTATCAACCTTCATTCTAATATTTGCATCACAAATTCTTCATTGTAATAAGCTTCAAGTCATGCTAGAAATCTAATAATTAATCTGCACACTTAAGTAGAATTATTAGATCATTAAATCAAGTTTTGTTATCATTAAAATCAAGGCATTGAGTCATCACCTTATATACCAAAAATGGGATAAGATTAACACTAGACCCTAAATCCAAAAAGGCTCGATCTATCCTAGTGTTCCTAATGGTGCAAGAGATAGTAGGACATCTGAGGTCCTTGAATTTTAGAATGGTTTTGAATTGCAATATTGCACTTTGATTCTCATTCATCATAGTCGTCTCCTTGACATGTAACTTTCTCTTGAAAGTACATAAGTCCTTTAAGAACTTAGCATATGATGGAATTTGTTTAATGGCATCAAGAATAGGGATGTTAACCTTAACTTGCTAGAGCATTTCATAAATTTCGGCATTTAAAAGTTCATTCTTTGATTTGGTCAACCTATGAAGAAAAGGTACATGCTTCCAGATATCCTTCCTCTTATCCCTAGTGTTCTCACTCAGTCTCAAAAGGAGTATCAACGGACTCCTTTTTCGCTTAATACCTATCACTTTATCCCTCCTCTCTCGATTTTTCCTCTTTCTCAACCTCCTTTTCTTTTCCTTTTCCCTCTTGATCAACACATGGTTTAGAAATTACATCCTTTGAATGAATGGTTTTATTAATGACTTTACCGCTTCTACGAGTAGTGATAGCTTGTACTTATTCATGACTTGTTTGAGGGTCCATGCCACCCTCGGTGATGTGTACTTGCCTAACTACCGGATTGGGTTGAGGTTGAGCCGGGAATCTCCCCGGGACATTTTGAATCAAAGCTTATGTCAATGTAGACATTTGCTTTTGTATGTCCTCAAGCATCCTAGTATGTTAGTCCAACACCTTATCTTGCTTATCTACCTTTGCATTAACCCCTCTCATGTCATTAGATAGTTGATAACAATTATCTTCGTAAGCTTCCTATGAGGAGGTTAATACAGTTTGGGTTGATTTGGAAGTTGTATCATAGGTTAGGGTTGGTAAGCTTGAGGTTGAGATGCTTGGAATAGAGCAAGAGGTGTGGAATAGTGTTGAGGGTTTTGATACCCTCCTTGGTAAGGTTGGGAGTTTAAACTCCCCTCATTCCTTCACCCAAAATTAGGGTGATCTCGCCATCCCGGATTGTAGGTGTTAGAGTAAGGGTTGCCCCTTCCACTTTGGAATTGGCCAATTGCATTGACTTGGCCATGTAAAACTTCTTTCACTCCCAGAATGATTGGGCATGAAGATGTGTCATGGTCAGTGGTGTCACACACTATGCAACAAGTCTCTTTTCTCACCTCACTCTCGACCGCTAACACCTTTTTTCCTTCTAAAGCCTCTAGTTTTTTAGTTAAAGTGGCCACTCTCGTATTAACATCATCAACCTCTTTCAATTGGTATCGTCCTACCCCTTGTTAAATGGAATAACCCCAAGGATTTTATGTCCCGGTAAGTGCCCAATCTCTAGCCTTATTTACTAAGGTGTCAAAGTATTCATAGGCTTCATGGGGTTGTTTATCAAAGAACGTCCCAACACACATTGACTCAATCAAGTGCTTACGTTGAGGGGTTAGAGATGAGTAAAAAGTGTTGATAATGTGCCAATTAGCCAAACCATGATGAGGGCATGTATTCAAGAGGTCTTTAAACCTCTCCCAATATTGAAAGAATGTTTCCCCCATCATAGGAAAAAATTGAAAATTTTGCCTTTGGATGCTTTCTGTTCAGTTCTCGGGAAAAAACTTCTTTAAAAACTCTCCTTGGAGTATGGCCCATGAATGAATAGAAATTAGCCGTAAGGAATTGAACTAAAGTTTGGCCTTGTCTTTCAAATAAAAAGGGAAGAGTTTTAACAAGAAAACTTCTTTCGGGCAAGAATTATCCATGATAAGTGAGTATGTATCCTCAAATTCCTTAATGAAATCATAGGGTTGTTCAGAGTCCATGCCATGGAATTGAGGAAGCATTTGTATGCTTCCCGGCCGAATGTTAAGCGAAGTGTAATGTGGCGGAAATACTATGTATGAAGTTGGTGCTTGACGTGGAGGATTCAAGTAGTCCCGTAAGGTTCTTTAATAGGGAGCTGCCATGTCGCCATGGTGGCTCCCTCTTTCCCTATCATCATCGCCTCCTACATTAGGATCTACCCCTAGTAGAATAGGTTGAAGATTAGGATGGAGTTATGGATTAGGTGCATTTGGTGCGGCGTTGAGATTCGGAGGGAAGACGTTGGGTAAATTTTGATTATTCATATTTACCATTGAAAGAAATCCTAGGTCCACAACTAATGGAAGTCTTGGTGTAAGTGATGATGAACTACTCGCACTCTTAAGCCTCACATGTCGGTTATGAATGTCCCTAGTGAAATGTGGCAGGCAAAGATGAATGCAATAAATAATAGACCATCTAGGTCATACGGCACATCATACACAAACATGCATTGCCAGAGAATGACTTTTTTTTCTTTTGTTCTCCAATCGATCCTCCAATCTCCTTGTGTAAAGTAATACCATTGATTTACAAATTAAGCACAAGGAGTCCTAGCAAAATGCAATGCAACTAAACCTAAGTCAAACAAAATAAACTAAGCAAAGAAAAACAAAAAATCTAAGCACATTAAGGGAGAAAGAGATTACCAATGCCCGAAGCCGTAAATGCTTCTGTCAAGGGTGAGTGATCAAATCCCACCTATTTGCAATTTTATTGTTCTGTTTAGTTTTCTTTTTCTCCTTTATTTGCCATTTTTATTTTTATTTATTTTTTTATATGCAATTTACCAAGTGCTTCTCCAATCCACAGTTTGTTGGTGTTTGCCTTATGCTTTTTAACCTCGGCAACGGCACCAAAACTTGAATCACTCCTCCCAAATGTGATGAAATTGAGCCTTCTGCAAGAGCACGAGCGTGCGATTGAAGTATAAATCTGGCAAGTATCGGAGTCAATTTCCACAAGGATCAAGCCCAATATAGGCGTCATGTAAAGCAAAATAATTAACAAATTAAATCGAATTAGAAAGTCGCTTAACAAATAGAAACTATTAAAAAATGAAACCAAAAATATGTTTGCTGTGAATATTTTGCTTGCTAATTAAATTAACTAAACTAAGTACGGAATCGATTGTTAGAAGACTTAAATGCAATTAAAGTGACTTGAATGTAGTTGATCTAATCTACCAATTCTCTAGAAATGTCTCAATGGAGGATTTGATAACTCAAATCAAGGAATCACTCCGCGGATCCTTGATTCAGAAAATTTAGACCATAAGAATGAGAGTTCATACTCAATTGGATGTAAATTTGTGTTCAATGTTAAGAATCATATAAACAAATCATCAATTGTGCAATATCTATACCAATTTAAGAATTGTGCATAGAGATTACGAATAGTGATTATGAATCTAGGTTTTCTATAAATTTACAATACAATTGAGATGAATATGAAGAAATTATAAGATAATTCATTGAAATTTATATACCTCCATTAAAGACCTTGAAGATTCTTGGTAGATCTTCACACTTGCGTCCAAGGATAAATTTAGCTACTTGATTCCATAATAGAAAGCATGAAGAAATGGGGATCTTGCATTAATTGGAGAAGAAATTGATGTTTGCTTACAAAGAAAATGGAAGAAAATAGAGGAAAATACAAAGGAAACTAACTTTTTCTCTCTATAATTTGTACTAACTGCAAATCTAATGTAAAATGGTGATAGATACAAAAAATCTAGTCATTTTTTGGAAATATAGTAGTGAAAATCACACAGGAGACGCCGGTACCGTACGTATGGTACTATTTACAATACCGTACGGGTGGACATACCGTACGTACAGTTAGCCTTACGCTAATCTAGGCTCTCTGAAATTTGGAAATCAGTTGCAGTCGTACGTATGCTAGAACTGACCGTACGTACGATCAGACCACCATACGTATGGTGACTCCAACCGTAAGTACAATCTAGGCACTTTTCAGCTCTTTTTGCTCTAAATCCACCCTTTCTTCACTCAAAACCTGCAAAATACCCACAAACATTTACTAGAATAATTATTATACTAAAATGAGGCATATATACAATCTAGTTGGACAAACAATAGTTATTTAGGGACTTTAGATTATACTTTTGGAGTGTAATCATTTCACCAGGTCTGTTATAATTCCAATTAATAAGAGGGTTACGTATTTACTTTTGAATTATAGGACAGTCTTCTGATTTACACTCAAATCACTAGTGTAATCACCCCTCGATCATTCACAGATGTACTAAAAACACAACACCAGATGCTGCAAAATCATTACCAAGGTAGAAAAAGAATGCCTAACCATCATGCAAGTTTCTTTCTTGTTTTTTTTTCACTTCCCCTTTTAAGAAGTATTGATATCAGAATCATTATCCTATGATCAAGCATAAAATATTGAAAGAAAGAAAGAAAAAAAAAAAGAAGAAAAAAGTATATATTTCAATCCTGCTGAACATTTTACTACAAGAAAACAAAAAGAAGTTTTTGGAGGTTAAGCATTTTGCTATTAACATGTCCTTCATTAAACTAATATGCAGTTTTGCATATATAGATCTTGACCGAGTATGAGGATATTGGCTGATATCTTAGTGAAAGTGAAAGCCAAATTAACAGGACTATGGGCCCTTCTATGGTACAAAATATTTGCCAATCTCACTAATTTCTCCAATTCCAACTGCCGAAATCCAACGTTTCCTAATGAGGGAGGTTCCATCTCAAGTTAAACTACTGATCGATGGACGGTCAAGACGGTTATGACATCTAATGCACACTTAAATTTGTCTTTGTTCCAAAATTCATTTGGTGGGATCCATTTCCTAATTATCCATTTTTCTTTCTCATTAAATTCTAATGATCATTGTCCATTGTACTTACAATATTTGATTTCCCATATAGTATCATCGACATTTACAATGGTTGTATGGAAGGTTCCATTGATGCAATATTGCCAATGGCAAACGGGCATGGAGTTCTAACTTGTAATGGAGTAACAGGTCGGGTTGTCTCGGGCCAGAGACCCCATGATCTTTTTTTCTCCTTTTTCTTCCTCATCCCATCACCTGTCCAACATCAGTACTGCAATTTTTAGGCAGAAGTTAGACATATGTGGCACATAATTTCAAACCATTTGGTGAAATTTTTGACTATTTATGTGAGTGTCACTATCTGATATTAATTATTTGGGTTATTCATTGAAAAGTCAGAATTTATATTCAAGTGCCCCCCCTACAAGCCAACGTTTCGAGGCTTTAAAACCTTTGTTTCGATGGAGCTTCTTTGTGGCCTCTTATATTTGGCTCGTGAAACCCAAGTAAAAAACCTGAAGTCAAAGATGCATCCAAATGAGGACGCTTCTTGCTTCACCAAATATTTATAAAATTTGTGTAAAAATGATATTTTTTTTAGTTGGGGTTCCTTAGTAAAGATGAGGACCTTTTTTCTGGTGCGGTACGTGCTGTGTCAAAGTATCTTGTATATATGCATATATATATATATATATATATAGGGGCATATTTAAGATTTTTGTTCAATAAGAGCGAAACTTATATAAAATTGCGCATATTCGGAATTGTTTCCTAATTGATAGTATTTTTCTTTGATAAATAAATAGATAATTATATTAAAGATGCCGAAAAAGAGGGCACCACCTTTCTACAAAAATTGTATACAAAAAATTATATGACTATAAGAAACCTTAATCTAGATTTGAGAAAGGAATTTTATTATTTGCGTAACCAAACGTCTATGAATATCATTAAAAAAGTAGATACAAAAAGTTTTGAGACTTGGATTTTTTTTTTTAAACTTTTAAAATAGTAGTTGATAGTAATCAAATAAACGAAATATTAAATGGGCAAGAACATTTTAATTTAGTATTAGAATAGAGGAGTAGGAATTGGAATTGTGTTTTTTATTTGACTAAATAATAAAGAATTAATTATATATATACTTTTTGCTATAAGTTTAGTGATATTCAGTAGGGGCAAATGTAGGTGTTGGTAAATTTAGAGACAAGCAAATGTAAATTTAGTAAATTCAGTGGGAGCAAAATATACATTTATAACCTAAGATCAAACAAATAGACATAAAAATTTTTTAAAAAATAGTGAAAGTTGTCAAGTCAGTGGGACAGCTATCCCAACTCGGCCCTTCTTACATCCACCCTTGTATGTATATAGAGGAAGAATGACATCTTATTTCTCAAAATTTTAGTACTAATTTACTGCTTGTCCCCGTGATTCAGACTAGCTGCTGGAACTGTTCCCAGTGCAACTGCCGCATTGGAACAAGTATCAAGTTTGAACCTCTAATAATGCAAAGAGTTTGTTACGAAGGGTTGTTATCACGTTCCTAGAGACAAGATTCTTTCAGAAGAAATTTCACAGAAAATCCCATTTTTTCCTTCAACGTGGAAGAAATATCGACACTTGACAATAGCAAAGAAAGAAGTTGCAATTGCTGATTTTAGCATTTAAATTTGATCATATTCATGGTGGAAAATTTGCTCCTCACCCTTTCCTATGTGACAAGTTGAGGAACTTTGGTCGCTTGCCTTATGCTTATATCTGCTTCAATGGCCATGAAATTTATGTTTTTGGACAGCTGATTTGAGAGGTCAAATCGAATATATATCAAAGTTCACCATATATATATCAGTCATTAGCCTCATTTGTATCCCAAAAGATCCTTGGTTTGATTGTGAGATAGAATGATTTCAGCTTCCTTATTTGTACACCAATTGTTCCGATGAATATATACGTGGTCTACTGCTTCTAATTTGGTCTTACTTTCAGATTCAGATATCTCCAAATTATTTTGTGCTGACATGTTTTCATTTGGTCTCACTATAAGCAGTCTTTATCATCAGTCTGAAATTTTTTCCTCGCATTTCCTTATCACAAGCTTCTAACGGGTATAACACCATTGTTGTGCTGGTAATTTGGTGGTAAATCAATCTCTTGTAATGGATATAATGCTGCAGCTAAATTTTGTCTTAGGTCCCTTACCTTCCCTACTGAAGAGATAAAACATGCAATAACAAAAACTAAAGAGAAGGCTCCAATTGCCAACTCAAAGTTTTGTCAATATGGTCTAGACCCTTTTCCAACATACATCTTTATGAGTTTCTTGGGCCAAAGTAGGACAATGTTTTCTTTCCACAATATAGTTTTGTTATTATTATTATTTGGGTTCAGAAAAGTGGTGCTTTGCAGGTTTTAGAAGGAAATTTTACCTACTTAATGTAAGATGGTATGATGAAATAGTTATTGTTATAGAAAGATTTGCAAAATCCACAATACATATATTACCAAAATCAGGATTGCTATACTTCATCTATATATGGGGATATGGTATCGTCATAATGGCCATGTTAATGTATGATATTAGCCACATGGGCCGTGCTAATGTATGATATTAGCCGCAAGGGGCATGCCGATTCAATTAACTATTCGGCCATGTTTTAGCCATTGTTAAGAACACAAATCAGCTGGGAGCCTAATACCTATCATATACCTTATTAATATAAATATTGTTATTTTGATATGATGATGACAATGATGAAGAGGATGATATTCAGGAGGCACGTTGTCAGGTGTATATGAGAACCATACAAGTTTCATATATATATATATATAATTGTTCCATGCCAAGAACAAGATTAGCTGAACTTGAAATAACTTCATAGTTGAACTCCATAATGAAAGGGAAAACTACATCCTTCTAAGTTCTCTATCCAAACCATAGCATTACATTAAGTTATTAATTACAGGAACCTCTACACTATTTTCAGTCCAAGCTCCATCTTGTTTACCAATGGCCTTACGAACGGCTTGTGTAATATCTCTCCCATCAATCCCTTGGTCTCCAGCTTCAACAATGGCTTCAATGCTGAGAAAACTGTTGCATGATACCCTAGTTTGCAGAACATTAAGACCCATCTCCTCAAAGGTCTCCAAGATTGAAACCAGCACATCTGGCCCTTTCTTGCAGGTCACCCTCACTAGAAATTCTTCCCCAACCTTCTCTACTTTCACTTCCTGCTCATTAGTTGTATAATATAAGAACATTGTCACCTTACATAAATACATATATATATATATATATATATAGAGAGAGAGAGAGAGAGAGAGAGATTAGAGAGAGAGAGAGAGAGAGAGGCGACCTGGGCATGCTTCATTAGGTAAAGGTACTCCTTTTTTATGGCTTCCAGCTTGAGTTTGAGTTTGTAAATGTGGAGAAAAGCATCCATGATGATGGAGCTCTTTTTCACCTTTTAAAAACAACAGAAACACTATGAACACAAGGAAGGGTTGTACCATAAAGATCTAAAATCATAAAACAAAAGGAAAGGGAAAACAAGCTAAAAGATTCAAAATTATTACAGATTTGGAGTTGGTAAGAGTTCTCAAAATGTGAAGCTTTCTTCGCAGTGTCATTCTCTTTTGCAGCCTGGATGCCATCTCTCTCTCTCTCTCTCTCTCTCTCTCTCTGTGGGAGGGTTCAAACTTAAGTTGGAATTGATTATGAGGACTTGGTTTTATAGCAAGGAAATGGGATGACAGCTGATGTGTCTTGGGATCACGGAATGTAAAAAGATACCAGCATGCCATTGTCTTGTTTGAAAAAACAAAGAATAAAGAGGAATATCATGACGTTCTTACAAGCCCTGTAAAGCAAACCATATCAAAGTAGTTAAGATACTAATGAATAACATGTATTGGTACAATCAATAGTATTGAACTTTTGTTCATGAAATATAAAAAGAAAATGCATACTCGCATAGAATACAACCCTCACAAAGCTTAGACCGAGGTAAGGAAAGTCTATTCTTACAAAAAAAAAGAAAAAAATTCACATAGAAACACCCACTAAAATTATGTGTCAGTAGCAGTTTTGTAATAAAAGTCATTATGATGAGTGTTTTTATTTTTAAATAAAATAGTCTCATTTCGACACATTATTCTATAAGTATTTTTTGTTTGTATAATATTTACCTTGACCTTGAGGTAATTGTGGTAAGGAACCTAGGCATAGCACTGTTTAACAGAATTTGAGAGAGATAGGCATTACACTGTTTATGATGTACTTATTTCCTATCAATTGTCAAATAAAAAAATTTAAAAATCCCCTATCAAGAGGGAAACAAGCCACTCTTTAACGAGTACCAAGATTCCATAAACAAAAATCATTCAATTGAAAACATGATTCCTAACAATTTAAGCATGGTATAGCTTTTTCATTAATCATAGAACATTGGTTGAATTTGTTCAAAATATGTATATATTAGCAATTTAGTTGTCACGTCCCATAGATATATATTCAATCTTTAAAATGGACTCATACTAGAAAACAACACATAACCCAAACCTCCTTTTGTGGTGTACCATGGCATCTGGTTATTAGATATATAATTGTTATGTCCCAAATCCAACACGGAAGAATATTGTTAGTTTTATGCATAAATCCAGGAGAAGGTTTTAAAAGGCCTCATGTAAAGCGGTTCCCCCATTATAGCCAAGGCATTAGGCTCTCGTGGGATCGGCTAGTGACAATTGGTATTAGAGCTAAAACTTCTCCGGATCTAATGCCTAGTCTAATGCTAATTAAAACTTCTCTAATGCCAAAACTTCTCGGGATCTAATGCCTAGCCTAAAGAAGGTGGAATGTGGGAGTACCACATTTACATGAATCTCACACCGCTTAGCCAAGAGGCTAATGCCTATGCTATAACAGGGAGGACCGCTCTGTATATAGCACAAGACCTTTTAAAATCGTAAGAACTCAATCTCAAAACAAACAATATTGTATTAACAATTAATGGTTTTGAAAACTTAAAATTTTACTCTAATCTAAGTATAGGTTTGCAATGGGCTGTAGTTTAGTCTCCACCATTGATTGACAAGAGAAAGTCCAAGAAAGGCTAGCATAAGCAGGGCCAATAGCTACAGTGCAGGTCCATCAGGCAAAAGGGACAAATGGTGGTGCAACTGGCACCAAGCTAGCTAGACATGAGTCTCGTGATTGCTGACAATGGGGTTGGGAATTGCAGGACAATGTTGGGACTGAACTGACTGAGTAAGCAATTGCAAAGTTTGGAGTTTGCATTTACATGGGATTTGAAATGGGAATAGAGTGAGTATTCAGTGATGGGATGGATACATTTATATATACATGTTCAGAGTCAGACAGAGTGAGTAGTGTGTATAGAGTTCACGAGAGCAAACTCTCTCTCTCGCTCTCTCTCTCTCTCTCTAGCTATATATATATATATATATATCTCCCTCTGGATTTGTCTCCCAAACACCTGCCAGTGACCGCGAGTCACATGTTATGATAACACCTGAACACCCCTGTTTTATTCTATGTTGTTTAAACTTGTGGGGTAAGTGCATGGCCCCTTGGAATCTTCATATTCCCAAATACTTATCCATTGCATCTCCTTATTTCTTTCATTGGTTCTTCATACAAAATCATCTAATTTATAATATATATACATATATTTAGGAATTGTATATATTTAGGAGAGTATGTTTCAAAATCATCTATTGCAGTCCAAGTCATGTATAACACAGTAGGATGAGCAATCCAATAGAAAAAGTATTTTTAGTCACACAAAATGATGTGAGTTTCCATCATTAGTGCAATAATTTATGAAATTATTTTAACTAATGCATACCAGCTAGCCAGGACCGAAAGAATTTGTGTTACAGAGTCATAAATGATTTGCATCACGTGTGACTTAATTAAGATCCAAAATTCATCCAGGGTTTAGGTCCACTTCAAACTTCAAAATTAAAAATTTTTGTAAAAAGAAAAAAAAACGAAAATTTGTCTCCAACCATTTTGAAGAGTGCATGGCTTCTCAACATGGACTGTTATAGCAAAAAAATAGACAGTAAAATTTATAATAAAAAAAAAAAGGGCTATGATTGATGAGAAACCGTTGGATATAAGCAGTGGGATATATATAGGCAAGATTCATTCCCTTGCAGATAGAAAAGGCCAAACACAGCGATCGTACAACTTTGATGCCATATGGAGAAGACCTGTCTGATATAGTTTTATCATTTTTCTTCTTCACAGGCAGGCACAACAACACAAAAGGCAAAAAGGCACATTGGACTTTAGTAACATATAGCTCCTCCTCAAAAATCACTATTCATTGCTTTGTTTCTTTCTCACAGTGCTGCATGCTGTTTTTATGGGTTTAGGGGATCCTTTTCTGTCTGCTGATTTTCTGATATTTCAATGTTACAAGCTCACCTTCCATCTGTTTTCTTGTCTACTTCTCCTTGACATGTCTCTCTCTCTCTCTCTCTCTCTCTCTCTCTAGCTATGTATATATACATTGTTTATTGTCTACATGTTCAAAGCTCTTTTATTTCTTCTGTTCGGCCATGGAATCTGACTTCACATGATCAAACTTATCCTTTGAAAATTAGGGCTTGCATGCAGTACTACTTCACGGTGTTTAATTATTTGAAAGTGCTAGAGATACCCGCGACTGTCTCTCACTGATGTGGATAGTATAGCGGAAGATTACTTGAAAACCTGGAGGCGTCGATATACTCGCGCGGCGAGCGGACCAGTGGTCGGTAAACTTCAATCGGCCATAACTTTTGATCCATAACTCCATTTTCTTATTATAATATATTTTCGAAAAACTAGCGACGAGTCAAAGAAGGAGAAAAATTGTAAAATAATTTTGTGGCCTAGGAAAATGTGAAGAAATGCTTCTAAGTACAATTTTGGGCCCTTGTAATGTTTTGGACTTATTTTCACTCACCTATATATGTATGCCACCTCGATTGGATCCCACCAATTGCATAATATCTGACTTGATCACATGATCAAACTTATCCTTTGAAAATTAGGGCTTGCATGCAGTACTACATGGTATTTAATTATTCAAAAGTGCCAGGGACTGCATGGTATTTAATTATTCGAAAGTGCAAGAGACAGCGGTTGTCCCTAGCATTCCTCTTAATTATTTAGTGTTTATGCAAATTCCTCTTAATTATTTAGTGTTTATGCAAGGAAATGGGGATAATGTGAGATTGTGGAGTAATATATCCGAATTAAAGAGGTATTTCAATGAATAAAGTACATTTAGTTGATGATATCAATTGCTCAAGGTTTGGTGATTGTCGCATTAATGAAACAGAATTCTCTCAACGAGTTACCAAAGAAAATAAGACAACCTTGTTGATGAAGCTAATCAAATTAAGAAATGACACACAAAGATGACATTTTAACATGTAATTTTATGTCCCCTTAATTATTTTCTAATTTAGTTTTTGGGTTTCTTAATTTATTTTTTGTTCATTCCTTGTGGGTTAGTTATTATAATTATTTTCTCTACCTGGGTTTCGATAAAAAGATTGACAAGGATCCTATCTTATATTAACTCTTGGACTATAGTTGGAATCTAAAAAGGTAAATTCATTCTGTTAGGGTAAACTTGCTCATATTGAATTAGATGAATTTATGGGATGGACTTTTTCTTTGAAAACACAAAAAAACAGTTTGCAATAGTGTTAACTCATTAGTACCATCTGTCCCTTTCAAATGTCAAACTAGCACCATTATGCTAGAAATACTTTCAAGACATAAAAAAAATGTTAAACTTGTATTACTGTTAATATATATATATATATATATATATATATATATGTCACCTTACCTATACATGAAAAGAATGAGAAATATATTATTTTTAAGGATCACATGATTGCTAAAGAATAGAATTAGTTGTAAAGTTAGGCTATTCTTTGCAAACATGATAAGCACATAAACAATGGCCAAGGTTATAGTGAATTAGCAAGCCTCTTTATTCATTTTGAAATTATTAAACCAAGCTAATCATATATATACCCAATGTTTTACCTATCTCTTACATGGCGCTTTAAATGTTCTGATATTTTTAAAATGTAATGTTACAGGGGTAATTGGTTAGATAATTATTAATTTGTTAGATTATTCAACCCACTCAATTAGTATTGTAATCCAATATAGTTACCTATTTAAGTATAAAGTTCTATCCAATTAAATCTCTACAAAATATCTCATGAAATATATTAAATATATAGTACTATCCAATCAAGTCTCAATTCTTATTATAATTCAATAAGATTTTTATTTTCAATACAAAGTTGTATTTATAAGTTTTTACACTTTATCTCTTGAAATGTAATACGTAATATGATTTGAGGAACAAAATCTTATCTAATTAAATTTCTATAGATTATTACAATTTATATTATGGTCCAATAAAGTTTTCTACTTGATTACAAAGTCCTATCCACTTAAATTGTTACACATTATTTCATGAAATATAATACGTAATATGATTTTAGATATAAATTTCTATCTAATTAAATCTCTATTATTTATAACATTGCAATACGATCGGTAAAATATTCCTAACATTTTCTCAAATTTAATTTTTTTTAAAGTAAATAAATAGTATTAAATATGATGAATATAGAAAACTTTATATATTACAAAAAAAAGGATTACAATAAGAGCATAACTATGTAAGTCTGGAATTAAATTATTTTATTTTATATTTATTTAGTTTCTTGACTAATTTTTTAACAAATATGTGTACCTCCTTTTTATTTTATACGCGCATTGCACGGGTACACTACTAGTGTACATTTATTGGGGTATTTTAGAAAGCCTACAAATTAAACAAGAAATTGCAGAACCAAAGGTTTTCTTTTTTTTCTTTCTTTCTTCTTTTGTTGTTCTCTTTACTTTCAAAAAAAAAAATTTCGTTTCAAGAAGTGGTAAAGACCCGAGGTATGGCTAGGCATGTTAATTTTATTTTGTGAGGCCATTGACCTTAAATTAAATCTCATTAATTTGTACTAAAATTCATAAGCTTCAAAATTTGTTTCTTTCTTTCTTTATTTAATTTTTTTTTTATTTAGCTCTCTCTCTCTCTCTCTCTCTCTCTCTCTCTCTCTCTCTCTCATAACACTGGTTGTTTGAGTAGTGGCAAAACTTGCAAGGATACATACTTTGAGCCGAGTAAAATGCCAATCCTACTCAGCCTCTGGATGGGGATTTTTGGACCTTCCACACTGATTATTGAGGCCTCAATCATTACACGAGTTGGAAGCCCAAGCTCGGTCTGGCCCATTCAACAATTGAACGGCCCAGTAAGATTCGCAAAAAACAAGGCATGAAGCCCAGCTGGTGCGGCCTCCAATTTACTTACAAGGGCACTTAGGGAAGGCCTCACAAAAGCTGTCTCCTAATTTACAATGCACAACTATTGGACTTGGCCCATGGTGAGAAATTGTGCCAATGCCAAAAAAAGAGAGGGCTAAGGTCTGGTGAATGTGACACTTTTTGTGCACCCTTCTGTTGGGGCCTAACAAATCTTCCCCATCTGATTCTATCACCAACTTGATAAACCCAATCAATTGGGCAGCTCTGAAGGCCCAAATTTTGGCCCAAAACATTGGCATTTACATGCTACCTATAAGGCTTTAAAATGAACTAATCTACTCAAATTCTTTAAAAGCTCTTTTGTGCTATGTTCATTATATAAAAAAAGTCAAACTTTAACACAATTTTGAAACTTGTTAATTTTCTGAGTTTTGCTTGGGCTAGGCTTGTTAAAGAAATTGACCTACTCAAACTCCCCTCATAATTGGCAATTAAAATTTATTTGAGACCAGGTCAAAAAATAGACTAAGTAAAAGTTGAACAAACTTGAAAATCTCACTATCCAGCTCATTTATAGCCCTACGGCTGCATTCCCAATGATAGTTTCTTTCTTTGTCTTTATCCCTTTCTCTTTGTCCCCTTGATTGTATTCCGATATGTCCCCTGGCTAAATCACGTCAAATGTATGAATTCTAATGTATTCCTTGTGGGTTATCCATGATGAAGATTTTTTTTTTCTGATTTCCATGATGAAGAGTGTTTGTGAAAAATGAATTCACAATTTCTCATTCTATGTATATACTGCCAAACATATGAAGAATTAGCGTGGTACTGTGATTTCTCATTTTGCGTTTTGGTTTGGTGCCAAAACATGCACTAGCTAGTCATTTCTTTGAAGCACAAAAATGAAAAGGTAATATCACATTCTTATGAAACCAAAAATTTCCTGTAATAAATTCCTTCAGCAACAGCCAACACAGGCACAGTTAGGTTGTGTTCTTGATCAGTTGTGCTCGTTGCCGAAGGAGATTTGTCCTGCAATTCTTATCTGTATAGTGAAGTTTCAGAAAAGAACTGCCATTGATAATATTCTATAGAAATACTAGAGAATCACACATTACAGATATTATGCCATTAAGAAATCACTAGCCAATTTTCTCAATCTACATGGTTTTAGGAACAAGGTAAGCACAATCACTTGTCTTTAATGTCCTTGTAATTTTTTCCTTTCTAGCATTTGAGATCTTAAATTTCCAACTGAAAGGACACATTTTCTTTATTTTTCTGGGAAACAAGTTTCTCTGCACATGACCTTTATGTTGCCTTTGCAATGCAGTAGCTAGAGATAGAGGTTCATTATATATCTCCAGCTATGGATGCTATTATTGCTGCAAAGTAAATAGAGGACTAAGTGAAATGAAGTAAAAGAAGGAAATCTGAAATCAAGGACACCAGCAGGAACTTCAAATTGGTGATTTTAGAAACGAAATTTTTTTCAACAAAGACCAAGCCATTGCTAAAATTTGGTCTTCAATGACTAAAGTAAATATCTGTCGTTAGTTCTAAGCAATTATTGACGACAGCCATGTCTGTCACAAATTTCATGGCGGAAACAAATGACGGGAAATTTCTAGAGTGAGGGTTATGGCGGGAAAAGGTTTTGGCAACAATTTTTTTTGGCTACTAAACAATGTGGTGCTCAAGGGTTTCTGAAAATGCAGGGTAATTATAAAATTAGGTTAATCAAACAATCTACCCATTTGTTTACTTTTTTCCCATCATACATAGATTAGAGTTTGATCATGTCTTTTGATTATTAAAGCATCCTACCAAGGCTCTTATACTCAGAAATCAATTAATTCACAAGCTTACATCTTCAGCTGGTTGTTCTGAACCAAATACATGTTATAAACTTATAAGCAGTATTAGTAATTGAGGGTGCTATCTAACAGGACTGTTCATCAAACTAAGATCATCTTAGGCATGAGAAACATTGCAAAGCCTATAATTCCTCTTAAAACAAATGAGTTTCATAGTACTTTCTGCTTGAGCATCACATCCATGGAGAATTTCGACTACATTTGCAATTTCATAGCCAAGTGACTAAGTGAGATTTGCACTATATATGTTGTCCAGTATCGTTTGAACTTATTTGAATTTCCCCAGGAAGTCCTAATATCTTTCTTTTCCACTGCCGCCAATGTACCATGTGAAATTGACATCAGAAAGATATAAATATATACATATCTACATGTAATTCGTTCAATGAAAAAATGGAGCAAACACTAAGAATGATTTAAGAATTATAGCCGATGATAGCAAATGAAAGTTATTAGTGTCTTTTGTTTTTCTTCTTCTTCTTTTCCTAAGACGTCTACCCTGTTACATTAAGTTTGCAACTCATTTGTTAAATCTACTCATGCTTTCGAAATGCTTTTTATATCATGATATTCCAGCGATATAGTACAATATGCTTATGCTAAAGGATGGACTTTGAAATGGGTATGCTACTGCACAATTCCTAGACAGCTCTCTCTCTCTCTCTGAAGGGCTTTCAAAGGGACTATAGCTAAAGGTTGAGCTACAGATTATTTGTTGGAACAGCATGTTCTTTATAATCTCAAGTTTTATAAAAAAAAATATCCAGTTAATCCTTTCTCCACTAGTTGATATCTTCTGTGTAATGCTTTCTATCGGAATCATTCATCAATTTACCATATAATTCATTCATTGCAGTGGACAAACTAAGATTACATATTCTCTATATTAGCAGTTGAGATTTCCATATGTCGTTTTTTAATTGAACATATATTTAAAGTATACATCTAAGCATGAAACCGATATACGCGTTATCCCAAGTTTCCGCATAGGAAAAAGCAACTTTTTTGGTCCAATTGGTGGATCCTTTTGGCCATGGTAGGAAGTTCCATCATATTTGAAATGTCAACACATAAAGAACATGCTCTTGGATATCCCATCTTGTAGCATTCACTAGAGCTTATACTGTTTTTATTTTATTTTTTCCTGGTGTTAATTTTCACAAGTGGCTCATTAACCATATCCTATTGAGATAGCAAATCAATGGATCGATTCCCTCCTCCGCCAGAAAAGAATAGGGTTCTTTTACTACATTGATCATCGTCACTGGAGACAATAT
Source organism: Euryodendron excelsum (assembly GCA_033060915.1). Classification (NCBI taxonomy): domain Eukaryota; kingdom Viridiplantae; phylum Streptophyta; class Magnoliopsida; order Ericales; family Pentaphylacaceae; genus Euryodendron; species Euryodendron excelsum. Next base: position 23,618,231 of record CM065398.1, read on the forward strand.
CTCAATTTTTTCTGGTGCTATAATACTGTCTTTTTATTATTTTTCTCCAAATATGATCCATATTAACATGTTATCAAGATGATGACATAATAGAATAGAATACAACAGAGATCAAAATATTTTCATCCAAATCATTCCCTATTTAATAATCAAACCACGGAAAATGCAGTCTTCAAACTACAATCTTGTCTGCTGCAAAGTGGTTATGAAATGAGGAATAAAGCAAGCGAGAGCCTTTCAGAGAATGAAAGGTCGTTTTTTTTTTCATTGGATATGCTATTTCTGAGATGGCATATCCAAGCTCTGTGATCTCATAAATGCCAGGTTTGGCAATCAATCATCGGTAACTTCAGGTCCAAGCTATGCGTTGTTTAAGTGTGCCCACTGCCAAAGGAGGTTTGCCGGGCAATTCTTCTGCATTTCTACTCTAAATCAGAGGATGCTACAATGGTTTTCAATTAGCATGTGTGTTTTGTAGAAACATTAACCCTGCTTTCATTTGATGTTTTCACAAAGGCCAAGATTGATTTTGCTTTAGGTAAACTGGCCATTTGTACATTGTTTAGATAAGTTAAGTGAGATTGAGTGTTTCTTAGTGTATGTAATTATGCTCAAAACAAACTCCAAATCAGCCTCCAAAGTCAAGAAAACAAAGATAAGACAACAAGGAGTTGCCAGTTTCTAGAAGGCCCAGCCAACCCCGCTCTAGCGGACTCCCAACCCCACTCTAGTGACCCTCATCCCCTCAGCCAAAAATCTTTTCCAGTGCACCCGCTCTCAGGTGGACTCCACCTCGCTCTAGCGGGCTCCAGCTCCTCCAAAACCAAGTCCCTTCCAGTACACCCGCTGTCAGTCGAGCACCACCCTGCTTTAGCGGGGTTTGATGTTTCAACAAAGTTGACTCCCTGCCAGTGAACCCTGCTCTCAGGTGGGCTCTCACCCCGCTCTAAGGCGGTGCACTCCCCAAGAAGGTCTTGACAAGTGATACCCTCTACGATATAGACTTGACAAAAAGCCTTTCATGTATAATGAATGCTTGGCAGAGTGTCAGGCTGCGTGTATAACCTTGTGCTTCTAAAAAGAGAAGATTTTCTCCACTTCTTCAAGCAAGTTGAAGATCTTCTCCATTTTTCCAAGTATCTTCAAGATCTTCTCACCTACATTGCAATACAATGATGATTCTATCAAGAGAGTTGTGCCCTACTAGAAGCAAAGATATCTCCCTCTTTCTCCTTGAGGTGATATAGATAAAAATGAGAATGTTCTCCATCTGATAATTGAGAGAGTCTTCTATATTGTTCTCCAAGTTTTTTGTAAAAAGTCCGAAGAAGACTCCAATCCACTTCACCCCCCTACTTTAAGAAGCTACAGTGGCTTGAAGGAGTTCAAGTCATTGGAAGGATCATTGAAGATTCAATAAAGTGCCAAATACTCTTGAACAAGTTTGTGGACTCGAAGATGTACATGGTGCAGATCCAAGCCTTGTGTTGAGAATTCAACAAGTGTAAAGGGTTGTAAGCCCTCTTGTACTATTTGTTCTTATTGTAGTACTTGGTTGGAGTTAGGCTAGGCCCCGTGATTTTCTTCTACAAGGGTTTTCACGTTAAAAATGCGTGTGTCTTGCCTATTGCTTTTGATGTTTTATATGGTTCAATTTAGTTTCTCTATCACTTGGACTTGCATGAAAAATGAGTAGAGACCTATTCACCCCTCCCCTTTTAGGTCCACATATAATGCTTTATGTCTTTCTACAAGAACACTTGTTTTCTCAATTAGTATCAGAGCAGGACACTTTTAAAATTAGTTTTTCAAAACTATTTTCTTTTGTGTGATCCTGATAATGCTCAAGTAACATGGATGGTCTTAGAGAGGGTGGTTCAATCATGAACCTCATTTGTTTGATGGCTCAAATTTTCCTTATTGGAAAGCTAGTATGCGTGCTTTTTTAAAATCTATTGATGAGAGAGTGAGGGTCAGTGTTTTACAAGGTTGGACTCCTCCAATCAAACTTGTTGAAAATATGAAAGTTCCCAAACCTGTGTTTGAATGGGATAAAACTGAGCTAGAAGAGAATGGATGGAATAGTAAAGCCATGAATGCCATTTTTAATTAGTGCATCTCTTGAAGAATTTCATAGGATTTCAAAATGTGAGATTGCTAAATAAGCTTGGGATATACTAGAGATCGCTCATGAAGGCACTAGCACCGTTAAAGTTTCAAAACTTCAAAGGTTGACCACAATGTTTGAAACTCTCCGAACGGAAGAAAATGAAACCTTTGATGCATTTTATATAAAAACATGAGTGACATAGTAAATTCTAGTTTCAATCTTGGAGAAAAAATTTCTAACTCCAAAATTGTTAGGAAAATCCTAAGATCTCTTCTAGAACGGTTTCAATCCAAAGTCACGGTCATTGAAGAGAGCAAGGATGTTGACACTCTCAAAGTTGAGGAGCTTGTTGGCTCTCTTCAAACATATGAAGTGAATTTAAAACAAAACAAAAGGACTAATAAGAGCATGGCTCTTCAGTCTGTCAAGGAAGACCATAAAAACACAAGTGAGGATGAACATGAGTTTGACCAGGCTAAGATGGCATAGTTTGCAAAAAAGTTTAGGAAGGTCCTCAGAAATAGAAAGAACAATGGTTCTAAGATTGATAAGAAAAATCCCAGTAAGTTAGATACTAAACCTAAACCTTTTCAAATCAATAAGAAAAAGGCATCCACATCTCAGCAGTCCAGGTCCATTCCATGTTATGAATGTCAAGAATTTGGTCACATTGCCCAAGAATGTCCAAACAAGAAAAAGAATAGGGCTATGACTCTCACTTGGGATGACACCATCGCAAATGAGTCTAAGGATTTCTCTTCTGAGGAAAAGACTTGCAATTTCACTGCTTTTGTTTCATCGATTCATGAATCTACTAAATCTTTTTCTTCCTCTCATGTTTCGTTGGAAGATGTCTTAGAAACTAACATTAAGCAAGGTAAAGAAAATGAAATCAAAGATATATATCAGGCTAACAAGGAGATGTATGAGGAGTGCATGAAGTTGAAGGACTACAAATTGAAAGTGACAGTCAAATATAAAACCTTTCACAAAAAAAAAAGATGTGCTGAAACAAAAAGTAACTGAAATCTCCTCAAAATTGGACAAGTATCAAACTGAACATGAAACTATTGTTCACAAGCTACAAGAAATTGAAAAAGAGTTGCAGGAAAGCAATGATTCCAAGAAAAAATTGAAAGAAAAAGTAAGATGTCTTGAGAAAGAGCTGATTGAGGTGAATGCAACTTTCAAACACCAAGTAGGAGCGACTGAAAAGTTGGAGCATATGATCAGCATTCAAAAGAACACTTATGATAGAAGTGGTATTGGATTTGGAGATGCACCTTCACTATCAAATGTACCCAAGGAATCAAAACCTATTCAGTCCTTCCGTGAATAGAGTTTGAAAAATCAACATGCACCAAGGCATCAATCACAAAGGCGTAAGGTAAGTCCACCAAAAGTAAATGTAATGCCCTTTTAGGTAAATACTCAACCTTTTCATACTGCATTTGTGTCTATTTGTCATCACTGTGGTGTCAAAGGACCAAATTATTTCAAAAGGTTCACTATTCTAAGAATGAGAGTTCAAACTGAACCTGTGTATCGAATGGGTTTTACAATAATCGGCTTCAAGTCTTGGCTGATGAGTATGATCAATTTTTGTCAAATGTTCAAAACTCTTGTAAGAATAATCAGTCAAGGACAAGGTATGTTTCAAACAAAATCATTTTAATCATCAAGTCCAACATTTTCAACCCAAAGGGTTTGACAAAAATGTTGCATCAAGAAAAGCACCTTTATGGGTTAGAAAGCATGACCTTAATTGTTATGTTGCATACACAGCCTTAAAAGTTCATGATTCTAATATGTGGTATCTTGATAGTGGCTGCTCACGACATGTATGACAATAAGCCTATGTTGACCACACTTGAAATATGTGACGGAGGTAGTGTTATTTTTGGTGATGGGAGTACCACCAAAGTCATTAGAAAAGGTAAAATTGCTACACCTGGAATACCTCAATTAGGTGATGTGTTGTATGTAAACGATTTGAAAGATAATCTCATAAGTATAAGTCAAATGTGTGACAACAAATACTAAGTTCTATTTTCAAAAGCAAAATGTTTTATTATGAATAAAAAATGTATTTGTATCATATATGGGTTTCGTACCTCAAACAACTATTTTGGGATTATGCTTTCAAATGACATTAGGTGTTATTCATCCAAGTCAAATGAAGTAGAACTGTGGCATGAAAGTCTAGGTCACATAAATTTCAAAAACCTATCAAAATTGGCAAAACTTGAACTCGTAAATGGGATTCCCAAATTGGAAAAACCTTTAAATGTTGTGTGTGGTCCAAGTCAATTGGGTAAACAAATACGAACTTCTCACAAAAAGTCAATGCGTCTTGCTACCAAAAGTCTGTTAGAATTGCTTCATATGGACCTTATGGGACCAACTCGCACTGAAAGTATCGGAAGGAAGAAGTACATTTTTGTTGCCGTGGATGATTATTCTAGATTTACTTGGGTTAATTTCGTTAGAGAAAAGTCTAACACGTTTGATCCGTTTAAATCGTTATGTAACAGGTTACAAACCGAAAAGAATGAAACAATTGGATGTATTGTTCAAATAATAACTTACCATGGCAAGGAATTTGAGAACTCTTATTATGCTAATTTTTGTGATGTGCAGGGGGTAAAGCACAAGTTTTTAGCTCTTAAGACTCCACAATAGAATGGAGTTGTTGAAAGAAAGAAATGTGTTATTCAGGAAATGACTTGTGTAATGCTCCATAGCAAGTCTATCCTAATCAAATTTTGGGCGGAAGTTATTAATACTGCATGTTATGTGAACAACAAAGTTTACTTAAGTCCCGATTCGAGACAAACTCCATATGAAATATGAAACGGTAAAAAGCCAAATGTGAAATACTTCTATGTCTTTGGGAGTAAATGTTATATCCTAAGGGATTGTGAACAATTAGAAAAGTTTGACTCCCAGAGTGATGAAGGGATATTTCTTGGCTACTCAATTAATAGTCATGCTTATCGTGTGTATTGTAAGCACCCCATTTTTGACCGCTCGGCAGTCTACACTCCGTCCAGACTTGTTTTCAAGTCATTTTGGGCATATTCCTATCGAATCCAACCCTCTAGGTCCAAATTCCGTCTTTTCATCGCTTCGCGGGCCTGTCAGGCCCAAATAGAGGCAAAATGACCAAAATGCCCTTAGGGGCATTGTCCTTTCTTATTCCAATTCCAATCCCTCTCTCGAGACAGTTTATTCCTCGAGACGGTCCAAGTAGCAAAACTACTCACAAAACCGTTAGAGTGGCGGAAACACTCACAAAACCGTTAGAGTAGCGGAAATACTCACAAAACCGTTAGAGTGGCGGAAACACTCAAAACCCAGGCACGTCTCTTCGGAGACAGTAAGACCCCTTTCCAATCCCACTCTCGAGACAGTTTATTCCTCGAGACAGCTCCAATCCAGGCACGTCTCTTCGGAGACGGTAAGACCCCTTCCAGTCCCACTCTCGAGACAGTTTATTCCTCGAGACGGTCCGAGTAGCAAAACTACTCACAAAACCGTTAGAGTGGCGGAAACACTCACAGAACCGTTAGAGTAGCGGAAATACTCACAGAACCGTTAGAGTAGCGGAAATACTCAACCCCGTCTGAGTAGCGGAAATACTCCTAAATCATCAACCCTGTCCGAGTAGCGGATGTTGGCCCAAGTAGGCAACCCAAGAGGGGGGGTGAATTGGGTTTTATAGAATTTATATCAAAAATTGCTACTTAAAACAGTTTATGTAATGTAGCAGTGAGCAATCAAACTAATAACAAAGCAAGCAAGTAATAAGATGCAATGCAATGAAGTAATATGAGCAAAGAGATGAAGAACACCAGATTTATAGAGGTTCGGCCAAACCTTGCCTACGTCCTCTCTTCCTCGATCCTCTCGAAGGTATTCCACTATGTAAACTTCCCTTACACAGCTGCTAGTTTTTCTCCAAGTGCCTAGCTCACTCTTACAAGAGCTCTTCCCCAAGCTCTCAAAACCCAAGAGATTTTGTCCAAGCTTCTCTCAAACTTACGAGTGATTTTGTCCAAGCTTCACTCAAACTTTACTAGTGTTTTTCCCAAGCTACACCCAAACTCACAAGTGTTTTTCTCAAGAACACTCAAACTCACAAGTGTTTTTCTCAAGAACACTCAAACTCACAAGTTTACAAACCAACCCAATAATAGATGAAGGTTGTACAATGAATAACACTCTCTCAAAGAGTATATAAACAAATTTTCAGCTCACTCAAGAACCTTCCAAATGAATAAAAACAGAGTATAAGATATGGAAGATGAAATATCACTTTGTAGCACTTAATCTTGAGTTCTTCTCATGTTTTTCTTGTTCTTCATCATCATATATGTGTTGGGAATCTTGTATATATAGCCTTGAGTTGATTATAGCCGTTGGAGATGGATGAGAGACCATTTGATACGAAAACGGCGGAGTATAACGTTCAAAAAACTAGCCGTTACCTTAAATGAGTCGACTCTTTTTAAGCAGGGGTCGACTCTTTTTGTGTTTTTGCAGATTATTGAAGATTCTGCCCAAATGAGTCGACTCTTTTGGTCCAGGGGTCGACTCTTTTGATCTAAAACTGCACAATCAACTCTTTGTTGGAATGAGTCGACTCTTTTATGCTAGAGGTCAACTCTTTTGATGTTCCACCAGAATTTTCAGCCTCTGTTCGAATGAGTCGACTCTTTTTAGGAAAATCCTTAACTTTTGCAATACTTCTTCACTCTTCTTCAATATCTTCAAGCTCTTTAAGGATCATCCAAATAAGGTTTCTAAGGCTTGAAAAGACTTCTTCAAGGCATGTTGACTTCAAGAACATCTTCAACTCTTCAAGATAAAATCAATACACTTTTGATTATATTTAGAGTTCTTCAATCAACATCACTTCTTTCATTGATCCAAGTCTTCTTCAAAATCTTCAAGAGAGCTTCCAAGACTTGAGATCTCTTTTCTTCAATTGATCTTTCATGCTTATTGAACATGTTCAATCTCTTTACTTGATCTTCATCAAATTGATTTCTTCTAGGATTCTTTAATCAATATAACTTCTTCTATCAATTCAAGACTTCAACATAATCTTCAATGAAGCTTCCAACTCCTGTGATTTCTTATCAATACTTTCAAGACATCTTCAAAACTTCCAAAAAAAAAAACTTCCACGTCTTTAAGTGAGTCTCTTCTTCTTCCATTCTTGCAAGACATCTTCAAATCTTCAAGGTGAGCTTCCATGTCTTGTAAGAGTTATCTAAATGAGGTTGCAACTATGAGATTGCTGAATGTATCAACTCATCATACTTCTTGTCTTCAGTGTTTCATGACAAGCTTCTTACCACAAGTTCTTCAATATCTTCAATGTGACAAGTTCTCCACTGTTGCTTGACAAGCTTCAACTTGTTGCTCCCCCTTTCTTTTATGCTTTATGCCTCAATGCATTTTCTAGATTTAGAGTAGAAAAATCAACCAATTTAGAAGTTCATAGCATGCATGATGATATAGTGGACTTGATATGGCCATAAGGATCGAAGGTCTTCATAGTGAAGTGTAAACCATATTTGTACGGTGCCAGCTCTTCGGTCTTCAATTCTACTTGAAATCCTTTGTTGTATTTGCACTTCAATTTGTACTTTAGTCTTCAAGAATTGATTCCATGTCAACTTGAATACTCTTCAAATAATCTTGCTTGAGTGCTTTGCTTCTTTGAACAACTTCTTGAATCATCATAAGATCTTCAGTCACTTGCATCCTTCTTTTGAATACTTGTTGAACTCCTTGAGCATCTTCAATCTCTTCAAGAATAAGATTACCTAAGTAATCTTCTTGTTTGATACTCAACCGATCAACTCAATTATTTTTTTTGCTATCAAATGATTATAATCTAATCTGCACACTCAAGTGAAATCATTAGATAACAACCACATGGTTTTGTTATCATCAAAATCAACATGGGGATCAACCTTGAGTCAACAGCGGAAATACTCAACCCCGTCCGAGTAGCGGAAATACTCACAAATTATCAAACCCCATCCGAGTAGCGGAAATACTCACACAGTGAGAGTGGCTGAAACACTCAAAACCTAGGTCAACACCAGTGACTATTAGCCCACTTCGGTGGAAAATGACCAAACTACCCTTAGGACCCTTTCCGAGACTTTCCGGTCAAGATGACCATTTTGCCCCTAGGCATCCGAACGCCCCGGGAACCACACCGGCTTTGGGTATCAAACCGGTAATATCCCGAGAATACTTTTTATAGTATTCTCAACCTTCCTTTACCTTTCCGGATCATTCCGAATCAGTTCCGGCCAACCCGGTACAAAATGACTGTTTTGCCCTTGGAGGGCCGGTCTCCTTCTTCGACCACACCGGTTTTGGGTATCAAACCGGTAATGTCTCGAGAATACTTTTTATAGTATTCTCAACCTTCCTTTACCTTTCCGGATCATTTCGAGTCAGTTCCGGCCAACCCGGTACAAAATGACCGTTTTGCCCCTGGAGGGCTGGTCTCCTTCTTCGACCACACCGGCTTTGGGTATCAAAATGGTAATGTCCCGAGAATACTTTTTAGAGTATTCTCAACCTTCCTTTACCTTTCCGGATCATTTCGAGTCAGTTCCGGCAAACCCGGTACAAAATGACCGTTTTGCCCCTAGTAGGTCGGTCTCCTTTTCCGACCACGCCGGCTCTGGGAATCAAACCGGCAACCTCTGGGAACATTCTAAATAATGTTTCCAGATCCCAAGTCTTTTTCCGGGACAATCCGGGTTCGCCCCGGCAGTTTTCCGGCCCGATTGACCGTTTTGCCCCTAAAGGCCCGGTCAACCTTTCCGACCCACCTTATCCTCACTTTCCAAGTCAAATACCTCAAGGACACTGTTTTAAGTGTTCCTGCTCCCTTCCGGCCTTCCGGGTCATTCCCGGCTCCTTCAAATCATTCCCGGACTTTCCGGAGTCACTTCTAGTGAAGCCAGGCTAAAGTTTACATGGTAGTCACTAGTACAGGCGCCCAAATCTAGTCAAAGACACGTTGCTTGCCGACCTTAAATCTTTCCTAATTGGCTGGCGCCACTAGTAGTGGCGCCAAGCCAAAAAATGGCCTAGCGCCACTCCTAGTGGTGCCAGTGTAAATTTTGCCCTGGCACCATTGCAACAGGCGCCAGGCTTGTCCAACTTCTATAAATACAGAGCCTCGTTCAACGTGAAAGGGGTCTGCAAACTTAACCTAGAAATCACACAATTCGATATACAGAGCTTGAGCACTCCCTAAACCCTAGCCTCCCTAGGTTTTCCCAAACCCTAGCCACCCTACACTAAACCCTAGCCTCCTATACACTCATACACTCCCCCATACACTTATACACTAGCCTTCAACCACTCTTTGAAGATTTGAAGAGCTGCCATCCAAAGCTTGAAGACAACCCTTGAAGATTGAAGAAGAAGATCAAGACGAAGACCGAAGACCGAAGACTGAAGACAAGCAAGGCGCGCAAATTAAAGAAGATACAAGGTAGGCTCCTTATTTAATTTTCTGCACTTCCCCCCTCTCTCTTCTCTCTCCAACCCGCTTGGGTTTTCTCTATTTTAATCCCCCATCTCTTTCCCGCCCTTTCTTTGCATGCTTGAAACAAGGGGATTCCCGGTCCATGTGTACGATTGGACTATTGGAGAGTCACCGTGTCGGGGGCTTTCTTCTAGTCTAACCAAAGACCACGTGGGTCCGGCCCCCTTGATTATGTGGTGAAGCCTTAACCTTGTATGTTCACGACCCCAAATTGCATTGCGCATATCATAGTCTTGCATCTTCCAAAATTCGTTTTCAAAGTTGTTTTCAAAACTGTTTTCAAACCTGTTTTCAAAATTGCATCAAAAATCTCTTTTTCAAAAACTTGTTTTCAAAACCACAATTCTAGGGTGATTCTAGTCTTTTTCATGGCTAGGGTTGCTTTAGGAAAGTGTTATATTAAAAGTGGCCTTTTGGTCTATATTTTTAAACCTTGTTTCCAAAACCACTTTCTTAAAGTGGTTCTAGCCCTTTTATGGCTAGAATCACTTTGGGAAAGTGAGATGTTTTTACACCTTCTAAAAACTCTCTTTAAAAATCTCTTCCTAAAAATCTCTTTTTCAACATACTTTCCTAAAACTCCCCTCTTCAAAATTGTTTTCAAAAACTCCCTTCCAAAATCTATTTTTCAAAATTCCCTTTTTCAACTCCTCTCCAAAACTCCTTCTCTTTAAAATCTCTTTCTAAAAACACTCCCTAGATTCACCTTCCTAAAAATTTCTCCTAAAAATCTTTCCAAAAACTCTCTTTTCTAAAATCTTCCTTCTAGAAATTCCCCTCTAGGTTTTCCTTCCAAAATCTTCGTTTCCAAAAACGCACTTTCTAAAAATCCCTTTTTCTTAGAGCCCAAGTCAAGCCTTAGAGCCCACAATTAGGAAACCCTAATTTTCTTTCCAAAAACATGATTTTCAAACTTTGCCCCAAACCTAGGTTTCCAAAATCTCTCGTTTTCTACATCAAAACTATACATGTTTCCAAAACCTATTTTCTACGTCAAAACTATAATTTTTCAAAACTAGGGTTTCTAGAATCTCCTTTCCAAATCCTAGCCAAATCCTACCTTCCCTTTAGGAAACCGAATCAAATCTCCCTGTTTAGGAAACTAGATCCCATCCTCCGTTTTTGGAAACAAAATCAAATCTTTTCTTTTAAGAAACCAAATCCAATCTCTTCTTAATCCAAACTTTTCCTAATTCGATTCCTTCCTAAACCATAAGTTTCCTAAACCTAAACTCTAAATCTTTCCTTAAATTTCAAAATCCAACTCTTTCTTAATTCAAATCCTTCCTAAACTTTCACTTTCCTAAATCTTAAGTTTCCTAAACTTGAACTTAAAAATCTTTCCTAAACTTTAAAACTCAACTTTCCAATCTTTCCTAATTCAACCCTTTCCAAAATCTTTTTCAAATCCAAGCTTTCAAATCTTTCCTAAACTCAAACCTTTCCTAATCTTAAGATTTTCTAAAACTCTAAAACTTTCTAAATCTTAAACTTTCTAAATATCAAATCTTTCCAAATTCAAAACTTTCTAAATTTCAAACCTTTCTTAAGTTAAATCTTTCTAAACCTAAAAACTTTCTAAATTCTAAATTCTCTTAAACTTCAAATCTTTCCAAATCTAAAATTTTCTAAACTCAAAACTTTCTTTTTCTTAATTCAAACATTTCCTAAGTTGAAAACTTCCCTTTTTCAAACCTTTCCAAAAACAAAACTTTCCAATTTTCAAAACTTCCCTCTTTCAAAACTTTCTAAATTCAAAACTTTCTAATTTTCAAAACTTCCTAATTTCAAAACCTTTCCTAAAACAACACTTTCCTAAGTTGAAACTTTCTTAAAACTAAACCTTTCCTAATTCAAAACTTTCCAAAAGTGAAACTTTCCTAATCCAAATCTTTCCTAAATTCCAAGTTTCCAAATCTTTCCAAATCTTCCAAATCCAGCATTCCAATCCAATCTTTCTTAATCTCAAGTCTAGGTTTCTTAAACCTCCTTCTTCCTAAAACCAAGTCTTTCCAAAATCAATCTTTCCAAAGCAAGTCTAATCCTCTCCATTCCAATTTCAAATCTCCTTTTCTAATTTCAAATCAAATTCAATGTCCAATTCAAGTTCCTTCTTCAATCAACTTTTCTATTTCAATCGGACTCCGGTCCGAACTACGAATGACCTGATTCCCCCAAAGGGATACGTAGGCAACCTTCATAGGTGCGGTCACATTACTTTTCAAACTTTCAATTCCACCCTCATGGGTGCGGTTTTCAAAATCTTTCCAAATTTCAAATTCCAATCTATTTTCAAAATTCCAAAATTTCTATTTTCAAACTTCTACTTTCAATTTTCAAACTTTCCAATTTCAATTCTATTTCTTCAAATCTATTTTCAAATCAAATCAATCTCTTTCCAAATCTATTTTCTAATTCTCTTATTTTGCATTTGCATCTCATGCATCATATTTTTCAAACATTGTTTTTCAAAGTGAATAGGGTTGAACTATAGTTAATTGAAGACTACCGTAGGTAAATCTAGGGTAGATTGATATGTAGGTACCGAAAGGGCGGGGTAGGGTGATAGCTTAGTGCGTCTTCCCTACATGTAACCAACTTCCGAACCTAGATCACTGTTTTCAAATACCAAAAAGGAGTTATTTTTCTAAAAAGGGCTAAATGTTTTCCAAAGGTTGCCAAACAACCCGTTTTCTTAAAAAACCCTCTCTTGAGGATATTTTCAAATCGCTTTTTCAAAAACCCTAAGTTTAGTTTTCGGATTATGCTTAGTTTTTAGGTGACCTAACTCACCTTAATCAAGTTAGATGGCGACTCCGAATCTTTTTCAAAAGCCCTTTATTCAAATCTATTTTTTAATTCAAACCTAGTCGCACTCATTATTCTAGGAGGGTGAGTTCTAACGAGAGAGTACAGTGTTTTTCCCACTTGTGTGAGTATTCCTCGAGTGCGAAAAATCTGGGCGCGACATGTATAATTTAAATGTCTTAACTGTCACTGAATCTACTAATGTTGTGCTAGATGACTCAAGTTCACACAAGGTTAGAAATAACAACGATGGGCTAGATATCCTTGCAAAATCTATTAATGATCAGTTACAAATGGAAAATGAAACAAACTTGGAACAAGTTGAGGAAAACCAACTAGTTGAAACAATACATACTCGTGTTAAAACTCTAAGGGAAAAAGAACCATCTTCTAGAGTCTAGTTAAATCATCCAATCACACAAGTTATCAATGAGGTGATTAGTGGGATGAAGATAAGGCGTTAGGTAAAAAATGAGGTAAATTTTACTTGTAATACATCTACTTGTGAACCAAAAAATGTTAAAAATGCTTTATGTGATAATCATTGCATGAATGCAATGCAACAAGAATTGGAAAAATTTTGTTAGAAATGATGTTAGGTTCCTTGTCCCTAGGCCTAGGAACACAAATGTTATTGGTACCAAATGGATTTTCAAAAATAAAACTGATAAACATGGTACCATGGTACCATGGTTAGAAATAAGGCAAGACTTGTGGCACAAGGGTACTCGCAAGTCAAAAGAATTGATTTTGATGAAACATTTGCTCTAGTAGCAAGACTTGAGTCAATTAGAATAATGTTATCTGTGTCTTGCTACTTACAATTCAAATTGTTTCAAATGGATGTTAAAAGTGCCTTTCGAAATGGTGTCCTACAAGAGGAAATTTTTGTTGAACAACCAAAAGGATTCGAAGATCCTCATTTTTCAAACCATGTTTTTAAATTGAAAAAGTTCTTTATGGTTTGAAACAAACTCCCTATGCATGGTATGAAAGACTCACGTCTTTTTTCTTGCAAAATAACTTTTCGCGAAGGGGAGTGGATAAAACATAATTTATCAAAATTCAAAACAAACATATTTTGATTACTCAAATTTATGTAGATGACATTGTGTTTGGTTCCACATATGCTCTCTTGTCTAAATCTTTTGCAATCTGAATGAGTGCTGAATTTGAGATGAGTATGGTTGGAAAGTTGAATTATTTCATTGGTCTTCAAATCAAACATCTAGATTCTGGTATCTTTATATCACAATTTAAATATGCTAAAGATTTGGTAAATAAGTATGCAATGTCTTCAACAAAACATGCTAGAACCTCCATGAGTACTAATACTAAGTTAAGTAAAGATGAAGCTGGTAAGGAAGTTGAACATACAGTGTTTAGAAATATGATTGGCAGTTTGCTATACTTGACAGCTAGTCGACCAAATATTGCTTTTAGTATAGGTGTTTGTGCTAGATTTCAATCATGACCTAAAGAGTCTCATTTGAATGATGTAAAAAGAATCATTAAGTATGTTAATGGAACTCTAAGATATGGTATTTGGTTCTCTTTAGACAAAAATGCTAATCTTATTACCTTTTTTTATGTGGACTGGGTAGAGTGTGTAGATGATAGAAAAAAGCACCTCCAGCTAGTGTTTTTACATATGAAACAATGTTGTTGCATGGCATAGCAAAAAAAAAAAAAAATGCCATCTCACTGTCCACTGCCGAAGCTGAGTATATTGCTGCTGGTAATTGTTGTACACAACTACTTTGGATGAAACAAATGTTGGCTGACTATGGTTTTGAACAAGGTACGATCACAATGTTTTGTGACAATACGAGTGCGATCAACATTTTAAAAAATCCTATCCAACACTCTCGCACAAAACATATTGACATTCGTTATTATTTCATTCGTGATCTTGTTGAAGACAAAGTTGTCTCTCTTGAATACATTCACATAGATCTCTAGCGGGCCGATCTGTTCACAAAACCTCTTGATGCTCTTCGATTTAAAAATCTTAGAAAAGCTGATTCCACTCTAAAAGTGTAATCTTTGTCCCCTAATTGGTTGTTTGTTAGCCTCAATATGGGTATTAGAATAATTTTTTAGTAATAAATTGATCTAAAGTGGTTTTCTTTGTTTATTATAGGTTTTTGGTGATAAAATGGCAAAAATGGGCTTAAAGTGAAGGGGTCCGTTCGGACGGACAAAAGAGCGTTCGGATGGTCATACCGTTCGAACGGTGAGTTTGGACGGGCATAGGGCGTTCGGATGGTGCGTTCAGACGAATGAAAGAGCGTTCAGACGCTACGAGAGAAATTGGAGTTCCAGAGTCGAGTTTTCCAGTTCTCAGCCATTACAGAGTCGTGTTTTTCCGTTCGAAGGAAATACAGAGTCATGATTTCGCGTCTAAAGACTATCCGAACGGTGAAATAACCGTCTGAACGATTACTTCACGGTACGGACGGTGCGTCTAGACGCGTATCAGACGACCGTCAGACGCACTTCGGACGGGGAATGCAGATTTGCCCTACTACCTCAGCAGTCGAGAGAAAGGGATGTATGTTATGTTTTTTAGGGTTCTAGCCGCGGGGATAGGGAGAGAAAGAGGGGAAAAGTTGTATTTTGCTTAGATTTACTTTATCTCGTTGTATTTAGGACTTTGGGAAGGGTTTAGTTAGATTTCTAGTGTTATTTTGTTGTAATCCTTCGAATTCTCTCTAGTTTAATATATTTATCTCTTTGATTTAAAGTTAAGATGTTATTTTTACACTTTGGCAAGCTTTTAACCATGGAATCAACAAGTTAACTTCATTGTTTGGGGACAAACGTGAAGATCTATCAAGGAAAGCATATGAAATGAAAGGGGAGTTCTAGATCTCATTGAATATCTTGTTTGTATCTTCTCTCTAATTATTTTGGAATTTATTGTTGTAGAAATTTTAGATCTATAATTATAGTTAGTAACATGTGAGTTATTTCTAAAGAACCCATAAATGATGATAAAATTTAATTTCAAAATAATTAGAAATCTCTAAATCTTC
Organism: Euryodendron excelsum; assembly: GCA_033060915.1. Classification (NCBI taxonomy): domain Eukaryota; kingdom Viridiplantae; phylum Streptophyta; class Magnoliopsida; order Ericales; family Pentaphylacaceae; genus Euryodendron; species Euryodendron excelsum. Next base: position 23,633,778 of record CM065398.1, read on the forward strand.
AAAGCTAAACTTTTCGAATCAAGGTCCTTTGGACGGTTCTTGATTTGAGTTAACCTAAACTCCCCCTTTTAAATTTCGTGCTAGAATTGGTAGATTGAAACATTTGAACCCAAACTCCCTTTTTAATCAAATTAAATCCCTACTTGTTTTCATTTTAGATCAAAGATTTATTTAGTTATAATTGTTGTTATTATAATAGAATTCTCATGTTTGTCAAATTGCCCTAACTAGAGTCAAGTTAGTATTTTTACTTTCATTTCAATTAATTGCCTAGTTGTTAGGAAAAACATATTCACAAACACTAAAAGATTTTCGGTTAATTTTAGTTACCATAGTCATCAATTCCGTCCTAGGCTTGTGACTTCGATTTGCATAGTTTTTTAAACTTTGCTCGTTTTTATTGCTAGATTGGTACAAGTCCCATGGGAGAACACAATAGTAGGGATACCCCCACTTAAACTACAACCACTTCCATCGCAGTGAGCGAGGAGAGTGGAACCAAAAGTCATAGGAGTTTGTTGCCCAGAGTAATCTTTAGTTCTTCTTGTGTATATTTGTATATTCATTATTTTTGTTTTATTTTATTTTTGTGCATGCTTTGGTCTATCTATACTTGTCTTCATGGGATAGATTCATACTGCATATTTAAGGGATAAAAATGTAGTCCATGCTTAGTTTGAAATGACTCTCTTGTTTGCCTTGACTGTCATTTATCATTATTGATTTTTCTCTTGTACACTCATCGAAGTGAAATATGTCAGGCCTAAATTGTATTTTATTTTGTATTTGGTTCAATTAAATCTCTTGAGTACCATTCTTGAAAAGACCTATGATTGTATATCCTCTCATAAGCTTGATCTCATAAATGTCGTGACTCCGTATTGTGCTTTCACAATACACAAAAAGAGTGAGTTGTTTGTCAAAAAATCTACTGCAATATTAAAAGAATTTCTCAAATACAATCTTGACCAAGGAAAAGGCTACCTATGAGTGTAGAGTAAAAGCTTCTATAGACGTTCGCTGAAAAATGTGGTTCATGGTTTGAAGCGTCATAGAGGAGGCTACCTTGCTCACTAGAGTGACAGCCACCTAATGTCTCAAAAAGAGTGAGTTCTTGAGTAGTGCTATGCATTTAAGGGGGAGCCTCTGCATTATTTAATGTCAAGTTGTGATTGGTTCTTAAATCGATTAATTTTCTTAATTATGGTCTATTGTAGTTTTCTTCTAAAGCATCTTTTCATAATCGGTTCTTTTAAAGACTTGACAATACTCTAATCAATGTTCGCATACTCACTTTATTATCAATCATGAGGTTCAGCATCTTGATAGTATTTCTAGTGCATTGCTTCCCCTTGGCATGTATTGTGTCTTGTTGTACTTGAAGAACGGTATAATATCTTGATACATGACACATTTGTATAGATTCTTCAAAAATATGCTTCAAATAGTTATTTTATTTTTATGTCTTTAAGTTCTATGTTTTTCTCTTCCTTTATTTAAAAAAAAAATACTGCTCTCTAGCGGGGTTGAAGCCCGCTCTAGCGTGCTTCGCCCAGTGGGCCTAAAACCCACTTTCAGGCCCAGTTGCATGTCTTTCATTATTTCATTTCCCTTTTTCGGTTATTTTTCCCTCTCTCTTTCTCTCCGGCAATTGTGTTCTAGCACAAGTCCAGGGTCCTTCTTCTCCATTTAGTTATCTTTTATTCCATCTCCTCATCTCCGGTAAGGTTACTCTCTTCCTTTCTTCATTCTCTTACTCTCTTTCCTTTCACCTAAGGTTTTTTTTTTTTTTTTTTGTTTTTATGTCTCTAGTTCTTTCTCTCCATTTTGGTTTGGGTGGTGTGTCCATGGCGGAATCCTCTAGGAAGAAAGTGCATCATCGATCAAAACATCAACCCTGACTCAATTTTGAGCAGTTCAAAACCCTGATTTCAAAAAATGTTTCGATGATTTGTTTGCAACTCGCACTGTTCTTGGTGAACGCGATATCTCGCTTCACTTTCTCCCTAAACTTGTAGATACTTTTCTTTCTATGGTCTTTCAAGATCGTGACTGAGTTCCTTTGCTCTATGTTGAGTGACAGATTGTCGGAACTGGTCTATGAATTCTATGCTCACCTGGTTAAGTCTCTGAATGGGGATTGAACCTTCACTACTTTTGTCCGAGGGGTTGATTTCACCATTTCGGAGGATGATCTTGTTGGGTTGTTCAATATTCCTCTTGTTGAGAAACCTCAGTACCCCAATAATCTTCTTCTTGAGTTTCCCGACTACCTTCATGTTCAACATGATTTTACCGGTAGCTCATTTGCACCAGGCTGAGGCACCACCCCTGCCTCCAATCATGTTCTTGTTCACCTTGGTCTCCATCTCATCCTCTCCGCAAATGTTCTTCCCAAGAGTCATACATCCTCTCTTAATCAAGATCGTTCTCGGTTGATGTATGCTATTGCCCATGGGTATTCCATTGACCTTCCTTCTCTCATTTACAACCACATTGTTTGTGCTGCCAAGTCTAGGACGAACAATCTTGCCCTTCCCTATGGTGTGACCTTAACCCATTTTCTCGAGCAGTTCGGGTGTCCTAGCATTCCTAAGGAACAAGTTCAGTTGACTACTCCCAAACTGAATGAGAAGTCTCTTAGTAAGACTGAATTTCATGCTCTTCAGTGTCCTCATCCTCTGTTTGTACCACCTCCTCTAGTTCCTGCCCCTGCTGTTGCTCCTCTTCCACCTGCTCTAAGTGGTGTTAACTTCGATCCTATTCTTCAGGCTATTGCAGGCCTACAGACTTCCATTAACGTCATCCATTCTGACATTGAGCACCTGGATGAGCGAGTTGACGAACTGTCTGACTTGGTTGGTGGGATGCGACGTGATCTCAATACCTCTCTCGCTTATGTCAATCGTTTTACTCCCCACCGTCTTCAGGATTAGTCTCCGTGATCATTTTGTGTCAAAAAGGAAGAGATTTTGTAGTGGTTCCTCCTTATTTTTTTTTATGTCCTTTGGTCATAAGTAATGAGCTAACCTTAATGTATTGACATAATTTTGTAAAAGTTGGTACATGGTGTTTTATCGCTTGTTGCTTTGTTTATTTTGGATATTCTATCTTAGTTCTTGAATGTACTGACTTATCTTTTAAAAAGTGTTTATGAAATGAAAGTCGGTTGTTTCTGTTATTTACTTTGATAGTGGTGTTTTGACTTAATGCATTTGTTGAGGGGGAGTATGGCTTGTTAAGTGTTTAGGTGTGCTTATAATGACATTGGTTGTCTTTGTTTCAATGCTTTCTATAGATGATATAATTGGTTGATTTGTATATTGTTTATCTCATGCTTTTATTGAGGGGGAGTGTGTTTTATTTGTATCTCATATCATCACTTGATTGTGGTTTAAGTCTTGGTTACAGGTGCAAGTCGAATGGTGCTTGGGATTGATTGTCCGTCATGTGTAGTTATAAGGAATAAGAGACTTTCTAAGTAATATGGGGTTTTGTCACAAAATGGCCAAAGAAGGAGATTGTTAGGTAAATTGGTCATTTGTGCATTATTTAGATAAGTTAAGTAAGATTAAGTGTTTCTTAGTGTATGTAATTATGCTCAAAACAAACTCCATAGTCAAGGAAACAAAGATAAAACAACAAAAAGTTGCCAATTTCTAAATGCCCCAGCCAACCCCGCTCTAGCGGGCCTCATTCCTTCAGCCAAAAATCCTTTCCAGTGCACCGCGTTGTCAGGCGAACTCTACCTCACTCTAGCGGGCTCTAGCTCCTCCAAAACCAAGTCCCTTCTAGTGCACCCCGTTGTCAGAAGGACACCACCCCGTTATAGCGAGGTCTGATGTTTCAGTAAAATTGACTACCTTCTAGTGAACCCCACTCTCAGGCGTGCTCTCACCGCGCTCTAACGCTGTGCACTCCCCAATAAGGTCTTGACAAGTGATAACCGCTACGATGTAGACTTGACAAAAAGTCTTTAACATATAATGAATGCTTGACAAATTGTCAAGCTGCGTGTATGACCTTGTGCTTCTAAAAAAAGAAGATTTTCTCCACTTCTTTAAGCAAGTTGAAGATCTTCTCCCTTTTTTCAAGTATCTTCAAGATCTTCTCACCTACATTGCAGTACAATGATGATTCTATCAAGAGAGTTGTGATCTACGAGAAGCAAAGATATCTCTCTCTCTCTCTCTCTCTCCTTGAGGTAATATAAATAAAAATAAGAGTGTTCTCCATCTAATAATTGTGAGTCTTCTATATTGTTCTCCAAGTATTTGTAAAAAGTCCAAAGAAGACTCCACTCTACTTCATCCCCTTACTTTAAGAAGCTATGATGGTTTGAAAGAGTTCAAGTCATTGGTAGGATCATTGAGGATTCAATGAAGTCCCAAGTAATCTTAAACAAGCTCGTGGACTCGAATATGTACATGGTGTAGATTCAAGCCTTGTGTTGAGGATTCAACAAGTGTAAAGGGTTATAAGCTCTCTTATACCATTTGTTCATATTATAGTATTTGGTTAAAATTGGGCTAGGCCCGTGGTTCTTCCCCAAGGGTTTTCACGTAAAATTGCTTGTGTCTTGCCTATTGCTTGTAATGTTGTGTATGGTTCAATTTAGTTTCTTTATCACTTGCACTTTAATGAAAAATGAGTAGAGACCTATTCAACCCCCCCCCCCCCCCTCTCTCCTAGATCCACATATGATGTTTTAAGTCCTTCTATAAGAACACTTGTTTTCTCAATTGATATCAGAGGAGGACACTTTTAAAATCAGTTTTTCAAAACTTTTTTTTTTTTTTGTGTAATCCTGATAGTGTTCTAGTAACATGGATGGTCCTAGGGAGATTGGTCTAATTGTAAGACCTACTTTGTTTGATGACTCAAATTTTTCTTATTGGAAAGCTAGGATGTATGCTTTTTTAAAATTTATTAATGAAAGAGTGTAGGTTAGTGTTTTACAAGGTTGGACTCCTCCAATCAAATTTGTTGAAAATATGAAAGTTTCCAAACCTGTGTCTAAATAGGATAAAACTGAGCTGAAAGAGAGTAGATGGAATAGTAAGTCATAAATGCTATTTTTAATAGTGTATCTCTTGAAGAATTTCATAGAATTTCAAAATGTGAGATTGCTAAAAAAGCTTAGGATATACTAGAGGTCACTCATGAAGGCACTAGCACCGTTAAAATTTCAAAACTTCAAAGGTTGACCACAATGTTTGAAACTATCCAAATGGAAGAAAATGAAACCTTTGATGCATTTTATATAAAACTGAGTGATATAGTAAATTCCAACAAGATAATCACTGATAAGGTCATTGCTATCAATCTGCTCCTTGATTCCTTGTCGCATGCCAGTGAATAAATACGATCATATCGCATATACATCGGTGAAAAATGAAAGGATTAGTACTTAGATATATAGCTAGTTGTGCTTGGGACAGCGATAGAGTTGCTGAATGGCCGGGCAATTCTCCCTTGGCAGAAACAACTGGATTTCTACATGCATAATTTATCTGCCAAAGCAGAACTGCCTTGTTATTCTGCTCTACCCCAAAAACAAATTATCTCATCTGATGCTTCAATTTATTTCTCAATGATTCGCACGTTGTATAGATATTCTGTGAAAACGGATTGGTATATGCCAGGTATCATTCCTCTAGAGAATTTCCTTCAGCACTAGACTTCTAGCAGCTGTTGCAGTCATGGTCGCCCTTTTCTTACTGAGGCTCTTGTTTTAGCTTTGCTTTTGTTTTCGTACCGTTTAGACTCGGTTCTTGAATATCACAAGCGAAAAGAGGGTGATTATCATGGAGCTGGTAATAAAATCCGAATATGAATTCCATAAACCATTCATGAAAATCAACAATTAATTTCCTCAGTGTCATGGTTTCACACAGAAGTTGGTGTCTAAGTTCCTAATTGATGCCAAAGAAAATGTCAAAAGTATAAGAAAATCGTAAGCTTAGATAAGCGTATGGTGGTAGATTTTCATATGCATGGTTATGTGCATGGCCATGTACTAGGTTTCCGAGCTTCTACGTGAATGAATAACCTTTCCAGCCATCAAAAACTCACACATGCTGAGGATAAGAAATTAAACTATGCAAAGGATAAAAGAGGACATGCTCTTGGATTTTCCTTAATGAGCTGTTACTCGCCATCTTTAATTTGTTTTTTTTTTTTAATTTTATCTTTGCTCTTAGCGATCATCTTCAGGTGAAAGAAATCAGGTTTTGATGCTCACCTAGAAAAAGATGGCTAGAAATCCCATAATATAAACTTTGCTTGATATTGGATAGCCTTTTATGGAGGATGGCCTGGGCAAATTAATGAGCTGATTAGCATGATACTATGGTAATGAGGGAGAGAATCTTTGATCCTAGCTTGCTGATGGAGAGACTACACATAAGACGGGGAAACGAAAAATGTGCTTCTCTCTCTCTCTCTCTCTCTCTCTCTCTCTCTCTCTCTCTCTCTCTCTCTCTCTCTCTCTCTCTCTCTCTGTTATTTATTTTAAAGCAAAAACCGAAAGAAGCATACCACCAAGTAAGCAATTCGTAAGACATTCTTAACTCACAAATATTAAATCTTAATTTCGTTTCACAAATGAAATCTCCATACATAAAGTTTTTGTACGAATAATCGAGAAGGATAAGGGAATAAAGTTAGTGACTAATTTATCGTTCTAAGAGATATACCTCAAAATGGTGTCACTTCAGGTCCTCTTATCTTCAAGCATAAATACTATGTTTTCTCATCATTTCTATGTAAAGGTGAGTACTGCAGGTGAGTTACTGAGCAAATATCCTCTTTGGCATGCATGGAAAACTCTCTGATTTCCCTAAAGTTGTTTCTGCCAAAGGAGATTTGCTCGTTAATTTTACTGCACTATCATTTCACATTGGCAATGCTCTTAACCTGAAAAATTGCACCATGCACCATACTATCGACCATTCATATGACAATCAGTAACATAGGAAGAAGCAATGCCTCAAATAACAAATACTCCCTTGTCTGTTAATAACAGTGAACATTTCTTTCAGTGATCGATGTCTCAAAGTATTATCCACAGACGAATATTATTTAGTTTTCTTTGAATTTCCTCCTATAAGCTTCATTAAGATGTTAATATATATTAATATCTTACCCCATGTAGTGAAAAATAAAGGGTGAAATTGTAATAGCATAGCAAGATATAAGGGTGAATGTATTTATGTCACTTCTTAACACTATGTTCGTTCAAAAAAATAAAAAAAAAAATTTAGGGTTAGAGAGAGAGTATAGGAGAAAAATATGATTTCTCAAAATGGATTAAAATGCACATATAAGATTCAAGTTACCAACCCTAAACTTGTACATTTAAATCCAAATCATCAATCATCTAGAGTAAATCACAATGCACACAAGATGAGCACTGCTATAGAGGTAGTGAAGCAACTTATAGGTAACATTATCGGTCTTTTAACAGCATATAAGCATTTCCTGTTATGTGCTTCACACCAGTCGGGCCATTCTTTGCAATCTTAAAATTGTCCCTTATTCTTTCTTTATTTCTCTTTTTTTAAATTTTTGAGGGGGTTGTACTAAATCAGAAGTTTAACTGTAGAGATTTTTTGTTTATAGTTTTTGAAATGTAACTTTTAAGAATATGAAAATGTGAGTTTGATCAATAATATACAAGGAGATGAAGAATTGAGATTATATGCTTCATGGGATAAGATAACCTAAGCAAATCAGTCCATTTAAATCATAGTAAGGCATGAAATTGAAGCAACCGTTGACCTCTATTACTTCTAATCAATTTGCAGTATTAAGGTTATTCATAATTGTGACTTTTTTGAATTGGCCTTAATTTCTTATTTTTTTGATTATGTAATTACTTATATTGGCTGCACAAGGTGTGTGTGTGTGTGTGTGTGTGTGTGTGTTAGGAGAGAGAGAGAGAGAGAGAGAGAGAGATCGTTGCTTATGATCTCTCCCTTGTTCAGCAACAAATCATTCTTGTTCAAAAGTTGCTAATTAGTGAGGCAACACCTTAGAGCTGCTCTGGCCTATATTGGTAGCCTTGTTTATATTATGTAAATCCTCCATATAAAGGCAACAGCTCAACCAAATTGTCAAGGATTGAAAATCAAGATGATTTGGTCAACAAAAGGCTTTTCGGCATAAGCTATTCTGGGAACTCATTACAAACACAAGCACCAGCAACATATCTCCCACAAACCTGCAGACACTGATGAAATAAGCAACAATTTGGTACTTCCAACTTTTATACAAGTCAAAATAAAACTGCCAGCTTGGCGGCTTCTTGCATTTAACTTCTCTTAATATACTTTCCCTTCAAGCCACTTTAAATAGAAGAAAATGGCAATCTCTAAGAAGTTGATGTGCTAGTTCAGAACTGTTGGTTCTCAATGATCATACCCTTTGCTGCCAGCCAGCCAGCATAACTAACCCTCCAACCAAGCAACTACTATAAGAATTTACACATTTACCTGTCAAGGAATAAACACATGAAACCCAAAAATAATAAGCAAGAAAAGTAACAACAATGACAATGAATAACGACGATGATGAGGATCGATGATGATAATGAAGATAATAAGGACAGAGAGAAGTTCAAGAAAAGAACTGATACTTAAGTGGTGTGAATGATAAAAAACACTAAGAATGAAACCTGATTGCTGTTATGGCAGAAATTTGAAGTATAGGAATCAAATTAATAACTGTGAGAGTGAATGGCAGAGCAATTCTCCTTTGGCAAAGCAGAAGTATGCATGTGCATGATCTCCATGCCAAAGGAGTATCACCCTGTTATTCCTTAACCCCACAACATATGCCTTGCTTCAAAAACTCGAGCTCTATTCGTCACAGAAACTGGAAGCCCTTTTTATACTACTTGGTTTGCCCTTTGAGTATAGATAAGGCGAAGAAAGGGAGTAGCATATGCCGGAACAATTCCTGTGGAGGTTCTCTTTTTTTTCTTTCATGGGGCTATGGTCCTGATTCCTCTGTCATCTTCTTCTCTCAAAACCAAGAACATCTTCACCTTTTTCTCTTTTGTGATTTAGATGCTATTTTACGTACTTAAAATGATCGACATAATCCGTTTGTCAAGTTCTAAGTACTCAATATAATGGTTTTCTTCCATAAAATTGTACAGATTCTTCTTGTTCATGTTTGTGTTAATGAACGGATGATCAGACAAATCAATTCTCTTTTTCACAATTGTTCTGAGTACAAATGAAAGTTGATATTTTCCACAACCATTTTAAATGGAATACTAAATTTCTAAAATAATGGACCTTTTGAGCCCCACCTCAAAGTTAAGGAAGATTAAAAAAATTATAGTTTCAGAAAGGGACTACTATTGACATTTCCATAATTCAAATGTTATTATAAGGATATTTTGGGTAAAGAATTATTTAAATAATTCTTCGACAAAGGAATTTAATATGTAAGTCCTAAAAATGCTATCATTCTTTTGCCCTAATATTTTTTCATGGCCATTCAACATCATTTGTCATACAACATATTTGTTGTCCTAAACAATGTAGTTTTTGTCATTCTTTTCGTTCGAGTAATTGTCAAAAGTTAAAACAAACAAAAGAAAAGAAAAGAAAAAAAGGAGAAGAAGAAGAAAATTGTACACCGACAATGTGTTATTCCAACCCTAGTAGAATCCTGGCGCATAATTTCACCCACAAACTATCCTTGAAAGTAGGAGGACATTTAATGCTCACTGATGAAGTTTTATTTGTACGTAAGTTTGCATTTTATGAAAGTGAATGAAAGTTTCCTTAATAACCCTTGTATATATAACTTTGATAAGTTTTATTTTGCTTTTCTTTTTTTCACTTTACGTGGAGATGCCATCAAATACAAGGCATTTGAATTTTGAAGATCACATTTGACATTTGAAGAGCATATGTCAAATTAATTAAGGCAAGTTTATGTCAACCCTACTGAACCTTCTTTTTAAAAAAGTGACTCTTGCAATATCATGTCTAAGTTGGATTCAGCATGTATACTTATATTCGTAAATGCATATAAACACAGGTATACTAACATGCAAGTCGAAAGCTACAAAAGAAGATAGGACTAAGACATGAAGGGGAAAGGGATAGAACATGCCATGGGATCTTCTCAATGTGCTCTTTCATTTTTATTTCTTCTCCTATTTTTTCCCCCTTCTGACAGGTACCTATTTATCCACTAGACGTAAAAGTGAGGCACTAATTTTAGATGCTTCTCTTTCTTTGACATTTCCAACTAGTTCTTGTATCTGTTTTGCAGAGTAAAAAGCCAAAAGCAAATTTTAATCGAAGGTTCATTCAACACACAGTGATGCAAGATAGGTTTACTCACATGGAACTGGCTATTAACATGTAGATATCCCCAAAAAAAAAAAAGATCGACTGATGGAGAAAGAAAGCAAAATAGACGGTTTAAGCAAAAATGTTGGCTTTCTTTTCCATGTTATTTACATGATAAATTTATAGTTCTTTTTTTGTCTAAAACCATCATCTGCAAATTTAATATATGTCATTTGACCCAGAACCTTTTTTCGGTCAAAATCACATATTTAATTAGTGCTATTTGTTTTCGACTCTTAATTCTTAATTTGGTTAGTATCACATTAATGGATAATTCAGAGAAATCCATCTCCATGATTGACGGACAAATCTCTCTAGCAAAAGATTTAGCCAAAGATAAACTAACAACTATGCATATAAACACTAAAGAACTTAGAAAGGCAATCCTGATTTGTACAGAAAAATCAGTGTAGTTTCTTATTGTTCAAGTTGGAGCTTCATAAGCCAAATGTTTCGCATAGATATTTTACAACGTACAACATGGAGTATGTGCCTAGAATATGCTATATGCATGAAAATACCAGAACCTTCTTCATGACCTATAAATAGATTTCCAAGCCTTGAAACTATTCATCAACGACGAAGCGAGCCAAAGTGTATGGATGCATTACTGGGCAATAACTCCTTTGGCCGGCAGCCACTCGACTGCGTGTGATTAACTTCACAAAGCAGAAGAATAAGCTCTCTGCCAAAGGAGATTTGCCCGGCAATTCACCTTTGCAATCTTCGAGCCGATCAAGTAAACAATGCATCTACCAACCAGGGCAGGTACCACTTCATTTATATATTTCAATGTTATATATGTATATATATATATATATAGATATATATATATATATAACTTCCAAAAAAAGAACATTATTATCTCCTACTTGACATGTTTTAACTTCTTTCTTTATCTAGTTAGTAATAGTTTTTCTTCTTCTTTTTTTTTTTTTTTTGGTTCAAATCAAGGGTATTCAAACAGGCTTGCCCTCATCCCACCTAATTTTCTTTCTAATTTAGTCAAAAGTAGTCCATATACATCAACACTAGGGTATTCATAAGGATTTAATTCCTGACGGCCAACTCTTGCATTGACAATAATCAAACTCTTTACATTTCAAAGAAAGATCAAAAGTCCTAACCGACTAAGCTAATCCAGTTAATTATTATTAATAATAATCTAAGGACATGTTTGATTTCTTGGACAGGCAAGGAGTCTTGGGACTAAGAGTCCAAGGATTGGCAATCCCAGAACTCTTAGTCCTAAACTATCCCCAAATCACATGTTTGTTTAATCATCGGATAAAATTGTGATAAAAGTACAAAATGACTACATTACCCCTATATAATAAAATACTAATAAAACTCTCAATTAATAATATTAAATTATGTTATATATAATATGTAGTAGTAATATAATATAATATTTTTTATATATATTAAATATATTAAAATATTATATGATAATATATAGTATTGCATATAATTATGATATTATATTACCATATTTTATTATATCTTATCACCATATTTTTATTTATTATATTGTAGTATAATATTTTCTTATATAATATTATATATAATAATACCTATTTTATTATAAAATAATGTAATAATTTGCTAAAGTAATATAATGGGTGTATACTAATATTATAATGTTATATAATATTTTATAAATATAATATTACCATATTCTAATATATTATAATAGAATATTATATATATTACGTATATAATATTATACAATATTTTTAAAATATAATATTATACAATATTTTAATGTAATATAACATATAAAATATATAATATATATTGACTAGGGGTAGTTAAGTTATTTTAACCTTATCCTTCTTCACTCTAGTCTGGGATTAGCAAACCCACTCTCCCTTAGGATTAGTTAAGAACTAGTATGTGGTACTGTCCGATCTGGACTACTAGTCTAGCCTTTATTTAAAAACCAAATGCGGGACAAGTCCGGACTTTTTGTCTAATCTAGGCTTGTCTCACGAATCAAACGCGCCCTAATTGAGCAATAGTTCATACTAAGGGCTAGCCCACTTATTTATATGATCTGTGGTATTTTCATCTCAACTCAAAACACCTATCATACCATGCTGACTAATAATTTTAAAAATATCGCTGTCACATTATCTGATGAAGTTTCGTATATAAAAACTATGTAAAAATATAATTTTCCTTAATTGTTGTATAATGTCACCTTATTGTGCCTTTTTTTTTTTTTTTTTTTGGCTTTCCTTACTGCTTTAAAGTTCATCTTGTTTTTGCTTTCCATATTACTTTAAAGTTTTGTGAACATATAGACATCCGAAGGCAAGATTGCTTATTCATTTCTGTTAGCATTTCTAAACTTCACGGGTTCATGTCTGCATGTTCATCTCTTACTTGGCAAGTTTTAACATCTTTATTTCTATTGTTAGCAATCGTATATTTATACAAACAGAATTTTTTTACAAAATTTTCTATAAAATAATGTGGTTGTCTGTGCTGTACGCGGTCCCTCTTTTTTTTGTTAGATAAAACATAGACAAAACAATACAAAGACACAAACCTAAGAAACCACACCACCCTCCAGCTAGACTGTGGTCCTTTCATTTTTACCCAGAACGCCTACCATGTTAGATCATAATTTCATATATACCACTATTGATCTTCATTGTTCCTGGTGCCTAGATCAAAAGAAGAGGAATCTGGGAAAATTGATTTGGGGAGCCTTATTTTTATCCACTATGTGGAACATCCAGAAGGCTAGAAATGAGGCGGTATTCAATGATAAATACATAAGCCGGGAAGAAATTGTTGAATTCATCCAGCAAAAGGTATTTTTAGGCTCATACAAGAAGTGGCAGCTGAATCTGTTTTAATTTTTTTCATTCAATTGAAAGTACGAAAGCACTTGACCCTTCTTCTCTCATGTAAGTTTCTCTTTGCTGATTAGTTTGGTTGATCACTGTTCAACCATTTAATCTGGTTCCTTATTGGTTGTTGCTCTGGAAAGCCCTTCAAGCTTATTTGAAATCTTTTTTTTTTTTTTTTATCAATATATTCTCCTTTTTGCTGTTCAAAAAAAAAAAAAAACATACCATTATCATGTCATTTCGAAATTTCTGTATAAAAATTGTGTAAGAATAAAGTACATAATAACCGTTCTGTATATTGCTTTCACCTCTTTTGTTTTTTTGATTTTGCTTTCCTTACTACTTCAAACTTTTCTTTACATATAGGCATCCAAAGGCAAGATTGCTTATTCATTTGTGTATGCATTTTTAAATAATATCGCAATATATATAGATATATATATAATGCTACTATTTATCTTGAAGGGTGATACTGGACTCCAAAAAGAGCCTTTGGGCAAAGGGAGAAGGGAGCTTGACTACAAGACCTACCCCTCGAGCAGGGACAAAAGTGGAGAGCTGAAGGCTTTTGTTTGAATTGCAAACATCATTTACCTTAATCTAAATTTCTACAGACAATTTTTTTTTTTTTTTTGGCTTGATTAGAGACAACCTAGTACATGTCGCTCTTGTTCAGGTTAATAAATGAAAGCAACTCTGCAAGTTGGAGAGGTCAAAAGCATCCAGTTTGTAGACTAAGTTTTCATTAAAAAGAATAGGACACTTGAATTTTTAATTTCTACAAGTCACGGTGTGTATAAAACCATAAAAAGAGTCACAATGTGCACCAAATCCTTCACACACAACCTTGCAAAGCATGATGTCAAGACAACATTTGTTTAGAACACGTGGGATGATTAAAAAAGTAAAAAAAAAAAAAAAAAAAAACGTGAGAGAAAAGATGGGATAACTGGAATAACGATTTTTCTTTTTCTTCATTCGGAACATTAAATCCTAGGATTATAAATTCAATGAATGGTAATTTTATAACATGAACTCGAATCTTAAATCTCCAAATTGCTTATTTCATCCTTTTTTTGGGTAACCAAACATGGAATAACTAGTCTAATCTTACTGTCTTATTCACAAAACAAAGATGAAAAAGACTAAAACTGACATTGCCAAAGTTATGTATTGGTGATCAATAGATTGCCATTATGTATATATAACGTAAGCACTTGTAATTATATATCATTGCGAATATATATATAGTTGACTTCACACTTGGCATATACAGTTTATCAAAGTCTTGGACCTTTATAATCATGGTCAAATATGGTTGGTTACTTCTTAACAACTTTTCCCAATATCTTTAATCTCTCGTACCTACACCCCCTATATATAGATGGACCTCCTGAGGTGACCCTGTGCATGGGCTGGCCCAAAGCAAATATTTTGGGCTCTATGTCAAACTCATCCATCCAAAATAAAAGAAGCCAACAAGGCCTACCCGCACTTCAGGTCTGAATGAAAGCTTCGCATTTGAAAGTAGGGCTGTTCACGGGTCGGAGAGTCACCCGCCACACAACCATATCGGGTTAAAAAAATTTTGAAATCACACTCGACCCATAGTTGGTTCGGGTTGGGTCAAGTTTGGTGAAAAAATCAAATTTTAGTGTGAAAAACAGTCAAGTAGGGTTAGAAAAATAAAGGCTCGACACGCAAACCAAATATAATCAGGTTAGTCAAAATTCACCCGTTATCCACCTATATAGTGATCGAGTTGGATCGAGTGTTTTGAACAGCCGTATTTGAAAGTAATCAAAGAATGGTACAAACATGTTACAGTCATTAAGAGTTTAAGATTAATATAACCGTGGAGCGCGGACGGTCGACCACAACGAAAATGCAGCCTGGTCTTAGGTCAAAAACATAGGAATGGTTGGTTGGACCATTGGGAAGAAATTGGACTTGTTGGTGTAGCACATTCACCACTGTGTCACATACAAAACTCTAGAAGGGTTCAAAAACAAATAGTGTAGCCTTTTGTATCTGCAATTCTAAGTGTCACCTAATTGCATTTTGGAGGGCTTGATCTAAGATAACCATTCATAGGAAATGAGGAAAAGGAAAATGAGTTGTAGTTTTTCCCAATCAGACGCAGGCACACAACCTAGACAAATGTCGAACAAGAAATAGGCCCAATCCGAACAACGCGTGTGAGTTTAGACTTCTATGACCTTTGATGTGTATATTTTTAATTGGTCAAAAGGTTAATTCGCCACCTGAAAAAAGTTGTGGAGGATAATCACATACTCATGTAACTATAGTTATAACAATTGACATTGTCTTTCATATATCATGGCAAAATTGATAGTCAATGGTACAATCCCTACGGTGACCACACTTCCATTCAAATCACATAGGATTAGTTTAACATTTTGACCATTTAATTGGTTTTATTTATATCTAAATACTACACCATTTCCTTGTGGCCAACTTTTTTTTTTTTTAAACTACAAGTTTGGGCATGCCCTACTAAAGTCAATACCATAAAAGATCTAATAAAATTTTTTGCTGATTATCAGTTACCTAATACAACTCTTCTCTTTTTTAAAAATTGGTATCGGTTGTGCAAAGTTAAAACACTGAGCACATAGGTAGAGTTTATAAAGACAACACAATTATTATAACTATAACATGAGCCTATCACACTTTTCACACAAATTACGTGTGATAAATATTTCTACTTAATTTAGGATTTAACCATTTGGTTAATTCAATGCCTAACTATTTCATTTTGTCAAATTTTGGTAACCACCAAAACCTTTTGTGATAATGTTAAAAGAATCAAAGGTAGGATGTGAGAAACCATGTCTTACATGTGTTATTATTTAGTACATATGTTATTATTTAGAAATTTGTTCTGGGGGCATATGGGGTAGGACCCATTTACTTTGTCATGATGACGTGGCAAGATTATTGAATTCACACCGTGGGACGCACGTGCCATTGGCGACCAAGAGCATATTGGAACGTTTGACCCCACGCGTTTGGAGCTACAGCAAGTCAACTCGTCAGAGTGGAACCGCACAGACGAGTCGTCGTATCATTCAAATATCCGCGTCAGAATATTCTTGTACCCGAATTTTATGTAATATACTTTCCTTTTTTCATCATATTTCAAATTAAACTAAAAGTAAAAAATATATAATCCTAGAAGCAAAATAGAAAGCGAAAGCGGAAATGTTAGTAGAAACAGAAGTAAAAAATACAGCCAAAACATATAAAAAAACGAAAAACAAAAAACGATTAGAAAACTTAATACGAAATTTTTTCAAAACTCAAAAGAGACTTTTAAGAAAATTAGTGGATGCATTTGAGAAATTTAGTAAAACTATTAAAAAACTTAGTAGAGACTTTTGAAAAACTTAGTGAAACCTATGCAAATAATTTTATAGATACTTAGTGAAAACTTAAAGAAAAAATATATATAAAAATTAATATTTTAATTTTTTGAAACGTTTTCTCTAAGGTTTTCAAAAGTTTCCGTTAAGAATCTTAATAATTTCCTAAGAGTTTTCCAAACGTTTCTTAATAGTATTTGAAACATTTTTCTTGCGTTTCTGAAACATTTTTCTAAATTTTTTAAATAAGTTTCGTACCCGTCCTAAAAACACTTTTTCTTCCGCCCCAAATTGAATTTTCATGCAACTATAGTCCAATGGCAATCGGATATCACATAACCAATATATATACATATATAGAAAAAAAATTGACATATGAAATGGGTACAATTTTAAATTCATATTGTTTTATTTTTTACTTTTCCTGATTAATTAGCAAAAGCTTAAACAAAATAATAAAAAAGTCTTAATTTTCAATTAAAGCAAATATCCTAAAAATGGGCAAACTTTCATATTTATTCTTTAAGGTTAGTTATTAAGTGTCCATGTAGGGATGCCAGTAAACTAAAGAAAAGTGAAAATTCAACTGAACTCATCTAGTTTGGAGAGGGTACGGATTATTCAAAATAAAAAAAGAGACAATGATGAAGGTTAAAATAAAAATTCATACCAATATAGAGGTAGAAATATTGGACAAAAATTTTCCCCTGCCCCTCTCCATCCCGCCCCCCACTATAATTTTTTTATATATACTGATTTTTTCTTTATTTTACTCTTTGAACGTCTACTCAAAACTCTCACTCTCTCTCTTTCTGCTTTCTCTCTCCGTAGAGAATCTAGGCTGTCCGATTCAACAGTAAGCGAAAATATTTGTATTTCATTTAACATTGTATTTCATTTAACATTTTTTTAGCTTTCTTCTCTTAGAGGCCATGATCGGAGTTACTGTTGAAGTTTTCTCTAGAAAGCTTAACAAAATCGCAAAGCCAATACCTTCATTTCTTTCTTTTTGTTAGAGATTTATACTAAAAGATATGTTTTGTGTAATGGTTTTAGTATTTATTAATAAATTAGTTATTTCATTTTAATGAGAATTTGTATGATTAATATTTATATTGTATTATTTATTTAATAATTATGCATGTGTGTCTCTTATTCTATATAGTAGATGATTTGGTGTGTAGAGTACGGTTTACACACAAAAGATCATATCATTGTTTCTTATGGAATATAAGCTTATCGTTCACAATCTTAAATGGAACTTAACACACTATTAGTAGGACTGTAGCACAAAATTTTAATAGATCTGTTTTGATTATGAGGAACGATATAGTTCCAACTCCTTACACTAGTACACTTTGTGTTCATTGAATATGACCGTGTTGAGATAATTGTTTTTATACTGACGATATAAAACAATTAATAACTCATAATTATTATGAGTACTCATGCTCTTAATCCTAATATAATAAATAAACACGTGTATGTAGTGTTTATTATTTTGATTTACAAAACAGTGAGATTATTTGTGGATCAATAAACTCAGTGAGTTAGACAATCATATTAAGTGTATGGTGAATATTAATTATTGATAAAATTCACATCCTGGTATAAGGATTGATGATAATCCTTTAGGAAAACTTATAAGTTTTGATTATGTCAAATCTTGCAGGTGGATTATAAATCTGACATATCAAATGTGAGACCTCAATCTTATAATTTCAAATATGGACAATTATGTGGGTGCATGTAGCTTATCATACCTCATTAGCCTTAATATGTTTTTACAAGAATGCATTAGTGTGATGAGGTGGGGGAATGTTGGGGGACACCTAAGGATGTGATATACATTTACCTAACAAGTTAATTGGTTCAAGCAAGGTAATAAGAATAGGAATAAGTAAGATGACCTATTACAATGCATATATGTGTGTATTTGGTGTCATCATCACAAGACTTCTCAAGGCCTATACACGCACACTACCAAGCCATTTGATTGCACAATGATATATGAGGAGTAATATGTATAGTAGTATTATTTGTAAGAGAAAAAAAGAAGAAGAAAGAGTGGAAGGGCGTTCAGCCAAGGTGCACAAAGTGCCTTACACTTCACATAGCATATAGAGAGGAAAGATAGAGAGAGAAAGGAAAAAAAAAAGGGGGGCAAGTCAAGGGAGGGCTGCTCATACATACAAAGAGAGAAAGAGAAAGAGAGAAAAGAGAAGAGAAGAAAGAAAGAGGAAGAAGAAAGAAAAGGAAAGAGAGAAGGAGCGGTAAAGCTGGATTCTTCACCTCAGGTAATTATTCTCCTGTTAATTGTCAAGTTTTTGGTCTTGCATACATGTAGATTTAAGCTAGAAGAGAGGAGTAACCATGGCTGCTGCCCAGAATCTGGGCAGGAGCAGCCACTGGCAACACTGGTTTCAGAGTCTTAATGAGATCTGATCTCAATTCTGAGATCATAGGTGGAAAGATCTCGAAAAATTACTTGAGTTAGACATAAAATTCATCTGATTTGGTTAAGAATTGAGAGAGAAACATCTGTCCAAATTTGGAAGATTTCTGCTGCAAAAATCTACAGAAATAGCCACTTTCGGAAGTTGTTTGACCTCGTTAACAATCTGATCTGTGACTAAAATTTTACACATTTGAACTTTGAGATCTTAGAAAAATTTGAGTTTTAGTTTCAGTCAAAAATGTTTTAGATTCGAATTATGGTGGATTTTCAAAGTTAAGCTGCCACTGTAAAAGTCTGATGCTCAGATCTGTCCAGATCTGTAACCTCTGGTTTGACAGGGCATTCGACCAAGTTAGAGTAGCCCAAAAATTATGAAATTTTTACTATATCTAGTAGAACGGTTGAAGATAATCTGTACCAAATTTCAGGTTATTTCGATGTTTGTTACCTATGCTACGAATTTATCAAAAGTAGAGCATCTGCTGCTGAATTCAAGTTTCTGCAGCACTGCCCTGTTTTAGAAAATACCAAATAAATACTTAGACATGTTCAAAAAATGTAAAATTTTGTCTGGATACTTTGTGAGATGCCTATTTTGTATTTTTAAAGTTTTAGAATTTTTGGGTATAAGCTCACGAAGTTATGCCCAGATTATCAAGCATGTGTCAGTTGTGGCAAATTAGAAGACTTAGTGTATTTTGGTATTTTTCAGCTCTAGCATTCCATTGGGAGTTTAAGTGAGGTTATGTATACATTATATTGATTATGATTGCTGAAATTCTTAAACTAACACGGTTGTGGTAGTAGGATCTAACGGAAGGCAAGATCCGTCAACATCAGTCAAGGAGTGATCGTGGTCGTGGGGTGTGTACGGTGAGAGGTGGGATCATGGATATTCGTATTCATATCGAATGAATATATTGTGTATAATATTATGTGTTGATTGTTGTTGATTGTGGGATTATATATTGGTGGTAATATTGGTGATAATATTGTTTATCATATTATGTGTTGATTGTGAAATGCTTGTATTGTTAGTGTTGATTGTGGGATTATGCGAATTATGATGATCTTATGGATATTGACTTGGTTTTTATTGGTGTATTGTTTTTCTTATTATGAACGTTGATGTTGATTGTGACAGTCTTATTCATATGGAGTTGCTTGATCATTATGTATATAACATACTATTGAGGAGGTTATATATATGTGGTGATAATGATGAGGTTATATATGCGCGGTGATATTAATGAGGTTGTATAAGAGGTGGAGGTGGCATTGCATACTATACATACCATATGTCGTGCATTGCATTGTATGAAGGAAGATTTTGCCGATGTGGGGCTAACCTAAGGTTTAACCGATATGGGGTTAACCTAAATAGGGTACCGATGTGGGGCCTCCTTGATAACGCGCCATCGATATATTAGGCCAACGTTATCTAAAATCGCGCGCACATATGGGTGTTTCATTCATTACATCACAATAGATATTGCATTCCATGACGTACATTACATTGTTGGTGGTGAGGAGAGGATGATTACATATTGGTGTTCTCTAAATGAGTATGAATCATTGGGTGATGACTTATTCATTGATGGCTGATTCTGTGATTGTATTTATCATTCTTTATGAGTTTGATTATCTATTGTGAGCATGTTGACTTTTATCTCACACCCACACAGACTGTTTTGACAGGTAACGTGGAGATGACGGTTCGGTTCACTGTAGTCCTAGTCATCGCCATTATGGCGTCTATGTTGATGTGAGGATGTCGAGTCTAGGGGCTTGGGAGAGTTCCATTGTCATACTTTCAGTTTCGTAGTTGTGTTTTCAATGGGACGTTGAGTCTTGATGTAATGTTTGTTATTATTATGGTACGATGGTAGAGCATTTGGAGGATTGTTGATTGTTTTTCAATTAATAATGTATTGATGATTTATGGTTTCCTTTAATGTATGTTAGGGCATTTATTATATTTCTTTCTTACTGTTACTCTATGCTGCTGCGTTTTGTTTTTTTTTCGATTAGGTGTTAAGGTGTCGTTCGCAGGTACGGTGATCTGTGCGATCACGCCTCGCCTAATGTGACATAATTAATGTCTAATTATGTTGAGGGTGTGACATCAAATAAGTTAAGTGAAAGGTCTCAAGGAATTGAATAAGTTTATTAAATTTAATTATCAATAATTTAATTTAATAGACAAGTATTTGTAATCTTAATGTGGGGATGTAAATAAGTATTTAATAATATGGAGTTCGAAATATAATTCTTAGTATGACAAGAAGTGCAATTATAATTTATTAGTGGTATAAATTATAATTTACGTAAATAGAAATTAATCCTAATTGGATTAGAAATCCTTATTTGCGTAGAAAGTCTTAATTATACTAATCATATGATCCCTGATGTAGCCTTTATATATATGCACTCTAAGAGCAGTTAGGGTTATGCTTACTTATAATTGAGATATACATGTTTTTTGTGAGGAAGAGAAGCCCTAACAGCTGTGAGCTCACTCTCTCTGAAGTAAGGCGTATACGAAGGATACAGTAGAATTTCGAAGGTTGAGTTCAAACAATTAATTCGTACTTGTCGTTGTTACTTTCTGTTTGAGATCAAAGTAGAAGGATTTTGAAATTCATACCTGCTGCTATTCGAGATCAAACTAGAGAGATTTTGAAAGTATAATTTTAATCATGTAGATTAATCTCTGTTAATTAGATCATATTTTTTTGATATTATGCATATGTATTATAGCCGGATCGTAAAAAATTCCGCAGTCCTCAACACTTTCTTTAACGGTATTTTGATAATTTTTGTCTCTCTCTATCTTCATATTCTTCTGTGTCAGATGTTGAATATATGAAAATTTAATTTTCTTTTGAGATATTATATGTATATAAATATGCACTGAAGCTTTTTTATGCTATTTGTTTGCAATTGACATCTTTCAAAATACGTTTCTTACGTTAGAGATTGTAATCAGAGCAAATTTCTTGTGTGTTTCTTTTGAGAAATGCTAGTCGAATTTGTAATTGAAAACAAAAATGAGGTTAAGAAAAGTAATAGCTTATTTTGTGGCACTATTTTTTTTAGTCTTGTAGGTTTGGATCTATTTTTTCTATGGAAGGCTTGATTTTCATGGAAGACTTTTCCTGCTATCTATTGGTTGATGCATGTGTTTGGTTACCATGAAAATTGGGTTGGGTTAGGTTGAGTTGGCTTAGAGATAGAGACGGAGGCGAAAGTATACCTGCGAAAGCACGAATGAAAGTCAAAATTAATCTTTAAGCGGGGATAGAGGTAATATTTTAAGTGAAGACAAGGATAAAGATTTCAATCTACGCCCTATCCTGGTCCATTATCATTCCTACTTGCATGGCGTTCTGTAAAATTTCTGCATAAATTATATTAGTTAAGACGGCATTCTGAGAGATTCATCTTCCATGGTACGGTTGGTACCAATTGAGCCAGAAACACAACTTTAAAATGGAAATAACACAGAGCGGTGCTATTCCTCTTTCTGGATAGACGTAGAAGGGAGACCAAACCCTCAGTCCAGAGGTCTTCGTCAACGTACTTTTGTGGACAAATTAATGTATGTTTGAGTAGAGGATTTATTACATGAAAGGAACATAAAAAAATAAGATTAGTTATCCATATTCATTTGTGAAACTAAACATAAAACAAATTTGTTATTACATGCATATATACTTTCTTCTCGTTTTTCTAATAAATTCTTTTTTAATTTCTTATACTTACTTGATTTTTTATCTTTCCTTTACCCTCGCAACTCAAAAATTCAAACATAACTTTCGAAGTTTGAATATAAATATAACTCTATAAATAATTTGACATGATGTAATTTTAAATTGTACCAAACAAAATAGAGATGTGATTTTAAAGAGATAAGTCATCATGTATATGGTCCTATCATGATGCATGATTGTGCGGGATTGTCTCTTATCATCGTACCCATCCCACCAACAAAAGGTAATGCAATGTTGTCAAAAAAAAATTCATACGCTATTTTCATATAGAATATAGGTGGTTAAATAAAAATATTTCTTTAAAAAATAAAATATTTATCAAAATAACTTTTAATTATAAAAATATTATTATATATTATTTTAATAAAATTTTGTACACAAATTTTTTAAAAGAATAAAATTTTTCCACCAACAAATGTAAAATTTAAAAATGGTGTGCAGTCACTGTTAACATCATCAACATGATCATCATAATCAACCTCTTTTTTTTTATTCTTTTTTTTGGGTACTATCATCATCATCAACATCAAAAGCATCATCATTTGCATGTAATTACATTCACATTAAGCCTTGTTTTGCTCCACACGCAATGATTTATTTCCCCTTTGAAGCCACCTCTTACTTCCATATTCCAATTTGTCTTCTTCTCTCACCAGTATTAAAAGGAACACTCCTGGAAATCAAAGCCCAAATTAACAATGAAAATTCAAAACGTGGAACTTCAAAGTTGAAGCCTTTATGTAATATGTGTATAACATGAAGGGCACTTTGGTCAACAAAGTGAATATTAAATACAGATATGATACAATATATAAACTCCCAAGGGCCTAAAACCTCCTCCAAGACTAATCATCCCCCAACTGGAAAACCTGAGCTTTCCTTCAGCCGCCATTTATGGACCCAGAAGAGGTTATGAACCTCTTCGATTCATGCTGGTTCAATCTTGAAATCTTCAAGAAGCAACCACAAACATCAAATTCTGAAACAAACCCAGATCTCCGAGTTGAAGAAAACAAACCAGAACCAAGAATTTCAAGGCTTCCAACAATCCTTGTGAGGTCCAAGAGTGACCAGTTGAGCTCCATAGCAAGCTTCACCTCTGATTTTCTCTCTCCAAATTCTGTCCTTCTCACACCAAGTCTGCAGACCATCCTCTCAGAGAAGGAAGCTGCAGAAGAACAGCCAATATATCCACCTATTGAAGAGCAACAGCCCAAGAAGATTAAAAGCATGAGGAGAAGAACAAAGAAGGGTATGACCAAAAGCTTGTCAAGCCTTGAGTTTGAGGAGCTAAAAGGGTTTATGGATCTGGGTTTTGTGTTTTCAGAAGAAGATATGAACTCAAGTTTGGTTGAGATTATTCCTGGGTTGCAGAGGTTGGGGAAGAAAGATGAGGATGAGAAGAAGACTGGTTATGAAGAATCTTCAGTTCCAAGGCCTTACCTTTCTGAAGCATGGGAGGTTTGGGAGAGAAGAGAGAGAGAGAACCCATTGATGAACTGGAAAATTCCTGCTTTGGGCAATGAAATTGACATCAAAGACAGCCTCAAATGTTGGGCTCATACTGTTGCATCTGCAGTTAGATGATGAAGGTCTCTGGTATATTATTTTTCTTTCTGTTCAACATGTTCTTTATTTTTTCAATTTTGAAACATAGTTTTTGAGCTGAAATTTGTTGTTTTGGCTTTCAAATGTTCTTGCTTTCTTGATTAATTCTAGAGTTTTCTATAATTTGTAATTGTAAATAAAAATAGGTAGAATTTTTGTCAGCTTTTGATGGCTTTGGTCTTGTGTCTATTACATTTCTTGGAAACATCTAAAGACAATTCCAAAGAAGATTGTTTGAACTTGAAGTATGACCAATTCAACCATCAAAAAAAAAAGTATGACCAATTCAGCACCAAATACCGATCGACAATGCTTTGGTTGATTCACCCCTCATTATTATGGAATAAAGCCTGTGAAGAATATAACTGTATTAGGTGAGTAATCGCTTTTTTAATATATCAGTTGGTTGGTTATCTACAATCCATTTGCCAGATTAATTAATTAATTAATTAGAGACTAGCGGGACCGCACGATGCAGAAAGATATATTTTTGTAGGTTATATGTACTCGTCACAATAAAAAATTGATTTTTATTTGAAAAATGTTACTAAAAAAAAAGTTACTTCAACTTTAGAACTTTACTAAAATGATTTTTTTTGTCTTTAGCAAATTTTTTTTAAAGTATAAATTAAAATTTTTTATGATGGATATGCATTACTTAAAAGAAGTAATAATAAAAAAATTAAATTTTAAATGAAAAAAATCACAAAAACAAAAAAAATTATTTCATAAAGCATCTTTTATAAGGCACTTTCAGATCTCACCAAAGCAAAGAAAGAACTCCGTCAGTATATAATCACAGGACTAGGGTTATGAATGAGTCAAGTCAAGCCGAATGAAGGATTGTTCAAGTTTAGTTTAATAAGCTTAACGACTTTGAAAAAGTGTTCAAGCTTGATTTGTTTAACTTTCGAGTTGAGCTCAAATAAGCTTTAATTGAGCCGACTATGGTTGAGCTTGAGTAACTTAAATTTTCAAATGTATATAAACTTAATAAACTAAGATTGAGTCGAGCTCAAAAAATTAACGAACACTAAAATGTGTTCAAGCTTAATTTGTTTATATAACGATCTGGTCTCAGATAAGTTTTTAATAAGCCAAGCTCAAATAGCTTGGTTCGTTTTATAACCTTATGCAAGACACATCTCACCCAAAAAAAGAAGAAGAACAGTACTTGATTTTATTTTACTTTTATAATTTTTAGTAGTTTTTCAACCTTTGATGCCTAATTATGGCTCCATTTGATTTGACATAAAATATTTTTTAAAAAAATATTTTTTTGCATTTTTCACTGTTTGATTGAATAAAAAGTAAGTAAAATATTTTTGTTAAAAATTATTTTTGGTCCAAAACTCCAAAAATAACTTACGGATTTAAATCGGTAAGTCAATTTTGGGTTTTGTCTTTGACGCCTCATTCTACAACTCTTGAGAGAATAAAAGGTATAGAATGTGAATAG
Organism: Euryodendron excelsum; assembly: GCA_033060915.1. Lineage (NCBI taxonomy): Eukaryota > Viridiplantae > Streptophyta > Magnoliopsida > Ericales > Pentaphylacaceae > Euryodendron > Euryodendron excelsum. The sequence goes on from CM065398.1 coordinate 23,659,699, forward strand.
CATATTCTTCACCTCTTGCATCTCTATTTTGTTGCTTTCGGATTGCGCATCTTAATCTCATTCACTTCAAACGATTCCTCCTCTTTATTCTCTACTGTAGTTATAAAACACCACATCTCTTGATTTCCATAGTTCTCACAGGTTCCATTGAAGGGTATATAGGTAATTACTGTATTTGAGAGAGAATGAGACAGGGAGAGGGAGAGAGGGTGGGGGAGAGAGAATGTGTTTGGATGTGGAAGGAATTGCTTAATAGTTTACGTCCCTCATTTGTTTGTTCTGCTTTTGTCTACTACTTTCTTGGGGCAAGGAAAGGTGGAGAAATTAACAGATCAATTGGGATTGTTGGATGATAGTTACAGAGGAACAATGGGCAATTGCGTGCGCTGCTAAAAGTAGAAAAGTGAGATAGCATGTTGTCTAGTATTAATTTGATTATGTTTGATTTGGTGATTTGGTTTTTATGTGTACCCTTTTTAACTTGATTATGAACTCTGTCAAACACCAAAAAATAAAGAGGAAATAATTTTTTAAAGTAGAATTTTAAAAAAAAATACTTTTTTGGTATATAATATTTTAACGTAACTATGTATCAAAATTTAATTACTTGACCGTTGGGTGATCTCCGTTCCTGTTAGAAACCAGTAGCCAACTGTAAACCTGCAGCCTCAAAATTCAAACATTCTACTGTTCAAAGTTCAAACACAAGAAGGTTCCAAGGGGCGCCACAAAGTAGCCCATTGTTTTTACTACCATATGTATCATAGACAGACCAAAATACCCAAAAAAATAGCCCTTGATATCAAATAAAAGAGGGTTATTTTGGTATTTAAACAGCTCGTAAGACTTCAGTTCCTCTTGCCATTTCAACAGTGTCAGTCCAAACAAAACTAATAGCAAAATATAAGCTTGGTTATTCACTGTCTGTCTGTCTCCCTCTAGACTCTCATCCTATCTTGCTTGATAAGTTTGGTTTTGTTTGTTTCTCATGAATAGTATAAAGATAATAGAGAATTTAGACTCTCTTTGGTTGTTCTCGAATGTTTTGTCATCAAGAACTCTGGCTTTTGATAATGATCATGATCTTGATGGAAGTGCCACTCCAAAATTAGAGCCGTCCAATCCCATGACTCCAATCCTTCAAAATCAGCAAACCCAGTCTCCAGATTTTGAGGTTGGGGTCCAAAGATGTCCCAGATGTGAATTGGGTGTTGAAGTAGAAGCAGGAAGAGAGGAAGAGAAGATGGAAAGGAGGAGAAGAAACAAGAGGCGATTCAAGAGTGATTTGGATTTTGATGGGTTTTGGATGATAAAGGGAACAAGATATAGATATGAGAGGTTTGGAAGTCAACATCATATTAAGATGCCCCCAATCAGGGATGGTATGGCCATGAAAGAGCATCTCAAGTCATGGGCTTATGCAGTTGCTTGCACTGTCAGATAATACACTCTGATAAGAGCCCTTTGCTTCTAACTTTATCCCAAATCTGCTTCCACAGAGCTCTCTCTCTCTCTCTCTCTCTCTCTCTCTCTCTCTCTCTCTCTCTCTCTCTCTCTCTCTCTCTCTCTCTCTCTCTCTCTCTCTCTCTATATATATATATATATATATATATCTGATCTGGGTATGACTATTAATGAATTGCGGCAAGGCCTGAGGTGTATTGTTGTTTCCATAGAAGTCTAAATTTTGCCTCCATTTTTTTTTACTTTAAACCTTTTTTCGATTCTTGACCACTTGTACTGCAAAATGAAGGAGATGAAATATCTACAAAAAATTGGGATACACACACACACACACATATATATGATGTGTAATTCAATAAATGGAAAGAATTGGAACTTGGATTCCATATCTTGTTATTCATTTTATAGAGAAAATTCTGATAATGATGTATCTGTAATATATCTATCATAACATTGCATAATTCTCCCCTATATATATTTTGCTTTAAGGGAAAGAATTATAATCTGACTACATGACAGATACATCCATTCATTGGAAGAATTTAAAAATCGGATTAGCTTTGAAGTCATGGTTAAAAAAATTTCATATTACTAAATTCGATGTTGATGCCTTTACTAGAACTAGAATTTGGAAAGGTTTCTTAGATTGGATTGAGGCCTTCCACCTTAACCCATTTCAAGAAACTTGTTATAATAACTGTGCTTCAGCTATATGATTTATAACGAGATAATTTGTGACAATTTCAGGTTTTTTAAAGAAATATGCTGATTTTACAAATAAATATGTTGGAGAGAGAGAGAGAGAGAGAGAGAGAGAGAGAGAGAGAGAGAGAGAAAGAGAGAGAAATCTAAAATGGAACTAAGAACAAACTTTTAAATGCCAGATATATATCAATAATGTAAGAAAGCCCCCATTCTTGGAGTTTGATTGGTTCCAAGGTTGCGCACTAGTTGGAAATCTGGTTGGCTTAGTGTATGAATGAGTACAATCCAGTGAATAAGTTCAAGGGCAGCAGATGAAAATTTAATTTGATGCCCATTAAATAGAGTTTAGAAGTATTACACTCTGCACAGAGGTCATTTTCCTCTAGATAAAATTCTTCCAGAATGGATAGCCAATGATTACTAATAACTTAATGGAAGGTAGCAAATTCTTTAGGTCAATAAACTGCAATGCAGATATATGTATATATCTATACCAAATTGAGTGCAAAATTTGATATTCATGCAATTTTTTGCTAAAGCTCAACAACTCCAAGCTAAGTAGATTACCTATCTCATCTAGCATTGGTTATTGTTAGGATTACGATACATGATGGCCAACCTCAAGATCACCAAGTTTGTTGTGTTTTCGCAAGGGCCTGTTTGGAAGTTGGGGAAAGGTAAAGAGAAACAAAATAAGGAAAGTCATTTTTTTTTTCATTTTCTTTTCTTTCCTCAAGTTCCAAACAGGCAAGAAGCTATAAGTTAGTGACAGATGTAACAGTTAGTGTATATAATATACCTTAGTATATATAATATATTGTAGAGATTCTCTAGGGATTTGATTTGTTTTCCTTCTTTAGTCTTTCTTGTTCAACACTCCTAATGGTGCTATATTAAGGATGACATTGGACCGGGGAGGGGCGGAGATCGGGATCTCCATCCCCGCCTCCACTTGAAAAATTCTCCTCCATCCCCACTTGAATAGAGGCAGGGACCTCCATCCCTACCTCCACGGGTACAAGGTTACCTCCACCCCTGCCCACCTCCACCCCTATCTCAAGCCCAAACCCAAACCCAAGCCCAAGTGTTTTTTTTTTTACTAAGATTTCAAACCGTACAAATTCGGCCTACATTTGAATAGTTTGAGACCAAAAAAGAACCAAGGATTAATAGTCAGACATGATCTAAGTTGATAAAATAGTCAAAGCAAAACATTTTATAAAAATAATAATTCTTGCAATTCTTCTGGCTTAACACATTCTGATAAGTAACAAGCATACTCCACCCAGTTTCAGTATTGAAGTTTCAAGAGTAATATGTGATTTTTCCAGAAAAGTTTCCAGAGTAATATGTGATTTTACCAAAAATTCCTTATATTACAGTTCATCCAAATCCATCACTATCCCTCAATTTACCGATTCCTTATTTGGGCAACTGCTTATGTTAATTGCTCATTTGCTTTGGCAAATCCTTTCAACCTTCAACAGAGGAGGGACACTTGTTGCCAGAATATTAGAGGGCCTATACAAAAAACATATCAGCACTTTACTAATAAAATCAACTACTCTTCAAATCAAAGCTAATAGATCAAAAGTCTCTTAATGAGTAATATCAAGTGTGCAAAACTGCCTGTTAACAGTCATTGAGAAATTTCTTCAAATAGATTGCTTATTTGCTTTGCTTTGATCATCTAAGCACTTACTTCCATTTTCCTTTCCATTTCCATCTCTATTTGCTGTTGCACATTAATGTAAGAAATCAGTTTTAGCAGTTATATATACAGTGTGACTCTTTGCTTTATTCATTGAATACAATACTAAGATTATCTCTCTCTCTCTCTCTCTCTCTCTCTCTCTCTCTCTCTCTCTCTCTCTCTCTCTCTCTCTCTTTTCTGGATTTTTAATATGGTATCAGAGCCAATGATCTCTGGCTCCTTCAAGACCGCTCCTCATCAATAGTGTTGTTCATCGCCCTTTTCCTCTCACCTGAATCCATCTCTAGTTGTCTAATTTCATCTTTGAGACAACCATCGAATTCCTCTTGGAAAGATGATTACAACGATGCGAAAATTAGCCCCAAACTCATTCACGCACTCTCACCCGCCCCTAGAAGAATGACGCATCATCTCAGTCTAAGGCAGCTTTGCACGCTCCTTCACGCCCTAGCCTCCCTCACACATTTGCGCCATTTTGCTCAGCCACTTGCCCTAAGCCGTAGCCTTCTCCACGCACCAGGCATGTCTGTCACTCGCTAGCCATGTCAGCGCCTTGTCAACACCCAATCGTGCCTTGTTAGCGCCCAGTCCACCTCCACTTCAGCTGTGTGCCACATTAGTGGCCTAGCCCTAACCTGGTTCATCTATGGACCGGTCATAACACTCTTTTTACCGGTTCAGCTCTGTTTTAACCAGTTTATTACTAGTTCAGACTGGTTCCCCCACTGTTTTGGCCTTTTAAACTTGTTTTTGGGCTCTATTTTCCTAAATTCAGCTTCTAAAGTACTATTTTGGTTTGGTACATCCTTGATTCTCTTCTTATGGATCTTTCTGATATTGTCCATCTGATTTCTGTCATTTTTTAAGGTTCCAACTACATCCCTTGGGCTCAAGCTATGCCTAGCTTTCTCAAGAATCTTAAGTTTTGGCGTTATGTCACTAGTGATATCCAAGAACCCACACCAATTGAGGATGAAATAGTTGACAAACTTCTTGAATGGCTTGAAAAATGAGATAGCAAGAATCATCAAATTATCACTTAGTTTCAGAATACCTCCTCTTCATCCATCAGTCTTCAGTTCGATCGCTTTGAGACAGCCAAAGCTATTTAGGATTTTCTTAATAACCGCTACACCACAACAAATCTTGCTCATCAGTATCAGCTTCTAAGCACTCTTTATAAGATGCGACAGGACCGTGGCTAATCTATCAATAATTTCCTCTCCCAGATGTATTCCATTTGGGATCAGTTATTCTATTCAGATCCTGTGTGGCATTGTTTTGGTGATGCAGAGAAGTTCACTACCTATTGCGATCAGCAATGTTTGATCATGTTTCTTATGGCCCTCACTGTTATGTTTGAGCCTGTTCAAGCCTCTTTCCTCCATCATAGTCCATTACCCACCTTAGAGCAAGTTATTTCTAAGCTGCTTTTCTAGGAGACTTAGCTGAGTACTTTCCACACCCATCATGTAAACACTGTTCTTACCACTCATCATTCTAGAGGTAGTTCATTTGCTGCTTCCCAAGGTAGTTCTTCCACTCTTTCCAAAGGTAATTCATCTGAGACCTACTGTAAGTATTGTAACCAGTCTGATCATTCCTTACGGAGCTGTCCAGTTTGCATTTGTAAGTTCTGCTCTAAGACGAGACAGGCTATTATCAGTAGAAGTGTTTCAAGAATCCAAATCCTTCTCGGGCTCCTCCATCTAGAAATACTTCATATAGATATGCACCTACTTCTTACTTTGCTGCTGCCATTGCTGAGGATTGCCTCGATCCTTCTCTGTTACATTTGTCTATCAGTAATATTTAAGATCTACTCAAACAGGTTATCTTCACTTTTGGTAACCCATTTTCTACTGCTCTGTTTGTCACATCAAGTACATCCTCTTGGTTGTTTGATTCTGCCTGTTGTAACCATATGACTTCTGATGCATCTCTCTTTTCCACTAAAACTCCTGCATCTAGCGTTCCTGTTATTCATACTGCTAATGGATCACATATGCATGTTAATCATACTGATAATATTTCTACTTATAATCTTTCACTTCCACATGCCTACTTCATACCTATACTCATTCTCAATATTTTCTCTGTTGGTCAATTATGTGATCTCGGCTTTACTATCACCTTTTCCTCCACTGGTTGTGTTATGCAAGATTCAAAGATGGGACAGACTCTTGGGATAGGCTGTAAACATGGACACTTATTCAAGCTTATTCATATTCGGCTTCCTTCTCAGCATCCTTCCGTACTTCATTATGTTGCTTTCATTTCATCGTCATCTTCTTTTGGTCTTTGGCGTTCTCGTTTGGGTCATATTTCTTTTGGTCGCCTACGGCATTTAATTTCTAGTGGCCAGTTAGGGCTTGTTAGTATTGAAATGCTTAATTGTGTATCTTGTCAACTTGCTAAGCAACCTGCTTTACCATTCAATAATAGAGACTTCGGATCTTTTGTCCCTTTTGATCTCGTTCATTCTGATATATGGGGACACTCTCGCAATGTTTCTACAGGAGGGCCAAAGTACTTTGTCATTTTTGTGGATGATTTTTCTCGTTTCACTTGGATATACCTGTTACACAATCGATCTCAATTACCTCAAGTTTATTATTATTTTGCTAACATGGTTAAAACACAGTTTTCTCGTGTTGTCATAGTCTTTCAATCTGACAATGCCATATAACACAAAGAAACTTCGTTTCTTCACTTCTTTCGCCAACAGGGTACCCTACCTTATCTTTGTTGTCCTGACACATCTCCACAGAATGGTCGTGTTGAGCGAAAGCATCGACATCTCCTTGACATTGTTCGTGCTCTCTTTATTTCCTTCTCTTGCTCTAAATATTTTTGGGGTGAAGTGGCTCTCACTGCAGTCTATACTATTAACAGTGTTCCTACTCCTATTCTTGCCAATCAATCTCCTTATGAGCAGTTGTATGGTAACCCTCCTGATTATAATCTTCTTCGAGTATTTGGTTGAGCCTGCTTGTGTTACTTCAACCTCGTCAGCGTACTAAGTTAGAATCCCGATCACGTATTTGTTGCTTCTTGGGTTATGGGATTTAACACAAGGGACACAGGTGTTGGGACCCTCACTCTAAGAGACTTTGTGTCTCTCGTCATGTCATATTTTGGGAACACAAAATGTTCTCCTGTGTGTCATCTTTTTACCTACTTTCTCATTCTTTCACATCCTTTTTCACTGATCCTTCTGTTGAGCTATTCCCTACAGATTCTAGTTCCACCTCGACTACACTTCCCTCTACGGTCTCTCCTGAGGTGCATGTTCTGTCTAAAGATCCTGCTCCTCCATTTGCTGGCTTTTCACTCCCTAAGTCCCCTACACCTTCTGCTTTTGATGATCACTCTACTGATCTCTTTCTTCGTTGTTTTACCCGGGTAAGAGATATTCCTATTTATCTTCGTGATTATCATTGTTTCTTTGCCATTCTCTCTCAATATGAACTACACTCTTATTGTGAGGCTAGTTTTAACCCTCTTTGGCATCAAGCAATGTCTGAGGAATTATAGGCCTTAGATAAAACACATACTTGGGATTTTGTTGACCTCCCTCCTAGTAAGACTGCAGTTGGTTGCAAATGGGTCTATAAAATCAAGACTCGGTCAGACGGTTCCATCAAACGTTATAAAGCCCGACTGGTTGCCAAGGGTTTTACACAGGAATATGGTATTGACTATGAGGAGACATTTGCTCTTGTTGCTCGCGTCACCTCTGTACGGAGCTTAATTGCAGTTGCTGCTATACAAAAATGGGGTTTATATCAAATGAATGTCAAAAATGCATTTCTCAATGGTGATCTTACTGAGGCTATATGCAACCCCCTCCAAGTTATTTTCTTCCACTCCACAAGGTTTGTAAGCTCAACTGTGCCCTCTATGGCCTCAAGCAAGCTCCTTGAGCCTAGTTTTCTAAGTTTAGTTCTACCATCGGGGATTTTGGTTTCTTCTTTAGCCCTTATGATTCAGCTATTTTCATTCAAAAATTTGAGCGGGGTACTATCTTCTCCTTTTTTATGTTAATGATATGATCTTTACTGGATATGATCTTACGGATATTTCTGAGCTCAAAAATTTTCTCAACACACGTTTTGAGATAAAGGATCTTGGTTGTCTCAGTTACTTCTTAGGGCTTGAGATTTCATCTAACTTTGATGGTTATTATCTCTCTTAGGCTAAATATGCCTTTGATACTCTCGTTCGTGCCAATCTTACTGACAGTAAGACTGCTTCCACTCCTTTGGAACCTAATGTTGGCCCAAGAAAGCAACCTAAGAGGGGGATAAATTGGGTTTTATAGAATTTATATCAAATAACGCAGCTAAAAAGAGTTTATGTATTTCAACAATAATTAATCTAAGTATAAATCAATCAAGCAAATAATAGAACATAATGCAAGCAAATATAGTAAGCAAATAAGCAAAACAGAGCAAGAAAAGAAGAGCACCAGATTTATAGAGGTTCGGCCAACCTTGCCTACGTCCTCTCTTCTTCGATCTTTTTGAAGGTATTCCACAATGTAAAGTTCGTTACACAGCTGCTAGTTTTGCTACAAGTGCCCAGCTCACTTTTACAAGAACTCTTCCCCAAGCTCTCACAATCTAAGAGATTTTATCCAAGTTTCACTCAAACTTATAAGTGTTTTTACCCAAGAACACTCAAACTTACAGGTTTACAAACCCACCCAAGTGAAATGAATAAAAGTTATATAAAGAATAACTCTCATAGTGAGTATATGAATAAGAATAGCTCAATAGATAACCTTAATCACTCAGCAAAAAATGTAGCAGTGAGGGCACAACAGATTTTCAGCTTTTTGCTCTTGATATAGCAAGTATAATCACTCTTCCTTGTGTTTAGAAGTTGTAGGAATCTTGTATTTATAGCCATGGATTGATTCTAGCCGTTGGTAGTGGATGGGAGACCATTTGATGCAAGAATGATGGAGTATAACGTTCAAAAATAGAGTTGTTGCTGTAAATGAGTCGACTTTTTTGCTGTAAGGGTCGACTCTTTTTATGTTTCAGTAGATTTTTCAAGGCTCTGCCCAAATGCGTTGTCTATTTTGCTACAAGGGTCGACTCTTTTTGTCTGAAGTTGCAAAATCAACTCTCTGTTTGAATAAGTCGACTCTTTTAGAGTGAGCGGTCAACTCTTTTTAAGAAAATCCTTAACTTTTGTAATATTTCTTCAATCTTCTTCAATATCTTCAAGCTCTTTAAGGATCATCCAACTAAGCTTTTTAAGGCTTGAAAACACTTTTTCAAGGTTTGATGACTTCAAGAATATCTTCAATCCTTCAATATGAAATCAACTCCATTTTGATTACTTGTAAAGCTTTTCAATCACCATTACTTCATTCATTGATTCAAGTTTTCTTCAAGATCTTCGAGAGAGTTTTCAAGACTTAAGATCTTCATATTTTAACCAATTTTGAGTATTCTTCAATGGATATGGCTTCCTCTTTTTATCCAAGGCTTTGAGCATTTTCAATCTTCTTCCTTGACATCCATCATCTTGAAATTTCTTCATTCTTTATAAGGTCACCATTGTTGTTCCTTTATGCTTATCAATCTTCAATCTAAGATTTTCATCATCTTGAAATTCCTTCATTCTCTTATAAGATTAGCTTTGCTGAATGTGTTCTCTCATTATGCTTATCAACCTTCATTCTAATATTTGCATGACAAGTTCTCCATTGTGATAAGCTTTAAGTCATGATAGAAATCTAATAATTAATTTGCACACTTAAGTAGAGTTATTAGATCATTAAACCAAGTTTTGTTATCATCAAAATCAAGGCATTGAGTCAACACCTAATGTTCAGCTCACTCCTTTATATGGCACACCTCTTTCTGATGCCACTCTTTACTGACAGTTGGTAGGTAGTCTTGTTTATCTTACTATCACTTGACAAGACATCACCTATGCTGTCCACATTATCAGTCAGTTTTTATCTTCTCCACGCTTTACTCATTATGTTGCTTCTCTCCGCATTCTTCATTATGTCAAGGGTACATTATTCCATGGCCTCCATTATTCTAGTCACTCTTCTTTCGAGCTTTGTGCCTATTTTAATGCTGATTGGGCAGGTGATCCTATTGATCATCGGTCTGGCATATGATTCTATTTCTTCTTACGTACTTCCCTTATCTCTTGGCGCAGTAAGAAACAGACTGTTATAGCTCGGTTTAGTACAAAGGCTGAATATCGTGCTCTTGCTTACACTATTTAATAACTTCTTTGGCTTCGATGGTTACTCGAAGATATAGGGGTTTCTCACTCTGGTGCTACTGTTTTTTGTTGTGACAATCGGAGTGCCATTATGATTGTTCATAATAATATATTTCATGATCGTACCAAACACATTGAGATAGACGGCCACTTCATTCGTTAGCACATTGTTTGTGGCACTATTCATCTTCACTCGGTCAACTCTTTTGATTAGATTGTTGATATCTTCACCAAGACTCATCCACTGGGGCGCTTTCATGATTTGGTTTATAAACTCAAGTTGATCTCTGCTCAACCACCTTAAACTTAAGAGAAGATGTTAGTGTATATAATATACTTTAGTGTATATAATATATTGTGGAGATTCTCTAGGGATTTGATTTGTTTTTCTTCTTTAGTCTTTCTTGTTCAGCACTCCTAATAGCACTATATATACAGTGTAATTCTTTACTTTATTCATTGAGTACAATATTGAGATTATTCTCTCTCTTATATACACTAACAGTAGCAATGAGAATCTCAATCTCTGCTTTGAAATAATTAGATTAACGAATTTAGTTAGATTTGGCAAATCAAAGACCATCATGTCTATTGTAGAGCTGACCATAGAGTGATGTGCGACTTGTACAGTTGCCCTAGCATTTGCTCCACTAATTTCATCTTTATTTGATTATTTATTTATTAGATATAAAATATTCATTTATCTTTAAAAAGAAAAAGCAAAAGGTTAATGGTGATATCAATTCCCTACAATTCCATCAAAGTATACCACTTTTGTTGACAGCACATACACTACAATTTGTGGTAGATTGCCTAAATTATGCATTGCTTAGACATTGCTGGTGCTAATTATTCTAAAATGGAGATTATTGGTTTGAAACGCACCCCCATGGAGCTAGTGGGGTAAGAAAAATCTAAGTATTTTAGTGATATTTTGATTGGGAATGTCAGACTTGTCTTTTGCAAAAGCCAAAAACAAAAACAAAAAAAACCCGTGAAAACCTTAGGTGCTTTTGGTTAAGCTTTTTATTTTTTGACTTTTTATTTTTTTTAAGTCAAAAGTCTAGGATCGTTTGGTACATTAATTTTTAGTATTTTTAACTTTTTTAAGTTAAAATAAACTAAAAAAAACTAAACTAAAAAGCTATACCAAACAAATCTTTAAATTTAAGGCTTGAGTATTTGTACTAGTTTCAACAATGTTTTACTTGTCTAAGATATTACAGCTCGTGTTTAGATTGTTGTATCTTATTGTTAGTTCTTTCGTATCGAATTTTTTCTTTTCTTTGCATTATAATCTAGTGAAAAAATAAAAAGGAAAAGGACAAAAAGGTTGGCTTCTCTGTGACGGTTATATGGATAGACCAAAGATAGAAGGATTTAAGCAGTGGGTGACTTGACCCAATAATAGATCCGACCCGAACCGATCCGTAACCTACTTGGAGAAAACGAGCACCAAAGACAGAATAATGCAGAAGACCCATCGGAAGAGAGCAAAAAAGACTAGAGTCACTAGACCATGACGGACCCAAGGCGACTGAGAGGTCACAAGGCCACTGCCACCTGCTGCATCGCCTCCCGTGACCGCCCTGGCCTCGTTGCCACTTCTGGCGAGGTACCATCCAACAAACCCCCCCCTCTTCTCTCTCTCTACATATACACATGTATGTACATATGCATATATTTGTCTATATGCTATTTCTAGGTATACGTTTACCTCTATAGATGGTGTCTCCATATACGATGTGCATACATTTACATACCTACTGAAACCTATTTATCTCAGTATATATAGATATATGTTTGCTTAATTGCTAAAATTGTTTCTTCCATTACAATGATGTTCTTCTTTGACAACCCCCTTCAAAGAGAGGGGGAAAGAAGAAAGAAAACTGTCAGTCTTAGACTCTTAGTATCTTTGAAGTTTCCAGGTTTTGATTGAGAATGGGTGATTCTTGAATAGATCAATCTTTTAATTTTGATGGTAATATATTTTGATTACTTAATGGAAATCAGGATGGATGTGTTTGCTGGTTCGATATGCGGTGTAAAGACGTGTTATCTGTCATGCATGTGGGGGATAATCCTATATCATCATTATGTTTCAAACCAGGTGAGTTTTATGGTCCATCTATTGATTGGTTTCTTTGTGTTCATCATTGTGATTCCAGTGAATTTGAGAAACCTGTTATTTTTTGACCCATTTTTAATCTAAGCACCTGCATAATAATCTCCTAATTTAGGAATGTTATGTTTAAATTCAGGTCCTTTAGGAGAACTAGGTCTGTGAACGATCCTAGAACATCACATTACTATTTTGTTGAAGGATCAAGATGATGTTATGGTTTTGAGCATGACAAAGTATAGGTTAGCCAAATGAAAGATATCATTTTTAAGTCATAAACTCCCATTGCAATCATTGGCAAACACCTCTTGTTGAACACCATTGATAGTCTTTGTGTGAATGTTTATTTTTTCCTTGGAAATGAAATAAAGCCTTAAGTGGCAACGGATAGTTTGCACATGTGGTCTAATATTGATGTAATAGTTGTAACTGGATTTACCGATTTTTATTGTGTAATACAATGCCAAGTGAGCTTCAGATTTAGCTCAAGGTTCTGAGATTTATTATAGTCTTCTTCTTCTTTGTCTCTCTCTCTCTCTATATATATATATATTGGGCCATGAAAAGGGTTTAGTAAAGCATTTATTTTAAGGTTTAAAATTACTTGGTGTATATTCCATTAGTTATAAAATGATTTTTGTCTAGATTTATATTTTGTAGTTCAAATCTTTTAAAATTGGGTAAGACTTGAGTATTACTTCTGTCATATGATTTTTGCATGATGCAGGAAATGAAGACATCATTTATGTTTCCTCGGGAACTGACATCAAGGGGTTTGATGTACATTCGGTAAATCATTTATTTGAGGCATCATTAATTCACCATGTTTACTTGTAGCACTTGGCTTGAATTTTTGATTGATGATAAACTGAATAAGTTTGACTGTATTATTTATCCTTAATGACAGTCTTCCATTACTCTTAAGCCAATATTTCGCAAACCTTTTTGTGTTTTATATACTATAATTATAAGATTGTTGTTTTCTTATAGCCTCAATGGGCATTATACATACTCATCTCAATGAAAGAAAGCCTTATCCTAACTAGTTAGATATTCCTCATGGATTTTTTCTAATTATAAATCTCACTGAGCTAGACATTGAGAAGAGGAAATTGAACCAAATTACAGCAGTCATAGAAACAGCATTCACCATCAATTTAGCAGAATGCGAGCACCTGACACTATTAGAAGTTGACTCTATAATGTACAGGCCTAGGTACTTGGCAGTGTAGTATGCAGTTCTGATTACCATTTGGGACCTTTACGTTTTATGTATATTATTTCAGCTGCTTGAAAGTAATACGATTAATAGCATGGTGGGTCATTTAATTATAAATTATGCTGATTTGCTCTTGCGCTTGAAACCATATTTTCAAATCTTTAAATCTTCAAAAGTTTCCACTTGTTTGTTTTGTTGAATTTGTTTGATCACATGAGGTTTTATTCAGTTAGAACCTAACTGATAGTGGGGTACTCTTATCTTTCTTGAACACGCTGAACTGGAAAACTATAGATTCCTAGTGTTCCTTTTTTAAGTTTACTTCATTTTTATCTATTGCTTCTTGTTTTTATGGTTTTAACTTATAAACAGATCATTTATAATATAGTTCTCCCCATTCAGACTCTTTTCATTCTGGACTTTTTGGTTGGAAGAATGATCAAAGGTGGAAACCAAGATGAAATGGCTAAAGTAAGGAGTCAAAGCCCCCATCAGATAAAGAAAAGGTGGATTTTCCTATAAAATACAGCAACAAAAACCAGTAACCAGCTTTGGAACAAATTTTTCAAAAGAAAAAAGTTAATCTACAGTCCTCTTCAATTCCTCCCTCAGAACAGAGGACCAGATATTTGTTTTCCTGATAGTAGTTCTCAAATAATCTTTCCTGATAGTTTTGTCAAATAATCTTTTATGTCTTTCAGCCCAAATTTGTAAACTAAAGCTGCAAGTGTAACTGATATGGGTATAAACAATCTTCCCTCGAACATAATATGAGCCCATTGAATATCATAATCCTAGTTGCCAAAATTTTCAACAATCCACATTTTCTCATGACACACATCAAATCCTTAGCAACTACCCAGATCTAGATGATTATCTTTTCACTCTGGATGTGATCATGAAAACCCCCCATTTGCTGCAATATATCCTACAATTAAAAACCATGATCTTGTTGATATGAACAATTTGTGTTCTTCACCCAAATGCCTCTCTCACCAACCCTCTATCTCTCTGTTCTTTTCATTATGATTGCCATCTTATTGTCATCATGCTTATATCTCTAGGTAACATATAGTTGTCTGGCACAAGTTGCATATTTATCTGTTTTTGTAATTTTTGTTAGGTTTTATTGGTAGTCTTAACTTTTTTTATTTTTTATTTTTTATGTTGATTTCTTCCCCCCAAAATGAATATTTTTTCCATGCAATATTGAAATGCATAGTTTTGTTTCTTATATATGATCAATTTCTATCTTGAAGGCTGCCTCATGGAAGTGCATAGAGAGTTACAACTATAATAAAGAGGAGATAAATCAGGTGCATGTTCTATATAGTTCTTGATTCTGAAATATTTTAACAGCTTTGTTTATTTTGGACAGTTATTATGTGTTTTGATTATTGATCAAGGTAGCTGTATTTTCCTTCAGATTTATACAGGCTGAAATGATGCAAGTGCATTTTATTATTCTCATGTGATGCTTATTGTTTGCTACTCGTTTGACATGACTCTATTAGAATCCCTGTTCGCTGAACATTTATTTATTTATTTATTTAATTAGAAATTGTGATAGAGTTGCCAGAATTAAATTATTTTCCTATCACGTCTCTGTGACTTGCTGTTGGTGTCTGTAGCTGCTTTCTATTATTTATGCCTCCTATTTATTGACAATGTTAAGTTGCTACTGTCTGTGAAAGCCATAGCCTAAGGTTACTAGAGCCGGCTACTACTTTCTTTTTGTTCACCTGATGGTGGTAACCACTTATCTGTTATATTATTCATTACTTGAAAGAGTATCGTTCTTCTTCCTGATTAATTTAAGCTTGGTTTTTTGTCTCAACTGCTTTACAGATGACAAAGAAATATGATGCCATTAAGCATTTGTGTCTTTGCAGATCTCATGCAACTCTAGGTCATGTTTTCTTGCTGCCACAGATGATGGCGGTGATGTGAAGGTATAATCATTTAGTTAAGTGTTTGTCTTCAACCGTAAATAATAGTTTTTGTCATAGCCCCATCTTACTGTGTATTGGAAATGGGGGTGGGTTTTTTTTGCTAGTGATACTTTTGTTGGCCTTTTATCTGTACGACTGGTGAAATTGGGCTGTAAATTGTCTTCTGTTGTGCTTTTCTTTTGAGTTGACTCTTGGTACTTTGCTCTTGGCTTGAGGCCTTAGTGCTTTATCTATAAAAAGAATTTGGGGGAACAAAAAGAGAATATAAAAAGGAGCCCAAGTGTATGAAGCAGCGATATCTTTTTGACAATTAACCCTTTCTAAGGCTCATGCTGTTACGAACATGCCTAGGATTTTTGGAGGAGGGGGGGAGTGGTGACAGGAAAAGAAGCAAAAACGATTGACACCATTGTCATAAAAAGATAGGATGAACACAGGAGAGATGATGAAAAAGAATAAGTGGAAGAAACTATTTGGAAGGAAAAAAGGAAAACAAAGAAGAGGGGGACAAAATACATGTATTTACTTTTAACTGTTTTTTTCTAGTAAATAAAAATCATAGTTAATCATATGGAATGAAAATTTTCCCATCATCCTGTATAATAGATAAACATTTTTCACCACTAGTCAACTTGGTGACTTGGTCTATATATATTACATTTCTTTAGTCTTATTCTTAATTGCTTGTAGAATTTCTGTCCACACTGCTTAAGGTTTTTCTGCCTTTCTCTCTCAGAATATCATCATCTATTTTAAGATACTCATCAAACTAGAAGAAATAGGGTTAATGTTCTGCAAAGCTGTTTCTGTAATTCAATTACTGACCATTGTCTCTGTTGCAGATCATTGACATTCGACAACAATGCCTCTACAAAACATTAAGAGCTGGCCATACAAGTGTATCCTTTTACGCTGATTTAACCCCTTCTTTTTCTTGACCTTAAACGGGTTCCAAGATATGTCCTAATGGTTGGTCTGAAGAAATGCGATATATGTATGGTATACTGATTGGCTTTTCTTTTCTTTCATTAATCTTATGTTTGGTGGTTGAGAAAATTCCTGATCTCCTTTAGTGAATCACCAGCATTTTCAACTCCTTACGGAATCGTCTCCTTAACTGTGTTTTTTAGATCTGTAGCAGTGTACAATTCCTTCCTTGGAGACCTTGGGAAGGTATTTCTTACTTGTTTCTATTATTCTCTATCAAATGTTGAAATTCTCTCTCTCTCTCTCTCTCTGTGGGGTATGTGTGCTCATGGCACACCCACTAATACTATCTTCATCTACTCACAAGTGTATATGTGACTTATGTTGTTCGATTGTCATCTATACAAACTCAAACTATGTGAAGTGACCTAAGTCAATAGATGACTTAATGTTGTTCTATTTTCTCGACTTTGCATATTGAATAACTAGGGATCACCCATGCCTACGGCACTCCCAACAAAATTTGAACCTACTTGCATTTGGTAATGGATCTCTATTTGAGTACCCTGGTGTGAATGCTTTAAAAAAAAAAAAAAGGGTTCATTATGAAGGCTAAAGAAATCTTAGTTAAAACCAAACACAAAATAAGTGATAAATTTGATAACTCCAAAATGTGTATAGTTAAAATAGCAAAAAGTAACTCAAATTTGATAATTAAAGAATAAGTCATATAAAGGAAATGCAATTTCTCAATCTTGTCCTCCCTTCCACACTGTGTGTACGTCAAACTGGAGACAATTACTTTCATCAACAGGTGAGCGAGTATTCATTTGCCCAAAATCATGGGATATGATTCCCTTAGAGTATTAACTTCAGGTTCTATTTGTCCTAAAAAGAACAAAGGACAAAGTCATGAAACAGATATAAGCATTCGGATAAAATAAATACTAAAAAAAACCGTGTCAAGTACGTAAACAGACATTAGAAACAATAAATATTACCAACAACAGAAAAAGAGAAGAATTGAATTTTAAGAAAACCTAAAACGGTTATTAAGCATGCAAATCAAAATGATTATTGCAAACTCTAGAATTCATGAGAAATAAATGTTTCAATTGCAATGTGGTAAAATATGTGTTAATTCCCATTGTGGGGAATCAACACCCTCCTTTATGATGTCACTAAATTTTAAATCTTTATCACCAATTCAGTTCCAGAACCCAAAAGGTCAGCTATCCTAGAAGATGATTTAAAATAAAGCAAAATCACAATAAATGGAGGAAGAACCCATTTCAAAACAAACAAGAGAGTGTTGTACAGGTGTTCCCTAATTCAATACATCCCATCCCCTCAAATTAACTCCATTTAAATGCCAGATTACTAAGAATGAGAGTCATTTTTTAAGCAGTTCAACAGTCAACTTGTGGCTTTTTTTTTTTTTTTTTTTTTTGGGGGGGGGGGGGGTGGTTGTTGTGTAAAGCGCTCATCAAACTAAACCTCAAAACCCAACAAATCTGTTTGTTTAGGCTTCCAAACCAATAACTTTTACCACCAATGGAATAAAAACCAAAAGCTAAACTCACCAAAGAACATGAAGAACGCTTCACAGAAGTTCATAAAAGAAGAAAATCACCCATTTGGACACCAAACACTATCGATAGCAACATAAACAATTTGAAGTCAATCAATACAAAGCATTAATGCTATAACAAACATAAAAAAAGAAAACCACTCAAGACCATGAGTCAAATGCCCAGGAAACCATAAATCAATTGCCCAGTAGAATATGCTGAAATAAACACCCAACTGCACAAATGTAGAATCATTTGTTAGAGGAACAAAAGTAAACCCAACCAAGATCATGAGTCAATTGCCCAGGAGAACATAAATCAGTTAATTTTTCTTCTGCAAAGAAGCAAACCCGTAACTGATGATGATGAGCAAGAGTTCAAACCAGATGTTAGTAAAGATAACTCAGCTGCAACCAAAAATGAAAGGGAAGATTGAGATTTAGGAAAAGACCAAATAAAGCAGAGACTCCGTTGCGCTCCTTCAGTCGAGAAAAGTAGTTGCTGGGTAGTTCACACATAGGCTTGGACAGCTTTGAAAATGAACACACGCATGAAAAACTACACAAAAGATATATGCAAATTCAAACGCAAGGAAAATTAGAAAGCTAAGTGCAGATGGTGATATGAGCAAAGACACTGAGACTCACCTCCCACAAGTGCTTTGTTGGCCAAAATGTGGCTCCTGTGTAGTGGTCTGAAAGTTGGTCATTGAGTTGGCTTTATTGGTGTGAAATGTGAGGTTGGTTGTGCTGTGTGTCTGTGACTTTAGAGAGGGGAAGAAAGTAAGAAATTGAAGGAAGAATTAGGTGGGTCTTCAGTGGTGGCGGGTACTGTTAGCGAGAAGGGAAGGTGGTGTAGTTGTTGATGCAGTGATTTTGAGGGTGAGTTGAGGAAGCTTTGCGGAGAGAGAGGAATAGAGAGAGAGAGAGAGAGGTGGGTCCATTGTGGTGTTTAGAGGAAGAAAGAGGGAAGGTGTGCGAGCTTTGGCCAGCTATGGTCATGGTGTGTCTTACTGGGTTTGCTGGGTTCCTAGAGTGAGAGAGAGTGAGAGCTGGGGTAGACTGGAGAGAGAGAGAGAGAGAGAGCTTTTCGAATTTTAAAAAATGTATCTCACAGCTTTTGCTAGGGTTGGTGAGAGTAAGTCAGAGAGGTTATGGGGAGACACAGCTACTTTTACTATATTCAGCTTTTCTTTTCAAGCTTTCAGCATTGTGGTTGGTTGCCAAGAGAGAAGCATTTATTGTACTTCAACCACCTCTGAGATTCATGTTTTTAAGCTGGAATCCAAGAAGAAAATATCCGCTCAAAAATCATCTCAACCTTTGAATGAAAATCAAAATCAATTTCAGCCATTGGATCGAATTGTGTCTCACACATTTTGAAAAAACTGAGCTGAAATGTAATATAGATGCTGAGGTTCCTAACCTGTTGAAAAGGGTGATGTTTCAATGGCAGAGACCAGTCAAAAAGAGCTTGCTGATACAAATGAAGGAAAACCGCAGAAAGGGAGTGCTTTAATTTGAGTCTTAGATTTTTAGAGTCAGCCTGGTCTATCTGTCTTTTTATTTTGAATGTTGTTGTGTTAGAAGAATGCTACCTCAAACATCTATCATCATGCTATGCACAATGGGAACAGGACTGTGGTTGGCCATGTATCCTGAATGTGGAGTTTTAGGGGTAGGCCAATGTAATCAACATTTGTTAGAAAAACGGTGCACACCAAAATAAGAATTATCACGTGGTATCTGAATACAGTTGTAGAAAATAATCAAATGAAGCTTGTTTAGTAAGACTGATGAAGGCAGCTGAAACATGGTGAACCCACTGTCCTCACCCTCCTTGGGAAATGTATTCTGGTGCAGTCAGGGTTCAGAGTGGCCGACCTCCAGGATATGATGGCCAAAGCATGCCTGTATGTATGCACTCACAATACTGGGTTGTGGTGAGCAGTGACAGCAAAACCCCCTTAAAAAGGAAAATATAACATTGAACATAGAATAGAAATTGCTGGAGAAGAGGAGAAGATGATACTTTCTTGTATGTCTGAAATGTAGATGAATATCATATATAAATTGTAATCACTCGTGGAATAAACGTTAGAAATAAAGTCAAGATTTGTAACTGACAGGAAGTAAAGTCTTGTTGTGGAATTTGAAGGCTTCAAAACTGAAAATGTTAGGAATCTCGGGATAAGAACCAAGCACTTGAGGCATGGCAGTACACGTGGGATATGGCTCAGCCAATTTGGCTCAACCTCAGGCCCACAGTAGAAGATACTAGTTCTTATATACATGTTGTACTCTCAAGCAAGGAGTGAAAGAGACTGAAAAATGTGGTTATAGCCATACTTGGGGGCAACATGTGCCCATGAAATATAGACATGGATACCAACCTTTTGTCTAGTGTCTATCTACACATGCAGTGTGAAACTTGTTCTGTTCTCCTTTACACATCATGTGCATTCTTCCATGTAGGCGGAGAAAACTTTTCTGCTTGCTAAATGTGTATATATGAAAGGGAGTGGAGGACTTTCCTAAAGATTCGTAATTTCTAATCGCAATTGTTAAGTAACATGAGAAAATGTGCTTTCAGGTTTTTTTATGATATTGATTTTTGCATCAAGGATGCATAATGTTTGTTGTAGGGTCCTCTATATCAAATAAAAAGAGTCAAGAAAGTTAAGTAGTGGGAGTGTGAGACATGTACTTTTAAGCTATGTTACCTGGACTTTTCTACATTTGTGAAGTACTCGTGTCGGACATTTGACACTCGATACTCGACACTAGTTGGACGTGCATCTAACAAGGATGTATAACTAATTGAGTTTACTATAAAACTAAGTGTAGGACTCTATTTTATGTATGAAATGCTATATTTAAGCTTACAAATGCCATTTTACCTTAAAAAATAAAAAAAATATTTAAAAAATATGAAATCTAGCCGTGTCCCAGTGTCCTTGAACATGAAAATTAGATGAATCTAACACTTGGACACATACCTGCACCCGATACTTATACTCGAGTCCAGATAACATAGCTTTTAAGTGAACAATATGTTGCCAGAAGTTATGCTAAGTTTTGATTACATGGATTTGCTAGTTGAATTATGATTAATGATATAATGAAGAAATTTTCTGGTGATGTGCTGCTTATCTTGTTAAATGAGATAATCAACATACTTTCCAATCAGTGTCAGCTATTTTCAAGAAAGTAATGTTATATTTTTGAGTTCTTTGTCATTACTCATTTTATACCAGCAAGCAGACTGAAATTCCTGGTATAATTACATTGCATTGCTTTGACTATTATGTCATGCAACTTCATGTGACAAAAATGGCAATTTCAACATCTAATGCTAGTCTTGCTATCATATTCAGTTCCTTTTATGAGATTTTTGAGGCTGCTTTAACTTTAAGCTCTCCCAGAACTCCACTAAAGTCAATTTGTTCGGAGAGTAAAATATGTCATTGAGGGATGATACTTTGGGGGCCATTTCTAGGTGAAATAGAAGGCTTGAGCTCTCAAGTGAGCAGATCAGAGTTTAGCTATGCAGCCTACACTTAGTTAATATGTTAGAGCCACTGCTTAGTCCAATAATGAAAGCTTGGCTGTTTAGCATCAGAGTAAAAGTTTAAGCCCTAGGACAGCCACAGGGTGCATACAAATTTGGACTTTAGGACTATACCCAATCCATGCCACCAGCTATGTTACATGGACTCGGATACTGTTGTTGGGTGCGAGTTTGTGTCTAAGTTTTGAATTCGTCTAGTTCTCATGTCGTTGGCAAAATATTCATCTTTTTCTAGTATATCTTTTATTGTCTAGGATAAAATAGTATTTATAAGGTGCTATAGAGTTTTTCATGTGTATAATAGGAGTTTTATGTATATTTATTGGTGAATTCAGATAAATGGACGTTTTAGTTAGGTGAATATCCTATGATACTTGTCAGACACATGTCATACCCATATCCTTACCCAAGTGTTGGAGTTTAAGTATCAAATGTCTGACATGGGTACTTCATACATTTTAGAAGAGTTCATACAACATTGGCTATCAATACTCTGGATTGACAGGACCAACATCAGGTAATAGACTTTATATGCTTGACTGGTGCAACTTTCTAGGTTGTGTGACAGACAACCAGTTGCAAATAACACTAAGTATATGGAAGTCATAGAGTCACCGTTTTGTCACACAATTCCAACTGGTCAAAAATATAAAACTAGTGTTAAAGTATGTAAATGAAGTGGCTGCCTAGATGTTCATAAAATGGGGTGAACATGAGAGGGGTACTGGGAGGTAAAATCTCTCTCTCTGTCTCTCTCGTCCAAATATTGCCATGTACTAGATTTTCTTGCGATGTACATGCAATATTAAGGAATTTTAATCGATTATATTTTTTTCACATGCAAAGTTCATGTTGTGATTGCAAAATGCAATTAGTTTCAGACATCTTGAAATATACACCTGAACTTATTTTTATTGATTAGTTGTTAGTGTATGGGTGTGTTTTGCAGTCATTACTGGTGGTCTGGATTCCAAGCTCGTGATGTGGGATTTCTCTAAAGGACGCCCATACAAAATTGTCGACTTTGGTATGTAGCCCTTTCTCTTCTTGTGCTCTCTGTTACTCTCTTTGAACTAACCAAAATTGGATTTGCTTCCATTCAGTTAATGGGCCTGAGAAGAGTTAGGTCTGAAATTGTAGCATGGATGTGATTTTTTGACATGGCCCAGTTTTCTGTCAATTTGTTCTGTACAAATTATCTTTTAAGGGTGATACAAAAGGGGCTTTCTCTATGCTGAGGATCCTGATCAACAGATGTATTGTTCAGGAAATGGCGATTACGATTTACTCCAGTTAAAGGCCTGGAGTGGGAGGTGTTACCTAAAATTTTCGAAGTGAGAAATTCAGTTTGAACTTTGAAGCATTTCAAAAGATGAAGAGTGACACAATACTCAGTTGTTTGGATGGTAGATAGCAGTCTAGGAAGTGGTTACAGGCTTCAAGTTGTGCTGAGGAAGCCTGTGCAAAGGGATTAAGTTTGGTGGTAGGTGCTGGGTTCTCATCACTAGGAGTTTAAAAGGTTTGGACCATATAAATTGATGAATTGGAGAGAGAGAGAGCAGTTCATGGTACGGTAAAACATTGAGAGAGATTGTAATAAAAGATTTTTTCTTTCTTGTATGTTTGAGTATTCAAACATGAAAATTGCCTAACTTGAATGAGCAATACAAACAAGGGTTTAGGGGATGGAAGAAAGAGAAGAATCTCTTGAAGAATTTCCTGTGAACTTTTGTAAGTACAAAAGGAAGAAAGAGACTTGCTCAAGTCAATGGATATTTTGATCACTAATATTAGCCCGTTAATTTTTGAGGCATAGGCGTTATGAGTGTTATGCGAAAATGTAGTGAGAGAGTCAGGGATTTATGCTCCATGCGGATAGATGGATTTCAAATGAAGGGATTTGAGGTTGAATTTTATAGAAACATCTTTCATAAGCAAGTTTGGCTACGATCATGCTATGGTTTCCATGCTTTAGGCTGCATTTAATAATAATCACTAATCATTATGTGCATGAATGAAACTGATTTCATTATTGTCTGATAATTATTCTGCAGAATATAATAACATTCCATACATGCCTCATTGAAGTTCACGTAATGCATTACTCTTTGGAAGAATACTAGAATAGTATAATTTCATTCAACCTCTGTCATTTACTTGGCTTAATATTTGTTATATTTCTATGGAAACAAATAGGTTCTTTAATTACATGAAAAAATGGTCGACTGTGTGTTTTAAAGGTCAATTGGTCAAGTGGATTGATTAAAGTACTGTAGCCACCTATCCTTTCATGCAGGTGTGCCTGATGCCGATGGTGGAGGCAGTTCAGGACAAAGTTTGAACCCTGCTTTTGTCCATGCAATAGCTGTGCCTGAAGTTGATATGGTAGATAGATTAGGCAAAGTATGTGTTGTAGCTAGGGGTGATGGTGTTGTTGATGTGATTGATATTGAGTCAGAACTTGTTGCTATTAAGTCAAAAAATTCCTTAAAACCTCGGAAAGGCCCTCAATCAAGAGCAAAAGGTGATACTTCATCTGCAGATAGTGAAACCCAAGATCAGAATGGGAGAAAGAAGATGCATTTGGATTACTCTTTGGGAGGGCACACTGCTGCAGCATCCTGTGTGTAAGTAATTTAATTATGTGGAGTTATGGAATTTGATCACTCATTGATAATCATATAATTCAATTAGGGCATTTTCGATGTTTGGGGAGAAAGGGAAGTTCATAATTTCTGGCGGAAATGATAAATCAGTGAAGGTTTGGGATTGGTCCAGATATATTGGTGCTGGTCAAATTAGCAGCAACAGTGATCTGATACATTTGAACATTAACTTGAGCAAAAAAGTGAGTTTTTCCTGCATTTTTTTTTCAGTTTCTTGGAAGTCAGTTTATTAATTCTTTATTCTTATTTATTGTTTAAGCTTCTCATCATTGATCTTGTGGCTGATCAGGTCAATTGGCTGTGTACTACTCCAGCTGACTCAGAAAACCTTATTGTCTGCGACACATCCAAAGTGGTGAAGGTTTATACTGTAGCTTAGATATCTGCACCATTATTGACTGTGGAGTCTGGATTAGTCTTCCTTCCAGACTAGTCTTCCTGTGAAGCAGGGCCTATCTATATACACAGAAGAAAATCATTTTGCTTGTAAGTTTGTCACTCTCTTTGAAAAATATGCTTTTGTTTATCTGTGTTTCTTTGTTTGGAAATCAAATGGATCTTGGCTAACTATCCTTGAAAAACATAATTGCATGATCTTTTGTTTCCGGTACAGGGTGGACCTTCGGGACAAGAAGGCCTGTAGCATTGCCTCTATAAGTTGAGAGAAATGGTTGGTCCTTTTTGATCTGAGCAGTGTACAGTCAAATAAAAAAAAAAAATCTAGGTATCTGTTATGTTTCTGAATCATAAATTTGTAACTTTGAAGTCAACCACAGTTGAGCTTTTTCCAAGCGGAGAGAAAAGGGTGAGGAAAGGGATGAAACTTTATTGGATTGACTGAAATTTTTGTATCTTCGTGATTACCATCAAACATCTACTTAAGATCCGGGTTTGTATATTATGATTGGAAGTATCTATTTGTAGTTTAGTTGTAATGTTTCATAAAATTGCTGTCACAGTTATCTCGGATTGCAACTTTCATGTTTCTTGGCCATATCTTAGAGGCAAAAGAACTGAGATTCACTTGCATTAACCTGCTTGTGTATTACAGATATACTATTTACAATAGACTTAAACAGGAAGCGTTGATGTCGAATCTAAAGGATGTACTGCTGGATAGATACCTTTAGCAGCAAATCCTGATCCCCGGAAGCCAAAACCCGGGGAACAACTGAAATGGCCATGATCAATGGTCAACAATAAATTCTGGGCATACCCCTCTGTTAAATCAGCAGATGCCATGTCCTGAAATGGAGTCGCGGGTGAACCCTATAATTGCATCGTGGTATCGGGTCAAATAAGACTGTTGGGAATTTTTCTGGGGAGACTTGACACATTCATTGTGAAAATGGTACCAGGAAAATGTAAAATGCTGGAGAAAATAGGGTTGAAAAGCATGCAAAGTGTCGGAATCTGGAAACATGCTGGACAAAATACATGTCCCTTTACACTGATTTTACGAGGATATTGTTATCCGGAAAACAGATGGCCTATGCTCATTTTATAACCAAGAGGAAACGTAGATTCTAAGCAATTTTCTCACAGGAGGATTAGAGTTTTTAAATAGCTGAAGAGTGAAGAGTACTCCTTAACAGCCCTGAAGTCAGATACACAACCTGAATTTGGTGCTCAAAGCTCAACAGGTTGCGTATTACAGGCCTATGGACAGGAACTCCATGATTGGTCCAAGCACAAGCTGTTGGGAAGTAAATAAATAATACAAAAATCAGTTGAGCAATGGAAATTTTGGTGTTACGTCTTTATATTTCAGATACGTCTGTTACCCTTCCTCCCAATACTAACGCGGGTATATGTGTATCTATATATATATATATATATATATGTATATATAGATATTTTATGTGAAAGTTCAACAGGTTTCAAACTAACAATTATTTTTTACCCTTAACCAGTGCTAGTCTATTGTGTTTGTACACGTGTAGTATATGCTCCAAATTGGACTAATCTCAGGATTGGGAACTCAGTCGAATATTATAAAATGAGTAATGACGATGAGTGGTGGCCCCGTTACTATGGCAGCACTGGCTTTTGGAGGACAATTTCTTGATAGACTCACAAAACAGCTCCTGTGTTAAGATTATATGATGAATCACATAAGGGTAATTTCCTCCATTCACCATCCAATGATAACTTTTTAGTAATTACACTTTTATCTCTTTGTAGTTTAAGTAAAAATTACAAGTATTAAAGTAAATACATAACTCTTTTACGATTTCGATTTATTTGCAAAATGGATAAAATTATTACAAAATTGATAAAATAACAAAAGTGCCTTGCGAAGGGCAACCTTCTATTTTGACGTAAAAAGATAAAATTATTTTTTTATTTTTTTTAGAGATAAAATGATAAAAATATTCTTATAATAGAATTATCGTTAATTATAACTGTTTTCATCTATTTTATAGTAAAATTCAAATTATAACGAGTTATGTGTTTCTTAAACGTTAAAAAAATTATGTAATTTTTGCTTAAATCACAAAAGATAAAGTATAATTACTTTTAATTTTTATATGAGGTGTATTAAGAACAGTTGTAACTGTCCAACACAGTTAATAACTATCTGTCACGTCAACTTGACTCCTCTTGTACATCCATCGTTAGCAAAGTCCTTTTTATATACACACGTATATATGTATACATAATATGTATGTATATGTATATGGCATGAACAGTGATGATGTGCCTAAGGTTCAGTATTTGAAGACCGTCAGGCTGAAGTTTGGTTGGTTGAGGATGTACCAAGCTTAACGGTAGCCTTCCTTAAAGCTCCCGCAATTTTCAAATCTTCAAAGAAAGAAAAAGACGTCGCTTCTCTCTCTCTCTCTGCGCAAAAGCAACATGACACCAACACCCCAACCTCCATGCCCTACCAACAACCTCTACCCTCCACCCCTCTCCACCTCTACAAAAATGGTTGCGCCACCACCATCATTCCATTGCAAGCAACATACCCTAACTTGGGTTACTGCTTTTCATCTCAGTGAGAAGAACAAGGATTCAAGGTTGAGTAGAGAGAGAGAGAAGAGCAGAAACCCTAGTTGGGGTTAGGTTTTTTTTTGGGAAGAAGGAAATTGAGATCAAGATGATGGAATCTGGGGTTCCTGTGTGCAACACTTGTGGTGAGCAGCTGGGGTTGAATTCAAACGGAGAAGTGTTTGTGGCTTGTCATGAATGCAATTTCCCCATTTGCAAGTCTTGTCTCGATTACTATGTCAAAGAAGGCCGAACCGCCTGCTTCCGATGTGGCACTCCATATGAAGGTATCTCTGTTCTGGCTTCAATCTCGTTAAGTTGATTTCTTGTTAATCGTATGATTAGATGGTAATTGATGTGCTCCCAACTTATATATAAATATATACCTATACATACATATATAGATGGATATACAAGTTGTATTAATTAATATTTGTGTTTTTGGGTGTCAATTGATGCATTTCTTTCTGTTTATTGAGTAATTTGCATATTCAATCACTATTTTAGTTACCCATCCCAAGTTCTGCATTTCATTCATTTCAATATCCCTTGCTACTCAACTACTTGTCTATACGTTCATGTATATACATACGTACATATATATGCATACACAAGTTGTTTTAACTGATATTTGTGTTTTTGGGTGTCAATTGATGCATCTCATTTTATTGGTTGAGTCATTTGCATATTCAACAGCTTTTTAATTATTTGGTCCCAATTTTTGCATTTCATTCATTTCAATATTCCTTGCTACTCAACTACATGTATATATATGTACAAGTTGTTTTTAAATAATATTGGTGTTTAAGGGTGTCAATTGATGCATATCATTTTGTTTGTTGAGTAATTTGCATATTCAATCACTTTTTAATTACTGATCCCAATTTGCATCAATGTTCCTTGCTACTCAACTACTTGTGTATACATATGCGTAAACTGGATGCGTGTTTGAATTATTGTACAGAACACTCAAACATAGCTGCCGCTGAAACAATGGCATCTGGCAATCGTTCCACAATGGATGCTCACCTGAGTAATATACAGGTATTAACATCTGTACCATCCTCTGATTTTTCCAATAGTATGGTAGAGGTGAATGATGATGACAATTACTTTTTGAGGAAGTTTAGATCCACCCCCCTCTCCCCGTTTCTCCTAATTTTCTTTTAGAAAGTATTGGTTGGAAATTTAATGTGCTTCTGCATAATACTTGGTACAGGATGTTGGACTCCATGCTAGAAATATAAGTAGTGTATCTACACTCGACAGTGGTGAGTTCAATTGATAGTTGTATTTTGTCAAAATTTAGTTTCTTTGTTTTCATTTCTCTAAAACAGTTGCTTACTACTATGTTGTTGATCTTTTTGCCTTGTGAAGAATTAAATGATGAATCTGGGAACCCAATATGGAAGAATAGGGTGGAAAGCTGGAAGGATAAGAAGAACAAGAAGAAAAAGGCTACAAGCAAGGTCGTCAAAGAAGCTCAAGTTCCACCTGCACAGGAGATGGAAGAAATGCAGCAGTAAGTGCCCCGAAAAAAAAAGTTTAAATCTGAACACCCATGAAAAGAAACATTAATTTAAAATTTTATTTGTTCTCCTATATTCGAATTTTCCAAAAATATAACGCTGTTAG
The DNA here is from genome assembly GCA_033060915.1 of Euryodendron excelsum. Taxonomy (NCBI): domain Eukaryota; kingdom Viridiplantae; phylum Streptophyta; class Magnoliopsida; order Ericales; family Pentaphylacaceae; genus Euryodendron; species Euryodendron excelsum. Next base: position 23,688,499 of record CM065398.1, read on the forward strand.
TACAAATGGAAATTATTACTTCTGGCCATGGTTTAAATCCTTTCATTATTTGAATCTGTTTCTGGCATGTGGAGGCTAGTGAGTTTGGTATTTGCTTGGATTGTTATGTTTTTTTTTTTAAAATTTGTTTCTACTTACAAGTGTACATTGAATTTTGTGTGAAGGCATGGGTGAAATGATGGTTTTTGGTAGATCATTGGTTCACATTGAGATGGCTTCTTCACTGATGCTGAGCAGGCATTTCTACTTTAGGATAAGAGGAAAATGTTCATTGAACTTCACCATTTCATTCAAGTTCAAAATAGCATGATGCCATTTTCCATTCTCATTTGAGAAATTACTGTATAATACATTCCAACTTTTTTTCATCTATAATATGTGCATGGAGTAAAAGATATAGGTACAAGCAAGGGGTTTATCAAAGATTAAATTTCTATTAAATTTGCATTCGTTTTATCTATTAATAATCCATCTGACATCATCAGTCATCACTAACCACATGTTTAGTTTCCTGGTGGGGTCTATCTAATAACCAAGGAATACTTGAATGACTTCGGTTTTAACATGTGAACCTGTATGGAATGGACTTGCTTTGATTTTTGTAATATTCCTGTCTCACTGAGATGTAATGATCGGTTCTGCAGGTTAGGAGATGCTGCGCAGCCACTTTCACGAGTGATTCCAATCCCAAAGAACCAAATCGCGCCATACCGAACTGTGATTATTATGCGATTGATTATTCTGGGCCTTTTCTTTCATTACAGAGTAACAAATCCTGTTGATAGTGCTTTTGGTCTGTGGCTCACTTCTGTCATTTGTGAGATCTGGTTTGCTGTTTCATGGGTGTTGGATCAATTCCCCAAGTGGTCTCCCATTAATAGGGAGACATATCTTGACAGGCTGTCTGCAAGGTATACAATCACAACTGCTGAACTTGCTAGATTTTGCTAATACGATTAGGGGTACAAGCTCTAGTTCTCTGAAAATGCTTATTTCTAGTATCCAAGTTTCTTTTGTTCTACCTGTAACTACAAAGGAGTAAAGTCAGGTATGAAAACATGGTGGGTAATGAGAATAATACTTCAAAGTACACATAAATGCTAAAACCATGATACTTTGAATTTAAGATGATTTTCTCAATGTCATTCCAGGTTTGAAAGGGAGGGTGAACCCTCAGAGCTGGCTGCTGTGGATTTCTTTGTCAGTACAGTTGATCCTCTGAAAGAACCGCCATTAATAACTGCCAACACTATTCTTTCAATCCTTGCTGTGGACTACCCAGTTGACAAAGTCTCCTGCTATGTGTCTGATGATGGTGCAGCCATGCTTTCATTTGAATCTCTTGTTGAAACAGCTGAATTTTCAAGGAAGTGGGTTCCATTTTGCAAAAAATTTTCAATTGAACCACGTGCGCCAGAGTTTTATTTCTCACAGAAGATTGATTACCTGAAGGATAAAGTGCAACCCTCTTTTGTGAAGGAACGTAGAGCAATGAAAGTAAGCATCTTAAGCCGTCTACTAGATAGAGCTTTGGTGAATTGTGTTTGTTTATTATCTTCATCATTTGGATGCTAAATTGTGCTACACTTAAGTTGCAAGTATTTGTCTACTATTGAATATCTGAAATTGTAAATGTTATCATCTGCTTTATGCATGACTATACAGAGGGACTATGAAGAGTACAAAGTGCGGGTAAATGCTTTAGTAGCGAAGGCTCAGAAAACACCGGAGGAAGGCTGGACCATGCAAGATGGAACACCTTGGCCAGGAAACAACACACGAGACCACCCTGGCATGATTCAGGTAAAATCAATTTGTCAATTATTAGATTTAATCAGTTTTCAGTTTTGATCAGATGAATTAACTTTCCATATTTTCCAATGTGGAATTAGATGTTTTTTTGTATGGATCATCCCACTCCATTCTAACAAGAAAACAAGTATGTTTTCCTGTGATAAGACCATTGGAATAGATTGGTTCTCTATTTAATTTTTTTGGTATGTATGTGGATTTGTCCCCTACGTACTTCTGTCATTGTTCTACCAAATTTAAGCAGTAGTTACATCCCTATTTGTCATATAGTTAATTTGAATATTTGTAAAGTGCATTAGTTAATGCCTTGCAGGCTTCTTCAGTTTTGTGTAGAAATTAGAGAAGATATTTATTTTACATATGTCTCGATTCAGAATACCTATGGAAGTGTTTGATCTAAATGGGAAATGAATGCATGATATGATTTTTGAATATTTTGGCATATTGCATTGTACTTTTCTTTCATTCAGTTGCTTCAATAATTGAACAGCTGTGAATCAAATCAAGATGCATTTACTTTACTCTTAGTAGCGATCTTCCTAACAAAGTACTCCATGATGTTAAAATTTTCATCTTTTCCAGGTTTTCCTTGGACATAGTGGTGCCCATGACATAGAAGGAAATGAACTTCCTCGACTGGTTTATGTCTCAAGAGAGAAGAGACCTGGCTACCAACATCATAAAAAGGCTGGTGCTGAAAATGCTCTGGTATTTTTACAGATATTATCCAAGACTATTATTTCATACTGGAACTTCGAAGTTTCTCATCTCCTTTATACTTAATGATTGGTTCTTACAGGTAAGGGTGTCTGCAATTCTCACAAATGCACCGTTCATCCTCAATCTTGATTGCGATCATTATCTTAACAATAGCCAGGCAATTCGTGAGGCAATGTGTTTCTTGATGGATCCACAAGTTGGCCGAGATGTATGCTACGTGCAGTTCCCTCAGAGGTTTGATGGCATTGATCGGCATGACAGATATGCAAATCGCAATATAGTCTTCTTTGATGTAAGCTTAAACCTAGCCTGGTAGTTCCATTAATTTCATTAAGGAACCTCCTACAACCTTTATGGCAGCTACGGAGGGCAGATAATAAATAAATACAGATAGAGACACAGACATAGTGTTATGTTTTGATTTTGGTAAAATAACAATATGAAATTAAATGTAACATCTTGCTAATGACTGTTTGGAAAATATAAATTCAGTTTAAAAAAAAAGTGTGGTGCTGAATTTGTATGCATCTGTTGCAGTGAGGGAGGCCAGAGGAAAGAATCTTTAGTTTAGTTGGAAATTTGGGGAGACAGAATTTTATATTTGATTATTTTTAATATATCTTTGATAAAGAAGAACCATCAAATTCAGATTAGTAATCATATTAAGACTTCTGGAAATTTAGTCAAATAAACAAAAATTTAAAAATTGTTCCTTGCTAATAACTTGTCAAAATTTTGAAACTTGAACTTTTACATGTTTAAGCTGAGGCAAACTTCACGAAAAAATTAAATCTCTTAATTATTGAAGGATGTGATTTCTAATACAGAAATTAACCTATGTACTCCTAGTGACAAGATATTGCAAAACTAAAAGGTATGGCATTAGGGCGTTATAAGGGCCGATAGCATTATCTTAACTCTCCATCTTTTTCATGACTAGGAGCTGTTGTGGCATTTGAGAATTCTTTGTTCTTGGTTTCAGGTTAACATGAAAGGATTGGATGGCATTCAAGGACCAGTTTATGTGGGGACAGGTTGTTGTTTCAATAGGCAAGCCCTTTATGGCTATGGACCTCCTTCTATGCCCAGCTTACCCAAGGATTCTTCATCTTGCTCATGGTGTGGAAGCTGTTGTTGTTGCTGCCGACGAAAGAAACCCACCAAAGATCTCTCAGAAGTTCATCGAGATTCGAAAAGGGATGATCTAAATGCAGCCATTTTTAACCTGAAGGAGATTGAGAGTGAGTCTCTTAATTGATGCGCTTAAATATAGGCAAATACTTAGCAAAATTTTCAATAATAAGATATACGTTGGCTCTCCCCTGCAGATTATGATGAGTATGAGAGGTCACTACTCATCTCTCAAATGAGCTTTGAGAAAACTTTTGGCATGTCAGCTGTGTTTATTGAGTCAACGCTAATGGAGAATGGAGGAGTGGCTGAATCTGCCAACCCATCATTACTGATCAAGGAAGCTATTCAAGTCATTAGCTGTGGCTATGAAGAGAAGACTGCATGGGGAAAGGAGGTGGGATTTTCTAGCCTTGTTCTAAAATTTGAATCTATTATTCTACCTACAAATTCTAGTTCCCTACATTTAGGATCTGTACAGATAGGATTCAGATTGCAGTCTTATCTTCTTTCAGGCTTGGTGTAATATTCTTAATAATTATGCTGTGGAAATGCTTTTAAGTTATTTTTACTGTCTTCCTAGATTGGCTGGATATATGGGTCAGTGACTGAGGATATATTGACGGGTTTCAAGATGCATTGCCGAGGATGGAGGTCTATTTACTGCATGCCCTTGAGGCCTGCATTCAAAGGTTCTGCACCCATCAACTTGTCTGATCGACTACATCAGGTTCTCCGTTGGGCACTCGGATCTGTTGAGATTTTCCTGAGCAGACATTGTCCCCTCTGGTATGGATTTGGAGGAGGCCGCCTTAAATGGCTTCAAAGACTGGCATATATTAACACCATTGTTTATCCATTCACGTCCCTCCCTCTCATTGCGTACTGCACACTCCCAGCTATATGCCTTCTCACGGGAAAATTCATCATACCGACGGTAATTATTTGTTGCACTTTCAAACCTATGTTTGGTATCTTTTAGAGCTTTCAGAATCTAGATTTGCTCGTCCAGTTCTTGAAGTTTCTTATACCACTCTGTGCAAGGAACTTACTTCATGTCATGCTACTTATCTTGATTCAGCTCTCAAACCTAGCAAGCGTATGGTTTCTTGGCCTCTTCATATCCATCATCCTGACCAGTGTGCTCGAGCTGCGGTGGAGTGGTGTCAGTATTGAGGATTTGTGGCGTAACGAGCAGTTTTGGGTGATTGGAGGCGTTTCAGCCCATCTCTTTGCCGTCTTCCAAGGATTTCTGAAAATGACAGCTGGCCTCGATACCAACTTCACCGTGACTGCAAAAGCATCCGATGATGCAGAGTTTGGCGAGCTCTACATAATCAAGTGGACGACAGTTTTGATCCCTCCGACAACCCTTATTGTTCTGAACATTGTTGGTGTCGTCGCAGGATTCTCGGATGCGCTGAATAAAGGGTATGAAGCTTGGGGCCCTCTCTTTGGCAAGGTGTTCTTTGCCTTCTGGGTGATCCTTCATCTCTACCCATTCCTCAAGGGTTTAATGGGTCGCCAGAACCGGACTCCAACCGTTGTTGTTCTCTGGTCAGTGCTGTTGGCCTCTGTCTTCTCTCTTGTTTGGGTCAAGATCAATCCATTTGTGAGCAAAGATGATAGTTCAACCATGGCGCAAGGCTGCTCTTCCATAGATTGCTGAGTTACCAAAAGAAAATTTTCCTGCATTGGTGTTAAGACTCAAGATCAGTCCCATTATTATTTGCTTTTTAGCAATCTGTACTGATTTTTCTTTGAAGTTTGAATGAGAAATTTGGGTTTGCTCTGATGCCAATTGAGAAACTCCAAGGACAAATAAAGATAAGCAATCACACAAGCCACACGATTGATCTTAAGGATGAATAAAAGACATTCTAAATTCACCAATACCGTCTGCATTTCTGTTTCATGTTGAAGCATGGTAGAATTCAACTCTTCCATTCAAACATGCTTTGCTCGTGCGAGGATCCAACGAAGCCCTCTGGATTGGGATCGCTTGAGCCAACTTCCCTCCAGACTTGATTTCTAGCAACTTCCAATTATGTTTTTGTTAGAATAACATTAGATGAGAGAGAGAGAGAATAATCTCTGTATTGAATTGAATAATAACCAAAGAGAGATACAATGTGTATATAGCACAATGAATAGTGCTGAACAAAAAAGTCTAAACTAGGAAAGTAAATCAAATCCCTACAAATCTACAATATCAAGTCACTATAATATATTAATAGTATAATATATTATATACACTAACATCCTATCTCAAACTAAAAGTGGTTGAGCAGACCAAATTGAGTATAAAAATCAGATCATGAAACCATCATGGAGGATGAGACTTGGTAAAGATATCAACAGTCTAATCAATAGATGTCACAGAGAGAAGATGAACAGTGCCACGAATGACATGTTGACGAATGAAGTGATAATCAATCTCGATGTGTTTAGTGTGATCATGAAACACATCATTGTGAGCGATCATAATAGCACTGTGATTGTCACAATGAAGAACAGTAGCACCAGACTGAGAGACACTCATGTTCTGAAGTAACCACCGAAGCCAGAGTAGTTCTTGAGTGGTGTTAGCTAGTGCACGATATTCGGTTTCAGTGCTAAAGCGAGTAGTAAGGGTTTGCTTCTTACTACGCTAAGAAATGAGAGAATCACCAAGAAAGAAACAGTATCCAGTAGTAGAATGACGACCAGTAGAGTCACCAGCCTAACCATCATTAGAATAAGCATGGAGTTGTAAAGAGGAGTTATGAAAGTAATGGAGACCATGAAACAGGGTACCCTTGACATAACAAAGAATACAAAGAACTGAAGCATAGTAAGTGGAACGAGGCGAGGACAAGAACCGACTAACAAAATGAACAACATGGGCAATGTCAAGGCGAGTAATAGTGAGGTAGACAAGACTGCTAACGAGCTATCGATGGAGAGTAGCATCAGACAGAGGCACACCTTCTAGAGGAATAAGAGGCATCTTAGCTTCTAAAGGTGTGGAAGCAGTCTTACTATCAATAAGGCTAGCAAGAGTAAGAAGATCTGAGGCATACTTGGCTTGAAGGAGAGAAAAACCAATAGAGGCACAAGAGATCTCAAGACCAATAAAGTAATTGAGAGGACCAAGATCTTTTATCTCAAACTTTCTGCTAAGAAAGTCTTTGAGCTTAGAAATGCTATAGACATCATCACCAGCGAGGATCATATCATCTACATAAAGAACGAAGAGAACAATATCGCGTGTAGACTTATGAACAAAGAGAGTGGAATCATAATCACTATAAGAGAAGCCTAGATCACTGATGGTGGAACTGAATTTGGCATACTAGGCACGGAGGGCTTGCTTAAGATCATAAATAGCATGACAAAGCTTGCAGACCTGATCTGCAGAACGAGAAGAACCAAGAGGAGGCTGTATATAGACTTCCTTAGAAAGATCACCATTACGGAAGTTATTCTTGACATCCATCTTTTATAAGGACCATTGGCAGACTGCGGCAACAAAAATAAGACTCCGAACAGAGGTGAGATGGGCCACAAGAGCAAAAGTCTCCTCATAGTCAATACTTTACTCTTGAGTGAATCCTTTAGCAACTAGATAGGCTTTGTAACGTTCCATAGAACCATCAAAACGGGTCTTGATCCTGTTGACCTAGCGACACCCAATCACAAATTTACCAGGAGAAAAATCAACCAAGTTCCAAGTGTGAGTCCTGTAAAGAGCCAACAATTCATCATTCAAATAGGGTTAGAACTAGCCTCGCGATAAGAGCGAGGCTTATGCTAAACAAGAATAGTGAAGAAATAGTGATAATCATGAAGGTGAGTAGGAGTCTCCCTTACCTGAGTGGAACGCCGAATAGTGGGCTTATTAGAAGAAGAGGGCAGAGAAAGATTAGACAAGAGAGAGCCAGTAGAAGGAGCATGATCAATAGACGAGGACTCTTCTAGATAGATTATAACAGGAGACACAACAGGAGTGACAACAGTAGGGACATTAGCATTCTCAGGAAAGAGCTTAATAGTAAGATTAGTGAAGTAGGGAGGATTAGAAAGAGAGGATAAATGGAATGAAGATAAGGAGAATAACATCCTATGTTCCCAGAAGACAATATGGCGAGAAATATGAAGACGTTTGAACAAGGGATCCTAATAACGATAACCTTTATGCTCAATCCCATAACCTAAGAAGCAGCAAAAGTGAGCTTGAGGCTCCAATTTGGTATACTCATGAGGCTTAAGTAAGACAAAACAGGCACACCTAAAAACATGAAAGGAATGATAATCAAGGTCAGTACTATACAAACGCTCATAGGGAGTGAGGTTACTAAGAGGAGCAGAAGGTATACGGTTAATAGTGTAAGAAGCAATAAAAGCAGCCTCACTCCAAAAACGTTCAGGATAAGATGTAGAGATAAGAAGAGCATGGGTAGTATCAAGAAAATGACGATGTTTTTCATTAAACACGACTATTTTATTATGAAGTACCAGGAAAAGAGCAATAAGGAACAGTCCAATGCTTATGAAGAAAGGTAAGAAAAGACCTATCACAATACTCCTTAGCATTGTCAAACCGAAAGAGCTTGATGTCACGGAAAAATTGAGTTTTGACTATGCGAGCAAATTCATAATAGGTTTGTTGAAGTTAAGATCAATTTTACAAGAGATAAAGCCAAGTACATCTAGAGAAATCATCAACAAATATAACAAAATACTGGAAGCCTCCCATGGTGTTCATTAGAGACAAAACCTAACACACTTTTAGATAAAAGAAAATGTAAACGACCTAAGGAAACATGACCTAAATGCGAGTGCAAAAGTCCAAAAAACGAGTTGGGAGCAGATGAAGTAACAGTAGAAGTGGCAGCAACAGTGTGAGTAAGAAGGCGAAGGTAAAGGTGAATGAGCTAAAACAGTCGACCATGTTTACGACATATCCCAAGACTCTGTCCCGTCCGCGGATCCTGCAAAACATAACCAATAGAAGAAAAAAGAACAGTAGAACCAAGATCATATAGTTGGCCAATATAGATAAGATTCAATGTGAGTTTAGGAATGTAATAAGTATGAGGAAGTGCAAGAGTGGCAGTGGAGATATGACCAACATGATCAATAATCATATAAGACCCATTAGTAGTGTAAATACAGGAAGAGCAAACATAGAACATTTGAAAGAAAAGGCAGACAAGTCAAAAGTTGTATGATTACTACATCCAGAATTGAAGAACCACAAAGAAATACTTAAAGTGACAGACAAGGCAGTAGATGAGGGATTACCAAAGATAGATATGAACTGTTGGAATAGTGTGGGAAGATCACTGACACTAGTCATAGAAGAGGAGGAAGGAATAGTAGAATCCTTAGTAGTGGCAGCAGTAGACTAAATGCGAGAATCTCAGCGGGAAGCATTTTAAGGCATTCAAAAAGATCGTGACCAGGGCCATGAATATGATAATGCTTGCAGATCTGAATGAGATAGATAAGTAGGCGATGATCAGTGGTATAACAAAATGTGCAAGCATCAAACCAGGAAGGATGACCAAAAAAGGTCCTAGAAGGTTGAGTAGGAGAATTGTGGGAACCACTAGGAGCCGAAGAACCTCAGGAACCACTGAGGAGCCTCTGAAGTGAAAACTAGATGTGGCAAGTACTAGGTCCACAGGTGGTGGCCAAATGAGGCCTATACTAGTCTCCTCAAATAAGAGCTCAGAAATAGCTTGTTCTAAGGTAGGAAGAGTGTAATGATGGAAAAGAGAGGCTCGAAGACATCAGTGAGAGCCATAAGAAACATAATCAAACGTTGCTGATTGCGGTAGAGAGCAAACTGAGCAGCATCAGCAGAGCAAAACCAAATAGGCTCAAACGGAGTCTACTGGTCCCACAGAGTATACATCTGTGACAGGAAGGCATTGATAAATTGGCCAGATTCCTATCTCACACGATGCAGAGAAATCAGAAGCTAGTATTGATAAGCAAGGTTTGTAGTAGTATATCGGTTGGCTAGAAAACTCCAGATGGAGTAAGCAGTGTTAAAGCATCCAAATTGAAGATTGATAAAAGGAATGGGCATATTCCAAAATCAAGCGATAATCTGATGATTTTTACTGTCCTAGTCCTCAAGTTGTTTAGTGAATTTCGTAGCCATTTTAGCTACACCTTGAGTGTACCTCAATATCTCCAGTGACATAGTGTCAAAATTTTCTTCTCTTGAGAAAACTAGACATGCCTTGAGACCAAGGAATATAGTTAGGGCCTTCTAGAGTGATTGCAATTGGTATGGATACCTCAGAACATTCCATAGTGTAGAGATATGGGATAAAAGAAAGCCAAACAGTAGAGAACAATGGCTAAAAGGCTTCCAAAGTAAGAGAAGCAGCAGTAACAAAGCAAAATCAGAGGAAATAGACTAAAGAATCAGATTTAGAAGGCCAAAATAGTGAGGAACTGGTCGAAAAAGGGCCAAAAGAGGTTTGAACTAGCCAAAAGAGACCAAAAGCCGGTCTAAACCAGTTTTGGCTGACTGGCGATGGCTGAGGCGGTGCGGTGGCTGGAACGACGCAAGGTAGCGGCTAAAGTTGGCAACTGGTGTGACGTCAGCGGCTGGTGTTACTAGGGTTGACGTCAGCTGGCGATTGGGACATGACGTCAGCTGCTGGCGTCACTAGGGCTGATGTCAGCGAGCATGACAAGGGCGCATGTGGCAGAGGTGCGTGGATGATGCGTATAGCCGTTTGGCAGCGCGTGATGACGCATGCAGGAGAGTGACACAATGTCTGTGTGTATCTGATGCGCCTAACTTTGGGTGGCGAGTGGGGACATGTGTAAAACCTTTTTAGGATTATTTTTTTATGGATGGACTTGGTTTTCTGAGACGAATCCGATGGTATAGTTGGCTTTAAAATCCAGGCAATATAGGTTTCGACAATAAGACAGAAAACGTCTCAGGAGTAATGAAAACAATGATTTTGAGATAGATTAGTAGAACAATAGTACAAATAGCAGGTAGATTGTAAGAAGACAGCAAATTAAGGTTGCGGAAGCAAGATTTAAAGATCGCATGACCTTATAGCTTTAATACCATGTTAGAATAACACTAGAAGAGAGAGAGAGAGATAGAGAGAGAGAGAGAGAGAGTGTGTGTGTGTGTGTGTGTGTGTGTGTGTGTGTGTGTGTGTGTGTGTGTGTGTGTGTGTGTGTGTTGGAGAGAATAATCTCTGTATTGAATTGAATAATAACCAGATAGAGATACATTGTATATATAGCACAATGAGGAGTGCTGAACAAGAAAGCCTAAACTACGAAAGTGAATCAAATCCCTACAAATTTATAATATCGAATCTCTATAATATATTAATAGTATAATATATTATATACACTAACAGTTTTCTTGCATTGATTAGGACTTTTTTTCATAACAAGACACATATTACAATTGCCAGTCCAATAAACTCACTGGTTTTAGACGATTACAGTTGTGATTTTACAAAGCAAATCAGCAGATTGCTTGTGGAGCTAATTTATATGCATGCCTTCGGGCATATAGTATGCCCTGGCTAGTAGTGACGTCCCCTAGCTACTCCTTTTTTTGTATCATAAAATTTATATGCATGCCAATCCAAGAAACTCACTGGCCTGACTATTCCAATCCAAGAGAGTGTAATTCTGGCTCTGGGCGCATCCAACATGACAAATGGACATTTTTGGATCAGCTCTTTTCTTTCTTTTTTTCTTTTTACTCCTTTTATCTTTTTCATTGCATGTTAGAATTCAAACCAAAACAATGCAATTGCGATTCTTTAAAACTTTTAAAGATTGTGATATTTTTATAATTGTTGGTTGCGCAGAAAATAGAAACAATGCAATGAACAAAAAATAAAAGGCACGTAGAGAAAATAAGATTTTACGTGGTTTCAACAATTGCGTTTGTACAACTTCTTCCACTATATTGGATGCCTACGCCAGCAAAAGCTCATGGGCCAGTTTTACCATTTGGATTAGTGAATAATATTAGGGGTGTGCATAAGTCAGCTTAAGTTGGGTCTGTCCTAAACCCCATAATAGACCCGATCTTCTTGATTGGTCCAATGTTTTGAGCTCAGAACCAAACCGTTCCTTTCATGGAATCAAATTGAATTAACCTGAGTTGGCTCGGGTCAAATCCAAAAAATGTAAACTCGAGTAGCGAATTGAATATTTAACAAATCTGAATCAAATTAACTCAAAGAGGTGGGCTTAGAGATGACAAAATAGCCCTATATCTCAAGCCCCCGTCCGGCCCCACTTGGTACGAGTGTGGGGTGATAATAATTAGAGGCGGGGCGGGTTTGGGAACAAGATACAAAAATCCGTCCCAACCTAAACCCTCCCCGTTTATAAATATATATTTATCTTTATGTGTATATATTTTATTAAGATATAATTATTATGATTGTTTTCTTATTGTTTGTAATTTTATCTCTTGTTTTATCGATAATTTGTTTTAAAAAAATACTAAGAAAAAGAAAGCGGGGCGGGACGGGTTTGGAAAGAGGTTAAGTGGGGCAAAGTGGATTTGTGGGGAGGGATTACTATGATGAGGAGGAGATGGGTAGGGGTCTCCCGACCCAAACCCGCTCCGTTGCCATCCCTAATTGGAGCGTCCACCGACTCTTAACACTATTTACTGTCTGTCATATGCAATTCCCACAGTATTTAATGCCAGTCATATGTAATGAGATTGGCGGGCTAGATTAATTTCAGTTGTGTTGTGTGTGGCTTAGATTATCCGTCATCTTTACAATGAAGCAGCCATAGTAATAAGTGCATGAATTTAGAAGGCTGTATCAATTATTTCAACATCAAACTTCACAAACTAGTATTTGATACTTGATATGGCAAGTGAACCAACCCACCAAGAAAAAATAGCTATGGGGTCCGAATCTGGATGCAGATTGGATAAAATCAATGTCACCACTGATATTAGGAGGATTTTGCACAATGAAAATATATGGCGTCTGCACATTTTACACTAAACGTGTATCTTCTTACAGCAGGTTTAGAGTTTTAAATGGCTATAAGACAGTAGCGTCGTGGTGGTGGTGTGGAGGAGGTTCAATCTTTTAAGACCGTGAGGCTCAAGAATGGTTGGTTAAGGATGTACCAAACCTAGCTAACCGTAGCCTTCCATCAGAACTCCCGCAATTTTTCAAATCAAAGTTGCTTCATCTCCCTCCCTCTCTCTCTCTCTCTCTCTGTGCAAAAACAATGTATGACACACCAACCCAACCTAGACCCTTCACCCCTCTCCACCACTACAAAAATGGTTGCACCACCACCATCAATCTATTGCAAGCAACATACCCTATCTTGGGTTACTCTTTTCCATATAAGTGAGAGGAACAAGGATTCAAGATTGAGTGAAGAGAGAGGGAGGAGAGCAGAAACCCTGGTTGGGGTTAGACTTCAAGGGTTTTTGAGAGAAGAACAGTGAGATCAAAGATGATGGAATCTGGGGTTCTTGTGTGCAATATTTGTGGTGAACAAGTGGGGTTGGATTCAAATGGAGAAGTATTTGTGGCTTGTCGTGGGTGCAATTTCCCCATTTGCAAGTCCTGTTTCGACCACGAGATCAAAGAGGGGCGGACTGCTTGCTTGCGGTGTGGGGCTTCATATAATGGTATCACTGTCTTGAATTCAATCTCTTATGATGAATTTTCCTAATCAGGTTATTAGTTGGAATTTGATGTATTCCCAACGTACATATACATATACATACACTTATATGTACGTGTATGTATATATATATAAGTTATTATAATTAATGTGTGTGTTTAAAATTTTAACGGTGCCAATTTATGCATTTCTTTCTTTGGTTGAGTAATTTGCATGTTCGGTCACTTCTTAATTACCCATCCTGTGAAAGCTTGATATGTATTGTAGGGTCTATTTCTTACGGTTCAACGATTTAACATGGTATCATAGTTCTGTTTCTAGGAGGATTTCGATTCAAGGATTTTGCATTTGGCCCCTCTTCTTTTTGTACGTATCAACTTTCTCCGGTTCTCCACATGCAAGTGGGGATCATACGTGAGAGATTTGTGTGAAAGCTTGATATATTGTTGAGCCAAGTTCTTAACGGCTTAAGTTTTGGGGATAATCGGAGTTCTAATTATTTTTGCATTTCATTCACTTCAATATTCCTTGCAATTCAGCAACTTATGGAAAATTCATAATGCAAATCATTAAAGATTGATAACGAATGGTTTATATGGCATCTACAGTCTATGCCAACTCATCTAGGGAAGGTTATTTCAACCCATAATCATTTTCAAACAATTTGCACCAACAGTTTGCAGTTTCTGAGGTTAATAATACCTCGCAAATATTTAATGGCCCAAACTTGCATATCCGTTATGCTGTTTCATCATGGAATTGTCAATCGTTAATAGTTCATAAAGAGTTGGATTGAAGTTATCACCTTTAGGCAGCCAGAGATAAATTCATGAAAAAGGCTTGAAACATTTGTTCCAGCTGTTATGATCTAACAAATATGTTTATTCTCTTTTGTTATCCTCTTTCTTTTTTTTCCCTTTCTCTGTCTTTTTTTTTTACTGTTATTGTTCTGATCCTCATGAGTTGATATGATAAACTGGATGCATGTTTGCATTTTACAGATAACTCGACAATGGCTGATGCTGAAACAGAGGCATCTGCCAATAGTTCCACAATGCCCGCTCACCTCAGTAGTATGCAGGTATGAATATCTATACAATCCTTTGATTTTTCTGTATGTATGGTAGAGCCGTAGAGGTGAATATTAATGATAATTGCTTTCTGAGGAACTTTAGATTCAATCCCCTCTCCCCCCCTTGTCCAATTTTTCTTCATGAAGTATTGGTTGGAAATCTAATGTGCTACTGCACAACACTTGGTACAGGATGTTGGACGCCATGCTAGAAATACTAGTAGTGTATCTACTGTTGAGAGTGGTGAGTTGAATTGATTTTTGTATTTTGCCAAGATTTAGTCTATTTTCGTTTCTCTAAAAGTCTAACTTACTGCTATGGTGTTAATATTTTCCCCATATGAAGAATTAAATGATGAATCTGGGAACCAAATATGGAAGAATAGGGTGGAAAGCTGGAAGGACAAGAAGAACAAGAAGAAAAAGGTTACAAGCAAAGTTGTCAAAGAAGCTCAAGTTCCACCTGATCAGGAGATGGAAGAAAAGCAGCAGGAGATGGCAGAAAAGCAGCAGTAAGTGCACCGAACATTAGTGTAAATCTGAAATCCCGTGAAAAGAAACATAAATTCAAAATTTCATTGTAGGCCTGTATTCAAATTTCCCAATAACATAACATCGTTTATTACAGAATGAAAATTATAGTTCTGGCCATGGTTTAAATCCCTTTCCAAGGAATACTTGAATGACTTCTATTTTAATATTTGAATCTGTATGGAATTGGTTTGATTTTCGTAATTCTCATGTCTTGCTGCGATTTAATGATCTGATTCTGCAGGTCAGGAGATGCTGCGCAGCCACTTTCCAGAGTCATTCCCATCCCAAAGAGCCAACGCACACCATACAGAACTGTGATTATTATGCGATTGATCATTCTGGCCATTTTCCTTGAATACAGAGTAACAAATCCAGTTGATAATGCTTTTGGTCTGTGGCTCACTTCAGTCATTTGTGAAATCTGGTTTGCTATTTCATGGGTGTTGGATCAATTTCCCAAGTGGTCTCCCATAAATAGGGAGACATATATTGACAGGCTTTCAGAAAGGTATACAATTTCAACTGCTGAACTTGCTAGATTTCGTTAATAGGATTTCTATCTCTCTTAAAATGCTTACTTTTCTCGTATCAATAGGATTTCTAGCTCCCTGAAATTGCTGAATTTTCTAGTCTCCAAGTTTTTTTTGTTCCATCTGTAAATTCATCCCTTGAAAATAACTTGTTGAATCTAATTTAGGCAGTCCTTTTCGATGGCTCCATTTGAATACTTCAACTTACACATGAATATTAAAACCATGATAGGTATGAAAGAGAGGGTGAACCCTCGGAGCTGGCTGCTGTGGATATCTTTGTCACAACAGTTGATCCTGTGAAAGAACCGCCATTGATGATTGCCAATACTGTTCTTTCAATCCTTGCCGTGGACTACCCTGTCGACAAAGTCTCTTGCTATTTGTCCGATGATGGTGCAGCCATGCTTACATTTGAGTCTCTTGTTGAAACAGTTGAATTTGCAAGGAAGTGGGTTCCCTTCTGCAAAAAATTTTCAATTGAAACACGGGCACCGGAGTTTTACTTCTCACAGAAATTTGACTACTTGAAGGATAAAGTGAAATCCTCTTTTGTAAAGGAACGTAGAGCCATGAAAGTAAGGATCTTAAGCCAACTTTTAGCTGGAGCTTTTGCTAATCGTATTTATTTAGTAACTTAAGTTGCAAGTATTCATAAACTATTGATTAGCTGTAATAAAAAATCTCATCATTTGGTTTATGTATGATTATAGAGGGATTATGAAGAATACAAAGTGCGGATAAATGCATTAGTAGCGAAGTCTCAGAGAGCACCAGAGGAGGGCTGGACCATGCAAGATGGAACACCTTGGCCTGGAAACAACCCACGAGACCATCTTGGCATGATTCAGGTTGCTTAGTTTGTCAACTATATTACATTTACTCGGTTTTCAGTTTTGATCAGAAGAAATATTTTTTGCATATTTTCCAACTTTGGTATTAGACTGTTTTTGTATGGGTCAATACCCACTACTCCAATCCCAAAAGAAAATAAGTATGTTTTTCTCAGCTTTGTATAGAAATTACAGGAGATTTTTAACCATGTCTAGATTGAGAAAGTCCATGGAAGTGTTCAGTGCAACGGGAAATGAAATAAGGATATGGTTTTTGCCTATTTTGGCACTTGGCATTCTTCATTTGCTTCAGTAATTGAATAGCTGTGAATCAAGATGTATTTACTTTATTTGTTCTTCCTTCCCAGGTTTTCCTTGGGCACAGTGGTGCCCATGACGTAGAGGGAAATGAGCTTCCTAGACTGGTTTATGTCTCAAGAGAGAAGAGACCTGGCTATCACCATCATAGAAAGGCTGGTGCTGAAAATGCTCTGGTATTTCTAAATTCATTTTCCAAGAAAAGTATTATTTCACACTCAAACTTCTAAGTATCTCTTCTCATTTATTCTTGATGATCGGTTTCTTACAGGTAAGGGTGTCTGCAATTCTCACAAATGCCCCTTTCATCCTCAACCTCGATTGCGATCACTATGTTTACAATAGCCAGGCACTTCGCGAGGCAATGTGTTTCTTGATGGATGCACAAGTTGGTCGGGATCTATGCTACGTACAGTTCCCTCAGAGGTTCGATGGCATTGATTTCCATGACGGATATGCAAATCGCAACGTGGTCTTCTATGATGTAATAAGCTTAAACTTAGTCTGTCAGAATTATGAATTGTTGTAGCATTTGTGAATTCTTTGTTCTTGGGTTCAGGTTAACATGAAAGGATTTGATGGTGTTCAAGGACCACTTTATGTGGGAACAGGTTGTTTTTTCAATAGGCAAGCACTTTATGGCTATGGACCTCCTTTTTTGCCCGGCTTACCCAATGAGTCTTCGTCTTGTTCATGGCTTGGTTGCTGCCGGCGAAAGAAGCCCACCAAAGATCTCTCAGAGGTCTATCGCGATTCCAAAAGGGATGATCTAGATGCAGCCATTTATAACCTCAAGGAGCTTGACAGTAAGTTTCTTAGTTCAGACATGACTTAGCCATAGGCAAATACTTAGCAACATTTTGATTTCTCCTGCAGGTTATAATGAGCATGAGAAGTCACTACTCGTCTCCCAGATGAGCCTTGCGAATACTTTTGGCACTTCTTCTGTATTTATCGAGTCCACACTAATGGAGAAGGGAGGAGTGGCTGAATCTGCCAACCCATTGTTACTGATCAAGGAAGCTATTCATGTCATTAGCTGTGGGTATGAAGTGAAGACTTCATGGGGAAAAGAGGTTGGGATTTTCTATCCTTATTCTAAATATAGGAAGGGATAAAATGCTATATAAATAGAAAATTCATAGAGAATTTATCACTAGAATGATGTAGAATTGCTCGTCTTTCCCAGATTGGCTGGATATATGGATCAGTGACCGAGGATATATTGACGGGTTTCAAGATGCACTGCCGGGGATGGCGGTCTATTTACTGCATGCCATTGAGGCCAGCATTCAAAGGTTCTGCACCCATCAACCTGTCTGATCGGTTGCACCAGGTTCTCCGTTGGGCCCTCGGATCAGTCGAGATTTTCCTGAGCAGACACTGTCCTCTCTGGTATGGGTACAGAGGAGGCCGCCTGAAATGGCTTCAAAGACTGGCATATATTAACACCATTGTTTACCCATTTACATCTCTCCCTCTCATTGCATACTGCACACTGCCGGCGATATGCCTCCTCACCGGAAACTTTATCATACCACCGGTAAGTTTCTTTCATTTCAACACAATTCAAATTTGCTTGTGCCAACTATAAACACGTTTGGACGCATATTCGACACGGCACGATACCTTTTTAAAAGTGTTTGTACTTGTTAGATACTAACTTTTGCTTTC
This sequence comes from Euryodendron excelsum, assembly GCA_033060915.1. Classification (NCBI taxonomy): domain Eukaryota; kingdom Viridiplantae; phylum Streptophyta; class Magnoliopsida; order Ericales; family Pentaphylacaceae; genus Euryodendron; species Euryodendron excelsum. The sequence goes on from CM065398.1 coordinate 23,706,783, forward strand.
ATTTGACCTTTTGGAGGAAGATCTTGGTAATTATGCTTCAAATGGTATCAGAATTTAGATTTACTTCGTTTGTGAAGTTTTTTATACCTATTACTCATGACCATCAGTAAAAAGTACGGACACGAATATGAAATGAAATGTCGACACGATAATTTTTAAAAATTAAAGGGCACGACACGGCAGGGACACGACACAAATTATTTATATTTTTATGTTTTGTATGGCAAAACTATATATTTATACATTTTTTTTAAATTTGTTATGTATTTAATTATGTGTAAATGATTATGCATAATAATCCATTACGCCACTTGAATTTACAAACAATAGCCCATTAACTCTAAATTCATAGTAAGATCCACGACAAAAATAGAATAATCCAAGTACTTTATCTTTCTAGGTACAAAAGGATAGCCATTAAAAGGATGAACTACTACAAATTAAGAAGCAAAGTTAATTGTGTCTTATAAGCGTCCTGAAAATGGACACTAGTGTCCGGAAGTGTACGACAAGAAAAAAATAAAAAAAATATAGGATACAGGAGAGAGCGTGTCTGATAGGTGTCCGACGACGCTCTGTCAACTCTGTCCGTGCTTCCTAGGCCAATTAACTTACTTCATGTTTTGCTTCTTATCTTGATTCAGCTCACAAACCTAGCAAACCTATGGTTTCTCGGCCTCTTCGCCTCCATCGTCGCCACCAGCGTGCTCGAGCTGTGGTGGAGTGGCATCGGCATTGAAGACCTCTGGCGTAACGAGCAGTTTTGGATAATCGGAGGTGTCTCAGCCCATCTCTTCGCCGTCTTCCAAGGATTTCTGAAACTCATTACTGGCCTCGACACCAAGTTCACCGTGACGGCGAAAGCAGCCAATTATTCAGATTTCGGCGAGCTCTTTGTTTTCAAGTGGACGACAGTTTTGATCCCTCCGACAACCATTCTCGTCATCAACATCGTTGGTATTGTTGCCGGATTCTCGGATGCGCTGAATAAAGGGTATGAAGTTTGGGGGGCTCTGATTGGGAAGATTTTCTTTGCTTTGTGGGTGATTCTTCATCTCTACCCATTCATCAAGGGTCTAACGGGTCGCCAGCAGAAGAAGACTCCAACCATTGTTGTTCTCTGGTCAGTGCTGTTGGCCTCTGTTTTCTCTCTTATTTGGGTCAAGATTAATCCATTTGTGACCAAAGACGATAGTTCTACCGTGGTGCAAAGCTGCATTTCCATTGATTGTTGAGTTACCAAAAAGAAATTAAAATTGGGTTTTTAGCAGTTTGAAGACGTCATGTTTGTATATCAGGCTTTGCTGCTTTTCTTGTTTGGCTTGAGAGAAAGTTCAAGGAAACTTATAGCTATAAAAATGTAAGAGAAATATGAATATGGAATGAAATGTATGGTTGTCTCCAATTTTTGTGGCTATGTAGGCCATCACTTTGCATTGATTTCATGGAAATGCCTTCGAGTTGTTTTGTTCAATATAGTAGTACCTGCTTTTGATCTGACAGAAGGACTTTTTAACCAAAAGATGTGCTCAGGATTCACTGGCCCCAACGGTCACTTACATACATGACTACCTCCAGGGCCCACCCAATTGTAAGGTACCATTCTCCATAAAAAAATTTTTTTGGGCAATGTTAAATGATTCTTGCGTAATACTGAAGAATGAAGTGATTGAATAAAAGAATGGCGTGATTAAATAAAAATATTTTATTTTAAAATAACAAATTTAATTATGATATTGTTATTTTTAATTATAAAAATGTAATAATTACATTATTAAGTTGACTATTTTGTAAAACTTTTATTGTAGAATAGATTTTTTTAGTTTTTAAGGAGTATTGCTGTAGAAAATGAAAAGGGTATACAAAACGATTTAATTGATTTGAAATATATCACTTTAGAAATTTCTATTTCAACAAAATTTTTTGTGCCAAAATAATGTGAAAATGCAAAAATTTTAAAATTATGAGACAAACTAGTGTATGCTTTGACTTGACATAAAAGGGTAAAACAACCATTCTATAGAAAAAAAAAAATTTTTATAGGTAGCATGAGGAAAATTGTGACCCACCTAGCAAGCGAATTCACTATATTGTGAAATGAGTGATGGGGTGGTTCAAGAGAATTGAAATATTTTTTCACTATATACACATGTATCATATGCCTATACAAGTGTGTGTTTGTATATTAGAAGGGTAATGTTACATGAACAAAAATTTTGTACATATAATGATATTGCTGTTTGGAGTCAAATCAAAATACCCATTTTTTGGTTTTATTCTTATGGATTTTTATACTAAACTCTATCAACATAATATGTGACATTTTCAAATTCTAAACAAAAATGATGGATGTTTTTGGTATGAAAATGATAAATGTTTTAATTTGACATGAAATGATTACAAATAAACACATCATTATGCTCAAAAAAATTGTACAAAATTATTTATTTGTATATTACTCCTTTTTTAAAAATGCCCGGTTACATCATTATTTTTGTATATTACTGAATTTTCTGAATACGTAATTAGAGATGGATTACAAAAAATACCCAAACGTTGGCCGGGTTGGCCCATGAGGAGTAATGGGAAATGGGCCCCAGGGAAATTTTATAGCTGGAAGCCACCGCATGTCCAGCTCCAGCATGCTCAATAAAGTGGGTTTTTTTGGTACCTTCAACGGATAACTATTTTTATATTATATCATTTTATAACGTACCAACGTGAGGTTGACCCTTTTGACCTTTGTATGGTTAAAACCATGTGCATGTAACATATATTCTGCAAAAGAAAACAGAGATGATCCATTAATATATACCCTTGTGCTGTCTCCAACATTAGATACATTGTTAACCTTTTATAATTTTGGATATGGTCGGTCCTTTGACCTTAGACTATTGCTAAACATGGCAATGAATAGGCGAGAAGCAGAGCTCCAACCAAATTCGTATACAAAATGAAGAGGAAAGCTGAAATAAATGTTGAAATGAAAATTCATACGGGAAATAGGCAGGGATAAACTAAGTTCTTTATCCACCTCGCTTTTATCACTTTTACTATTTTTATTATTGTATTTTCTATAGGGTGTTTGAAGTGTATTCTAGTATTTGATGTGCCAATGATACCACAATTAGTTTTTTGTGTTGATTGATGTCCAACTTATATTCAATAATTTTCTTAATGTTATTTGGTGAATGAGCTTTTAATTTATTAATTTAAACTTTAGTTTCTTTTGACAATACAATAACATTATTTTGACATATATGCAACTAAGAATATTTGAAGGTTAATTGTATTTTGCCAAGTGTAGATCATGAGACTACTAATATTATTAATGTCTTAGTTCTTTTTTCTTATTTTCTTTTCTTACTTTGTGTTGTTTGCTTTCTTTTGTATTAAAAATAAAAAGAAAAAAAAAAGTTTGGGCTTGAGTGGAGGCAGAGATAGAGATGAAAGCATGCTTGTACCCCTAAAAGCGGGGATAAAGGTGTATATTTTAGCTAGATGTGGAGATGAAAATCCTAACATTCGCCTCCCTCGATCCATTACCATCCCTAACTACTGCATTTGTGATTCTTCAAAGCAAATAAACAGATTCCTCATGAAGCTAATCCATATGAATGCCAGTCCAACAAAGTTTAATTTCTTGGCAAGTCCATGCCTGTTCATATATGTCCACATGAACATGCATGGTGCCTATGTTCGAGTCACAGATTGCCTAAAAAAAAAGAGTAAAGTGTTGCATGCTTGTGTTCGGATCTCTACCAGAAATAACACTTTAAAGTTGTGCAGGCTAAGCCAAAGAAACAGCGGGCTGTTCCTCCGGTGTAATGGAGCTATTTCGATGAAGTGCGCTTGCGAGCAACTAGTGTTAAAAAAAAGAGGGTAGAATTGTACCCAAAAATGTGTTGAATCTAATTAACATTAAAACAAAGCTTAATATAAACCCATGCTAATTTCACCATGCTTCAAGACATGGAAAGTCTATACCATTTATTTCAATGTCACATTTAGCAAACTAGGACTTGTTATGGGGAGTGAACCAACCCACCAAAACAATATTTATTGCCCACTAAAAAAAATGATATGGAAAGTGAAACTTCTTTGTGAATTTGAATGCCAAGCAATTTCTTTTATAAATAAGCAAAGTCTACCAAAATGTTATTATTGAATTAGATAATATTATACAATAAAAAAATTTATACAAAATTTCTTTACAAATTGACACCAAAAGAAAAATACTTTTTTCAAAAATATCTCACAAAAATAAATTAAAAATAACATTTATGTAATTAAGAAAGCTCCTATAATAGATGTATTATTTTAAAATAAGTGGCTTTATCTAACCCCAACATTTTTTGTATTGAAATTTACAAATTTAGTAAAACATAACTTTATTTATAATTTTATCCACACATAGGGGCTATTATGTAATTTTGGAGCTGGCACTTTTCAAATCTACCTTCCAGTTTCCCAATTCACGGTTCACACTTCACACAGTACACTCAAATAGCTCACTCTCACTAACATATTTCCTGTCTCTCTGTCTCTCGGTCTCTAGCATTGCAATGGCACCAGGGCCCCCATTCCTCCCCATCTTATTCTCTCTCCTGCTCTTCTCCTCCCAAACCTCTTCTCTATCTCCTCCCAACGCCACCGCCGCCCGCCGCCACCGCCACCTCCCCAACCAAATCCCCCACAGCCCCATCCCCAACCAAAATCCCTCCGTCTTCTCCCACCACCACCTCCCCAACAAAATCCCCTTCAGCCCCATCCCCAACCAAAACCCCTCCGTCTTCTCCCACCACCACCTCCCCAACAAAATCCCCTTCAGCCCCATCCCCAACCAAAACCCCTCCCTCTTCTTCCTCCACCACCTCCCCAACCAAATCCCCCTCAGCCCCTCCCCATCACCAACCAAAATCCCTCCCTCCACTCCTTCCTCTTCCTCTCCCTCAACCCTTGACCCAAAACAGCTCAGAGCTCTCCAATCCCTCAACATTCCCACCTCCAAGGACCCCTGCTCTCCGCTCCCCTCCTCCCTCCACAACGCCACCCTCTGCGACGGCTCCAAGCCCTTCCGCCACCTCCTCTCCCTTCGCCTCGCCAACTGTTCCGACGACGTCGAAATGTCCGTTACCGCCCTCAAATCTCTCTCTACCCTCACCACCTTGGAGTTCATCAACTGCCCCATTACCCCCGTCCATTTCCCCTCCGGACTGGCCTCGAACCTCCATTCTTTCACATGCATCAACAGCCTCAAGAAGCTCACCGGCGTTTGGCTTAGCCGGTTGCAGAATCTCACCGATTTGACGGTCTCCGGCGTCACCGTCAGCGCCAGTGGTCCTGCAATCGTACTTGGAGCCATGAAAAAGCTCAAATCAGTGACAATTTCTCACGCAAATCTCACTGGGTATCTTCCAAAACACTGGCATTTGAACTTTACCTATATTGATTTGTCTGGTAATAGGCTCAGAGGGAAGATTCCCAGTTCACTAACCCTCCTCGAAAATCTTCAGTTCTTGAATCTCTCTTCGAATGAGCTGGATGGAGAGATACCCACTTCAATTGGGGACTTATTGTCCCTCCAAAATGTGTCTTTTTCATCCAATTCTTTGTCTGGATCGATACCTGAATCAATAGCAGCCGTACCGACTTTGGTTCATCTCGATCTGGGCTCGAATCAGCTCAATGGGACGATCCCTAAGTTCATTGCCGATATGAAACACTTGAAGTACCTGAACCTCCAGAAGAACAACTTTAACGGGGTAATGCCATTCAATGCCTCATTCATAAAGAGATTGGTTGTTTTCAAGATCGGTGGCAATACCAATCTTTGTTACAACCATTCCACTATATCTCCCAAAGTGAAGCTTGGGATTGCTCCCTGTGACAAGCATGGGCTGCCCCTTTCGCCACCGCCTGCGAAGGACTCGTCCGGTGATAGTAGTAGCGACGGCGAAAGCGCTGATGATGGTTACAGTATGGCAGATGATAGTGGTAAGAGCAAGAAACACACAAGTGGACCAAGTAAGGTTGTTCTTGGAGTGGCTATTGGGCTTTCATCAGTAGTATTTCTCATTATTTTCTTAGTGCTTATCTCAAAATGTTGTCGATGAAAAACCCAGTTGTTGGTTCATTTAGATTAGAAGGGGGAAAAAAAAATAAAAGAGACCTTGATATTAATTTTCTTTAAATTATTGTACATTTAGTCATGAAGAAGAGTAGTTGGTGAGAGAGAGAGATGATAAAATTGGTGTGATTCTTTCTACTGGTTTCTAATGGTTGTTTATATTGGTGTTCTTGTATGCTCTGCTTTGATTATTTGGTAGAGAAGAAAGCTCTGTTTTCCTCTGTGTGGGGTGTATGATTAGCTGCTGTGGAGCAGAAAAGTATTGATATGGGTTCTTACTTCTTACATATATTTATTTTTCTCTTCAGGTGCGATTTTAATTTTTTTGTAAACCCTTTTCATAATTTCAGCATCTCTGTTCATGTCTTTTGATTTGTGCTTTACGTCAGTCTGGTTTCTTATTTATCCCACCAGTAGGTGTTCCTAAATACTCATTTATATGACATGTTTCGAGTTTTGGAGTATCCAGATTCCGGACATGCACCATTTTGTAGAGTTTGCCTAGATGCACTACTCTTAAAAAAAAAAAAATCCATTTGATATGAAGAATTTTAACCATTTGATTCCTCAAACAATTTTTTGAAATTTTTTACCATTGGAGGAAATGAATAGTAAGTTGATATAAAATTTTCTTTTATCTATTAAACATTTAATCATGAAGAAAAGTAGTTGCAGGGTGTAAAGGCTAAAGAGAGAGAGAGAGAGAGAGAGATGATAAAATTAGGGTAATTCTTTTTAGTGGTCTTAATGGATGATTATTATATTATAATGGTGTTCTTCTTTTTTGCTCTGTTTTGATATTTTGGTGGAGAAGAATTCTCTGTTTCCACTTTCTTTAGGATGTGGGGTGTATGATTAGCTGCTGTAGAGGAGAAAAGTATTGATATAGGTTCTGATGAACGTATCTATTTATTTTTTCTTGAGGTTTACCTTTTTTTTTTCCCTTTTTTTTGGGACACTTTTCATAATTTCAGCATACCTGTTGATGTCTTGGGTATGTGCTTTGCTTCAGTGTGGGTTTGCTATTTATTCCGCTAGTAACTTTTAAGGTTGGCTTTGGGTTGAGTTTTGGTGGGGCAAAGAGTGTGCATTCTTGTATTCTCACTTAGAATTTATTATTTATTATTTATTTTTAAATGAGGCCATTTTATAAAGTTCGCCTAAATGCATTATCCTTAAATAACTTAGTTTGATTAGGAGAACTTCAACCATTTGATTTCTCCAACCTTTTTTTTGAAACATTTTTTAGCAGTATTTGAAGCGTCAAAATTTTTGTAAATATAGTAAGCTGCATTGCTAAAAAAATTGTCGGCAGCGCTAGACTACAGAAATCTAGCTACAAATCATGACTGAAGCAAAATCTTGCCATATATGACTCAATTCTCAATTGAATCTTAATGTTAAATGAGGATGTCAAAGTAATTAAGTTAATCTTGCTTATTTTGTAAAATACTAAACTGACATCATAGCAACTTCTTGACTCTTGATAAAAGTATTCATTATGGTTAGAGCTGTAAATGAACTGAACATTCAATATGGTTCAATAAGGTTAGGGCTGTAAACGAATCGAATAAAGGCTTGTTCAAACTTGAAAATGTGTTCAAATTTGTTTTGTTTAACTTTTGAGCAGAGCTCAAACGAGTTTTAATCGAGTCAATCACGAATCGAACTCAAGCAGTTTAAATTTTTAAGTGTATATGAGTTTATCGAGTTTGAGCTCAAAAAATTGATGAGTTTTAAAATATGTTTAAATTTAATTTATTTATATAACGAGCTAGTCTTAAATGAGTTTTTAATGAGCTGAACACGAACCAAACTCTAGTAGTTTGGCTCATTTTATAGCCCTAAATATAGTTTCCAATTCTCATGTTATTGAGTAGGCCAAAAAAAAAAAATATTATGTGTTATTTTTAATAGACCGGACACATTACATTATTATGCTGACGTAGTGTTCTAGACTTATAAGATAATTTTTTCGAAGAGTTACTTACACTTTGCATTCCTATACTTTAAACAAAATTACATTTTAGGACTTTCACTTTTGTTTGTAATAATTAAGCCTTTAAACTTCTAATTTGTTGCAATGTCAATTTTATGTTTGAGAAATTGAGAAAAAATTCATATGTGATAACTACATGGTCTTTTTAAAGGACAAATATGTAAAATTTAACTATTTTTTATCCCAAAACTTATATATATTGCACGTGAGTTGAATTTGAAATTTTTACACGGAGTCTAATTATATTATATATATCTCAAAGTTAATTACACTTGTAATTTTACATTGATTTAAGAGGAATTTGTAGTAAATTATTAGAAAGAAGTATGATTTTACATCTTTATTCTTTGAAAAAAGGTAACGTGCCTTGTTATAAGCTAAATTTTTTTTTTATCTATTTCCTACATGAAAGTCAGTAGAAAGTTGATATTGTAACTAATTATCAGTGTAAGGGTTTAATTTTTACAATTGAAAGTGAAAGTTTTAAAGTGAAACTTAGTGTAAAGTGTAAAGTGTAATTAAATTTTTTTTTGGTTTTTTTTTTTTTTTTTTTGGATTGGCACTTGGCAGTGACTGGTCACAATGAATGGTCATTAAGAGAGAAGGTTGAGGTAGGTCACAAGCCAGCCTTTTCATGGTCACTCTCACCATCTGCAGCTACTTGTTGCCAAACCACAAAGAAGAACCCAAAAACTGCCTCTCCCTTGTTTCTCGTTGAGTCATTTTTAACCTTTGCTCGCTTTTTGTTGCTCAATAAAAAAGAGGTATTTATCCATTAATTGTCCCAGTGGAATAATTATCCCACGGGTCAAGAATATATGTACTCAATTTATTTATGAGAAACAGACAACAAATAATACTTATATAATACGTACATGATACGTTTGCTTTTCATGAATTAGTTACATGTAGCTTTGAAACTATGGGGTAATTTTCTGTCCGGTGGGCAAATAGTCACCCATCATAGAGATTAGAGAGTTAAATATGTTGTCATTATGACCTGGTTCAGTCTCCTCTCTCTTGGATTTAGCTATATTCTCAATTTTTCTCTACTTGCAGTATTGCATTCCCATGTGATTTTATATCATAACCCTCAGTCGCTAGATGTGGGTTATGTTGTTACTTTCAATTTCTCTCTGTGTACTTGGACAAAGCAAGTGTTTAATTTCAATTTCTTTTGCGTGTATTCTCTTTTTATTTGTTTATTTTTTCAGACTATTGAAAACAAATTTCGAAATGTAGATTCTTTTACTCTGTTTGTTTTTATAAAGAAAATGAAAGAAAAATCATTTTTATCTTGTTTGAAACTCAAAAGGGAAAAGAAGAAAAGTAAGAGGATAATTATTGAAAAGGAAAGAGGTAAGAGAATGAAAGGAAAATAAATTTCCTTGTATTTCTTTAGATCTTTTTCCTTTTTCCTCCCAATCTAACAACCAAACAGAAGAAGAAGAAGAAAGAAAAACTATTATTTTCTCTTCCTTTTCTCGAATTCCAAAATGGGTGTCATCTGATTAGTGATTAGATGGTAGTCTATGTTGCTAATTTCAAATTTTCTTTATGCATTATGAACAATGAGTTGTATACTCAAGTCCACCAAGATATATCCAATCTGACCACCCAAAAACTTTGGGCTAATGCCATGCAAACAAAATTTATATACATAATTTTTATATTAAATGATGCGGTCAATTTATATCTATTCCATGAAAATCAAGAAGTCAATCATTGTAATTTAAATTTGCTAAAAATGCCACTATATGTGAATTTCTTTTTTTCATATAAGATATGTAAGCTTAACATTTTTTGGGTTGTCTAGTACAGGGTGGAAGTTGTGGCTGAGCTAAGCCTAATGAAAATCCAAAATGCTGTATGTCAAACAAAGGGGAAATAGAAAAGAGAGACAGAATTTACTTTCTTTGGCAGATAGCAGCCAAAATTTGGTATCCCCTAATAATTATTTCATACAACTCTCCATCACATAATAAATTTCTTAATAAGCCACCTACTATTGACTTGGGACCACTATCAAAATATATATATATATATATATATATTTATAAATATAAATTTTTTTTTTTGGGGGGGCGGGGAGGGGGACTTGTTTCTTACTCCAACAAAATGCTGAGGACAGTTGAATTTATATTTTCCCATATTTTGATAAACTTATAGGATTATATCTACAGGGGTCATAAGCATCTAATAGGAAATTTGGTGAAGCATCATCACTGCTCATCCACAGTACTTCTCTATTACTAGATCCCAGGGCAAATTCAGCATGTAAACAGGTATTAGCATTTTGCAAATCTTTCAACTGCCCTCCAGAGGAAAAATATGTTCTTGAAACCAAGAAAGACTTCTAAGATGCAAGCCCCCAGTGGTACGCTGGGCTGCGTTTGGATATCATGAAATCAACCAAACCTTGGGGATAATCTAATGGTCCAGGACAAGGCTTTGGCCATCAATTATTTGTACTCATCTTTACAAAAGGTAGAAAGAAAGAAAAAAAAATGCTATTTTAAGTTTGCCAGTTGCTTTTTTTTCTTCTCATCTACCCTACTTCATTTTGCTTAAGCTGTAATATGCCAACTTAAGCCACCTAATTTTTAACTTGTTGCAGAGAAAATGAAGACCTCCAAAGTACCAGTTCAGATATAAATGCCTAACATAAGATTCAACATTTTCCGTACAATAAATCTTCTCTTTTGTTGATTTTAGGACAACTCTCTCCTTAAAAAAAATTCTAACTTCCAAGGTATTCAGATCATCCAACAAAATTACATAACAAACAATGATATTATAAGCATAGACAGGAAATCAAAGTCCTACACCATGAGTGTACAGCTGTGCTTGTTTTAAGTAGCATATAAACCTAATGTACAGGTATTTACCTACGACACAGTAAGCGTTGTTCAGCAAGTGATATCCCTGATGCTCCAAACCTAAAACTGCACCAGAATTTGAGCACATTGATCCAATCAAAGGACTTTCCTGCACGTTTGATCGAACAAATAGAAAGTTTGATCAGAAACTAAACTCATCAAACAGTGCAATTTTCAGTCCCATGATACATCATGCAAAAGACAGACCCATCGATCAGCCTTATCTTTGAATAGCAAGATCTAAATGACTGCTTCTAACATATATTCTACCTGCTTTCTTTAGGACTTGCTTGAGTTGCTATCACCAAATATCTTCGTGGTTGATTTGGATGAGTTGAAATTGCATCACAACTATGATCACAACAAAAATCATATTGAGTTCCAAAATGTTAAAGCATATTTAAGGATAGAAATAAACAGGATAAGATAACCATTTAAAGAGAAGTGTACTGACTTGAATAAAATGTATCCACTATCATCACCACTGCACAAGAAACAAATTCCTTCAGAGCAAGTACTAAACGTGACAGAAAAGAAATGCATATTTACTATGATAACAACTATAAAAGGAAAGCTTCTTCAAGAAAATGCAAATCCAATGACTAGGTAAATCACTAAGCTTTCAAAAAACTAGCATGTTGTAGAAAGGGATGTTTTCTGATTACCGAGTTACGTGGACTGCAACCTTAGATCTTCATACAGGATATGATGATCTAACTTTTGCAACAATCCACCATCAATTTTTGAGAATCAACCTGTTTCAGGGTATCATTTACATTTCATCTCCTACTCCCACTTAGTTCACCAGTAACCTCTGCAAGAACAAGATCCATCCTTGAAATGGTGGAAGCGATTGGAATCTCTCAAGACAATCTCCCTCCCAACCCTCTTGGACATGAACTTGGCCATCTCATGACAATCACCACATACTCTAAGGTTTTTAGTGATGCGTATGGTTTTGCCAGGTGGCAAGCTCAATATCCCAAAAGCCATGGCCAACTTTTCACTATGGCCACAAAGGGCTGCTTCCTTCTCCACATCATCCGCATTGACTAAAGCATACCTCAATTTTGGAAAATAACCTTCTTCCTTCATCTTCATTCTCAACTTCTTTAATAACAACTCTATCTTTTTGGCCTGTGGGTAAGTATCAACTCCAGCAACAAAAATATAAACTTTACCCTTGATCTCTATCCAACTGCAGCCTGGGTTCTTTCTTAATCCCCGCCGGCCAATCCTCTCCCTCAATTTTTTCACTTCTTCCCACTTCTCTGCCTCTGCGTAGATATTTGCTAGAAGTACATAATACCCTGTGTTATCTGGCTCTAACTCAAAGACACGTTCTGCTACTTTCTCTGCCAGTTTCACATCATGGTGGATTCTGCACCCACAGAGCAAAGCACCCCAGACAGTAGCATCTGGCTCAATAGGCATTGTTTCAATGAACCTATATGCCTTCAATAATCTCCCTGAGCGGGCAAGAAGATCGACCATACAAGCATAGTGTTCCAACTTGGGCTCTATGTTGCAATTGTTTCTCATAATATTAAAGAATCTCCACCCTTCATCAAGTAATCCTGAATGACTGCAAGCATAGAGAATAGAAATGAAAGAAACTTCATCAGGCTCAATGCCCGATTGTCTCATCTCTTTAAAGGTAGCAACAGCTTCACTCCCAAAACCATGCATGCCATATCCTGCAATCATAACTGTCCATGAGACCAAGTCCTTCACAGGGATCATATCAAAGAGTGACCGTGCAAGAACTAATACACCACATTTCAGATACATGTCAACAAGTGCATTAGCAACATATCGATCTGAAGACAATCTGTTTCTCAATATGTGACCATGAATCTCCCTGCCCCTATCTAAAGCCGCTAAGCTGGCACAAGCTGGAAGGATGCAGGCCATTGTTACATCGTCAGGCTTTAATTCTGGTTGCATTATAACGAACAAATTAAGTGCTTCATTGGGAAGAGAGTTCTTTGAGTAACCTCCAATCATTGTATTCCACGAGACAATGTCCTTAGTAGGCATCTGAGTAAAAATAGAGTAAGCATCCTCCATGCTTCCACATTTTACATACATGTCCATGAGCGCATTAGACACAGATAAATTTAACTGCATATTGTTTTCCCTGATGTAATTGTGCACTTCCTTACCATTCTCCAATGAGCCACTACAAGCACACGCATGAAGAATGCTTGTGACAGTAAAAATATCTGGTTTAACAGCTTCCTTCTTCATTTCGTGGAATAATGCTATTGCCTTATCTGACAGACCATCTCGAGCATATCCAGCAATCATTGAAGTCCATGACACAACAGTTCTTTCACCCATGCTCTGAAAAACTTGAGTTGCACCATCAATGTCACCACATTTTGAATACGTGTCCAATAAAGTATTGTTAAAAGTGATTTCCTTGTTGAATCCCGCTTTTATTGCATAAGCATGAAGTGCTCTACCCAAAAAAATGATACCAATTTTTGCACAAGATGCAAGAACACTGACCATTGTAGCCAAATCCACCCTAATTCCCAAACTTAGCATCTCTATGAAAACCTCAACTCCCTTCTCACCAACGCTGTTGACCACATATCCACTTATCATAGAATTCCATGTTATTATATCTCGGTCACTCAATTCATCAAACAGCTTACATGCGCTTTCAGTTCTTCCACATTTGAAGTAAAATGCAATTAGAGAATTCACAACCGTATTATAAGAACCAAATCCCAATCTCAGCAAATACCCATGAACCTTTTCACCTTCTGCTACACTTCCTTTAGCTGCAAAACACTTCAAAACACATGAAAATGTATATGAATTTGCTTCAACTCCCAACTCTAGCATTCTTTCATACAGAAGTATACTTTCTTCGGAGTTACCATTCTTTGCATACTCGTTTATTAGCATGTTCCAAAGGAAAACCTTTTCATTGGCAATCTTATTGAAAACCCTCCTCCCTTCCCTCAAATCCCCACAACTCAGGTACATAAAGACAAGTTTTGAACCTAAAACACTGTCAATTTCAACACCACTAGAATCAATAATTGAATGAACCATCCGACCATTGTGCAGAGACTTAAGATCAGCACAAAGCTGCAAGACTGAACAATAAGTTGCCAACTCAAGCTTAGAATTTTGAGACTTGCGAAGCAGGTCCATGGCCATCTTCAGATTACCCACTTGGCAGAATTTGAGGATTTGGGTGTTGTAGTCTGGAATTTGTTGACTCATGGTTTGGTTTTGTAACCCAGCAGCCTGAATGGTGGTACAAGAATTATCAACATCCAAAGATACACAAATAATTCTTGAAGATTGTTTGAAGGAAATAGACCCATTATGATATCTGGTAGAATCATCTCTTTGCCGATGGTACAGTGGAGAGAGCCACAAATTTGTTGCTGTGGTTTTAGCCATCAATAACATCTCTCCCTCCCTCTCACTCTCTCTTTTTTTCTCTCATCAAACAACACATTGAAGCAGAGCTACACAGTAGAGAAGAGCAACGTGCTCTACACGCGCGTGAAAGGAGCGTGGACCTTGGAACTTTATTAAATATTACTACTTGTTATTTATATGAGGAGAATGTGTTAGGGGTTGGGAATGTGAATCCAATCCATTTTCTTGACACGCACTGAATTTTCCGGGAAAATATGGATGCAGTTGCTTTCTATCCTCGCTTTCACGTGCCCTCTTTCTCTGCGTCCAGCAAACCCAAGCTAGGAAAACCCTTCTTCTCTCTGAAAGGTACGAACTTTTCCCAAACCCTAATCCTAGTTTCGCCTTCTGAAAGCCCCATCTCTGTAAACTTGCGATAGTTACAGTTCTGCTGTGTATCATCATAAAAAGCGCTCTATACTGCTGACAACTAAGGTTTTGTGGTGGATTCTGTTGGTTTTTATTTCCTGAGTTTTTTTGTAGAAAATTGTGGCTTTAGGGGTATGTGAATGTGAATTTTGATACTATCTAGTGAGGAAGAAAGCGGTTTTGTATTATGCAGCTACTAGCATCTTTGAATTGTATGTCATGAACCTTGATACGAATTTAACTCTTTGTTTTTTCTTTAACTCTGTAAATCAGTGAAATAATGTCGAGATTTCTGTAAAATATGCTCCTGTTATAATGTTTAGTTGATGATGTATAAAATCATCCTAGCTTCACACTAGCTTTTTATGTTAGAGATGGTTCTCTTGTGCAGTAATAGCATTCTTGTATCTTGTGTATCTGTGCTGGCATTGATATGGAAGTAAATCCGGGGTTCCAAAATACAGCAAGGATTAATGCTATGAGTTAATTTGTGAAAGCGTTGCGCGCCTAAAATGCTCATAGTACAATTTGTTAATGACCGTAGCTACATATCGTTTTCTATTAGTCATCAATCACTCATTTTTCGAGTTCCAATCTGAATAGTGATAGTGTAATCCTCTATTTTTTGTTTTTTGTATGAGGGAAAGGACTCGTTATCAGAAACTTGAATGTATAACCTCTATCACCTGCTAGCATTGCTGAGTCTAGTGATGTGATGTTCCTCGCTTCGTGATCACTTGTTTTAAAGGAAGGTAGTTCCTAGCTTCTTGTGAGGTGTAACTGGTGAGGCTAACTAGTGTTTTAGTATGATGTCTGCATTCCTCGTGTTTTAAACTGTTGATCCCAAACATAACGCTGGATCATTGGATCCACGGACCTGGCAACAGGATGTCCTTCTTCTCTGTCACATAAGCAATCCCTACGTAATGCTGGACTGTTGGACCCATGGAACTGGCAACATAATGTCCTTTTCTCTATCACATAACCCATCCCTTTTAATCAAATTGTCCTGCTGGATTGATTTGTGATCCTCAGTTTGTGAGCTCGAGATCCTTGTTCAATTTTGAAAAATGACTATTCTTTTGGCAAGTTTTTCTTCAAGAAACCATGATAACTGAATCCTTTGGTTTTTTCCCACGTAATTCCCTTTTGTTGCGTTCTCTGTCTCTGTCTCTGTCTCTGTTGCTCTCTCGCGGGTTGGAGTTGGGTGTGTGGTTTGGGTTTTTTTTTTATTTTATGGGGTGGGGTGGGGTGGGGTGATGTTGCAGTCATCTTTGTGATTTATGAGTGGATTCGCTTATTTATGGGTTATTTATTTAACTACATTCTTGCTCTAATTTTGTTTTCCAATTTTATTCAACTATTGATTATATGATCATGTAGTTCATGGTTGTTAACAACTTGCACAGCCATTTGAATATTAGCATATTGGTACTAAGAAAGAATGTCTGTTGACTTCAGACTGAGGTAGCATTTTTTGATGCAGCTTGTTCAATTTGGCAGAGATTGCAGATGGGCCTTCACTGTTTGCCTCTCGAAAGGATTTTACTCAATTAACTGTTTCGAGCATCAGAGTTGATGGGAACGGAAGAGGCCAGCCTCCTCAAAAAAATACAGCCACAGGAAGAACAGCAAAGAGGGATGAGAATAAGATGTCTCAATCATCTGATGGTAAATCATCCACCTCAAAGAACCAGGAAGAGATAATTGCTCTTTTTAGACGTATACAGTCTTCAATATCAAAAGGAGATTCTACGAGTCCTAAGAGGAGAAGTTCCAACTCTTCTCCGGATAACCCCTCAGCTGAATCAGTTCTGGAAGTTCTTCGTCAATCAAGGAAGCAAGTAAAAGGTAATGCAACAGATACTTCTGCTGCTGCAAACATGGTAAAAAAAAAAATTCAATAATATTTTTACCGAAATGAAGGGTGTTCGGTGGTAGTTTTGCAAGTTCTCTCAAATCTGCAATCCATGAATTATATTCTGTTGTTTCCTTGTAGTTTCTAATTCAGATTCTTGTAATTTAGGAGAAAAAAGTCCAGAGAAGGAAGGGAATAAAGGATTGACTAGGAGGAGAGGCCTTGTGCAGAAAGAGCAGAAAGTACAGGAGTATCCATCAGTAGTGACAGACCTTAAGTTAACTCGGCCACCATCAAACTTCGTGAAGAGGTCCCCAATCCCATCTCCCTCAAGCCCAATCAATTCGGTTGTTGAGCAGAAGATTGAAGCATCTGCTCCCACAGCTGGTGAGACAGGTGTGCGAAAACTTGAGGAGATGAAGCTCTCTGAACTGAAAGAAATTGCAAAGATGAGAGGAATTAAAGGTTACTCAAAACTGAAGAAGAGTGAGCTGGTGGAGTTGCTGGGGTCCTAGGAAAGATAGCAGCTTGTACTCATTCCATAAATGTTTAAATCTCCTC
This sequence comes from Euryodendron excelsum, assembly GCA_033060915.1. Taxonomy (NCBI): domain Eukaryota; kingdom Viridiplantae; phylum Streptophyta; class Magnoliopsida; order Ericales; family Pentaphylacaceae; genus Euryodendron; species Euryodendron excelsum. Next base: position 23,724,026 of record CM065398.1, read on the forward strand.
TGCACTTTTTTGTGAACAAGTGTCCAAACTTATTTGGATTTTCCTTTTCCCGCATTACTTGATTGTTTTGGTGAATTCCAATTCCATTTAATTGAAATTTAGCAGTAGGAACAAGATGTAACGAGATTAGGTTCTGCAGTTAAACAGCATCGTCTCTTGCATGCTCATCTTTCTTCTGGCAGTTTCTGAGTTTAATCTGAAAGCAAGTTAATTTTTTGGCATGCAACATAAAAGCACTTTATTGTGTTTACAAGATTGTTCTTGAAAATCGAATATGGACCAGGACAATTCTTTAAGGCTTAGAGTGATTCTCTCAGTGAAGGACACTGGCATCCCGTCTCGTTTCTGTTTGAGTTAATTACAAGTAAACTTCTTGTACTATCATTGTGTTTTCATAAACTTTAAAATGTAATAAATTGATTTTTAAGCTATCAATTTATATTTATTAATCTCTTCTGTCAGTAATATGTTAGCAATCAGTAAGGAGAGTAGATCATGTAACTTGTAAATGTTTACAAAAATGTATTTTACATCTAAATTGTGTTATTTTTTTATAATAGTTGTTTAACGACATAAATACTCTTTATTTTGTCCTTATATATACATGTTATTTCAATAGATATTTCAGTTATTAAGCAATTACAATAATAAGAAAAGATCAATTTATGTATAAAACTATACTTTTGTTAACGTGTACAAGTCAAATAACAAATTTCATCAATTTTTCTAATGGATTGTTAAGAGGAGAGTTTGATTGATACAAATTAATAATTCAAGGGGTTAACTAATTATGTTTTAAAATTTAAGGAGTATAATGATACTGAGCTATAGTTTAAACGGTGTGTTTGTAATTGACCTTTTTATTTTTTGTGTTTTGGAAATAAAAAGTAAAAACTTCTCGGTTTTCATGTTCTTAAAAAAAAAAAATTGTACCATAAAAAACACTAGTTTTTTCATATGAAAATTAAAATCGTTCAGGGAACACGTTGTTTTATGAAAACCATGCACTGGAATTGGGAGGTGCAAAATGGGTAAAAAGTTCGATTCCGTTGCCGGGACTTGAACCCGGGTCTCTCGGGTGAGAGCCGAGTATCCTAACCAACTAGACTACAACGGATTTGTTACTGATCCGTATGCAATAATATTTTATTGTGTATCTTTAGTTTTTGGGGTGAATGACCTACTGCACTCTTCACGCGCTTTTGCTACACTACCATTTTCCCACCTCCTACTTCCATTCCATTAATTCTCCTCCTACACATGGCATGCCCATACAAGATGTCATCAACACATGGCAGAAAAATGTGGGACCCGAACTAAACATTTTCACACACTCATCTCATCTTCATACTCGTTGATGAGCCTACGTGTATAATTGCACTTAGATCTGTCTGACTTTTCACTCCACCCACCTACCTCTTTTCTTAAGCTGTGAAAGAGCCATGCACCCCTTTGTTACCCTAAAGTTAATAATATTTATACTCTTCCCTTCACATCATTCTCCCTCTTCTCCTCTTTGGTTTTCTATTTCAGACTCAAATTTTCGGCATGCTTCCGATACTTAACTACAGCAGAGACCTTTACTTACCCGTAGAGAGAGAGAGGGCCATAAAGTAGGGATGGAGACGGAGATAGCGGAAGAGAGCTGCTGCACGGTGTTGCGCTTTTCCTTATTGGTCTTTTCCTATATGCATTGGCACTAGCTCAAAAGTTCACAAAACTCAGAGCTACACATGCCTTGCACGGGCCTGTTCAACTAGTATTATAATAAATTTGAAATTGGATGTTTTTGTTGAGTGTCGATACCTCAACGTCGATCATTTGTTCAATCATCCTATTAAATATTTCTCCTGTCTTTCTCCGGTCCTAGGATAATTTTCAGTGACAAGATAGTATCGACTATGCCATTTAATATTATATTTACGGAGAACAAGTCATAATAAAAATGGTATACTAAAAACCAAGAGTGCTCTGGATTTTTTTTGGCCCTTTCATGAGAAACTCCGATTGTTGGGTGCAATAGATGCATTCTATTGCACAATTAAAAATTATCTAATGATCCAAACGATGAGTTTTTCACATTCGTACGAGGCAAATGGAAGGGCATCACATCCTGTGAGGAAAGAGGTGAGTTGAATTCACAATCTGAGGTGTGAGTGAGGCGCCTCTACATTTAAGTTGGTCAAATTGGTTCTCTCTCTCTCTCTCTCAAGCTATGACTTTTGCAGATTTTCCCTGCCCATTGATTTGCTTTGATAGCTGCTTGGTTGGAAAGCCATGGTCCGCAGGACATTAGACCTTTCATCCAAACAATTTTCATTCCATTCAACACACTGCTGCAAAAACAGTAGTTTCAAGGATAATAGAACTATAAGCATTGCTCTGAGATATCCATTGCTAAGGACATTAGACCTTTCATCCAAACAATTTTCATTCCCATTCAACAGTCTACTACAGTTTTGGAAGGGTAATAGAAGCATTATTGTCTTTAATGTATAACAATCTGATATGCATGGCTCAAGCGGTATCTACAACACAAAGGGACATATTAGACAAATCTTGATGATATTGATAGTTTCACATAATGAAGCTCAGCAATACGAAAACGAAAACACAATTTGCAAGTTTACGTTCTAATAAATCTTAATGTGAACATTTATCTGTAGTGACTTCCATGTGTACAATGAAGAATTGCGTATGGCAATGGCATGGGAAGCTGAAGGTTTGCTCGAAGATTGAGAAGGAAAGAGAATAAACTCACTAAGAATTTTCGCCTATGCCAGTTCCAAGCCAGAATCTGTAACACAGCATCAGACCAATCTCGTGCTAGTTGTCGAGCTCACAACTTTGCTATTTGAACATCATATCTTCAAGGCCGAAGAACACAGCCCTTCCTGTAACCACTTTGGTTGCTTGAAGTATCCAGTGACATCCCTCAATCAACATGCCAAAGCCACATAGGCGAGTAGGTGTGAAAATTAATGATGCTTGATGAAAACTCTTCATGATGAAAACTCTTCAATTTTTTCTTTCACTTCAATCAAAACATATTTACACGAAAAAACCATGGCAGCACAAAGGCTATTACCAGGCATGCCATCAGGAAGTTACAAAATCGCTGTCCCCGCGAACATGTCACACTCCTCTCAGACAAGTTCGTACCACTACCAGCAGCTCTCGTTTCATTCCACTCTTCCATGAATCGGTTATCCCCGACACCTGTAACATTTTTTGCAGTCTCACCACAAATTTCGCACTTTCTGCACACATGATAAGAAAACAAATAAATTAATGAATCATAAATACATTTATGTGAAATATATCTTTTTAGCCTTCAAAGCAATTCTAGAAAAATCCACGGTCACCATTCGTTTTAGACTTTGACGTTATTAGAACATCATACTATTGCAAATAACCAAGGAACTAGATCAATTCTTTGTCAATTGAAATTGATCAAATTTTCACGACTATTTGTTTTCTTGAGCTGTTGGTGCTTCCCTCGTTCACTAGCTGAATGCGTGTCAGCACACATGCACAAGTGAGCATGTCTGTGTTAGGATGACAATTTCTAATTTTCACTAGCAAACAAGAATGCCTATACTTGTGGCATGACTAACTCCTTACAAAATAAGGATGTACTGAGAAACTCAAATACACATAGGACCAAGCATTGGTAATGTTACACCGTGGTATCATACATCAATTGATTCCACACATTATATATTATGTATACTGAAAATCCGAGTTTGAAGATCACACAACTCTAATTTGTCGTCATTTTAAAACTATCTTTGACAGAAGGCATAAGTACATCTTTTGGACCACATGGAACTGAGGTCCGAGGAAAAGGTTTCCCATGCTTATAATATATGTGCTCTACAAGAAAAATGAACTGCCTTGCGGGATGGACCTACCAGTTCAACTGATAAAAAGCATTGACCCAAAAAGGCTTCATTAAAATAAAAAAAGGACATAACGGACATTACGGACATAACATCTCAACCCACTGCAGGAAAACATCTCAATTTGAATAGCAGCAGAAACTGAAGTATCAAACACACTAATTCAAGATAACAATAGGTTATTCCTCATTTTGTTCACATATAAAGATGAGAAGAATGTCCCAATTCCCGGGTAACAATAGATACTGAAATGAATGAATTTTTTACTATATTTCTCTTACATTCTTAATTGAGGGAATTGAAGAGAGAAGACCTTGTTGAATTTTTATGCATTGGCACTAGCTCAAAAGTCTTCCCAGATGTGTTTTTTATTTATTTATTATAATTAGTCTTTTACCACAAGCAAAAACTTGCCACATCCGCACACCAAAAAGAGATGAGAATTTGCAATACCCACTAAGTGAGTAACCTAAGTTCAATCAAAGGTCTAACAGCACCAGCCACCTCAAAGTTGTAGACTAAAATTTTTCTGGCAGCCCTATCCAACCTCATTCAATTTCATGAACTTCCAAGTAATTTCTGCCAACCCAAATTTTCTTTAAGAGTAAACCTCAAATTATTCACTCAGATCCTTAGCTGAGTCAACAACGAAAACAGAACCAGACATCTCAATTGAATTTAGGAACCAGAGTTTTCCACTTTTGGCTGAAGGTTAAATCTATATCAAATTTTTTTTTTTATCCAAACTGAATCCCAATCTGATTCATGGTGATTATTGAATTAAATACAGCTGCCCATTTGTTGAATGTTAAACCTATCCAAGCTACATAATTAGAAAATTGGTAGATAATGGAAACTCCTCAACTGCAAAGAGAGAGATTAGATAAGCAATGATTTAACTTAGAAGGGTTATTGTGACAAAACAAACATAGGCAAGAGAAAGCAATCATCCTGGAATATATATTTTGTTCTCTCTTCTATGAGGGTTCTTCTGAAGATAGATCTTGCATTGCCACAAAAGCCTAAGGATTAATCCACATTGGGCATCCCTAAAAAGTATAACAATGTACATAACATGCCAGCCACTTATAATGCTATATACGGAGTTACAATAAAAAGACATCACAGGTAAGTGGGGGATGTAAACAAGGTGATTTTAGTCTGGCCTCAAACACCTAAATAAGAAACCTAATCTACCAAAATTTGCAGATTCTCCTTCTCATTATTCATATCACATTCATTAAAAGATGTTGATAGGTAAAAAAAAATTTACTAAAAATTGAATTTGAAATACGATCACCTGGGTCAAGCAGGATGGCGATAAATGAACAAGAATAATGTGCATTTATTGGCTTAAAAACAGTAGAACGCTAGAGTCACCATTGTTTATATACTTCTGCATTGACTATTAAAAAATTACCGCTTTTTGATTTCTCAAAGGAGATTAGCATTTCTAATTCAAATCCCATCTTTTGTAAATTCTGCGATTGAATTTGATTATAGAATTATCAGTGGGAACATGGTAAGGCTCCATTGAGTTTAACAGAAAGGTTTTCCTCTTATTTCCAAGATTAGTATCTATGGCTTTCATGAAATTTTTTCAAATGTGGCACCATATCAGTGAGATGTAGTATCCTCCTAGACTCGCACTTCCAAGATTTTTTCTTTAGATTTTTTGGATGAGTAGAAGCTGACAAATTTCAGTAAAAATAGTGCTTGTCTAGGAATGGTATGGTTACAGAATTCACATCTTTTGAGGTCTAAGATATTATTCCTTCTGCCCACAAAAGTACCCCCTTTTTTTTTTCTTGTCTATATTGCAAACCAAAGTCAGACATTAAGCGACAACCAGAAATACTAAACTAGACAATTCAGTGATTGTCAGACACGGGCCAAATTGATGAAAAATTCAGCCTGAAATCCAATTTCCAATATTGCAAAAGAAGACATAAAATCAGTTGGTAAAAAGCAGATACATTTTAAGGGAATAAAGCAAGCAAGATACTAAGAATATTTATATCCCTCCCACAAATATTGAGCAACACATTAAATTCCTTGTGGTAGAAAAAAAAACAGAAAGACAATTACCTGTTCCCTTTTAGTTTAAACCAGGCGTCGGCACAATGAGCATGCACAATCCCAAGCTCATCTTTACATCTGCAACCAAGCTGAATCAAACCATCTGTTGCTGCAGTTATGTTGATAGCAGTAGTTGTTGTCGTTCTTGCTGGTGTTTCCGATAACGGGTCAGAATTCAAATGACAAATCCTACAAACCCTTTCCCCATCCAAATTCTCACCAAATTTTCCATTCCCACCGCAATTAACATCAATCACACAAGAGTTGTTATCGTCTTTCAAGTCCTTAATTTTCCTCCCATCCGCGGGTACATTACTTGACCCCAACACATTTGCTGTGGCATTTGAATTCCCCTTTGCATTCCTATTCCCATTTTCACCACTAACACACGCAGCCCCTTCCTCGTCCGATCTTATCACAATTACAGACTCAGACACAATGTGATAAACTGAATTTCTCGAACTCTCACAACTTACTCGATTACCCAAATCAACTGAAATCACTGCCTCAGTAATCCCTTGCCGATCACTCGGCTCATTTTCATTCATCTCTCTCAATCTTACACTTCAAACGTCAACCAAGCACTTCACAATCCAATCAATACACAAATACATATACACATACGTTTGATCAAAACATCTTCAAAAGAAAATTATCAGCCTCCATTAATCCATTTCCATCTCAATCAGAGAAAAAATTTCAAGTTTCAACTACCCTTGATGATGAATAGAGAGCTAATCATTGAAGAAATTAACAGCTTATGAAGTCCTTGAACACAAACAATAGTAATACAAAACAAGATCACCTAAATATGTCCGCATAAAGTAAATCCTTCAGTTCCAGCAGAGACCGAGCAATCAGCACTCAACACTTGGCAGGAGAAATGCGCTTTGTGCTTCAACAATCCAAAGCATGTATTATTTTTGAGACATAATCTATGGATCTAGGGTTTGGCCAATTGACCCTCTCCCTCTGTATGTCTATAGGTGTGTATATTATTTCATATATATATATATCATTGTTCATGCTCTCTACAGCATTATTGCCATTGTTTGTTAATCAGGTTAGGTGGAGAAAGGAACTGAAACAGTGGATGTATGGATATACTTAATCATAGAGAGAGAGAGAGAGAGAGAGAGAGAGAGAGAGAGAGAGAGAGAGACGTAAGAGGGTTGTTCTTAATCCAGTATTGCACGAATTCAATGCGTGGGGTTGGGGGTAGAAGTTAGCGACTTGAAGAAGTAAACAAAACTTTCACGGAGACGGTAAGCTTTCTATCCTCCTATCACCGACTTGTCGGGGATTGGTCTTTCTAATAGGACAGGGGAAGGAAATAAGAAAGAAATGATTTTCCTGTTTGGTATGATTCTACTTACTTGGGAAAGCAGGCGAAAAATGAGGAAAAGGGAATGAAAATAGTGAATTTTTTTTAAATCACTTCTTTTTTTTTTGAAAAAAGTTTAGTGGCCAAGTATTGAGTATTCGATAGTAATTTCTATCAAATAGTGACATGTGACATATGAATACATCAACAACTTAAGTAAAGTAGTGAATAAACTTTTAACAAAAATATACCACAAGGTAAAAGTTGATAGGTTATTTCCTTAAACGTCTCTTCATTACTCCACAAACTCAGGTTATTGATATATTCACACAGCACATATCACAATTTAATAGGAATTACTACCGAATACTTAGTATTATCTGACCACTGAACTATTTTTCCTTTTTCTCTCTCTTATTTTCTTTCACATTACTCTTATTTTCTTCAAAAAAATAAACAAAAAAATAATTTTATTTTATTTTCTCCTCTCCCTTTTCCCTTCCTTTCTCTTTCCTTCCCTACCCTAATTCCAAACAGGCAGTAATATAAAATAAAGAAAAGTGAAAGAAAAATACGTTTCCTGGTGAGCCTCTTTTTAACTTTTTATCTACTTTTTTTTTTTTTTCTCCTTAGGGGAGTGTTTGGATCACCGATTTATAAGTTATAAGTTATAACTTATAAGTTACTTTTAAAATGTTACCTTTAAGAATAATTTTTTTAAAAAAAATATATTTAGACATAAGTTACTTTTTAAACCATTTATCAAAATATATTTTAAAAAAGTTATAAACATAAATTATAAACTACTAAATAACTATTTCTAAACACTTCTATAGAACTAAACAGTCCTTTTCGTACTCTCGTTGTCAATGGGAGGGATAAGAGTTTTTATAACTTGAGGTACTCAATGAAGCGGTATATCATGGTTTGACAAAACAAGGATGATGGAATAATATCAAACTTAAATTGAATAACAATAATAAATGCGTGCCCTACATCCTATCTCGTCTCATATCCTTGAAATAATATTGAGAAAAATACTATTTTTTTTATAAAATTTGTATAGAAAATTTCACAAAGATTATGTAGTAGTAATAATATTATTGTAATTAAGAGCTTTTATTATAGATGTTTTGTTTTAAATTGAATAACTCTTATCCAATTATATTATTCTGATAATAAATTATGTATAAATTTTTTTTATTTATATAGTATAAAATTTTTTATTTATATCAAATTTTGTAATAAATTATGTATAAATTTTTTTTATTTATATAGTATTATCATAATATTTACATTATGTTTAGTGAAGCATGGTCAAGTGCTGCTCGAATAATATTGAATAACTTATCCATATCCTAACGCTACATCCGACACCACATAAGACTAAAATGGAGTAAGAGAAATTGGATGTCCCACCATTAATAGTTTCAGGATTATTTATACCTTAATCCGGGTCTTCTCCTTATGGGGTTGGTAAGGGATTAGAGATAGATAGAATATGGGTTAAGTACTAAGATAATGTCACCCACTGACATAAGTTATCCCACCCCCTTTGTCACCAAGAATATCAGGAACCAGTTGGAAAGTAGTGCTGAAAAATATCTTAATTAATCATTTGATTTTAGGAGACTAAAATAAAATATTTTGTTTAACATAATTTTATTGGTTAGTAATATCATCACAGCACAATCACAATGCATTATTATTGTAACACTGAATATTAGTTTGGAATGGAGGAGGGCTGTGTGTCAGTCAAATCCATGGCCATTGATGTAGGGAATCAATTGACATAATTTTCCTTTTGAGGTGGGGTCTATGCATTTCACTCTTTGACTAGTTCTATGCCTGAGAGAGGGGAAAAGGACGAAATTATGCAGAAAAACAGTATCCCTGGTAAGGAATGAACAAAAGAGAGGAGAGGAGAAAGTTGCTTTTGCTTGGTTACAAGAGAAAGTTGAGGGAAAAGCATTTTGACTTCTTGTACTTATACCTAAAGTACTATATTTTGTTAAATCCAAATTTCCCCTCCAAAATTTTTGTATGTAATGAAGATCTTTAAGAGATGTAATGAACATTTTAAGAGGATGATAGAAAATTTTTAAACATTTACTTTCCTATATTCTTTTATTCTCTCTCTTACCAATGCAACCAAAAAAGAGAAAAAAAAAATTTTTTAAATTTTTTTTTCCTTTCTCTTCCCTTGTTTTCCAACCTACCAAACATAGCCTAAGACTTACCTGTACATGGAGGGGAAACTTCAGTACACTCACAATGGTATTCCTGCCCACTGGAACTGACTCTGAATCTTAGCATCGGCCATTACCAAGATACAGAGCGCACAAGGCTATACTCAGGCTAGTAATACCATGCCATACAAAATGCTGAGGAAATGGTGGGGAGTCTAAAGTTAATAGAACATTATCAAATCCTGCTACTGGAACTGCATTACATTCCTGTGATGTCGTCACATTTTCAACAAAGCACAAACACAACTTGATGCTGATGATTGAAACCTTGGCAAGATCATATGGCAGTTTAGACAGATCATTTTCCAATTCCATCATACAGGGGAAGTGAAAAACAGCAAATAAAATATATTGGCAGGGCTAGCTGTAGCATGGTATTAGTACAAAGGTGAGCAACATCATTAAGTGATTCATAGTCAGCCACAATAAACACTAAGTACAAATAAAATCAACAACCAACCACAATTCCCACCCCTCCTATCCCCGCTGTTCTTAGAAGAGCCTTCCAAGCTATCCGTAGATTCCATACAAATAACTCTCTTTTTCTTTTGTTTTTTTTTCCCTCACTTTTTTCATTCTGCAAAAAACTTTATCACTATAAAAATTACTACTAAACATATACAAACAGATTTCCCCCTCTTCTACTTAATTTTTTTTTTTTTTTTTTGGGGGTTGTTTTGGGGGAATGATGGGGAGGAGAATTGTGATTAATCGGGCATAGCCAAGGAAAAGCACCATGTCAACTGAGTGCAGCCATCCAGCTGCCTAAATCTTTCCTGTCATCGTAGGGCAAGAGATGCTGCTAATCAGGCAGGCCACCACAGGGTGATTCAAAGACCTGTGCGTCTCACTCATCAATTAGTGGAAACCAATTCCAGGTCATTCCATGTTATGTGCCTGACGAGAAGAAATGTAGACCCATTTGCCGTCTCACATGCTCTGGTATCAACTTGCTAACAAGCTCTGGCGAAGCTCCAGACAACTGTGACAAAAATAATCCAATTGTTTAATTTTAGGAATATCTTGAACCAGCAGTTAATGGAAAATTTTATGCAAGCACTGAATAATCTCATAGAAATTCTCTACTCCAACCAACTCAAGAAAGCTTTGTCCTACCCATAATTATAATTGTTATTTATTGGCATTGTCTACTGAAATCCAGAAAATTTGCATAAAATCATGTCATAATGCCATATAATGGTTTTCCACCACTGGTGTCATTAAACTACATGTGAACATAAATTTCTTCTGCTATCAGTAACTGTTGAGCAGTGCACAAGTTACCAGTATCCCTTCACTATTTTAATTGACAAAATCCCATCATAAAAAATATTCAACATCCACAGTAATTCTATACAGATAGAAACTTCAAAGTAAAATGTTCAAACTTTCAACAAGACATTTCCATTTTCTCTTCTATTGTGCCTTTGTTATCAATCCTATAATTTCTGATCACACTGGAGTCATCATTGCCCAGTGAATTTGTTACATAAAATGAGTAGATACGGTCATGTGCTGTGTAAAACTGCAGTTTACAACATGAATTAGGTTCAGGTCACGTTTAACCGTGAACCGTACCAGTACTTTACAACTTCATGAACCTCATGTTCATTTCTAAATAGAGTTGAATTCTCTTTTGGAATAGGCAATGAACTGCTCAATTAAATCTTAGAAATTTTTTTCTTATCATTTTCACCTGACATTTTTTTAAATATTAGAATATGACAGAATCATTATCTTATTTATTACATGAAAATTTTGACTTTAACTTACAAAAGCATCAGTACAGTTTGGCCTTGAAGTAAATTTTCTATTCAATATCAGCATTTAAGCATCGAGCCACCCAACAGATGAAAAGAAAAAAAAAAAAAAAAAAGGACCATCGACCCCTACCATCTCCTGCCTCCGTGGGGCTGAAAAGAACACAAAAAAAAAAAAGATAGAAAGAGAAGAAGTTGATTATGAGATGTACCTCCTGTTTAAAGTTGAAAAGAGGAGGTAATGGACGACCATTTGGTAGATGGGCATTGGGTTCTCGAAGCTCATCAAAAAATGGATGTGTACATGCCTCTAGCTGCAATATCAATAATTTGAAGCCAGTCAAACAGCAGAGAGAGAGAGAGAGAGAGAACACCATTTACATGACTAGACATCAATGAAATATTCATACAAATCAAAGAAGAATCAAACTCACTGCAGTGCAGCGAAGGCTTGGGGAGTATTGCAGTAGCCGTGACGCAAGATCAATGGCTTCAGGAGGCATCCGTTTGTGGAAAACCTGAAACCACAAGCTCAAAATCCAATTAATGCATGCTGCTATAAAAACCAAAATGACTCATCATAAGTTCCTGGTAGAATGAAAAGCATACCTTGTGCCAAGGGTGTGCTTTTATTTGTGGAAACCTAAAATCAGTATAATTTGGATTCATACAACGAATTTCTTCCCGAGTTGGAGTACCAAGAACCTGGAACAAAGAATGTAAGAAACTATCACATTGCCTAAGAACTGCATGATTTCTGATATTACTAATAGAACTGCACCTTGATAATCTCCACAAGCTGGTCCACTGCATTTTCTCCAGGGAACAATGGCTAGAAAAGTTTACATAATGAAAAGTCAGTGCAGTGGCTAGAAAAGTTTACATAATGGAAAGTCAGCTAAATGTGGTATGATCAAAGAACACAACTACAAGGATTAAAGAAATTGTCATAAGGTGCAGAACATGGAAAACACTACTGACCTGGCCTAAAAGAAGCTCAGCAAGAACACAACCAGCTGACCAAATATCAATTGAAGTGGTGTATTCTGTGGCACCAAATATGAGTTCTGGAGCCCGATAGAAACGTGAGCATATGTATGATATGTTTGCCTCACCCTTCACCTGGTGACCATTGGAATAATGGTGAAAAGATGAAACATGATTTTAGAAGTCCCACAAATATGAAGTTTAATCATATTCACCAGCATAAAATGTGTTACTAGGAGGAAGCAGCTTTAACACAAAATATACATAAAAAAAAGTATTACTATATCCATTCGAATGAAGACAATTAGGCAACTACATTCCAGCTTGGATCCTTGCTAGAAATCACGATGAGGAACTAAGGAATTATTTCATCAGCTTTGATAACAGGATTAAGGAAGGAGGAGGGCAAGAGGATCATACAACCAATTATTTCATCAACTTTGATATCATGATAAAGGAACAAGAGGGCTAGGGGATCATACAATATAATATGCCCCAAGGTTTAGAATTTATCATTCGTTCATATAGTAGACGTGACTTGAGCATGTGATAAATGAAAACCAGATTTCATCACAATCTTTCAAGTTTTATACCTAATTATGATCTGTGAACAGTTTCACAGTGCACCAGCATAAGGGACAATAGAAACTTCAAGAAAATTCAATTGGTCATCTAAAATATCCTATATAGCCATTGGATGAAAAAAGCAAAAGAGAAAAAAAATAAGACTAGCAAAGTTGAAAGAAAGGGTTGCACATACAAGCATTTTTGCACTTCCAAAATCACAAATCTTGACCTGGTGAGAAAGAAGATCAACCTGTAGCAAGCCAACAATCACTCAGCAAACAGCCATGAAGAGCTCCAAAAAAGTGACAGTGAAAGAAAATCATACCAGAACATTCTGAGGTTTCAAATCCCTGTGGCAAACTCCAGGAACAGTGTGCATATATGCCAGCCCCCTCAAAATCTGGAAAATACCACCCTAATTAATACCAGAGGAAGAACTAAGAAAACAATGGAACCTTAGAGGGGAGCACCATGCATACTTGGTAAGTGTAAAGTTTCACATAGATGAGAGGCATTGTCTGGCTCAAATTGCTGTAATGTTTCAAAACACGATACATGGACTCTGGGACATATTCCATGACTAAGTTGAGAAAAAGCTCATTTTTGCTCGTAGTGGAAAAGAAAAAATGCTTCAGAGAAACCACATTCGGATGATCCATTGTGCGCATTAATTGCAGTTCACGGTTCTTGTATCTTCTGTCTTGCAAAACCTTCTTTATTGCTACCGTCTCTCCACTTTCCAAGCATTTTGCCTTTGTGAAGAGCCTCATCAGTGCATAAAACAAGAATAAAAAAAGAGAAGATTCTGCTACAACAAGAGAGCAGCAATAATCATGTGTACCTGAAAGACAACTCCAAATGACCCTGTCCCAACAACACGCTCTGCCATGTAACTGATGGTCTGCAATAGCATCAGAAAATACAAATAAACCTCCAGCATGAGGAAAATTAATTAGGTAAGTTATTGAAATATCTACATCTTCTAGAATGGTTAATGGTTGTGTTAACAAGTACAAACCACGAGGTAAAAAAATAGATATATAACTATTTATGAACTGTATTCCAATTGATTTGTAGACTGCGGATCATATGAGAGGCTATGTTTTCATGTCCTTCTAGTGAAGATCTCGATTCTGTTAAATGTGTGTCCCCGTGCAAACAATTCTAAATGTATGAATCACTAACAGCTTGTTCGAAGTAATTCTAAAGGGTATTCAAGAAGGTGGTATTACCTGTTTGGGTTCTCCATTTTTGCCACCAATGGTCGTGGAAATGATGTGACCAGTGACTGCATCATTTGTGTCGACAACCGGGGCAGATATCTCCTGCAGCGCATATCAGATCAGTACGTCAGACAAGCAATTCACAGGTCATTTAGCTATGAAAAACAACTGGTAAGTAGCCTAAACAAAAAAATAGCACATATGCAATGAAAAAATAAAGCTGCTCCGATATATAAGAAATTAGATAATTTGAGTGATCGACATGGCACTGATGAAATGATATGATAGAATAAGACCCAACAACCATGAAGCAAATGCCCTGATCAAGAACAATACTAATAACATTCCACTGAGAAATTTTACTCCACCAAATTAAAGAAAAATTAAAGCATGGTTTGAGAAATTAAAATGACAATGAGCAAATGAAAATCAGAGAAAAGTAATTTTCTGTGATAAGTAAAAATCACAGAAAACAACTTGACACCAAAATTACACAAAATAACAATGATCTAAAAAGTAGTTCAGCTAAGATTCAGAGCAAACGTTACGAGACACCCAAAAATAATCCAAATCACCGCAGAAGAGTAACAGCGCGTAGAGATTTACAACATCAAATCCTAGCATCAAAATTATCACAAGAAATGCAAGTGAAAGAAACGATCCAGCTCATCAAAGAAACCCTAATCAACCTCCGTTTGGTTGCCCACACAAACCCAAATGAAATTTTACTTTTTAGTCAAAAGGGTCTGTATAATAGGTGCCAATTTAGCTATGTTTACTCGGGAACCAAACGGAAAGCACACGCAGCAATTCAGAGATCAGATTCATGGAAATATTCCGGGAAAACGCAGAGATCTTACCTTATCGTCAGCCATGATCTTTCCGGCGAACGATGGAGGAGGAGGAGAATCTTTCCTTTTGACAAAACTTTCAGCTCATAATTGTCGGGCGGAGCGAGGGAGGCCCCATCAACCAAACAAACTCCATGTGATTCCAGCTCCTCCTTTTTGTTGCTCTCTCTTTCTCTCTCCTCTCTCGTCTCCCTCATATTGGGGAATACACAAACACCCCTAACGGTTCTGACAATTACGAAAATGACATTACAAGATGTGTGGTCAGTGGACTTGGCTCACTCACGTTTGGTTTGAGAGCAATAGAGAGGGAAATGTAACAAAACCCGGATATGCTACTGAACTAAACCCGTTTAAGTTGTACCTGAAAACAACCTAATGAGTAACCACTTCTTGATTTCTAATTATAATTGGAGCAAGTAATTAGAGAAAACCTGAGATAGAAGAGTAAACTCCAACGTTTTGAGTTCGACTCTCTAGAGTGTCACACATTCGGGTTAATCGAAATGCTTAATTAGTAGGTCATTATGTGTATTTATTCATTGATGTTGTTGTTTTTTTTTAATATAATTTTTAAAATTTTTTTGTCATGTAAAATTAAGATTTCAAAATTAATTTTGAAATTTTGTTATTTTCTCTCTGGATTCATTGAAGGCTTGAGGTGTTATATGTGTTTACCATTTTCATTTTACATTGGGTTACATCATTATGCAGTCCAACTTTCTCTGTTTCTGCAAGTATTTGTCACTATGCTTACCAAGTCAGCTCAATGAATGGTCAAATTTCAACTCATAAATCCTTATTAAATGTAAAATATTGACTAATTGTGCAACAAATGTGAATTGACTTTTAGACTGCCTCAAGTTGAATTTGGATAAACCAAAACAATTTCAAAGTTTACTGCGTTTGCTTTTACAAAAAACCATGTCAATGAATCTTACTTTTCTAACCTAACTCATTAGACTGCAAATATAAATCTATACATGTCTGTTATCACATACCAGTTTGCCAACAATGACCTCACTGATGCAAGTATACCATGCTCAACTCTGTTACATATACTCCTTTACCAGATTTGAATTTCATCATTTTCAGTTCTCTTTTTGGGGAATTCAAGTTCACTGGGAGAAAGTTAAAAAACTCAACTCTTCTTTGCATCAGTTTTGTTAGTGCATTAGTGTTTTCACAGCTTGTTTGGCTTTGACCTTCACCACAAGCATCACTGATCAATCTATCGTTCTAGTTTAGGAAGTACAAACACTCTCCCGGAGGTAACGTACTGGTGTTAGACACTCTAGGGACACGGACATGAGTGGAACACGTGTTTTTTTATTATTATTTCTTACTTCAGACACTTCTAGAACACAACTTGAACACGCGTGTCATATTTTGAATACGCTAGAGGCACGACAGAGGCTCAAATGTAATTATAAAAATAAAAAAATGGAGGTCACTTTGTAATTGTGAAAACTTGAATTTTCTTTTTAATTAAAAATAACACACTTCATCAGACGATGAAAGAGAGAGCCAGAGAAGAGAGAAACCCCTAGGAGTGAAAGACCTACCTGCTGGCTGCTGTAGAAAGCCCTAATCGAAGGAGCAGGAATCGACGAAGAAGAAGAAAAAGATTTAATCTCCAGGTATCTCTCTCTCTCTCTCTCTCTCTCTTGCATCCTCTTCTTGTTGTGCGAAATCCTGATTCTTTTTCTTCTATGAATCTTCTTCTTTTACTCTGATTATGATTGCTACTGCCTGCTGCTGCTTTTTTTTTTTTTTTTTGTGCTGATTATGCTAATTGTTGTGTTGTGTCTTCTTCTTCTTCTTTGAATATGCTCCCCCTTTTTTTTTTTTTGCTGATTCATTTTCTTCTCCTCCTTCTCCTCTGATTCTTCTTCTTTGATTATGATTGTTGCTGCTTTGTTTGTTTTTGTTTTTTGTTTTTTGTGCTAATTCTACTAATTGAGTTTTTGTGTTGATTCTACTAGTTGTTGTGCTGTGTTTTCTTCTTCTTCTTCTTCTCTGAATATAATTGCTACTGCTCCTTTTTTTTTTTTTTTTTTTGTTTGCTAATTCATTTTCTTTTTCTCCTTCTTCTTCTCTGAATATGTTTTTCTGCTGCTCCGTTTTTTTTTTTTTTTTGCTAATTCATTTTCTTCTTCTTCTTCTCTGATTATGATTGCCGCTGCTCTGTTTTTTTTTTTTTTTTTTTTGTGTTGATTCTGCTAATTGAGTTTTTGTGCTAATTGTTTCTCTGTTGTGTGTTCCACTGTTTTGTATATGCTTTTTATTTTTATTTTTATAGGAACTTTGAAATATGATTTCACAAGGTGGTTCTAATAGTTCTGTTAATATTCTTGAAATTCATGAAGAGAATGAAAATAAACCTTTGTAGAAATATGTTACTAGACTTGATAAAATTGGAGGAGGGGGAGGAAATTGGGAGTTTCAGTGTAAATTTTGTAGTGCTATTTTCAAAGGCTCATACATAAGGGTCAAGGCACACTTGATGAAATTGACTGGTAAGGGGATTAGCGTTTGTAAGAGGTGACGAATAAAAATCTTGCCGAGATGCAAAATGCTATTGATGAGGACAAGCTGAAGAGAATAAATTTTCAACCGAAGAAGGTACCTTTGCCTCCTAGTGTATTATTGGGCGCGATGAGCCATTCACAAAGAGAGGCTAAGAGAAGGAGATCATCTGATGGTAGTGGTAGTGGGAGTATGAGTGGGGGTGCTATTGGCAAAGCATTCAATATAAAGGAGAGAGGCCACTTGATGGTTGAAATTGCAAGAATGTTTTATTTAGCAGGGTTGTTGTTTCACCTTGCAAGAAACCCTTACTTTGTTAGTGCTTTTTCATATGCCGCAACTCATAACATTCTCAGTTTTGTATCTCCTAGGTATAATTTATTGAGGACCGCATTACTTTAAAGGGAAAAAGCAAATATCAACAACTTGTTGCAACCACTTAAGAGCACTTAGAAGCAAAATGGGGTGAGCATAGTTAGTGATAGGTGGAGCGACTCTCAAAGGAGGCCTTTAATTAATTTTATGCACTACAAGAAAATTAACATTTCTCGACATTTATTTTTGTGGCGGTTTAGAAAAGTGCTGTGAAAGGCATTATATTGGGCATAATAAAAAAAACGTCGATAATTGTTGGCACATGTAACCAAAATTGCGTCGCTTAGTGTGTAATGCCACAATTTTTCAGTAAAACGACATTGTTTTATTAAGTTTTTATGGCGTGTCATTCTCTCGCCTTAATTATTCAGTGTATTTTATTCGGCTGAATGGGATTGAAAATTTAGATCCCGCCCAAATTCCTCCCGCCCCCATCCCCCTCTCGTTTTCTTCCCAGATCTCCGCCGCCCTATTCAACCTACAACGATCTCATTCACGGCTACAAACTGTTGCCCTACAGAGAAGCAGGTTCTCTTCTCACCTTTTAAATTCTATCCGTTTCATGAACTGCTTTCCGCTTTCCGCTTTAGTAATGGAACTCTTGAGTTTTTCTAATTAAAAGCTCTAATCACTTCCAGATTTAAACCTCTTGAAATCGTTTCCAGTCCCCAATTTCCCTCCTTGAAATTGCTTTTCTCTGTTGAATACGTTTCCCAGAAACTTTTTTTTGTAGTCTAAAAGAGCCTAGAGTTGTAACCCCATGATTGGTCAATTACAACTTTTGCTTTTTGCAACAGTACTAGCGTGATGAAGGTGTTAGGGCTCTTGAACAAGAATCTTCCATTCTTGTGTCCTTTGCGTTTCACCCAAATTTTGCTGTGTCGGATTCAAATCCGCTCATAATCATTTGGTTGGTATTAATTTTGAATTGACGCACACATATACACACAATGTCATGAGGAACTGAAATTTGATTTTTTGTGTTCTAATATTAAAAGCTTCTGACTCTTTCTTTTCTCTTTTTTTTTTGTTGATACAATTTGCATGAAAAAAAAAAGAAAAAGTAATTGTTATGTATATGAAGCAATAAGAAAATACTATTAGGTTTATCTATGGCTCTCTTAGTTAAATTGAACAAAGAAATTCTTCCAATGAATTTGCAGAGTCGTTTGGATAATTAAATTCATTTTGGGTTTTATACAACTAAAAATCTTCAGTTTCAGTTTCAGTATCATGGTCTTTAAACTTAGGATCTATTTTACTCTATATTTCTGTCTCATTTACGTGCAATGCTAAAGATGAGACCCAGTGGGAGCTCCAGAGCAACAAAAACTCATACAAGAATCAAGACAACAAAAGGTAAGCCAAGAATATATGTTACACCTGTAGCTATGCCACCAAACTGAGAAATTCCCGTAAATCATCAGGCAACTAGACAAAGAAGAATCTTCTATATCTAAAGATTTGGTTTGGTTGTATACACACATATGCATAACACCTCCCACCCACATAACCCTAACACCCCCCCCCCCTCTCGGGCGGGGGAAAACAGTAGTACGCAAAGATTTGGTTTGGGTGTATACACACATATGCATAACACCCCCCACCCACATAACCAAAACACCCCCCCTCGGGCGGGGGGAAAACAGTAGTACACAAAGATTTGGTTTGGGTGTATACACACATGCATAACACCTCCCCCCCCCCCCCCCCCCCCCCCCCCCCCCCCCCCCCCCCCCCCCCCCCCCCCCCCCCCCCCCCCCCCCCCCCCCCCCCCCGGGGGGCCAAGGGGAAAACAGAAGTACACAAGTTTGTCATGCCTTTCTATTGTAATAATCTCATAAGATGTACTAAAATTTGCAATGCTTGGCCATTACAAATCAAAACATCTTGATATGTGAATTTTAGCACCATTGGATTTTATCTAATTATGTGGGATGCAGATATGCCTGCCCTGTCAATCATCTAATTTCATATACTTTGCAACTGATATAAGATGGAGCACATATGATGGTGCTTGTGTAATGTAGTTGATTATATAGTCATGAATGACATTGAGACTATCTGATTACTATCCTTCTGTATATGACTTGTTTGTGCTACTTATCTATGATGCCTCAATTTGAATAGTAAGTACAAAATATGTCCATAGAAGCAAATGTCCTTGCTCTGGCAAGGAAGAGGTAATGAAGTCTTATTTTTCCTTCCAACTTTTATAATCCTTTTGCATTTAGTCTGGTTATATTATGCGTAAATTCACATTTAATTACTCAGTATGTGTGACGTCTTCCATGGTTAGAATACACTTGTGGCAGTATCAGATGTAGCTATGTTGGCTCCTGAGAATAGTTTTCTGGCAAAGGAGATATTAAAGACGAAATAGAGCTAACACAAGCAGAGAGGAAGAGGAGGGGAGCCAACAAAAAATAGAAAATTTAAAGCTAAGCTTACTCAACAATTCTAGAGCATAGAGTCTACTGATATATGTCTTTGCTATGAAGTTTCATCCTTGTAGCTTATTGTTATTTTCTTACCCCTATCAAGTAGCTTCTCGATAAGCTTTAGGATAAATTACAAACCTGGCCAAGCTGGCTACAATTGTTTAGTGGGTGAGTGCCCTGATCAATATTTATGAATGAATTCCCTTTGTATTCCCAAAAGATTCAAAAGCACAATTACTCTTCACTGGCCCTTTCAAGCATGAACAGTTGTGCTCTTGTGCAATTTTTGCTCTTCTCATTAACTATTTTGTTAATTGAAGAATTTAAATAAGTCTATTTAACCAACCAAATCACATTGAGCCTAATGGTCCGTAAGTAGTTAAAGGGTAAAAAAGTAACAGTACTAGCAAATTCTTACTCTTGTTGGTTGAGATGTGCGCAATAATGATCAGTAATTAAGGGTTTGCTGATATATTTTCAAGATAGGAAGTCAGTTGTGTAGGCTGTAGTGGTTGTAAAACCATTTGAACTCATCTAGAATAAATTAGTTGGGTACCTCTCCTAAAAGGAAGCTCTTTGGCCGCCACCATGAGGGTGATTTTTTATTGTTATTTTATATGAACATTTTAGATGCCTATAATGCTGCATGAAGGAATAAGACTCAATCTAAATCAGTGCTCTATCTGCGAAAAAGATATTTCAGGACTAGAACATATGATGTCATGCCACATGTGCTCACTCTCAGTATTACAGCCTTCCAAAAAATAAAGAAATGTTTGGGGACAGATTTAGATTACCAGAACATATGATATTATGCAGCTCGGTGCTATTTTACTATGAACAACATTTTTAAAAGAGAGCAATTTGAATGCACCTTCTTTGATAGAAAATTGTGTAACTGAAGGAAGATTGTTTATGAGCTTATCAATATTGCTTTATCCCCTAAACACAAGATGGAGTGAACAGACCTGGTGTTGATCTTTTGTGCTATTTTTATAGTTTAATAGTGTCAGTAAGTGTAGAAATCTCTGGTTATCCACATTATAGATTTTCTGCATTTTTGTATCTCAGTACACAGTGTTGTATTATTTTTCTCAATGCTTACCTAGACTGTTAGTCATATTTTTATCGTCCAACAACCAATGAAACCATTTACGATGGTTTATTATCATTGCTAAAAGTGATATTTAGTGTAGTGGCTCAAAGATCTTTGGAAAAAGAAAAAAATTTGGTTTTCTTGTTCATCATCATTAGCAGAATTGTTCCTACGGATGAGTTAAGGGAGTTTCCTTTAATATGCTTTGTGCTAAAGTCCTGTCAGCCAGGCTATTGGCATTGATGCCTCATTGTTTCCAGGATTTTTACATTTGAATCTATTTTATGTATCTGTTGAATGCATATATGCTTGAATAAGCCATTCTGACTTTTTGTTATAAAAAATTGAGCTTCATCACAAGTGACAAATTTCTATTTCAAATCTCAATTTCCTAGTTTCATTTTTGTTTCATTTTCAAAATTGAAGAAAGTCTTTTACCTAAAAATACTTTTGACCACTTCTTGAAAACATGGGCTAGTGTTCTTGGTTGTTTTCTTTTTGTATGGAATTCATAAGCAGCTCCCTTCTGCCACAGGTCTTATCAGCTTATGTATGACTCTAGATGAGAACAGGTGCCCCTTACCTACATGAATTGGAGGGTCATACATAATAACACAGAGGCTACGTGGTTGGGTGTGAAGGTACCATGACTCAGGATAAAAAAGAGGAAGTCTGGTTTGATATTAAGGTACTATTATACAAAGACCATTATTTCTAATATTGAACCATTGCAATAAGTCTATCAATTTACTTATACTTTTCACTTCAGTGTGTGCTTTCATCACGTACATTTAATAAAATATAAGTGCACCTACGTTGATCACCGGCATCTAGAAACTTGTTTGATAAGGCTTGGTAAGCTTTGGAAGGATTGCAAAATGTAAATGAAAAGAAGGCACTACAAGACATGCTTGACTGATGTAGATCAACTTGCTAATCATCCTCCTAGGGTTGAGGATGATCAACGGACAATACTTGTACAATATTGGAGCTCTTGGAGGCAATTTTAACAAGTTTTTTTTAGAACTTGTGGTTGTGCTTTAATTTTATTAAATCTTTTGAAGTTTAGTCCATTACCCAATTCATATGATATTTATCTAATGGATTCACTTTTTTTTTTTTTTTTTTTTTTTGTGCAGGTCTTTAAAAGGATTGGGTCATTGATGCTGATGTGAAGTGACCTATTTTGGAGCATTCGAGTGATCTTCATATTTTGTACTTTGAATTTCTATTTTAATATTCATGTTCGATATGAGATTATAGAATAATGAAGTAATTGATGTTGGATCTAGTCTCATTCACTCATCTATTCAATTTGAATACTAGAATTCTTGTATGTGTGGATTGTTAGCAATTGAAATAAAAGGTTCAATTGATGGATTAATGGGATACAAGTACATATTTAATTTCATCTTATAGTTTTCTTGATGGCTTATGAATTTAAAAGAAAAGGAAGCAATTTTTTTTGCTTAAAAAGTGATTGTCGTTTTGTTCCCGTCAGCAAAGCTGGTGCAAATTCCCCAAATTTTTGGCACTTAACTAAAAGTGCTCCAAAAGGATATTTGTTTTGGCAGCACTATAAGAAAAACTGTGCCAAAGTATAATGGTAATTGTGGCACTTTTAACAGAAATATGTCGCAAAATATGCAGCATATTCCCGACGCTTTACACTAAAAGTGCTGATAATAATTCATCAAGGAATCCCTTTTTGTGGCACTTGTCAATGCCGCTATTTGTGTCGCTAAAAGCTTGACATTAGTGTGAAAGTGTGGCAAAGTATTTGCGACACAGGAATTGCCCTCCCTTTTTTGGAATGTCGACATAATGCCGCTAAAAGTTTTGTGGCACTTTTTGTACTTTTAGCGGCACTTTTTGAGTGACGTAAAAAGCTAATTTTCTTGTAGTGATGGCAGTGAGCGGAGGTGGACCTATGTTCTTGAAAGCTGTTGATTGTTCAAGAGAAATTAAAGACAGATACTTCATTGCCAATTTGATGAAAGAGGTAATTAATAAGGTTGGGACTCATGATGTGGTTCAAATAATCACCGATAAGGCTCCCAATTGTAAGGCCATGGGGCAACTCATTGAAGCCTAATTCCCTCACATTTTATGGACTCCTTGTGTAGTGCACACTTTAAATCTTGCCTTGAAGAACATTTGTGTGGTAAAGCATGTGGAGAACAATGAAACTACATATAGTGAATGTAGTTGGATTAGTGAGATTGAGGGTGATTGTATAATAATCAAACATTTTATCACTAATCACTCTATAAGATTGTCCATGTATAACAAATTTGTCTCTTTGAAGTTGCTTTTAGTGGCCGAAACAAGATTTACCTCCACAGTTGTTATGCTTAAGAGATTTAAGCTAATAAAAAGTGATCTTCAAGCAATGGTGATTAATGATAAATGGAGTTGTTATAGGGAGGATGATGTTGCTAAGGCAAAGTTTGTGAAAGATAAAGTGTTGAGTGACATGTGGTGGGACTCCATTGATTACATTATTAAATTTAAAGGTCTCATATATGATATGATACGGACTTTTGACACTGATACACCTTGCCTTCACTTAGTATAGGACATGTGGGATTCAATGATAGAGCAAGTGAAGTGGCAATATATTGGCATGAAGGGAAGATGTATGAGGAGGATTCCACCTTTTATGATGTGATACATCAAATTCTTGTGGACCGGTGGAATAAGAATAATACACCACTTCATTGTTTGGCTCATTCATTGAACCCGATGTGAGAACATTTAAATGTGTAGTGTCTTTAAGTCTTTATTTTGTTAGACTTTATCTTATAATTTTTCAAACTTTTTTTCTAACATTCTAGGTACTATAGTGATGATTGGCTTCATGAGAGTGCTAATAGAGTTCCTCCACACAAAGATGAGGAAGTTTCACGTGAGAGAATCAAGTGCTTGAAGAGGTACTTTGATAATCATATAGAGCGTACCAAGGTGAATTCCGAATTTTCCCAATTCTCAATGAATGATGGTCCATTTAGGGATATTGATTCCATTCAATATAGGGAGACCATGAATCCTCGTACTTAGTGGGCCGTATATGGTTCATTTGCACCTTCCCTCCAAAATATAGCATTGAAGATACTTATGCAACCTTCTTCCTCATCTTGTTGTGAGAGGAATTGGAGTAGTTACTCCTTTATTCACTCCGTGAGAAGAAACAAGATGACACCGAAAAGAGCGAAAGACTTGGTCTTTATTCATAGCAACCTTTGTCTCTTATGAAGGAGGACACCCCAATATGCCCAAGGAGACAATAAAATGTGGGACATTGCAGGAGTTAATTTTGACTCACTTGATGATGTTGGGGTGCTTGAGATTATTAATCTCTCACTTGATGAACTGGAGATAGAGGCGATTCTTTTTACTGATGTAGGAGATGAAGAGGAAAATAACATTAATCATGAAGCTTAAAGAGGTGATGATGAAGAGTTCTTTTATTGATGGTGCTTTCTTCATGGATTTTGTATTATATGCTAGTTGGAGGATTGTAATGACATTTTAATATTTTATTTTAACACTTTAATTATCCTAGATTAAGTTGATTATAATATGAATATATAGGACATAAAAATAAAAATATTTTTGTAGTCTTCCCGTCATGTCGTGTCCTACATTTTTTGAAAATTGTCGTGTAAGAGTGTCGTGTCCGTGTCCGTACTTCTTAGGTTTTAGTCTTGAAATCATACAACTGCGACTTCTTTTTGCAGTTGGATTGGATTGACTCTTGCAGTGCTAGCTTGGCGCCAAAGAGTCATGGCCATGAACCTTTCTAATGTGGGCTTCAATGACACACTTCTTTATTGGGAAACCTCCCATTCCTATTCTTCAAGAACTTAGTTGCAACAACCTTAATGGAAATTGGTTAGATGAATTAGAACATTTGCCTTTATTGAAGTTTACCAACAAGGAATACAATAACATCAGTGGTTTGGGATGTTATTGAATTGTAGCAACTACTGGTTTTTGAGGTCCCCTTCCAACAGCACAAAGCTTGAGGTGTTGTGTTATATCTCCTATCAGTTAGAAGGATACATGCTAAAGGAGAATGACAATATTCAAGTTCTTCAAATATTACCAACAAACAATAAGGTCCTGTTCCTGCAGCAATCTTCAACATGTCAATAATGCAATTGTTTCACTAACTTTGAATGTACCTCTCTCGATATCTACCTTCACATCTTGGTAGTTTGCTTCCCAATTTAAAAATTTTCCTAGGAGGAGATAAGTCAGGTGGGAAAGTTCCTACTTCTTAAGAAAAATGCTTCCAACCTTGTTGTTCTGCATAGGAAAATGTTACACATAAACCAATTTCTCAATCCATTTTTCCACCCACAAGACATAATTGAATAGGTTTCATATGCATTTATTAATATGGGTCCCATTGCATTGTGTCTTGTGAGTGACAAAATAGATTGAGAAATTGATTTATGTATAGCATTACTCTTCTGCATATCAGTCACTAACCTTTCACTGGTTACATTCCTAAATCCTAATAGTTTGACGAGTGAACCTTCTCTTTTAGAGATCAGCTTCTTTCCTCAACGAATTTGAAAATATCTGGGGATATTGGCAATTGCATCTAATACCCTTAATGGCCTCTTTCCTACTTCAAATGGGAATCCCTCTACCCCTTTTAGATATTAATTGCATATAACTGCAACATTCATGGCAACATACTTTCAGGAATTGGTGATTTGAGCAATTTGGTGATGTATGCCTGACCAACAATAAGTTTATTGGGTCTATTTTGATAAAATTTGGAGGGTTACCCAAGCTACAAAGGCTGCAACTTCAAGATAATAGTAAAACACATATACCCTCCAAGAATTTTGAGATGCTTATATATTACAATTATTCTACAGTTGTCTTTCAATTGACAAGAAGGAGAAATTCCAAATGGACACTTTCAAACTCCACAGCTCAATCTTTACTGGGCAATTATGTGTTAAAGTCAATAGGTTCTCTATCCCACATCAATTGGGATAGAGAATTAGATTCCTTTCACCTTCTATAAATAGAGGCTTAACCTATGTAACTTAACTCACCACTTCACTTATTACTTCACTTACTACTTTAATCATCTCTCTTGTAATCCTTCTTTCCTTTATAATGCATTATGATTACACATGAGTCTTATCTTTTCTAACATGGTATCAGAGCCAAGGAAGTGTATACTTTGTGGCTGCCCTTCGAGGAATCTTCCACATCAGAACTCTTAAGGTTCTCTTCCTTCTCTTTGGCCATCCTCCGGCCATTCCTCCGGGGTCTCTTCGGTTGTCCCTCCAGCCGTCTTCCGGTGTCTTTTCGGCAGTCCTCTGGCCACTTTTCGGTGACCTCCCTGTGACTTCCTGGGCAACTTCCGGCAACCTCCAAACCATCCTCCGGTTACTTCCCGGCCTTCTTCTGACCACCTTTTGGTAACTTTCTGGCCAACATCCACTGACCTCTCGGCCAACTTCCGTTAATTTTTCGGTGATTTCCCAGCCAACTTCCGGGGACCTCCAAGCCATCCTCCAACTACTTGCCGACCTTCCTCTGACCACATTCTGGCGACGTTTTGACCAACATCAGATGACTTCCTGGCCAACTTCATTAACTTTCCAGCCAATTTCTAGCAATCTTCTGGCCTACTTTCGGAAGGTCTAGAAACTTTGCTATGCCTGAATCTGCACTTGGCTTTACCTGAATCTGCACTTGGCTTTACCTGAATCTACTTTCTGCACTGTCTGATTATGCTCTATTACTGCTGTTTCTCTTGCGTTGGAAGCTTTTCTACCATTGTTCTCTATTGTTTAGGTCCTCCTCTCCCACATCTCTCTCTCCTATGGGACGTTCTGGTGGTTCCCACAGTTCTTCTATTTAGTCTTTGGCATCTTTTTGGGTCCTGTTTCCTGGTCTGATGCCTGCACATTCTGCCATGCCACCGGTCATCACTTATTTACTTGCCCTACTTGGATCTGCAAGCACTGTTGTCAGCGTGACCCTGGTCAATTTCTTTCTTACTGCCTCGAAAATCCTTCTCGAATAGATTCTCGCCCTCAGTTTGTTGTTGTTACTATTGAGGATTCTGCTGTTCTCTCCTCCTTCGACTATCCAACTGTCTTCGGCACCACTCTAGCCATTTCCAGCAGCTTTGTGTCATCCTTCAACATCTCTCCAGTCGTCTGCCGAACTCTGGCTCCTAATCAATGAGCCCATCATCCATTTGTCTCACTAGAAATAGCCTTTTATTGTCACATGATGCCCATACACGCCGCAACTCTTCATCACATGCTTCTCATGCATGTCTCTTGGAACCTCTCGGCTCATCTCTTGAGCGAAGTTCTACATTGGACCTCTCGGCTCATCTCTCTGAACGAAGTCTCGCATGGAACCTTTCGGCTTACTGATGAGTGAAGTCTCACATGAAACCTCTTGGCTCACTCTCTGAGCGAAGTCCCACATCAAAGTTGTTGGCCCGTTAAATTGTTCGTGCCAACATTTGTGCTAGTTTCCATCATATATTCTCCAAACTCAATAACTCTTTGTTTTTCCTACTTGAGTTTGAGGAGAGATGTTAAAGTCAAGAGATTCTCTATCCCACATTGGTTGGGATAGAGAACTAAACTCTTCTCCCCTTCTATAAATAAAGGCTTAATCTATGTAACTTCATTTACTACTTCAATCATCTCTCTTGTAATCATTCTTTATTTTATCATACATTGTGATTACATGAGTCTTGCCTTTTCTAACATTATGTTCTCTGTGTTGCACCTAGACTCCAAATTTTACTTTGCCACAATGCTACTTCACGGAAAAAAGTCTAGTAGATATGTAGTACTTAATGTATATAAGTTGTTCTTATTTTATTATATTAACAACTTGAATTTGTAAAAAAATGAATAAACTTGTAAGGAAAAAATGTCACTGGGTAAAATTTGACAAAAATAGTTACATAGAAGCTAATACTACCTAACCACTGAAAATTTTCCCTAATCAAGCCTCGATGAGTAGAATGCTTCTTCTGAAATATGTACTACGGCCAACTGCTTTAGTAAAGGGATCTGGGATTCATCTATGTTTAGAGGACATTGAAGAAACAGTAGTACATACTCAGGTAAACCAATCTCCCATAACAAAAGATTGAAAAAAAGTAAGTGAAAGGGCTTGAAGAATTAATTTACCCAAATTTAAATTATTTTTCAGTGACGTGCCTCTGACTGTGAGCAACGGTTTTGGAACGGTGGACCCACCTCCTTAATACTGAATTACGTGTCTGTCTGAAGGTAGATATGAAATAACTAAGTTAGGTTTTTAGATTTGCAATTTGTGAACAAAGTACTTTGGGTTTATTTCCATCCGTTAGATTAGTGTGTATATGTGGAAATGAGCCAAGGTACATTTGAACTGTTTTATAGTCAAAATGAATTTGAATTCTCTCCATTTCATGGTTGGAATGGAGATCTTCATTTTATCAAACTAGATGAAGTCTTCTCATCTATCTTACTAAAGCTATATTATTCTCTACTAAAATTTGTTTTTTTTATTCATAATCACAAAATTATTTATTTTCAAATAAGTTTTAAAGCAACTCATTTGAATCTTTATTTTTTTTATATTAGTTGACGTGTCAACATCTCAATCAATAGAATAAAAATTTGTATTTCAACCATGAAATGAAAACGATCCTAATCCAGTCAGAATACAGCGTTAGAGGTCAAAAATGGCAAAAACGTTTGAAGAGGTTCCAAAGAAGAGTTATATTCGTTTGAGACACTATTAAATGCCGATACAAGTATACAAAGCCTTTGAGTATTTCATATTTAAGGTTTCAGACTTCTTAGAATCTATTCTGCTTATTGGGCCCGCTTTTGACTGGTGCTTCCTTTTTTTTTGGTATACGAAAGGGGTATGCAGTGGAATACTTCACACATTCACCAGGAAACATTGCCTCTTAATGCTATACAATTTATAAAATATTAATTTGTCTAGTCATCCTTCCGCATAGGACATTAGAGTTTTAGTGAATTCCAAGGTTGAAGCTTACAGTATGATGAGTCGTGGATTTGAACAATATTACTTCTTATAACAGAGTTGTGGAATCAATGGGTTGGACGGTAAGTCGAGTTTTGCCAACTATTCATAGGTTTATAGTGCATAGTTTCACCGAAACGGAGTTTGGTCTCGTGGTTTCTCCCTGTTGAATTTTCACAAAAAAAAAGCGCGTTGTGTGATTGTTTTTCTGTTTCGGTTGTAGAGAAATGCATAATTCGAACTCCTGGTAGGATGAGAATCGAGTTTGAAACTTCCATAGCTGGTTGAAAAAAGTGTGGCAGGGTCACCAGGGATGACGCTACTATTAGGTAAGGGAGCCTTGGCCCCCTATAATGTTCAAAAAAAGCAATTATATTTTAGAATAGAATTAAGGAGAAAAAATTTTGTGTAACAAAATGACCATTTTCCGCTTGCAATTCATATTGTGATCAATCTTTGTTTACTACGTTTGCTTTAGCTTTCTTTATTCGTGTGTGATTTGTCTCGCATGTGGCTCAATTTTTAAGCTCGCATGTGGCTCAATTTTTATGCTTACCTATATCCGATTAATTGAGGTTAGTGGGGGCTGTGCCCAAGGCCTATGCAATTTGTATGTGATACATTCTTGTTTCTTGTGATTTTGCTGGAATTGTAAACTATTTTTGAATTATTCAGTGGTTGGTCAAGACAAAAAAATGAGGGATCTATCCACTTCTTTACATTGTTAACTTTTTCGGTCTGTACTATGGTTACAAAATGTGCATTTTCGGCTATGAGCATTATTAAAACTAAATTAAAGGCTGAATTCATGTTATCTTTATAAATTAAATGTAGCTTAAATTATTATGTGTAAATTTTTATAGACTTGTACTTGTCCCCTAAGTCAAAGTCGTTGCTTTGTCCATAGGCTTACAATCTTACATTGTTTATTTAGCGTTGCTCAGTCACCATCTTACATAGTTTTATGAGATTATTTTTTAGAAAAAAATGGCGTTGAGAGTGAGAATGCATAAATTAGTTACGGTGATAGAAACCTTTTAAAAATTGTAATACAATACATAAATTAATTTCTCACCAACACAATACAGTGGAACCTAAATTAATAAATACACATGTAAGGCCTGATTATTTGTGTCTTGTGGGTAGAAATTATAAATTAAAAAAATTAGTTTATGTACAATATTTTTCTTTAAAAAAAAAAATACCATAGACGATTTTCTAGCTAGGAGGTTATTTAGTATTGGATTATGAGTTTGAATCCTCTCCACTTCATTGATTGAAATATTGACATGTCTACCGCTAAATCTTTATAAAATGCTCTGCAGACATGGTAATTTTTCGAGTCAATAATTTTTTCTCAAGTGAAGTCCATGGGTGAGAAGGCAAAATTAGAAAAGCGAGTAAATTTTATATTAGCGTCTATATAAATAATTCTTTTCCCTTCTCTTTAGGGTGTTCAATTCTTCGACATACTGCCTCTCGACTTCGTGTAGAGTCACATCAACATGAACCAGGTAAACTTCATGACTTAATGGGAATTATGAATTTGCCTCATTTCTTAATTTGTTCATCTTTCTCCAGGAAGGTTAGATACAGGCACACATAGATATGTCTGTGTTTGATTCTCACTGCCGGAACATGTTGGTCAGAGGCCTTGACCGGTTGTCCAAGAAGGCTCGTGGGATTGTAGGCTTGAAAATTACTGAATTTCGAAATAAAATTTTTTGCCATCGAAAAAAAACTATCACCTCCGGAAAAATCAAAACTAAGTTGCTAAAAATGTTGGAACATCAAATCTGGAAGGATTGGCTTTTAACTTTACTCGGCTTAAACTTTTAGATCACGAATCTAAAGCTCTTAGACTATCAGTTCTTGGGCAATGTCTTTAAGTTAATAAGACGAGGGAAGACTTCTCTAATAAATTAAGGGTGAATTCATTTGTCAGATGAGCCGGTCCTCATGAATATATGCCGGCCCACATCAAGTATCTCTATTTATACATCCGGTTTATTATTGTGTACCAAACATAGCCTTATACATCCTATATTTCATGCTCATGGAGAAAACTTGGTTCCTTCTTTCTGTTACCATTTCCTTGGTCTACTGTATTGTAGCTCCTAGCTCAGCTATGGCAGTGACCAACATCACCACTGATCAATCTACTCTTCTTGCCTTGAAAGCCCATATAACCTTCGATCCTGACCATGTATTAGTGAACAATTGGACCATCTCTACTCTAGTTTGTAATTGGATTGGAGTAATTTGCAGCACTCGCCACAAAAGAGTTGCAGCCTTGAATGTTCCTGACATGGGTCTAATAGGTACCATCCCTCCAGATTTTGGAAACCTCTCGTTTCTTGTCGGGCTAAACATTACAAACAACAATTTCCATGGCGATCTCCCCAAAGAGCTGGCTCATCTTCGTCGTCTGAGATTTCTCAGTGTCGCATTCAACGACTTTGGTGGACAGGTTCCACCACGGTTGGGTGCCTTACCAAAGCTTCAATTCTTGCATCTAGCGAATAATAGCTTTATGGGTTCTATCCCACCTTCCCTCTTTAGCAGTTCAAAGCTAGAGGCCTTGGACTTAAGGGGCAATTTCCTAGAAGGAAAAATTCCACTAGAGATTGGTAATCTTCAAAACCTAAAAAGGTTAAAGATGGAGTTTAACCAGCTCGCAGGCTCTTTACCACCTAGCCTCTTCAATATCTCATCATTGCAAATTAGTGATTTTACATACAATGGCCTATCTAGTACTCTTCCGGCAGATATATGTTATCGTCTTCCAAATCTTGAATTCTTGTACCTATCTGGGCATGATTTAGAAGGCCAAATTCCATCCAGTTTACATGTATGCTCAAAACTTCAGATTCCGGGGTTGGGAATTAACAAATTCACAGGCGCCATGCCAAGTGAGATGGGGAACTTAACTATGCTTAAGGGGTTATATCTTAATTATAACTATTTGGAAGGTACATTTTGCGTTTAATTTTCTACTACTGTATCCATTTCATCTTATCATGGTTTTTTTAGGAACAAAATTTTGAAATAATATCCTTCATTTGACAGCCAATGTATCAGGTTTCCATCTGTTATGTAATTTATTCACTAACATGACTATAAACTTAAGGTTTTATTTGATAAATTTCCTTATTTGGCCTTTCAAACATTCAAATATCATCCGTAACATAAAAATACAAATATCACCATTTTGTTATAAAAAAGAAAAAGAGGAATTGTCTTTGAACAAAATTACGTGCATGCCACCAGAAATATTGATTTACATTCAAGATATTTGGAATGATCTAAGTCATGTTTCGGTTCAATTAATTGACTCAGCAATGAAAGATGTGATTTATTTAACTAAAATAGTTTATTGGATAAAAGTATGAGTTCACATTTTAACTTTAGCGCGGAAATTATGATGTACCATAATTATTTTAGTAGCACATGCTTTCACATTTTCTTCAATTTTTATTAAGACCTATGCATTAACAAAATTAATATATATCAAACTCTTTTAAGATGAAAATATATAACTTTGTCAAGGATCCTCTACACATTTTCTTCAATTTTTATTCATTTTTACAAAACCAATACGAAGAGAAATAGGATGATTGGATTTTTATTGTCGTCATTTGTTTTGAATACTACAATATTCACATGGTTAAATTTCTTATCTCTTTCTCGGAATTTCATGTCTTATTATATTGGGTATCTCAGCTTAATTAGGCTTTCAAAATTTCCTTTGCACATATTTTCAAAGTGGAGGTGTTGAGAATGCAAAGGGATGATGCTATGAATTTAGTTTCATATGTTATCTTCTACTATCTCTCCTTTGGAATGGATTAATCTTTCAAATGCTAGATAATTTATGCCTTTCAATAATAAATTCACAGGAAGCTTACCAAGCAGCATTGGAAACTGTACCTTGCTAAGCGCAATGTCTCTATCCTACAACAACTTTACAGGTAATAACACTTTCTAATACATATAGATATCTATATGTGAATGAAGATGATTTGGATAAGACAACTACTGTTGGTGGCAATGTGAAGGGATATTATATGCTTCCTTCGCGTGAACTTAGCAAAGTAGAATAAGCTACAAAACAATTGCCTTATTTGAAAAACTTGAAAATGAGTTCATTCATGGTAATCTTTCTTTGATAAGCGTGTATATACATATATAAATATATAGATTCTCCAGTATATACTACTCTAATTGCATTGATTTGTAGGATAAATTCTTTTCCACATGCGAAATATGTTGGTTAAAGATATCCAAAGTAAAATCCAATTACGGGGGAGATATGACTTGTATGCCATGCAGCTTCTTGTTGTAACCCACCTGTAGCTTGTTTATTCATGTCCGAACCCGTATTATCACGGTATGGTGAGGTGGGGTGAGGGTTATTCAGTTCAAATTTCCATTCCTAAAAACATACACATTAATGTACATATATTTGGTTCAAACTTCTTAACATTGTGCCTTTTAATGGGTGTCATATCTCCCTGCACGGATTTAGATTCTCTTCATTTTATGATTGAAAAGAATATCTCTATTTCATTGATCGAGGTGTTGATACGTTAAATAACTTAAAAATGAAGAGTTCAGATGAGTTGACTTAAAATTTATATAAAAATAAATGACTATAAATGATTTTATAGTTATATATGAGGAAATATATTTTAATGCAAAACGACGTAATTTTCGTAAGACATGTGATAAAATTACATCTAGTCTATTAATTATGAAATTGAGATCTCTATTCCAAATCATGGAATTGAGAGAATCCAAATCCCTCTCGCACCACTTAATTATTTTTTGTATGATAAAATAGGCAAAACTAGAGAGTATTTATGGAAGGTTGATATTATTTTGCAAGATCAATACCACAAGAAATTGGCGAACTTGGTAGTCTAGAATTGTTGCAAATCTCTTTTAATAGTCTAATTGGTCCCATACCACCAAATATCTTCAACATCTCAACCTTGGTAGAGGTTGCCCTCGTAAATACTAAATCTTTTAGGCTACCTTCCATCAGATATGGGTGATGGGTTACTCAATATTCAGAGAGTCTACCTAGGGATAAATAAACTAACCAGAACTATTCCAGACTCTATCTCAAATGCTTCTAAACTCGTTATTTTGGACATCTCCTTCAACTTGAGAAATCAAGTGTTCTTGTAGGACTTAAAACATCATATGTGGACCTAGAGAGAGGTGAATAGGTCTCTATTAATTTTTCATGCAAGTGCAAGTAATAGAGAAATTAAATTTAACCATACACAAACATCACAGTCAATAGACAAGGCACAAACAATTTTAACGTGAAAAACCTTACGAAAGAAAATCACGGGTTCTAGCCCAGCTCCAACTGAGCACTATAATATAAATAAATGGTACAAGAGAGTTTATAACTTTTTACACTTACTGAATCCTCAACACAAGGCTTGAATCTATATCATGTACCTCTTCGAGTCCATGAGCTTGTCCAAGAGTACTTGACACTTCATTGAATTCTCAATGATCCTGCCAATGACTTGAATTCCTTCAAGCCACCATAGCTTCTTGAAGTAGGGGGATAAAGTGGAGTGAAGTCTTTTTGGGACTTTTTACAAACACTTGAAAGACAAATATGGAAGACTCTCCCACCGGATGGAGAACACTCTCATTTTATTTATATCACCTCAAGGAAAGAGAGAGAGATCTCTTTTCTTCTAGTAGGGCACTTCTATCTTAATAGAATCATTATTGTATTGCAATGTAGGTGAGAAGATTTTGAAGATACTTAGAAAAATGGAGAAAATTTTCAAGTTGTTTGGAGAGATGGAGAAAATCTTCTCTTTTTGAAAGCACAAAGTCATGCTCTGCAGCCTGACACTCCATTAAGCTTTCATTATACCTTAAAGACCTTTTGCCAAATCTACATTGTAGTGTGTACGACTTTGTCAATGCTTTCTTGGGGAGTGTACCGCGCTAGAGCAGGGTGAGAGCCCGCCTGAGCGAGGGTTCACTGGAAGGAGTCAATTGCAGAAATATCAGACCCCGCTAGATCAGGGTGAGGGTTTGCCTGAGAGTGGGCTTCACTGAAAGTGGAGGGCTGAAGCCCACTAGAGTAGGGTAGAGTCCGCCTGATAGTGGGGTGCATTGGAAGGTCTTTTTGGCTGAGGGAATGAAGTTTGCTAGAGCAGGGTTGGAGGTTCGCTAGAGCGGGGTTACCTGGGGCTTAAAAATTGGGCAACTCCTTGTTGTCTTTTTCTTTGTTTCCTTGATTTTGGAGGTTGGTTTGGAGTTTGTTTTGAGCATAATTACATACACTAAAAAACACTCAATCTCATTTAGCTCATTTAAACAATGCACAAATGACCAATTTACCTAACACAACTCATTCACCGGATTTGTACCAAATACACTTAGTAATCTTGAATTCATACAGTGGCTTAGCTTCATAGGGAATAATTTGACCAGCAAATCTTCTATGCCACAATCCATCTTCCTCACTTCATTAATGAAATACAAACACCAAAGACAGCTGTTGATATCAGAAAATCCACTAAAAGTTGTCCTACCAGCTACCATTGGGAATCTCTCTTCTCTTCAAACTTTCATGGCGAGGAATTGCAAAATTATGGGCAACATTCCTGGAGTATTGGTAATTTGAGCAACTTAACAACTATAGATCTCCAAGAGAATGACTTATCTGGGGTAGTTCCTACAACAGTCGGGCAATTACTGAAGCTCCAATACCTGAATTTTTGAGGCAATAAACTACAAGGATCCATCCTAAACAATCTTTGTGATTTAAGGGACTTGGCTTACTTTCTTTTGGGTGGAAATAAGCTTTTTGGGTCGCTGCCAACATGCTTTGGAAATCTTACTTTCCGAAGGAGTCTTCAAGTAGACTCAAATGGATTAACTTTGGCAATACCCTTGACCCTTTGGAACCTTAAAAGATATTTTGGATGTAAACTTGTCTTCGAATTCTCTAAGTGGCGAATTACCATTGGAAATTGGAAATTTGAAGGTTGTGGTTCAAATTATGTATCAAGGAACTAACTATCTGGTGACATACCAAACTCAACAATCTTGTTGACTCTCTCCTTCACACATAATGGATTCCAAGGTCTTATTCCTCAATTAGTTGGTAGTTGGTAGTATGATAAGTTTGGAATTCAAGGATTTGTCTCGAAACAATTTGTCTGGTATAATTCCCAAATCCATGGAACAACTCTCATATCTTAAGTATTTGAATCTCTCTTCCTATAAGTTAGAAGGAGAAATTCCTAAAGGAGGACCATTTGCAAATTTCACAGCTCAGTCTTTTATCCAGAATAAAGCACTATGTGGTTGGGTCTGGTTAGTGCTAAATCCAAAATCGAACTGGTATTGATTAGTTTCAAAATTTTGGATTTAGAATCGAACCAATTATTCCATGAAACTGAACCTAACCAATCCGAGTTATTTCGGTTTGTGTCAAGTTGGTTAGGGTCCATTCGGGTTTGGTGCTATATTTTTGGTTAAAAGTTTGATATACTCACTTAGAAATTAAAAAAAAGTCAATTTTTGGGTTAGTTTGGTTCTTGGGTCGGTTCTCAAAAGTTCTAACCCAAGAGCAGAACCTCATATAT
Organism: Euryodendron excelsum; assembly: GCA_033060915.1. NCBI lineage: Eukaryota > Viridiplantae > Streptophyta > Magnoliopsida > Ericales > Pentaphylacaceae > Euryodendron > Euryodendron excelsum. The sequence continues at coordinate 23,761,089 of CM065398.1, forward strand.
TGGTTCTGCCATATTAAGACCTTGAACCAAATCGAATCTCTAATAAACCTAATCCAAACCAGTCTAAAGAGGTCGAGTTGGTTTGGTACTCGAGTTATTCGGTTCTCTGCACCCTTAAATAGAACTAGAAATTGTTCTCTTGTGCACCCTTAAATAGAACTAGAAATTGTTATTATTAGACTGGGAACTGGAAGGTGAGAGGACTGCTAGTACAAAATTGAAGTTTTGGACATACCTCAATTGACATCCAAGGAAGATTTGGACTAGAATCTCATATATAGGACTCTTTCTAAAAATTTTACTCAACAGGATTGCACAAGTTTTTAGGGTTCCGATCTGGCTATAATACATTCAGCTCAGGCTGCAGGTTCATTTGTTATTCCGAGTATATATGGATGAAATGCACAATTTGAAACTGTTTCTGTCTTTTTTCATTTACTCTTGAGAAATTAGATGACCATCACGGCGGGTATTCTCCGTATATAACTGGCTCAAGTGACTTGATGCCTAGTGTGAGATCTAATGCCTTGCAAGCCTACGGTTAACACATGGATAAGGGTGAACAAGCGTAATGTCAATATAAATAAAATAATCGAAAGTTAAAACTTTCTATGTGCAGAGCTTTTACATTTTATTTATAAGATAAGTTTAATTTTAATATACTGACAGTTTAAAATTTATTTTATATAAGTAGGTATCAAAATATAATATGTGTCCATAAATTTTATTTCTTTATATTGTACTTAAATTTTAATGAACACGTGTTGCACTTTATTACAGTGAATCACTATAATATCACTTGTTTTATTTAAACCACGCATATAGTACAGTGGAAAATTTTGTAAATCTATTTACTTTCACCACGGTAAGTCTCGCCGTAGATGACATATAAGCAATGCTCCATGTAGGCAAAAGTTGTTCCCTCATTTTGACTTGGCAGATAGCGACTTCGGTCATTGCACGGCATTGACATATTACCCAAGATTCAAACTCATTTGTCAATAGACAAATCATCAGCGATATTCTTTATATATATATATATATATATGTTTCCATCACCATAGGCTCTTCGTTTTATGCATTTGTCTCTTGTGAATAGTATACAACTTCTGCTCCATATGTAGTCTGTATGCAACACCATTTTTCTTAACAAAATATATTCTTTATAAAACTACGTAAGATGGTGAGTGAAAGCAATGCTAAATGAATTTTTACGTGCAGTCTGACAAACAAATGGATTTTGCAAATTTCAGTCGCACCTAATGGTTAGGCGTGATTAATGCATTAACTAGGCCCCACCATGGTGCGATTGGAATTAGCAAGCCCTATCTGAGTAGACACGTATTCTTTAATATTTAAGTGCAATATAAAGAAACAAGACTTATGGACACATATTATATTCTGGTGTTCACTTATGTAAAATTTTTTTTTCACTATCAGTGTATAAAAAATTCTACTATTCTCTGTAACAACTAAATCTTTTAAATGAGTTGGTTAACAAATCCTGCGTTTGAACCACTACAAGAAAATTGCCCAATTTTTTTTCAACCATCCAAATAATACAAGATCTGTTCGGCTCTCCAATTCACTGTTCTGCAAAAAAAGTGCCCATAGATGTATACTTTTTACAACATTTTTTTGCACAAATGTCGGGAAAAATAAGTTTGTTATGACATGTTCCAATAAATGCCGTAAACAATAAATATTTCCTGGCACTTTCTTGTAAATGCCGTAAATGGAAACTCTTAAAACACATGGTAAAAATTTTCTAGAAACTTACTTCTCCTAATTTTTAGTGCTTTTATACTCTTAAATTTTATGTTATAAAAATATAGATAATATCTTAGCAATGTTTTTTAGTTATTGTATAGAATTATTATTTTACTTAATCATAACAGTATTCTAATAACTCATATTATTTTTATATGTTTCTTTCATATGGATATCATAATTAACTTTATATTGCCTAGCGTTTTTGTTTCTCATGAATTTTTTTGTTTACGTTTCATGCTTCCGTTTTTCTTATCGTTTCCCATTTTAGTTTCCTCTTTTGGCAACGAACCATAGTAACCAAATAGGAAGGGGGAAAAGCTAGGGCAAACAAAAGCGAGAAGGGTCACCAAAAAAAAAAAAAAAAGGAGAAACAGGAATTGGAAAACGATTAAGAATAGATTGACAGCTTTAATAGAAATTTTAGTAGAAACTTTGCAAAACTTAAAAGAAAGCCTTTAGGAAACTTAATGAAAAACTTTGAAAATTTAGTGAAAACTTATATAAATAATTCGAGTAGATACTTAATTGGAACTTAGGGGGAAGAAAATGAATAAAAATCAACATTCCAAGTTTTTTCCATATTTTTCAAGAAGAGTTTTGTAAAATTGTTCCGATGCAGAAACGTGCTTTTTCTTCAAAAATGAGTTTCTCGACAACTATGATATGAACCTTATTGAAAAAAATTAGAGGAGGTAGATAGCACCCACATTTTTAGATACTACCTCATAATAATGGTGCGTGTTAAAAACATAAATATTTAATTAGCTTTCTCTCTAACAACTTAAACTTTTAAATCAGAAATCAAACTCAGGTTAGCACTGTAAATGCTTGGCCGCCCTGTCTTTTAAATTACTAACAATAGGAAGGGCTTCTCTAATAGAGGATGCCTTTGTCAATGGCCAAATCCCATTTGTCTTTTGCTGGAAGTCCAACCATGGATATGAGCCCTGGGAAATATATGCCGGCCGCTGACATTTATGCCCTTTAATCAACTATCTATCTCTATTTATACATCTGGCCTACAATTGTTTACAAAACATTGCCTCATCCTATATTTCACCCTCATGGAGAAAACTTGCTTCCTTCTCTCTGTTACCATTTCCTTGCTCTACTATATTGTAGCTAGCTCAGCTATGGCAGTGACCAACATCACTACTGATCAAACTGCTCTTCTTGCCTTGAAAACCCATATAACTTTCGACCCCGATAACGTGTTAGTGAACAATTGGACCACCGAGACCTCGGTGTGTAATTGGATTGGAGTCATTTGCGATACTCACCACAAAAGAGTTGCAGCCTTGAATGTTCCTGACATGGGTCTAATAGGCACCATCCCTCCACACTTGGGAAACCTCTCGTTTCTCGTCCGGCTAAACATTACAAATAACAGTTTCTATGGCGATCTCCCCAAAGAGCTGGCTCATCTTCGTCGACTGAGATTTCTCAGTGTCCAATACAACAACATTAGTGGACAAATTCCGTCATGGTTGGGTGCTTTACCTGTGCTTCAATCCTTGTATCTGGGGAACAACGAGTTTGCAGGCACTATCCCACCTTCTCTACTTAACAGTTCAAAGCTAGAGAACTTGAACTTAATGGGCAATTTCCTAAAAGGAAATATTCCACTAGAGATTGGTAATCTTTCAAACCTGAAAAGGTTAAGCATGGCACATAACCAGTTTACAGGCTCTATACCATTCAGCATCTTTAACATCTCATCACTCCAAATTATTGCTTTGTTGGGTAACAGCCTGTCTGGAAGTCTCCCAGAAGATGCGTGCTATCATGTTCCAAAACTCCAAATTCTTGATCTAGGATACAACGAGTTAGATGGTGAAATTCTATCGGGTTTATACGAATGCTCAGAACTTCAGGTTTTGTCCTTGTCGTTCAACAAGTTCAGAGGAGCGATACCACGTGAGATTGGTAACTTTACAATGCTTAAGAAGTTATATCTTGCCAATAATGACTTGAAAGGTACAAATATTCTTTTCTTTTCTCAAGTAGCAATAACTGTAGCTGCTTTGCCTGGAATGGTTTCATCTTTTCATGACTTTTTGAGCAACAAAATGGCGAACCAACGGGTTTCATTTTGTTTACAGTACTAATGTATCTATATGTGGTTTTAAGCAATTGATTCACTAACAAGAGTATTTAAGGATTTGTTTGAAACACCAGAAGTTATGATTGACATTGAAGATTTTTGCAACAGTTAAATGATCTAATGGTTTGGCTCAATTAATTGACGTCTAAGCAGCAAGCACATGCTTTATTTAACTAAAGAAAATGATTGTATAAATGTGTGAATTCATATTCTACCTTTATTGACAAAACTATGCTGGAGCATCCTATGCTTTGCTTTTATTGAGGCCTATATAATACCGAAGAATCCAACAAACTTTTGCTTTAGAATGATTTACAGAGTCGATAACAAGAGAAATAGAATGATTTGAGTTTTTTGTCATTATTTTCTTTGAATTCTACAAAATTCACATAGTTAAATTTCTTATCTCCTTCTCTTAATTTCATTTTTTTTTTATCATAAGGGTATCTCAACTAAGGCTTTTAAAATTTCATTTACCCATTTTTTTTGTTCCAAATATGTTTTAAACCGATTAGAGACTTTTATTTGTCAGTAGTCTATTAAGCTTTTACCCAATGCACATTCCATTAATGAAAAGAAGTACTTCAGGATATCCTCTGGTTTTTGGTAAATTGTAGAATTTTTGTTGACATACATGAAAAGTGGTTTAGAGAAAGAGTAGTAGATGAAAAGTGGATAAGAGATGTATTACACACGAAGTGTTACACATGAATTCTATTGACACTGCAGGTGAAATTCCACAGCAGCTGGGTCAACTTAAACTGGAGGCGTTGAGTTTGCAAGAAGATGGCATTACGGGACTCATTCCATCAGCAATCTTCAATATCTCTTCTTTAAAAGAGATTAGTCTTTCAAACAATGACCTATCTGGAAGTTTGCCAAATGATATGTGCAACCATCTTCCAATGCTCGAAATACTTTCTCTCTACCATAACAAATTCACAGGAATTTTACCAAGTAGCACTGGGAATTGTACCTTTCTTAAGGTACTGTATCTATTCAACAACAACTTTTCAGGTACAAACCCAACTATCTCTATTTTATTGAAGATGGTTTTGCTAAGACAACTACAAATGGTGGCAACATGAATGAAACGATATCATAAGCTTTTTTTGGCCTGAATTTAGGAGTGTAAAACAGCCTAGAATAATTGACTTAGTAATTGAGAAAACTTCCAGGTTCCATATGAAAGGGTAATCCATTTAGGTTGAGTACTGCACAAAAAAACTTGGAAAATCTAAAAGCAATCTTTGTAGATGTAGGCTCCATAAGTCACTTGCATTGAACAAGAAAGTTTAAGTTCACCACATCTGCTTATAGATTCAATCCTATAAAATAATGGATGTAAATGGGAGTTGTTGATTCTTTTTTGAGAAATAACTTTGTCCTATAGAACACCCAAGCTGAGTAATCATAGTTGCCGAGCTGCGGTTAACCAGTTAAAATTGGCTTAATTTCCAGGTGAAAAATATGAAGAGAAAAAAAAAATTGCTTCTTAACATTTTTCCTATTAATGGGTGGGATAGCTCTGGCTGATTTTTATTTTTTTATTTTTTTTAAAAGATAGTTTGAAGGGCTTATGTATAGTCATTATTATTTTGCAGGTTCAATACCACAAGAAATTGGCAAACTTCATAGTCTAGAGTCGTTGGACATTGCGAGTAATAATTTAACTGGTCCCATACCGTCAAATATCTTCAACATTTCAACCTTAAAAGTTCTCTCACTCTCAAGTAACCATCTTTGTGGCTACCTTCCATCAAGCATAGGTGACAGGTTGCCCAATATCGAGGGACTTTACCTAAGCGGAAATAAACTAACCGGAAGCATTCCTGATTCTATCTCAAATGCTTCTAAACTCCTTGTTCTTGAACTCTCCTTCAACTCATTCACAGGATTTATACCCGATACACTTGGTAATTTAAAACTCGTTCAGTCGCTTGACTTTGCAAACAATAATTTGACAAGCAAATCTTCTTTACCACAACTCAGCTTCCTCACTACATTAATGCAGTGCAAACACTTGTCGAGATTGTGGATATCAAGTAATCCACTGAATATTATCCTTCCAGTCACCATTGGGAATCTATCTTCTCTGGAGAGTTTCGATGCTAGTGATTGCAAAATTATGGGAAGCATTCCTGGTGTAATGGGTAATTTGAGCAACTTAGTGACCATAAGACTAACTGACAATGACTTATCTTGGGTTATTCCTTCAACTATTGGACAATTACGAAAGCTCCAATTTCTAGCTTTGGCAGGCAATAAACTACAAGGATCCATCCCAAATAATCTTTGTGATTTAAAGGACTTGGCTTACTTATTTTTCAGCGAAAATAAGTTTTCTGGGTTATTGCCGACATGCTTAGGGAATCTTACTTCCCTAAGGAGTCTCCAAGTAGACTCAAACGGATTAACTTCGGAAATACCCTTAACCCTGTCGAACCTTAAAGATCTTTTGGCTCTAAACTTATCTTCAAATTCTCTATATGGTGAACTACCATTGGAAATCGGAAATTTAAATGTCGTTTGGATTGATCTGTCGAGGAACCAATTATCCGGTGACATCCCAAGCTCAATTGGAAGCCTCCAAAACTTGTTGTTTCTCTCCATGGCAGAAAATAGATTCCAAGGTCCTATTCCTCAAGCATTTGGTAGTTTGATAAGTTTGGAATCCTTGGATTTGTCCCTAAATAACTTGTCTGGTGTAATTCCTAAATCCTTGGAACAACTTTTATATCTCAAGTATTTGAATTTGTCTTCCAACCAGTTGGAAGGAGAAATTCCTGAAGGAGGACCTTTTGCAAACTTCACACCTCAATCTTTTATGTGGAATAAGGCCCTATGTGGTGTGCCTCGATTTCAAGTTCGACCATGTACTAGTTCTCATCACCAACCAAGAAAAACAATGGCGCTTGTGGTGGAATATATTTTACCAATAACTGCATCAGTAGTATTCACTCTGGTGTTGGTACTTCTTTTGACAAGTTGCCGAGAAAGAAAGATAAGAGGTCCAAATCAAGAGAATTTAGTTCTTATGAGTGCACCCAAAAGGTATTCATACCATGAGCTTCTACAAGCAACAAGTGGATTTGCAGAGTGCAACTTACTTGGTAGAGGAAGCTTTAGTTCAGTATACAAAGGGACATTTTCTGGCGAGATGATAGTGGCAATAAAAGTTTTTGATTTGCAACTTGAAGGGTCACTCAAGAGTTTTGATATTGAATGTGAAGTAATGCGTAATGTATGTCACCGAAATCTCATCAAGGTCATTGGTAGCTGCTCAAACCTTGATTTCAAGGCTTTAGTCATTGATTATATGCCTAATGGTTGTTTGGAGAAGTGGTTGTACAATCCCACTTATTGTTTAGATATCTTGCAAAGAATGAACATCATGATTGATGTTGCATCTGCTTTGGAATATCTTCATCATGGTTATTCTACACCAGTGGTTCATTGTGATGTAAAACCAAGTAATGTTTTGCTAGATGAAGATTTGGTTGCACATCTTGGTGATTATGGCATAGCAAAGATCTTAGGAAATGAAGAGCCCATAGCACAAACCATGACGCTGGCTTCAATTGGGTACATTGCACCAGGTGATCTTCTTATTTTTATAAATTTATTATTAACATCAAATTTTATTTCTTTCCTTTTCATCATTTTAGCTTCCTTAAATTCTCTTAGAAAGTTTCCATTCTTACCATCATGTTTAGTACTATTAGTCTTCTAACCGTGAATTGGTGTTGCACATAGAATTTGGATCAAAAGGGATAATATCAACAAAAGGTGACGTATATAGCTATGGTATAATGCTGTTGGAAACTTTTTTGAGAAAGAAGCCAACTGATGAAATGTTCATTGGAGAAATGAGCTTAAAGCACTGGGTGAATGAGTCATTACCTTATGCAGTAATCGAAGTCATAGATGCCAACATACTAAGGAAAAATGATCAATATTTTAGTCTCAAGGAGCACATTGTAAAATCCGTCATGGAATTGGCTATCTCTTGCTGTGCGGACTCTCCTAAAGAAAGGTTCAACATGAAAGATGTCCTTGCTATACTCAAGAAGATCAGAGCTGAGTTTATTGCAAAGATTCAAAGTTAATGAATATTTTAGGTTCTCGTAAAGTTGAGGTTCTCACAAGACCACAACAGAGTTGTAATATTTTGACTTTAGTTTCATCTTTTTCATGTCAAAATCTATTTATTAAGATCATCAATGGTAGTTGGTTTATTATAGTCCTCGAGGGGCACAACACATTCAACTACTATGCTAGTTCCTACTTTACCACAAATAAAAGAAGTACTTAATTGCTATCAATTAGATCTACAAGAGTTTTAGATTGTGTAATTATTCCCTTTCTTATGAGGAACAGAAGGTGGAAAAAGACAAGTGCTCCACGATAACTACTAACGCCAATTTGGTAAAATTAAAAATTAAGTACTAAAAATTGTTGGCACTAAATTTCTACGGCTGAAAAATTAAGTATTATTTTTCTTGTTTGATGATTTTACGATAAGCATGTTGATTCCGAACAGAAATGAATATTAGCTTTTAAGAAGTCTATTCAACATTCAGTTATAATAGAAGTCAAAGTAAAATTCAATTTAACTTTATTTTCAGATTTTATTGATTGATTATTATGCGTTACCAAATATTCAAATGTACTTAATTGTGAAACCATTGGTTATGCTTAGTTTTAAGTACTTAATTGTATTATCAGTTGGAACTCAAAAGAAAATGTAATGAAGAGGGATGAACACTAAGAATACGTGGTTCAAGCTATACCCTATAACCAAGGAACACAAAACCCAAAGGGCTACACATTTTCATTGATTCTCTTTCGAATTTCTTTATCCTGGTTTATTCTTATTTGTAGGGTGAATAAATATTAGCTCGAGGGATGATTTAATGGAATGAGTTCATAAACCAGTCTTATCACTACTGTTAAGAGTAATACTTGATACAAGATGAAAAGAGGCCCAGAGAAGGTGCCAATAACTTAACTGGTGAAGTCTATTGGTGTGGTACCAGAGACTTGGGATCCAGTTCTGCCTTGAACGTGAGTGAAGGGCTACAACCATTGTTTAGCCAATTGCTAATGGACTATAAAATAAATAGAAAAAGAGTAAAAGAGGCCATGTCTATCTTGTTCATTCAATTGTGGACAACTAGAAGTTCTTAGTTGAGCATTTTATGTCAACTACTAGTGTTAAGTGTAATGATTCGGCAGCCAAGTCTAAAACGAAGAAGAAGAAGAAGAACATGAGCATGCTATAAACATCAAGGGAAATATTCCTAAGGTATTGGTAAATTTAGGAAGATTAGATATAGGATCTGATTACACTCTAAAAGTGTAATCATAAACCCTTAATTTGTAATTTGTTAGACTTATATTATAGTTAATTGTCTTATTTTAGTTAGATATTTATTTAATTATGTTTTGTATTTATTTTGTAGGTTATAGAAGCTAATAAAGCCAAATTAACGCAAAGAATGATCAAGGCGAATAATTCGGTTATGAAAATTCAGAGTTATCTCAGAATTTTGGCCATATCTTTTTACTCCAATCTCCAATTGAGCTGATTTTTGTGCCATTGAAAAGAAAACTTCAAGAGCTACAACTTTTCCTCTAATGTGCATCAGCTGAATCGGCCTCTAAGGTGGTTAAAATCAAGTTTCAAAGTGGACAGGTGAATAGTAACCGATTAACAAGTCTGGCAAACTCTAGATAGGGTGTTTTACCCTTCGATCGATGAACAATGCCGATCGATTGGTGAACAATGCCGTGAATAGTGAACAGTGAATAGTGACCGATCAAACAGTACAGAGACCGTTCGATGGGCCGTTCGATCGGTGAACAGTGTCGATTGATCAGTCGATACAGATCTAGAGCTTAAAAGCTGTGTTGTTCAAAAAAATGAAAAAAATGAAAGATAGTTAAGCTTTGTAGCAACCAAGGGGGCGGCGGAAGAGTTCCTCCAAAGTTGGTTTTTATGTTTTTGTGTGTTTTTAGTTTAGATTTATGTTTATAATGTTAATCTAGGAGTAAAAATTATAATTTTCTTCCACTGTAATGTATTTTCCTTTAATTTCTTGCACTTTTCTTGTAACCAAACAGTTTTAATATTCAAGTAAATTATAGATTTAATTCTCTTTATGATTTCTTTACATTTTTATATGTTTTTATGATGAATTTAAGTAGTTAGATTTATCTTGAATGTGATTGTAAAGATCCACCAAGGATCTTCAAGGATTTCAATGGAGGTTCATGAACTTTAAAGTTTTATTCCTAGATTTGTATAGTTCTAGTTGGTTGAGTGTTGGATTTGTTTGAAAACTTATATTCATAATCCAATTGGTAATATTTATGCACAATTCAATTATTGGTATAAATATTGCACATTTCTAAGGTTTGTTTCTGTGGTCCTATTAATTGTTTTAATTTATACACTCAACTCAAATATGAACTCAAGGTTTTATAGCCAAAATATTTCGAATCAAGAATCCGCGGTGTGATTCTTGATTTGAATTATAAAAACTATCTGTTGAAGTTCTTGTTGTGAATTGGTGGATTGAATCAATCATATCCAAACTTTCCATTTTAATTGTTTTAAATTTAATTCAATTACCTATTTAATTGCTTTAATTTTCATTGCACTAGTTAGTAAATCAAAATCCCATTAAAAATCAAAAGATTTTCGGTTCTTTTATTTTTCCTTTTATTTTATATTCAATTCCCCAGATAATTGCAATCAATTCTAGGTTAGATTAGTGTGAGTTGAGTGCTAGAGCCTATATTTGGTTAGATCCCTTGGAAGAGAACGATACTGGATTACCGGTTTATACTTCATCACGACTCTCATACTTTTGTGGGGTACTAATTCCATTTTGTAGTTTTTAGAGCGAATCAGGATCGAAACTGAGAACTTGAACAGATCATGTCAAAAATTAGCTGAGGATTGAGAAAACTAAAGATGTTGTGTGAAGTGTTATGCAATATTGGCTATTGCAATGTTGCCAAAATTATTAGCCTTTTCTCCATATCTTTTTTTTATTTTTTTGAGGGATGCAGAAGGTTACTTCAATTAGAGCCGATAAAGAGTTATTGCAAATGTTACAAAACAAAGAGTAGCTACTCCTATTTGGCCTTCATACAGAAACGGATGCAACAAAAAAAAAAACAAAACAGGAGCAGCATAAAAAACTAGTGTCAAGATTGTAGTTGTTGGCAGCGATTGTAGCTATCAATAACAAACCTTGATTCCAGGACCTAAAAGTTTCATGATTTTCACATATCAACAATGTTGAAATATATATAAAACATACTTGTAGGCATGATTGCAAACTTTAAAATAATTGATTTGAGCAGAAAATCTTTTGATCCTGTTGAAAACATAGTTTCTCTCTCTTACCATTTTGTCTCTTAAGTTAGAAATTAATAATGGGAAATTGTGTACATTTGTAGGCAGAGAGATGACTGATTTCTATCTTTGACTATAATTCTACCTACCCATTACTAGAAAATTATTTTTCTTATTAACTAATAAAATTAAAATAAAATAGGACTAAAAACCTTACCATTAATAAACACATAGATAATAAATAAATCATATGTGCCATATCATATGAACCACATACAGTCTAACATGAACATATCGATAGATGTTTCCTCTGTCTTGGAATACTGCTAGATGAAGACACGGTATTATGCTGATGGAAACAATTTCAAGTAAGAAGCAAAAATATTAAAAAAAAAATTTCTGGAGAAATAAACCTAAAAATTTGGGTGAAAATGCCTCGCTACATGGTGGAAGTTGCGGGCGCCAACTTACTAGCATTAGCAAACAAGCGATTCGCTATGGAGGAGGTTTGTGATATAGATATAAGGCTTGTGAAGCTACCAGCGGATCTTCAGCTATTGCAGTGCAGTAACTGAAGATCCGCTGGTAGCTTCATAAATCTTATTACTATCAGTTTGGCCACGAAGCGCACGTCTGATTCACCACTAGAGAGGATCAATACCAATAAAACATTGTCGCGAGACTAGAGAAAATTAAAAACAAAAAGCTTTCATAATGTACTGAAAGGGCTGGAAGAATGAATCTAGGAAAAATCACATTTTACCTCTTATAATTTCAGTCAAAATTAGATAACCCCTATAGTTTAAAAGTGAACAGATAACTCCTTTATGGTTTGGACTTATTTGTAAAATACATAGAAACCATTAGATTTAACGAAAATTCTATCATAAATGTATTTTTGTATTTTTATATCTCAAAATTAAAACATCAAAAGACGATTTATTGAAGTAACAAAAAAAAATTCTTCAAAAACAACAATTTATTTTGACATAAAAGAGTCAAATCGTCTTTTTGGTGTACTAATTTAGAGACAGAAAATGCCAAAATATCCCTAGGACAAAATTTTTGATAAATCTAACAGGTTTTATCTATTTTGCAAATAAGTCTAAATCATAGAGGGTCCTGTGTTCACTTTTAAATCACAGGGAGTCATATGATTTTGGTTCAAACAAAGGGGTCAAGTGTAACTACCCTGAGATTAATTCTTCAATCCCTTTCAGTACTTTCTGATGACTTTCATGTCGGAAATAGGTAAAAAAAATTTCATGTGACAAGCACACGACCTTTTATAAAGGACAAAAATATAAAATTATGTATTTTTGCAACTAGAGATTCATGCATATTGCACGTGAGTCAAGTTAGGGACTTTTTCATGAATCCTATTACATAATATACATTATAAGGTTGATTACATAGAAATTTGCTGTAGATTATTAGGGAAAAGAGTTTGATTTTACATCTTTGTCCTTGATTTTCGCTATGTACTTGTCACATGAGAATTTTTACCTATTTCAAAGGTTGACATTGCAACAAATAAAAAGTATAAAAACTTAATTTTTATAATTAAAAATGAAAGTCTTTAAATAAAATTTAGTTTAAATTATAAAGGTACAAAATGTAATTAACCTTAGATAATTGGTTCGAGGGACTTGATGCGTTTAGCGTGATTGAAAGCCCTGCAATCCTCCAGTAATAATTATTTAGCATTGCTTTCCCTCACCATCAATCTTACATAGTTTTATAATGTTAATGTAAATAGTAGTTTTGCATGACTTAAAAAAAATAGTCAGTCGAATGCCTAAATATCTTGTATAAAATATATATATATATATATATATATATATTTATATACGCATATAGAAATCCATGTCAAATTTATTTGATTTTTTAATCTCTCCATTTTGATTTAGCAGTTAACATCAACAACTTCGGTCACCGCACGCCATTGACATATTCAAGCTCACTTGTCAATAAAGGACAAATCATCTGTGGTATTCCTTTTATAAATGTTTCTATCGACATCATATATAACCTGTTACGTCCAACTTCCATTTGTCTTGATGCCAAAAGTCCAACCATGAATCATGAGCCCTCGCGAATATATGCCGGCCGCTGATCAAGTCTCTCTATTTATTTCATATCCTATTGTTATTTACCCCCCTACGTAGCCTTATCCTATATTTCATGCTCATGGGGAAAACTTGGTTCCTTCTTTCTGTTACCATTTCCTTTCTCTACTGTCTAGTAGCTGCTAGCTCAGCTATGGCAGTGACTAACATCACCACCGATCAATCTGCTCTTCTTGCCTTGAAAGCCCATATAACCTTCGACCCTAACCATGAATTGGCGAAAAATTGGACCACTGCTTCCTCAGTTTGTAATTGGATTGGAGTCATTTGCAATATTCGCCAAGAAAGAGTTGCAGCATTGAATATTCCCGACATGGGTCTAGTAGGCACCATCCCTTCCCACTTGGGAAATCTCTCGTTTCTTGTCCGGCTAAACATTTCGAACAACAGTTTCCATGGCGATCTCCCCAAAGAGTTGGGTCATCTTCGTCGATTGAAATTCTTGAATTTCGCATTCAACAATTTTGGTGGTCAGATTCCATCATGGGTGGGCGCCTTACCCGAGCTTCAATTCTTGTTTCTTGGGAATAACAGTTTTACAGGTACCATCCCAGTCGAGATTGGTAATCTTTCAAACCTGAAAAGGTTAAACATGTCATTTAACCAGCTTACCGGCTCCGTACCACATAGCATCTTCAACATCTCATCACTGCAACTTATTGATTTTTCGAGTAATGGCCTATCTAGTAATCTTCCGACTGATATGTGCTATCATCTTTCGAAACTCGAATTCCTTTATCTATCTCAGAATGAATTAGAAGGCCAAATTCCATCTAGTTTACAGGAGTGCTCAAAACTTCAGATTTTGGAGTTGTCATTTAACAAATTCAGTGGACCCATACCAAGTGAGATTGGGAACTTGACTATGCTTAAGGAGTTATATCTTGGTATGAACAACTTCAAAGGTACGATTTCTCTTTTACTTTTGAATTAGTGTATCCAAGCTGCTTCACTCGCAATGCTATTTTTATTTTTTTCTTACCATGGTTTTTCTGAATTCTGTGCAACAAAAGTATCAATTTATGTGTCTCTTAAATAATTGACTCACCAACATGTGTATTTAAGGATTTGTTTGATTACAGCTCTCTCTCTCTCTCTCTCTCTCTCTCTCTCTCTCTCAAATTGAATTATGTTTGGACAAAATTACCACCAGAAGTTACGATTGACATCAAATTGATATTTGCAATGTTTAAATTCAAACAATTAGATTTGTTATCTCATGTTTTATATAGAAAGAAAATTTCAATTTCTCATTCCAAAACAAAACAACAACAAAGAATTACATGTTTCTTTTTTAGCAATCGAGATTAAAATTGAGTATCAAGGTGCGAGCAGCTTAGTTAGTGGCACGCCTCCAGATGTGCTTCAACTGGAGTCACTCCGCAAGGGTACGGAGGTTGCGCTTGTAGTAAAACCGGAGGATCCGGTGTCGTTCTCTCCCAAGGGAAGTCTGCAAATATAGCAACAAAGCTCAACTAACACGGGTACTTATTTTAATGGATTGCAAATGAAAATTCTTATATTTTCTTAACATAAAAGAGACCGAAAATATGTTGGTTTTGAGATGATGGTGGTTCTATGCTTCATGCAATAATTTAGTGACTAATAAAGACAACAAAAGCTAGTTTTATGTAATTAAGGAAAAAAGCTTGGACATGGTTGTTTTGATCCATCAATTCACAACAAGGATTTCCAATGAGAGGTTTATAACTCAAATCAAGAATCACACCTTGGATTCTTGATTCGGAAAATGTCGACTATAAAAATGTTGGTTTTGTTTGATTGAGTATAAAGAGGGAATCTATAATTGGTACCCTAGAATCAAACCTTAAACATGTGCAATACCTATACCAAATATTGATTTGTGCATAAATATTGCCAAAGGGTTATGAATCTAAGTTTTTATAATGAATCTCATGCTAAATCAAATGAAACCATATAATTTTGAGGATATGACTCTAAAGTTCATACAACCCATTTTCAACCCTTTGAAGATCCTTGGTGGATCTTCACAACCACATCCAAGAGGTATTTAGCTACTAGAATCCATGTCAAAGAGCATAAAATAAGACAAATCTACCATTAAACTATATAGAACTAGTGTTTGGTTACTAAGAAAATGAGGGAAAGTGGCAAGAAAATGAGAGAAAATCATTCACTTCATATATATATAAATCAAGCATTCATTTACAATGATCCAAAAGCAATAAATGACATTGAATACAAAGCATTAAGAGTAGATCTAACTAAAAACTTTACAAGATAACAAAAATTCACTTTTTGGAGCTTCTTTCCCGTCCAGATTCTGTAGAAAATGACCTATATACCTTTTGTCTCGAACATACAGCTTTTATACTCTGCAGAAAAACAGAGTCTGTATACACCGATCGATTTAACGGTCAGGCGATCGAACGCCCGATCGATCGCAAAACCGCTCCTTCTGAAGTTTGCTTCTACGTAGTCTGTTGAGGAAATTCCGACGTCACCGATCGAACGATCGATCGATTGGAAAAACGCCCTCTCTAAAGTTTGCTGCAGAAGGTCGAACAGAGGGTCACCGATCGATCGCAAGATCACCGATCAATCGGCCAATCGAATGTTTCATGGACTGTTCGATCGGGCGATCGATCGGTCACCCCCCACATTTGCCCATTTGCCTTAGTTTAAGCTCCAATTCCTGCAAGAAATGTACAAAAATAGTTTTAATGCGTTTTAGGAGTTAGAATACTAAATTAACACTAAATTCAACTAATCAACTAATAATTTAAACTAAAAGATTACTATTTCTAATAGTAATCAGTTAGGAATCGAGATTAAAATTCATTATTAAGGTGCTAGCAGCTTAGTTAATAAATTATCTTGGTGACCATACTAGGAACTTGGAATTGAGCACCACTTCTATAAATGTGGTCCTTCAACAAAGTTCTTTAATTTACATAAAACCAGAAGATGACCCCCTACTTTGATAAAATTTTTTTTATGACTAATATATTTTGAGTATTTATAATAATAAATAGTGTATTGGCCTGGTCCCCTTAAAGCTTTGAAAATTTGACATTGACCTTCTAAAATTTAAAATTTATTTACCTTGGCCCCTCAAAATTCAAAAAACATTTAACTTGACCATCCAAATTTAATTAAGTTTTTTTTTTTGTTTTTACCTTGGCCCCTCTTGACAAAATTTCTGGTTCCATCTGTGAGCTTTATAGATTTATCACTGTAGGTAAAATTCTGCAGCAGTTGGGTCACCTTAAATTGGAGGTGTTGGCTATGGCAAATGATGGCCTTTCTGGTCTCATTCCACCAAGTATCTTCAACATCTCTTCTTTAAAAGTTTTGATTCTTGTAAACAATAGCCTCTCTGGTAGTTTGCCAATGGATATGTGCGGCCATCTTCCAATGCTCGAAGTGCTTCATCTCTACAATAATGAACTCATCGGAAGTTTACCAAGCAGCTTTGGGAACTGTACCTTGCTTAAGGAACTGGCTCTATCCGGGAACAACTTTTCAGGTACAACCCTAACACTTTACTGAAAATGGTTTTGCTAAGACAACATGAAATGATAGTGTTTGCTTTCTCTGATTAGCCTGTATTTATTATAAGTATAATAAGCTAAAAGAATGGAACAAGAAAATTAGGTTCAACACCTCAACTTTTAGATACAATCCTAGAACATTTATGAATGTAAGTGGGAGCTGTTGATGGAAAATGCTGTTCTTTTAGAAATTTTGTATAGAAAATCCTATCAGAATGATGTGGCAGTAGTATTTTTGTAAATAAGAGCTACCACAATAAGTGCGTTGTTTTTAAGTGAATGACTCTTATTCAATCATCTCATTTGGTTATAAATTCTGATAGAAAATTTCTATTCGTATAGCATTGATTCTTTAATGGGAAATAAGAAGGAAAATGTTGTCATAATGAACACCAATGCCATCAAATGTTAAACTAGCTTAAGGTCCCATACCATCAAATCTCTTTAACATCTCAACCTTAAAACATCTCTCGCTTGTAGAAAATCAGCTTTCGGGTTTTCTTCCATCAAGCATAGGTGACTGGCTGCCCAATATCCAGGGAATTTACCTAGGAGGAAATATGTTAAGCGGAACCATTCCCGACTCTATCTCAAATGCTTCTACACTCATATTTCTAGAGCTCTCCTCCAACTCATTCAGTGGAGATATACCAAATACACTTGGTGATTTAGAACTCCTTCAATTGCTTAACCTGCTAGAGAATAATTTGACCAGCAAATCTTCCATGACACAAACTAGCTTCCTCAATCCATTAATGAAGTGCAAACACTTGAGGAGATTGTGGATATCAGCTAATCCACTAAGTGTTACCATTCCAGACACCATTGGGAACCTATCTTCTCTTGAGAGTTTTTGGGCAGGTGAATGCAAACTTATGGGCAACATTCCTGGTGGAATTGGTAACTTGAGCAACTTAATCTCCATAGATCTACTATACAATTATGACTTATCTGGGGCAATTCCAAGAGCTGTCGGACAATTACAAAGTGTACAGTATCTTAATTTTAGAGGCAATAAACTACAAGGAGCCATCCCAAACAATCTGTGTGAGTTAAGGAACTTGGCTTACTTAATTTTGGGTGAAAATGATCTTTCTGGGTCTTTGCCAACATGCTTAGGGAACCTTACTCTCCTAAGAAGTCTTTTAGTAGATTCAAATGGATTAACTTGGATGATACCCTTGACCCTTTGGAACCTTGAAGATCTTTTGGCTCTAAACTTGTCTTCAAATTCTCTAAGTGGAGAATTACCATTGGAAATAGGAAATTTGAAGGTAGTGAATCGATTTGATCTGTCAAGGAATCAACTATATGGTGACATCCCAAGCTCAATTGGAAGCCTCCAAAACGTGTTGATCCTCTCCTTTGCACAAAATAGATTCCAAGGTCCTATCCCTCAGTCATTTGGTAATTTGTTAAGTTTGGAGTACTTGGATTTGTCCCAAAACAACTTGTCCAGTGAAATTCCCAAATCCTTAGAACAACTCTGGCATCTTGATTATTTGAATTTGTCTTTCAATAAGTTGGAAGGAGAAATTCCTGAAGGAGGACCTTTTGGAAACTTCACAATTCAATCTTTTATGGGGAATAAGGCCTTATGTGGTGTGCCTCGATTTCTAGTTCAACCATGTTCTAATTCTAGTTCTCATCATCGATCAAGAAAAACAATGGCAGTTGCGGTGAAATATGTTTTACCGATAACTGCATCAATAGTACTCATTTTGGTGTTAGCCATTGTGTTAAAATGTTGCCGAAAAAGGAAGATAAGAATTCCAAAAGAAGAGAATTTGTTTCAAGGAATAGCACCGAAAAGGTTTTCATACCATGAGCTTCTACAAGCAACGAGTGGATTTACAGAGTGCAACTTACTTGGTAGAGGAAGCTTTGGTTCAGTGTACAAAGGGACATTTTCTGATGGGATGATAGTTGCGATTAAAGTTTTTGATTTGCAACATGAAGGGTCTCTCAAGAGTTTTGATATTGAATGTGAAGTAATGCGCAACGTACGCCATCGAAATCTCATCAAGGTCATTGGTAGCTGCTCTAACCTTAATTTCAAGGCTTTAGTAATTGATTACATGTCTAATGGGAGTCTGGAGAAGTGGTTGTATAACCCAGACTATTGTTTGGATATGCTACAGAGACTAAACATAATGATTGATGTTGCATTTGCCTTGGAATATCTTCATCATGGTTATTCGACACCAGTGGTTCATTGTGATGTAAAACCAAGCAATGTTTTGCTAGATCAAGATTTGGTTGCACATCTCGGTGATTATGGCGTAGCAAAGCTCTTAGGAAATGAAGACTCTATAGAAAAAACCATGACGCTAGCTGCAATTGGGTACATTGCACCAGGTATTTTTTGATTTTGTAAACTTATTATCAACGTTTTATTTTGTTTTTCCTTTTCATCACTCTCTTAGGAAGTTTTCTGTTCTTACCATGATGTTTAGTACTATTAGTCTTTTAACGATGAAATGTTGTTGCACGTAGAGTATGGATCGGGAGGGATAGTATCAACAAAAGGTGATGTATACAGCTATGGCATAATGTTGTTGGAAACATTTACGAAGAAGAAGCCCACGGATGTAATGTTTGTTGGAGAAATGAGCTTAAAGCACTGGGTGAATGAGTCATTACCTTATGCCGTAATCAAAGTAGTAGATGCCAATGTACTGACGAAAGATGATGAATATTTCAGTCTCAAGGAGCATTGTGTAAAATCCATCATGGAATTGGCTATATCCTGTTGTGCGGAGTCACTTGAAAAAAGGGTCAACATGAAATATGTCACTACTACACTTGAGAAGATCAAAGTTGAGTTTCTCACAACATGCGAAGTTGATGAATATTTTAAGTTCTCGAAAAGGTAGCCTCTCACAACACAACACAACACAACAGAGTTGTTACAATTTGATTTTAATTTCTTCTGTTTCATGTCAAGATCTTTGTATATATTAAGATCGTCCATTGTAGTTAGTTTATTATAATCCTCAAGGGCTGAAAATATTTAACTTGTATGCGAGTAGTTTGGGACTTTCTTTTTCTGCTTTACCAAACATAAAACAATATAACGTCAAGATGGGGATCAGTTTCTTCCCTTCTGCTCCTAAGCATGTGAGAGCATTTTGGATAGATTATCAGACCAAGACTATGGAAAACTAAAACCTCCGCCAAGATTTTGTCGGTAAATATTAAAACATGCAACCTTAGCTTACGAAATAGATTGTAAAAAAATTGTTCAAGCACATATAAAACATGATGATCGGCTTTATATCATGTCTAGCCCTCAAGAACGTTGTGCAACTCAGAATCTGACAGTGCTATTACAAGCAGAAGAACCTCTCTAGATTTCATCCCCATAACTGGTGAATGCCCTTCATTCCATCTTCAAAATATGGGTTTAATTAAACTTATAAATGGGAAAAGTCTCTCTCTCTCTCTCTCTCTCTCTCTCTCTCGATAAATATAATGGCCTCTCTTAATAATCTCATGGACCAATGTTTGAGGGCGGGCTCAAATTCATTTACCAAATAAGAAAAAGGGTTAAGGTATAAATGAGAGCTCTTAACAATCTCATGGGCCATGAAAAAAAACATCGCAGAAGTCTCGTGGTTTTTTAACCTTTTGCTCATATGTAGCTCAGACCCAAAATAACAAAAAAAAAAAAAAAAATATCATAGAGATCAGGTCTGCCAAAATGGATGTTAGGCATTGTGGATTCATTCTTGTATGCTTCTGTTTAGTTCTGTTATTGGATATAGATAGAAGCACGATAAACAAATAAAAAAAATCAAATGATTATCAAAACGCGGGTAAGGAAAGAGGAGAAGGATGACTTGCTGAAGCAATTTTTTTTACCATTTTCCTTCCATTTCTCCATTTGTTTGGTTCTTGGATTTGTTAAAGGAAAAACAAAAATGACAAAAAAGGAAATGAAATCAGAGAAGTTAAATTCGTCACTTTTGTTTGGTTTGGTTAGAAAAATGAGAAGAAAATGTATTATCATTTCTCAAAAAGTTGGTTTTTGTGTTTGGTTTTCCATAAAAAAAAAAATGAATATATAGGCACAAGTTATTTATTTTTTCTTTTTGTTTCCTTTTACTCATACAATCTAAAATTCAAACATAGCATAAAACTATGCCTTGATGGAAGGGAAATGAAAACTTGGAGTCATGTTTGTGACAATGATGACCAAGTGGTGTATGTAAAATGATTAGAGCATTGCAAAACTAGTAGGTGAAGGTCGGGACAGAACCAAGAATGTTATCGAGGAGGGGCCATGAAAGACTAATATAGAATTTTTTAATCTTTTGAGGGGCTAAGAGAAAAATTATTAAATTATAGAAGATTGAGGTAAAAAAATTTTAATCTTATTGAGGGGCTAACGCAAAGACTTTTGAAATTTTGGAAGGTTAAGATGAAAATTTTTCAATTTTGTAGCGGCTAAGGAAAAAAATCATGAATTTTGAAATGTTAAAAGGAAAAATTTTTATATTTTCGGGTTCGAGAAGTAAGGATAAAGTCATGAACTGGAGACAGAGGACTCTGTCAAAATGGACGGCCATGGAATGGGATAGCCACATCAATGGCCAAAATTCATTTGTCTTGTGCTAATATGATAGTTAAAGGCAAGACTTGTTGATAGAAGGACAACACAAAACTACAACATCATGCGACCCAGTAATTTTAGATTTGCTAGACTCAAATCAGATAAGGGTCCGTGAATGACAAAGAAACTTCCCAAGTCATTTGTCGCTTCACTGAGAATTTTCCCCAGACTTCGTCCGAGTCTACGTTTGAGAGGACAATTCCAAATTAGGGAGTCGAAAGCTTACGTATAACTCCCGTAATATACTTAGATTTCATGCAAACACTTAGCGGTAATTATAATAATACTTATTAAAATATGACTCAATATCATTAAATTAAATTTTAAAATGTATATATTAACCTCATAAATTATTAATTTGTATCAATTAATACCTTCTATTAGCAATCTATTAAAAAAATATATGAAAATTTGTTATGTGATTTGCACGTATTCACAAAAGTATTATTTTATACTTAAATTAATTTTCTCTTATTTAAATAATTGTATAGTGACTGAAATACCCCTTGAAATGACATATAAATATAGGGGCAATATAAGAGATATTTTAATCATTAGACAATTACCATAAAGAGACAGTGTCAATTTAAATATAAAATCATACTTTTATGAATATGTGCAATTTACATAACAAATTTTTATTTACTCTCATAACAAATTGTTAATATGGTGCTAACAGAAGGTATTCAGGAGTTCAATATTTTATGTTTTAGAGTTTAGAGAAACTTAGTGATAGTAGAGTTATAGTTTATGGGAACATAAGAATTTAAAAGTTCAATTCATGTAGTTAAGTGAATGGTCTGAACAGAGTATTCAGGCAAATCCTATAATGCAAAATTCTATTTTTGCAAAATTTGTCATATAATAAATCTCACCAAAATGATATAGCATATGCATGTATGAACTTATAAGTTTAATAGATTAAGTTTTTTAAGTCATGTTACTATAAGGATTATATGGAACTTCTTAAATCTCTTAAATATTTGATAAGTAATTCAACTAGTGAAAGGCATTGGTAATATGACATCAAATCTAAAATTAAACTTTTGCAATTATTTCTTAAATATTTTTTCACTTTATTCACTAATCACTATAGCACAAGTTTGTCCTCATGTTAAAATGGCTCATCTGTCTAAATGTTTTTTTTTTTTTAATTCTATCGTTCAGTAGGAATACATAGTGCCTTAGAAGCACAAAATAGATAAGAAAAAAAAAAAAAATTGTAACGCAAATGCAGATTACATTAGGAAAACACAAATCTACTTTAAATTATTTTTATATTGAAAGGTTTTGTTGGCACTAGGGAGCTATAATGTTAAAATGCAGATTATTTTAAAAATCGTTGGGCTCGAAATAAATCTTTCACAAAATGAAAATCTTTTACTATTTTCGCCATAATTTTCAAAAGTTTTAAATTACTATGTATGTATATAGGTGTGTGTATTTATCTATATATTTCTCTTGTCCATCCTTGTTTGCCTCTTCAAGTTCAAATTCGAAACATACACCCATAGGGACGACTTACATATTTCCTGGTCTGAGTAATGTTGTTGGTGCACTGTTTTTTATTTTTTATTTTTTGTTAATCAAGTATTCGGACCATCTTTGCGCGGTTGATAAACTGTCCTAATCAAACATTACAATGGCGTCATTAGCAAATGTCCAAGCCAGAATTAATTGAACTTAGGCAGGTGGCGTAGACTTCCCAAGAAGACCTAGACCTTGTCTATTCAATGAGCAAATATCCAATCGTCATTATTGTGGGCGTTTGTTTTTAATTAAAAGATTTTTATAAAGATAAATTATTCTTATAAAAAAATCATGCAAAATTTACATACAGAATGATGTGACAGTAATTATTTTGTAATTAAAAGTCATTATTGTAGGTGTTTATTTTGAAGTAAAAGATTTTCATTAGAACAAATCATTTTGTATAGAAGTTTTGTGTGAAATTTTTTATTTGTATAGCATTACTCATATATATAACATGATGCCCAATCTAAAATTAAACATTTGCAGCATTCCCATGAAAACCTTAAGCAATGCAATTATTTCTTGAATGCTTTGCCAATTTATTCTTTTATTTCATTCCAACGATCCCATAATCATAGGAAAAAGTTTTCTTCTTGTTAAATCTCATCATAAAATTTTACTAAAATAATGTGATAATAACATTCTTGTAATCATGATAAATGTTTTTTTATTTGAAATGAAATCCACTCACTTAATCACACTGTTTTATGCTAGCATTACATGCAGTTAAAAAAATTGTGCGACTCGAAATAAATATTTGACAAACCGTCATAATCCTTTATTATTTTCTTCTTTATTTTGTGCCAAAAGTCCAGGTAGTTGGCAACATGAATGCTGGCCCTGTCTTTAAATTATTGAGTGGGAAGACTTCTCTAATTAGAGGTCCATGGAATTCAATGACTATGTCAATGGCCAAATTCAATTTGTCTTGTGCCAAAAGTCCAGGAAAAAGCTACTATTAGAAGGCTAAGTCGAAATAATATTACTGTCTTTCTATTTCTGATTGTTGGATTAAAATCAAACAGAATAAATTGATGATGGGGAGGCTTCCAATCATTTTCCCTACAGTTAAAAAAAACCTAGGCAGATTTACCTAGGAATTTTCTTATTTTGGTACGTACTAGTCTCTCTTGGACTCTCAAAGTTAGCTTTGGATACTCAAAATCAACCCAATAATTTTTCTAGTTCATTATTTATAGGCAAAAACTAGCAATTCTAATTCCCATACAATTAAGATGAGATTTTTTCACTAGTACCTCAGAGGTTTTTTGAGGTACCGTACCTTTCATCTCAGCTCTTGAATCAAAACACAAAAAAAAAAAATTGACAAATTTTTGGAAAAATGGAGGTGTTTTGATGAACCCACAAATTTGAAATTTGACTAATCTTTGGAAAAATTGAGGTATTTTAATGAGAAAACAGTTGCCACAAATTTGATATCTGGTTACCACTAAACTGATCTGCAATTACCATAAATATGACACATAATTAGCACAATGTGATCACATTGTATGGTCAATATAATTACATTGAGCTGTAGCAATGATCAGTCGAAGTTATAACTACGATAAGTGTAAATGATAACAACTTTTGAGGTACGGCTTATTCGAGGTACAGTTGCCGCTCCTATTAAGAGAATCCTACTCGTATTGAATCTCTTAGTAGGTAGCAGTCCCCACAACCAAACCTAATTTTATGGACTCACAGAATACCAAAAAAAAAAAAACACCAAACCGACACTATAAATTTTTGCAATCACAGTCAATAATTAGAGATATCCGGTCCATCTCAATTAAGCATTCTTTCAATCTTACTCTTCCACAAACAAAAAACAATGAGTTATGCTTTCCAAAATTATGGAGCATTACAAGGCCTTGGGATTTTCGGTTGAAAATGAACAAAAATCAAGTTTTGGGTTTAGGACAGATTTCTTCTTTGATTTATCCAAGTCTACCTTGAGAGAAACAAGTAGAAAATTAAGGAGTGGAAGACTTTATTTTATAAATATGAATCTATGTCTACTTCACATGATTTTAAATATAAATGATATATCCATTTGTTATGATAATAGTAAATAAAGATTATTTCCCGAAACATCAGACACAAATTTCTGAGCTAGGATATCAAAAATATTGGCGATATCAAAAAATAGTGAAAAATAATGAAGAAATGAAATTTTCAAATACATAGAAATACTTAGAAATAGCTTCTGTGAGTTATAAAAATGCTTTAGGTAAGGCTCTCGATTAACAGTCAAGATACCAGTGGCCAATATAGTCGATTTCAACCCTATTTCTCTCTTGTGAGTGACCAGTGACCACCCACAAAATCTATGGGTAATTTCGATCTCGAAGACCTTGGGTTCACCTACCAAAATTTAGATTGTTTTGGCACAATTGGGTTAGCAATAAGAGACGTGAAATTTTTATCTAGAGATGATATATAAAACTTTGATTCCTGATACAAGAATACAGAACTACAAAAGTTCAGTTCATATAGTTAAGTGAAGATTTAGAATTAATTATGTACCTACAAATTATGTGTCGTTTGGACTGTGATAGTAGTTATTATAAAACATGATCAAAATGAAATAATTATTGATCACATTTGTAATAACTATATTTTATCAAAATCATCTTGACTTTTTTAAAAATTTTTGTTCAATAATATTTTCTTTCCTTTTTTAATCAAAAAATAAAATTGTAAATTACTGGTATCTTTAAAAAACTTTCAAATGTACAGAAAAAAATGTTTCATGGTAGGCCAATTATGTAATTAATTATTGATTGGACTATGTACCTCAACATTTCTGCACCAAGGAAAATTTCATCATCGACAGTGATGTTACTTGAAATGGGTTGGCCAATATGACGTAGCCTAAAGGGTGTATGGGTCGGCCGAAAGTCTTAGCCAATTATAACCATGTCTTTTGGAACCCAAAAAAAAAAAAAACAATTTAATCTTGACGTGAATAGTCTATCTTTGACAAGACTGGATCGAAAAGAGAATTAGTAGAAGTGTAGGCAAGTTGGCCTGAATACCTCTAACTGTTGAATATAAAAAAAAAAAAATATATATATATATATATATTTTAGTGCTATTAGCACTATGTCATTTTGTATCTCCTACGTAGTAGTTGAAATCCTTCGGGGTTAAATACTTCACTTAACAAAAAGGAAATTCGCAATCATGTGAAAGGAGGAGCCAAAAAAACGTGGTTGTCCAATAATACGGAATAACTTTGTGTTAGGATATCAATTTTAATGGTAGAAAAGAAAATTTATTCATTGCTTCTAGTTGGAATAATTTAAAAAAAAAACCAATTTTACTATATCTTGTAATTGCATAATTTTAGTTTCTTTATATTTCCTAAGTTTTATAAATCAAATTCAAGAATATAAGCACCTTATCTATATATGCTGATCCACATTATGCCCTCAAGAATATATGCTGGCTGCAAACATTTATGCCCTTTAGTCAAGTTATATATCTCTATTTATACATCTAGCCTGACCTTGTTTTACAGACAATTATAAACCTCATCCTAGATTTCACACTCATATATGGAGAGAACTTGCTTCCTTCTTCCTGTTACCGTGTCGTTGGTCTATTGTGTGGTAGCTAGCTTAGCTATGACAGTAGCCAACATCACCACCGATCAATCTGCTCTTCTTGCCTTGAAAGCGCATGTAAGCTTGAACCCTGACAGCTTATTGGTGAACAATTGGACCAGTGGTACCTCTGTTTGTAGTTGGATTGGAGTTATTTGCAGCGCTCGCCACAAAAGAGTTGCAGCCTTGGATATGCCTGACATGGATCTAATAGGCACCATACCTCCACACTTGGGAAACCTCTCGTTTCTTGTCAGGCTAAATATTACAAACAACAGTTTTCATGGAGATCTACCCAAAGAGCTGGCTCATCTTGGTCGTTTGAAATACCTCAGTGTCGGGTTGAACAACATTGGTGGACAGGTTCCATCTTGGTTGGGTGCCTTACCTAAGCTTCAATTCTTGTTTCTTGGGAATAACAGTTTTACAGGTACTATCCCACCTTCCCTCTTTAACAATTCAAAGCTAGAGTCCTTGAGCTTGTATGGCAATCTCCTAGAAGGAAAAATCCCATTAGAGATTGGTAATCTTCAAAACCTGAAACGGTTAAACATGGAATTAAACCAGCTTACGGGTTCTATACCACTAAGCATCTTCAACATTTCATCGCTACAACTTATTGCTTTTACATATAACGGCCTATCTGGTAATCTTCCCATTGATATGTGCTATCGTCTTCGCAAACTCAAATTCCTTTACCTGTCTTGGAACGAGCTAGATGGCGAAATTCCATCTGGTTTATTTGAGTGCTCGGAACTTCAGATTTTGTCCTTGTCCTTCAACAAATTCGAAGGACCAATATCAAGTGAAATTGGAAACTTATCTATGCTTACGGAGTTATATCTTGGTGAAAACAACTTGAAAGGTATATATGACTTTGCTTTTATTTTTCATCTAGTGTATCCATAGCTGCTTTGCCTGCAATGGAATCCTATCATGTTTCTTTTAAGCAACGAAATTACAAACTAGAAAGGTTTGAATACTTTTATATGCACACGGATAGATTTCTTATGTCAGTCTCTTAATTTCGTTATTCATTACATGGGTTATCTCAACTTAGGCTTTTAAAATCTCATTTGCACATTTCTCACTCAACTAGTCAATTTGATATGAAAAATGCTATTTTTACACAAAATTCATACAAAATTTTTATACAAAATAATGTGGCAGATTTTGTTGTTGGTATAGCATTACTCATTTAATGTAATTGTTTTATGAGTTACCAATATTCAATTTTATCTACTCCTAATAGCGCTTTTGATTTTTGGTATTTAAGCGAATATAAAAGAACACAACAACAGGATTACAAGGGGCAATCTACAAGCAAACAAATTGGAAACCATTTCTGATAATAGAGATGGGGGGCCAACCTAACAGAGAAAAAAAAGGAATATTAAAGCATCAAGCCACATAAAACATAGCAAACAAGAAGGACAAAATTGACTAACAAAAGCAACTACACATAGCAGCTCCAAGCCACCAACACACAATATTTACCTCATACATCAAAATCAAATAACTTTATCCTAAACATTTCTCAAAATTAAAGTCGATCAAATTACTCTATATTTCATAATACATCTTTAACTTTCACTATAATATGCCTTTAACTTCTAAAAAACATCAAATTTTAGCATTTATTCTGATTGACATTCTCAAGATGTTTGCAACATATCAAATGATATATTAATGTTGTGGTTCTATCAATTAACTGCGTAGTTAGACATAGGATTGTACAAGTGTATATTTTGTTGTAATGTATTTAATATTTTTGACTAAAAAAATTACACCTATTGAGACCTCTTTGTTAACAAACTTCAATTATGTTAAACTATTATAATATGAAAAAGTGTAGCTTCGATAGGAATCCACTGAACTTTTTCTTCAAAGCGTTGTACAAAGTTAACAATAAGAGAGAAACAGAATGATTGAATTTTTTTCACTATTATATTGTTATAGTATCAAAAAATTGTAATAATATATTTTCTTCTATCATTTCTTTCTTTCTTTCTTTTTGAATTTGAGATTGTGCTATGTATATGAGTTTCTCAAGTTAGGCTTCTAAAATCTCATCTTCAAATATTTTTAACTCAAAAAAAGATGAAAATAATCAATTCTTTTAAACCTATTTATGAGTTTTATTTATTAGTGGAGTAGATATAGATTAGAGATATTTTGACTTGTCTTTTGGTTGTTGATCACAATCTTTGTTGAAGGTTTAGAGATTTATCATACATGAAGTATTATATATGAATCCTGTTGACATTATAGGTGAAATTCCAGAACAGTTAGGTTGCCTTAAAGTGGAGTTGTTGGCTCTGGAAAATAATGGCTTTACAGGTCTCATTCCCTCAGTAATCTTCAATATTTCTACTTTCATATCTATTGCTCTTGCAAAGAATAACCTATTCGGCAGTTTGCCAATCGACATGTGCCACCATATGTCTTCCAATGCTCGAAGGACTTATCCTCTTCAATAATACATTGACAGGAAGTTTACCGCCTAGCATCGGCAACTGTTCCTTGCTTAAGATACTGAGTCTGAGCAGCAATAACTTTGCAGGTATAACCCTATTTATCTTTACTTGACTGAACCTGTATTGAATGTTTTTGTTGGCCTGAACTTAGTAAACTAGAATAAGCTACAATACTTGCCTTGATTAAAAGCTGGCACTTGAATTTACACTAATTATTCTTAATAGATTTTTTTATAAATTGGATCTTTCCTCAAGGCAAAGCAAAATTATGGAAAGTTGTTCAGTATGACACGCAGCGAGTAAGCCACCAGTAGACAAAATTTGAGCAAAGTCTAAACTAACTAGAAAAATAGATTAAGCAACTAGCTTAAGTAAAAATTGTTAGGAAATCCTGCAAGCCATGGTTGTAGATGAGCGTTTGTCAAAACAAAAATTGGTTAACAGGCCTAAGTTGCTAGCAGGATTTGTCCTGATATGTAAATCACTTGACATTGAACAAGACAATTAGGTTCAAAACCTCTACTTTAGATTCAAAACATTTATGGATCTATAAGGAAGCTGTTGATTCTTGTGTGAGAAACAAGAAGAAAATTTTAATCGTGAAGAACACGCATGCAGCTGGAATTTGAGGAATCATTAAAATACTGCCTTAATTTTCATGTGAAAAATATGAAGGAAAAAAAAAAATCTTCTCTTAACATTGTTCCTTCTAATGGGTATGGCACTTCTGACTGATAATTTTCCATATACATATGCATGGACAATATTGTTTTGCAGGTTCAATACCACCAGAAATTGGCAGGCTTCATAGTCTAGAGTGGTTTAGCATTTACAACAACAGTGTAAGTGGTCCTTTACCATCAAATATCTTCAACATCTCAACCATACAAGTCATGTCACTCACAGCCAATAATTTTTCCGGCCACCTTCCACCAAGTATCGGTGACTGGTTGCCCAATATCCAAGAACTTTACCTAGGCATCAATAAACTGACCGGATTCATCCCCGACTCCATCTCAAATGCTTCCAAACTCATTAGTCTGGACTTCTTCTCCAACTCATTCACTGGATTTGTACCTGACACGCTGGGTAATTTACGACTCATTCAGACTATTGGCTTGAGGAAGAATTATTTGACCTGCAAATCCTCTTCTATGCTTGAACCCAGATGCATCACTTCATTAACCAAGTGTAAACACTTGAGGAGATTGTGGTAATCCACTAGATCTTATCCTTTCGGTCAGCATCGGGAATCTATCTTCTCTAGAGAGTTTTGATGCTAGTAGTTGCAAAATTATGGGCAACATTCCTCCAGTAATTGGAAATTTGAGCAATTTAATAGCCATATATCTAGATGACAATGACTTACATGGGGAAATTCCAGCAACGGTTGGACAATTACAGAAGCTCCAATATCTGAATTTGGCAAGCAATAAACTACAAGGATCCATCCCTAACAATATTTGTGATTTAAGGGACTTGGCTTACTTATTTTTGACTGGAAATAGGCTTTCTGGGTCACTGCCGACATGTTTTGGGAATCTTACTCGCTTAAGGAGCCTCCTAGTAGACTCAAATGGATTAACTTCCGCTATACCTTTGCCTCTTTGGAATCTTAAAGATCTCTTGATTCTAAACTTGTCCTCAAATTCTCTAAGTGGTGAATTACCTTTGGAAATTGGAAATTTGAAGGTTGTGAATCAAATCGATCTATCACTAAATCAATTATCTGGTGCCATCCCAAGCTCAATTGGAAGCCTCCAAAACTTGTTGAATCTCTCCTTAGCACATAATAGATTCCAAGGTCCTGTTCCTCAATCATTTGGTAGTTTGAAAAGTTTGAAATTCTTGGATTTATCCCAAAACAATGTCTAGTGTAATTCCCAAATCCTTAGAACAACTCTCATATCTTAAATATTTGGATTTTTCTTCCAATAACTTAAGAGGGAGAAATTCCTGAAGGAGGCCCTTTTGCAAATTTCACAGCTCGATCTTTTATGTGGAATAAGGCGCTATGTGGTATGCCTCGGTTTCAAGTTCAACCATGTATTCATACTCTTCACCGATCAAAAGAAATAATGGTGCTTATACTGAAGTACATTTTACCAGTTACCGCATCTGTACTACTTGTACTGGCGTTTATATTTGTATTGATAAGGTTCAGAAAAGTTAAAAAAAATAGAATTCCAAATGAAGAGAATTTATTTCCTAGAACAACCCTCAAAAGGTTTTCATACCAAGAGCTTCAACAATCAACAACTGGATTTAAAGAATGCAACTTACTAGGTAAAGGAAGTTTTGGTTCAGTATACAAAGGGACACTTTTTGATGGGATGGCAGTTGCAATAAAAGTTTTTTATTTGCAACGTGAAGGGTCACTTAAGAGTTTTGATATTGAATGCGAAGTGATGCGTAATGTACGTCACCGAAATCTCGTCAAGCTCATTGGCAGCTGCTCTAACCTTGATTTCAAGGCTTTGGTGGTTGATTACATGCCTAATGGGAGTCTTGAGAAGTGGCTACATAGTCCCGGCTATTGTTTGGATGTCCTACAGAGAATGAACATAATGATTGATGTTGCATCTGCCTTGGACTATCTTCATCATGGTTATTCGACACCAGTGGTTCATTGTGATGTAAAACCAAGCAATGTTTTGCTAGATCAAGATTTGGTTGCACATTTAGGTGATTATGGCATATCAAAGCTGTTAGTTAGAGAAAAGCCTATAGTACAAGCTGAGACGCTAGCTACAGTTGGGTATATTGCACCAGGTAATTTTCCTATTTTATATACTTTTAACTATATCTAAGTTTATTTTTATTTTTCCTTCCCATCTTTCGTTCTACATAAGGCTCTCTTAGAAAGTTTTCTTTTCTTGCCATCGTGTTTTTAGTACTATCAGTCTTTAATGATGAAATGGTGTTGCACATAGAGTATGGATCAAAAGGAATAATATCAACACAAGGCGATGTCTATAGCTTTGGCATAGTTATGCTGGAGACATTTACGAGGAAGAAGCCAACAGATGAAATGTTTGTTGAAGAAAAGAGCTTAAAGCATTGGGTGAATGAGTCACTACCTCATGCAATAATCGAAATTATAGATGCGTATATGTTGAGGAGAGATGATGAATATTTCAACATCAAGGAGCATTGCATAAAATCCATCATGGAATTGTCTCTATCCTGTTGCATAGAGTCACCAGAAGAAAGGATCACCATGAAAGATGTTGTAGCTACACTCCAGAAGATCAAAGTTGAGTTTTTGAGAACCATTCAAAATTGATGAATATTTTAGTTTCTTATAAAGTTGTCTCAAAACAGCAACAAACTTGTAACAAAATGATTTTAGTTTGATGTTTTTTCCCATCAAGAACTTTGTATTGAGATAATCAATTGTAGTCAATTTATTATAGTCCTCGACAGACTCAAAATATGCAACTACTATGATAGTAGTTTTAGATTGTCCTATTTTGCTGTACCAAAATATAAAATAAGTACTGGTAGGTACAAAATACTAAACAAATATACAGCCTTGAACTCAATTTAGAAACTGAAAATTACAAATATACAACTTTCAACTCAATCTAGTTTTAAGAGTTAAACAAGACTACAAAAATTAAACAAATATATATACAACAATAAACACATGCAAAAAAAAAAAATTTATTTAGAAAATAAAAAAATTTAAAAATCTGGTATGTCGCATTAAGAGGTGCCTAATCAGTATTTTATAACAATTGTTCCTCCTCACGTAATTATGATATATGAGTTTGTGTATTGTTGAAATATTTAACCACTATCTTGTTTGGTAAAAGGAACATTAATTATTGAAAATTATTAGCACTAAATTTCTAGTGTTGAAATATTTAACTATGCCCTTTTCAATTTAAAAACTTTAGGATGGATTTGATAATTTCAAATGAAAATGAAAATTATCTTCCACCGAGTCTATTCAGCATTCAGTAATATGTCAAGATTAATTGTCATTTTATCGAACATACACTTAGTAATGGAGGTGAAGGGTAGCCTATGGCATATTGTACTGGATTGGTTTTATTTCCAATTTAATCTTTTTTGCAATAAAATAAAAAGATTTTTTCCCCTCCCCGATCTTGTGCTAAAATTTTTGTCTTGTGCTAATAGTCAAGGGCAAGACCCACTTCTAGAAGGGCAAGTGGCAACACAAACTTGCTTAGCTTGAGACTCTCTTTATTTTAGGGTTGCTGGAGTCAAATCAGATAAGGGTCCTTGAACTCAGAATTTTCTCGAGACTTCATCCAAGTGATTTGAAAACTTATACAGAAGTTCATTTCTTCTCCAATTTGTGTTGTTTGTAAAAAAGTTTTCATCAATTCTAGCGTTGGTGATGACAAATAGGAGGAAAGCTGAGAATAATATAATTTAAATTGTAAAAGCAGAAAAACTTTAAAATCGCATAACAAGAAATGAGAAGGAATTATTGCAATATAAATAAAAAAAATTTATATAGTAGAAAAATAGTTAAAATCATTTAAGTGAAAATAAAATTCAAAATCCATAAAAATATATTTATAGGTCTAGATTCCCAAATGCTAGAATCAGATTCCATAAAACATCCATTAGAATGGGATTTCAATCGGATTTCAATTCCTTATTCCCTAATTCTTTCAAAGTCAACAAGGTCTTCAGGTTGGATAACTTAAAAGGCTTAGAAATGTAGTCCAATGTTGCGATGTAACTTTTATAGTTTGGCTGTATAAGGACTTCATGTTAGGGTGACATATGAGATTTAGGAAAAACGGTTACGAGGCTTGGTCAATGTTTTGACAACTGTTCATTGAAGGAGTTCGAGGTCAAAATCAAAAAGAGAAATATTGCACACCTGTCAGCGTTGCATGGCAAAAAAAATAAGGATTAAGGTTGAAACCATTGTAAAAGTAAATTAGACTTTACAGTACTTAACATCTCCCATATTAAGAAATAAGCAAGAATATCGGTAAAAACAAGAAGAGAAACAAAAACATAATAGAAAATAGTAAAAGTCATTGAACAAAAAATAAAACTTCATAATTCATAAAGAAGTGAGAGTAGCGGCAATTTTGACACCTGTTAAACGTAGGAACTAGAGGTCAAAATCGGAATGAAAAATATTTCACGGTTCAAGCATTTGGGATGACCTAAAAGTAGGAGTAAGTTTTAACAAATCATCTAAGAAGGAAGAGTAATATATTAAAAAATAATAATAATATATAGAAAAATAGTAAAAATTATTGAAGAATAATAAAATTTCAAAATTCATAAAAATACGGTCATAGGTCTAGACCCCTAAATGCTAAAATTATAATCCACAAAGATTCATTAGAACGGGATTCTGATTCCTTCTTCCCTAATTCTTTCAAAATGAACAAGTTGTTCAGGTTGGATTCCTTATAAGGCTTAGGAGTATAATCCAAGATTGCAATAGAATTTTTATGGTTGGTTGGATAAGGACTTCGTGTTAGAGTGGTTAGATGTGAGATTTAGAGGAAGCAGTTATGAGACTGGGCCACCTGTTGTAGCGTATGGATGACCAAAAAAGGGAGTAAGGTTGAAATCTGGTCTAAATTTTAAAAGCCAAAAATTTTTTTTTATAGTACTTGAACGTCTCACTAAATAAGAATTTTTTTTTTTTTTTGGGTATATCGTATGGGATTACAAAATAATAAGAAATGAGAACAAAATTGTCACAATATAGTGCAAAATAAACATAATAGAAAATAGTAAAAAATCATTGACCTAAAAATAAAATTTAAAAAATTCATAAAAAGTACATTCGTTGGTCTAGATTCCAAATGCTAGAATTAGACCCCTAAAAAACCCAGTAGAATAGGATTCTAATGGCATTCCAATCCCTTATGCCCTAAGTTTTTCCAAACTAAGCAAGACATTCAAGTTGGACATCTTTAAGGAATAGAAGTGTAATTGACAGTATTGAATTTTTATAATTCAGTTGGGTAAAGATTTCATGTTAGAGGGTCTAGGATATGAGATTTAGGAATAGTGATTACGAGACTAGGGAGCTATTTTAAAAGATCAAAATTAGAATAGGAAGAAATTCGAGCTTTTTTTTTTTGTGTTTTGGATGACCTAATTGCTTTAAATTATAAAAGCAAAAAACTTTAAATTCTTGACCGGCTCACATAATAAAAGGTGAGAGAATAATTGCAATACAGTTAAAAAAAAAGAAAGCAAAAGATAAATAAAGCCCTTGAACTAATTCCTTCTTCAATCCTAATTCTTTCAAATTGCAAAAGGACTAAGGTTGGATACCTAGATTTAGAGGTATTATGTATCGAGTAATTCGGAATTGGGTGATTTATTTGTAGAAGTGATATGACGACTTTGATCAATGAAGAGATGGGCTACTTGGAATGGGTTTTAAGGGTTAGGGTAACTAGTATTAGGATGTCATTAGAAAAGGCTTAGAATTATTACATTACGTGGCTTTGGAGTTTATAGTGTATTGTTTAATACATATATATCAGATTAAAACCAAGTGCTACAATTTTGGGCTCAAAGTGTATGAGTTGAGGTAACTCAGCTACCAAGTTGCGTCATTATTTCTTTTTCATGTTCTTTACTTTTTTTTTTTATTTTAAAGATGCAATGTTCCAATATTATTTAAAAAGTAGTGTTGAGAGACTAATAAGGGTACATAAACATTCATTAATCAAATCTCCGCAAAACTAAAAATAAAAAAATAAAAAAAAGATGGAAGGAAAAAGAAAAAAACTATGATACCTCAACTATCAAGTAGTGTAATTTTTTTTTTATACTTTTCGTTTTTGTTCTACGATGCAACGTGCCA
This sequence comes from Euryodendron excelsum, assembly GCA_033060915.1. Classification (NCBI taxonomy): domain Eukaryota; kingdom Viridiplantae; phylum Streptophyta; class Magnoliopsida; order Ericales; family Pentaphylacaceae; genus Euryodendron; species Euryodendron excelsum. The sequence continues at coordinate 23,797,065 of CM065398.1, forward strand.
AAATTATTTTAGAAGTAGGACTAATAAGGACGTATAAATTAACAAAAGAAAGATAGAGAGGGCAAAAAAGTAATAGCAATTACCTCTTTGGTCAAGGATGTGGGTGGGTTGGGTTCATTGTCATGTAACTCACCAAAAGAAATGAAGTAAAACAAATAACATAACTACAAAAAAAACAAAAAAGAAAAAAACTGAATGCCCAACTCCAAACTCTGCACACTAACCTCCATGTCATGATAGTAGGGCTGCATAACATCCAAGTCCAAGCTCCCACCATCTCCTCCCATCCAAGCCAATCTCTGCTCCAAGCCAGAGGTCTACCAGAAACCTATTCGTGCCTTTCAAACACTGCACACTACTTGTCTTCATTGCCTTTAGATGACTTAGTTGGATATACTTGGTTGGATAAAATGACACAAAGTAGAAGCAAGGCCCCGACCTGGCCGACTATATATACAACCCAATAATTGAAAAACAACTTACATATAAATGAATTAATGATCAACCAAGCCTGATAATTTGAAACTAGGGGGATACGAGCCGGCCATGAGCATTCAACCACGCATATAGCGATAAAAAAATAGTTAAACATAAGTGTGAAGCAATCAATGGCAAAGGAAGAGAACGGAATTAAGGTAAAAAATATCCATCCATGGCATTCAAGAGAATGGATAGACTTTCGCCATATGAAAACATAACATTAGTAATCAATGCACCTTCCATGAAGCAAAAATTGAGAATATTTGAGAGAGAGAGAGAGAAGGAAAACACTGACCTAGCAGCCATTGACGCTGGAGACAGAGGAAGTCCGAACACTTTTAATGTGTTCTGATCTGAGAGTGAGAGAGAGCAAGCCCAGAAAAAAATAGGGGTACATTGTAAAAAAAAGGAAGTTAGTAAACACAGAATAGTAACTTCTGAAATTATAGACGATTACCAGCAGCACATGCCATTTCCTTGCTGTTATGAAATCCATCATGAAAGAGGGGCAACTCAGAATTTTTTTTTTCTTTCTACTACGAAAGGTTAGCAACATGATCCAGCACACTCAATCAAACAAAAAAATTAGAATCTGCAAGAGAGAGAGAGAGAGAGAGAGAGAGAGAGAGAGAGAGAGAGAGAGAGAGAGAGAGAACATGGAACAATGACCTTGGAGCCATTGATGCTAAAAACAGAGGAGATCAGGGTGCATTGCAAATAATTACCAGCATCAACAGATCATACCCGAAAAAAGGACCAACAGAAAAAAGCATATCTAAATTTAGAAACTGAAAAGAATCAACAAATCTGCACCAGAACTGTAGCACATACAAGTTTTTTGCAACCCAGAATTTTTGTATGTTTCTACAGAAGCTTAGTACCCTAATCCTTCCAAATTGATTTCTGTTGTAGAGATGTCATGCAAGGTACAAATTGATTTCTGTTGGAGAGAGAGAGAGAGGTAATGTGACCTAATAGTCAAGTCTGGATTCAGATGACAAGAGTTTATGACTCATGTAAGTCCTTACCACTTTTCATCACTCAACTATTCCGTATGTATTCATACTTTACAAGTTTTTTTCAACCCAGAATTTTCGTATTTTTCTACAGAAGCTTAGTACCCTAAACAAACTTAAAATCGGCTGATTCAAAATTTGGAAATTGAGCTTTAGTTAGCTGAAATTTCTTCCATCCAAGCCCCAGTACAGATCGTATTTTGACATCAATGAAAATCTGATGGATATATGGTTTATAGGCAATTTCAAATTTGGGAATTCACCATGAGTTGAAAATAAATTAGAATTAGAGGAACTCCAAGAATGAACTCAGGAGCTTAAAAATGAAAAAAAAAAGGAAAAAAATGTAATCCCAAATTATCCCAAAATTCGCTAACTGTTTCAGCTTACATCAATCAAGGAAGTTGTTAAAATCCACTCAACAAAGCCTCGATATAATTCATACCAAATACAATTATCAGACAATTTCTAATCATTTAAGTTACAGAGTTTTGTAGCTTATTGCCAATCCACAGCAGTAGGAGTAGAACTATAAACTCATTTTCAGATAATTTTGAAGGATGAACCCCATAGCAATTGACTAACAAAATGCAAGGAGTTCCAAAGCACAAAAGGGTAAGAATTTACCTGCTCACAAAGTTGCAGAAACCCAACAGCATTTCATGTTCAATTACAATTCAGTTCAGCTCTGATGTCCCAGACGCAACGTTGGAGAAAGTCCAAGCTGCCTCAAGCTGCCTCAAAGTTCAGACAAAGGCAAGCTGGTTGTGTATTCATAAAGCCCCAGAAATGGAGAAAAAACACACAGAGAGAGAGAGAGAGAGAGAGAGAGAGAGAGAGGAAGAAGAAGAAGAAGATTAATAGTCGTGTCCTATCAAACGAAGCCAAATTTAACGTTGTGTTTTTGAAATTTCAAAACTACCAAGCATCTGAAATCTATCGCCTCTCAATTGTAAGAACAAGAAGAGTAATTGTCGTGTCCTATCAAAGCAAGCCAAATTTACCCGATGTGTTTTTGAAATTTCAAATTTTTATATAGTCTCCGAAATTTAAAATTACCGTTGCGTATTTCAAATTTCAAATTTTCAAAAAGTTATTCAACCTATATTTTGAGTTCCTGACCGTTGTAGAATCGTACAGCACTTGATACACGCATTAAGGGGGAAATCGACGCGGCCATTTAACAGATTGAAAATTAAAATTTTAAATAGAAAAACGCTCGGATTTTCCTACCAAATTTTCTCTCAGAAAGTACATTTTATGTAATCGAGCTCTGTTGATTGATTGCGCTAAACGTACGAGGTGTACCGAGATAACAATGAGAGGCTCGTCTTAACAGAACTCACCGCCTGCAAGAACGTTGACGTACATTTGCTCGCTGTTGTACTCTCATGGCAATGCTCCTGATATGGGTCAGATGCAGGAACTCTTCATGGAGCTCAGCGTCACATTACAAGGTTCTCTTCCTCAAAACATATGTCGATATCTACATTGTATTTATGTATGTATGTATGTATGTATGTATGTACATATGTGTTTTATGGTTGTTTTGGAGTCTGGGTACTGGTAGTTTTTGTGTCTGCTTGATTTAGATTGGTTTTGAATGGTTATTTTGGTTTGGTATTTCTTGTTTATGATATGAACATATTGTATGGAGGGGTCTATGCATATTTGTGGTTTATGATTCTAGAGTCTTGAGTAATTTTGTTTGTTGATGATGAAATATGTTTCTGGTTTTGTTTTTGTCAATCCTTATTCTATTATGGGTTGATTTTTCATAGTGTTGAAAGAGTTGTATTTTTATTATTATTTATTTTTCTATTTTTCTTCATGCATGCACTGTGACTGTGGGTGAAATTGGTTAAACACGCAGATTCTAGTTTTGGTTCTGTTTCGACATTTTTTGTTGCATTATAGGCTTTGTTGATATTATTCATGGTTTGCATTTCTCTCTATTTGTGAGTTCTAGTGATGGATGAGCTAACTACAAGGCATAGTTTTGATTGCCTGCTTGTTTCTTCTTTCCTTCTTTCCAAGTTTAACTGTTTGATATTTCTTTGCTTAGATGTATTGGGATGATACTTCTTTATTGACTGAAAATTTTAATATGCATTGTGAAAAATGGTGGGAAGAGGATAGTTTGTCTTTTGAGGCTCATGTTTTTGTGAATTTGTTGCTTCGAATGGGCATATTATTCGTATCAAGTTATCGACCAGTACGTTTTTGGATTAAGTTGTTTGCAAATGCATGAATTGTGTGGGTGGAATCAGACTAATCGTGTCAATTCCAACTTGCCGTGCAAAGTAACCAAGCAATCCTTTTGACTCAGCACATGAAACCTTGGCGGCGATAGTTTGCTATCATTGTCCCAGCATAGCAATAGTTTGAAACACTGGCGGCATTTTACACAGTTGTGGCCATGTTCTCAGTTATGAAGTCCTTGGTCTTTGATTAAAAGAATATTATGTGGTGATTAATCAATATATTTGTTTGATTAATTGAATTATATTAGACATATACTTATACATTGGAAACCAGTTTCTTTATAGTTCTAATTATGGCCATCACTTTTACTGGGTGAAAGACCAGACTCCTATCTCTTGCTGGTAGAGCTACTTCAGCGACATCTGCTACTACCACCATTCCCAATTACATTATGCTATCTATAGCTCCCCCTGTTTCTGCATGTGATAAGATTGATAAGTTGAACATAAACTTTCTACAAAAGTTCCACCATGTTAATTGGGGTACAGTTTTCAGGAATGAAAAACACGGGGGCCTTGGCATTAGGAAAGCTATAAATAATAACCTAGGTATGCTTTCAAGTTTGACTGGAAAATGACAGAAGAAAAGCTTTATGGATAAGAGTCCTGACCACAAAAATAACTTCATAATCATAACATTAGGACCTGTCCTAATAAAAATATAGCATCTCCAGTTTGGAGAAGTATATTGAAAACGAAAGACCCTGCAAAGAGGATTTTTATAACTCAAATTAATAATCACACCGTGAATTCTTGATTTAGAATATTTTGACCATAAAACATTGAGTTCATATTTAGTTGAGTGTATAAATTACAACAATTAATAGAACTATAGAAACAAATCTAGAAATGTGCAAAATTTATACCAATTGTTAATTGTGCATAAATATTACCAAATGAGTTATGAATCTAAGTTTTTAAATAAATTCAACACTCAACTGAATAGAACAATCGAAATCTAGGAATCACTACAAGAAAAAGGGTTATTTGCAACGGATTATTTGTGACGGCTACCTATGCCGTCGCAAATACCCAATTATTTGCGACGGCAACTTCCCCGACGCAAAAAAATGTTATTTTCATCGGCACTATTTGCGACGGCATTGATGCCGTCGGGAAAGAGGGAAAAACGACGTCGTTTTGCATGCGCAAAGGCGACCCCCACTATTCGCGACGGCGTATTTGCGACGGGGTTACCGTAGCAAATGTTTTAAATAAAACTACGTCGTTTGGATATAAAACGACGTAGTTTTGATACCCAATGTCATTTTCCCCCCTTTTCTTCTCCTCTTTCCCTCTTTCCCTCTTATTCGACCAGCCGCGCGCCCTAGCTTGGAAATGTCGACGATCACCACTGCGGCGCGATAGTGTTTCGCCTGGAAGGCCATCGCCGGAGACGACGCCTGAAAGCCGCTGCCGGAAGACGACGCTTGGATGGCTTGCATTGCCGGGAGCCTTGTCGACTGGTGAGCCGTCTCTCTTCCCTCCTCCCTCCTCCCTCGTCGCCTGTAGCGGCGACTGGAAGCCCTAGCTGCCGAAACTCCTCACGGACTGCTACCCCTTGTCGACGAAGCCTTTGCCTTGGTGTCGTCGCCGCCGGAAGTCCACACCCACTGGTAAGCTTCTCTCTTTCTCCCTCGTCGCCTCTCTATTTCGAGCTCTCTGTTTCAAGCTCTCTGTTTCTATATCAGATATCACACATTATACATTTACAAATTATTTCATGTATAAAATTCATCACATTATACATTAACGAATTTATTTACTCTTCCATATGGAGATATGGTTTTATTACAACAAAACAGAGCCATAAAACTTTCCAGAGTAGAAAGCAAATGAAAAGGTGTTTGAGAAGCTTTTAGGCTAACAAAGAACACTATTTTTCCAAAATCACAAGTTGGAGCTCACATGTATCATTACTAGTTTTTTTATTAACTTCCTGATTTGGCAGCCAACTTAAAAAGAAATACACAAACATCTTAATGCCCTGCTGTAATGGTGCAAGTGACATACAGCAACCAATATAAGTCCTCAAATTGTAGGATCTTCACAAATTTGAGGGGCTTAGCTCTCCTATCAAGGAATTGTCCACAAAGCAGGTCCAGTGTTTTACTGCACAGGAAGAGATCTACTGTCTCGAGTGGGGCTACAGAGGTATGGTTGGATATTTCAGCTTAGAAAACAAACAAGAGAACTAATTTCAAGTAGGTTGAAGTAATTTAGATCAATATAAATGCAAGGGCTTCTAAGCATTCCAAATTAGATATTTCTTTTTCCTACTGATGAAGCATATTGTCTTCATAATCTTTTCCCTGAGAACCTCACATTAGTCTATCAAGCAGTTGTTCAAACCATATGCACATAAGCCATATATTGCACTAGCAGAATAGTAAATAGTTCACGTGACATTTTCTAACCTTTCCAGAACCTGAAAAGTTTGAACATCGCTCAGTTCTAGGTGGTGGTAGGGGCTGATCTCTGCTATTAACCGTTGACACTGGTTCTATAAAGACAAGTGCTCCTGTGCTTGAACTTATTTACTCTTCCATATGGAGATAGAACTTCCCCCGTCACTTTGCATTCCATGAATCTCGTCACCTGAATGAAATTCTTCTGAAATATATATAATGCAAGTAGAAAGCTATTGACTTCAATGGCAGTCCAAGAAGAGTGATGACACACCAGCTTTTGCTTTTAGGCATTACATTTGAGTTAGTTTTTCCTTACATTTAAGATAATATTTGCATATGGATTTCAATGAAAATTGAAAAAAATAAATAGATAAGACGAGTAAACCCTATTTTGAAAGCTTTGAAATTAATATTATCTTGAGAATTATGTAAGTAAGACCGATGCTTGTAGAGGCTTTGGATGAGACCTTAGAAGTCTCTAGTGAATTTTGTGCAAATAACCCAAAATTCGGAATGGAATATCTAACCACGTAATTTTTTTTTCTTTTTTTTGTTATAACTCTCTAAATATTAAAAATTTTGTGATGAATTCAAAACTAGTAAAAACTAGACTCACATGAACTTTTTAAGAATAAGAAACTAGGAAAAAGGAAATGGGGTTTGCTTCAATTTTAGCTATTTGAAACCATCTAGACTAACTAATTAATGATAGAATTTCAACCATATGCCCTTGTTCTTGTTTATGGTTGATACACTTATTTAGATGTCACTAACTGCTTAATAAATATGACTATTTTCAATCTTTTATTTTCTTGATAGCACAATGCACTTCTCTTCTTCATGATAGTACATTTGTGTGCTTGTAATTTGATAAACATTACAATCATTTGCCATTGTCTATGGTCCAGCAGGTTTGTTTAATTCACTTTCTTACTTTATAGTAACAATTTATATTTATATATTTTAATTAACTCATGCAGTCATGAGTTAATTAAAATATAAGCATATAACCTTAGACCCATTCAAGAATCGTCTATGTAGTTTGTGGATTCAACTATGGTGAGATGGTTCTTGAATTATCCAGTTTCGGATAATTCAGGAATGCATAAATCTATGTAGTAGTTAGTGGCTCACCGGTTTAAATTGTTCTTCTTTGATGGAAATTCTGTGTAGCAAACTTTGTGTTCTCTGGGTACATACGGGATGTGGTGTACAACAATACACTTCGTTTACGTTGCGTACTTGGAGAACTGTAGGGAGATGTTGCCGGATTTTCCTTAAAGAGGGACAAAACAGTTTGAGCTACTTCCTATTGCATAGATTATGCATTCCTAAATGGGATAGGATCACCTACCTATTAAAGAGGAGTTGTATAGATAATTTTCACGTTGCATGAACATTTATGATCTATATTTTACGTATGGTGACTTAATTAGTAATGTTTATGTGGATATATACAGAAAAATGGACAAGAGTTGGATTGATTCTGGTGATAGGCTTTCCAGGGAATATGTGGATGGAATAGACCAATTTCTTGTGTTTGCGAACACTGGCAAGGGTGCAGATGCATTAATCTACTGTCCTTGTAGGCAGTGTGCAAATCGTTACTATTTTTCACGAGATGTTGTGCGTGAGCATCTTCTCAACAAGGGGATGTTAAGAAAATATAAGATTTGGAGTAGTCATGGAAAATCTTATCCTTCTAGTTCTAGTTTCCATGATAGAGACAGTGGAATGTTGGGGGATGCAGACTTTGCAGATGATATGATCGGTATGATAAATGATGCTATTCCGCATGTAGGTGGAAGTTTTGAGAATGATGATGTCCAAATAGGAGGGAATGAAGAAACTGTTAAGTATTTCAAGCTTCTAGAGGAAGAGCAGAGTGAATTGCATCCGGGATGTAAGAAATTTAATAAATTGTCGTTCATTGTTCGACTCTTGCATCTTAAGGTGCTCAATCATTGGACGGACAAGTCCATGGATATGTTACTCGAGTTGTTGAGTGAGGCTTTTCCTGAGGGTGTGCAACTTCCTAAGAATTACTATAAAGCTCAAAAGATAACTGAAGATCTAGGCTTTACATATATGACTTGGGATGCATGCCCCAACAGTTATATGTTGTTCATGAATGAGCACGCTGATCTTAATGAATGTCTCACTTGTCATGTTTCTAGATGGAAAGAGAGTGTCAATAATTCAGAAAATCGTGGTAAACTAAAGCCTGCAAAAATAGATGAGGTACTTTCCTTTGAAGCCAAGGCTGCAAAGATTGTTTATGTCGTCCAATATATGTAGGTCAATGAAATGGCATGCAGAGGACCAAACAAATGATGGGACTTTAAGGCATCCTGCAGACTCTGAGGCGTGGAAAGATTTTGATCGGCGAAACCCAGTCTTTGCTAGTGATAGCCGTAATGTGAGGCTTGGGCTTGCGTCGGATGGATTCAACCCGTTTAGATCGATGAATGTAGTTCATAGCACTTGGCTTGTGGTGTTGATTCTATACAATCTACCACCTTGTATGTGCATGAAGCAACCATTTTTTATATTGTCTGTGCTTATAGATGGGCCTAAAGGACCTGGTGACAAGATTGATGTCTACTTGCAGCCATTAATCGAGGAGTTGAATGAGCTTTGAAATGAAGGTGTACCCACTTTTGATGCATCGACCAAACAGATGTTCCAATTGTTCGCATGTTTATTGTGGACAATTGGTGACTTCCCTGGATACGCCATGCTGTCGGGATGGAGTACCAAAGGTGAATATGCTTGCCCGTGTTGCAATACGCAAACTAAATCCAAAAGGTTGAAGCACGGAAAAAAGTTTGTCTACATGGGCCACCGTCGCTTTTTGCCCACTCAATATAAATTTCGAAGGGATAGAGTATCATTTGATAAGACCCAAGAAATTGGAACAAAACTTGAAATGTTGTCTGGATCAGAGATGTTGTTACAGTTGGGAGCAAAAGGTATCCTTACCCAATACAGATTGGATAACCTTGCAGTAAGGCACCGGAGATCAAAAGAGAAGCAAAAGAATGATGAGCCCAAAACCCATAATTGGAAAAAGAAGAGCATCTTTTATGAATTACCGTATTGGAAATACAATTTAGTAAGACACAATCTCAATGTGATGCATATAGAGAAGAATGTATGTGACAATGTATTATGGACAATACTAGGAGTTGTGGGAAAGTCGAAGGACAATGCAAATGCCCGACGTGATTTGAAAGAAATGAGAATTAGAGAAACATTGCACCTAGTAGAGAAGGGGGCCAACAAATTGTACTTGCCTCCTGCTCAGTTCACGATGACCAACGAGGAAAAATATTTGTTCTTGAAAGTGGTAAAGGAAGTTAGAGTGCCAAATGGGTATGCATCTAATATATCACGACATGTTCATTTAGATGAAAGGACTATTTGGGGTTTAAAGAGTCACGACAATCATGTCATGATGCAACAACTTATTCCTTTGGCTATACGTCATTCTTTGCCTAAGAAAGTTATTGAACCGTTGATTGAATTGAGCAACTTCTTCAGGCAATTGTGCTTGAAGTTGAATCGTGTAACTGACTTGTAGTATATTCAGGATCGTATAGCAGTAACTCTTTGTCATCTTGAGAAATTATTTCCCCCGGCCTTCTTTGATATAATAGAACACTTGCCCATTCATTTGGCAGATGAAGCATTATTGTGTGGACCAGTTCAATATCGATGGATGTACTCAATTGAGAGATATCTTCTAACATTGAAAGAGTATGTTTGAAATCGAGCTTTTCCAGAAGGTTCAATAGCTAAAGGGTACTTGATGGAAGAGTGCATGAATTTCTGTGCCCAATATCTTCATGACATAAAAACCAAAACTAATCGACTGGTGCGGAGCAAAGATGGTCCAAAAGGGTTAGGCAAATTTTTTCGTCCTCATAAGAGTGTACTGACACAGGCTCATCGCTATGTCTTGTTCAACTCTAAATCAGTGGCATAATTCATAAAGTAAGTTTGTTTTTTAATCACCACTTCATGTTAAAGTATGTAGCAGTTTTATATACATCATCTTCATATATGTAATTTTATTGCACAGCAATCAACTTGAATTTGTTAAGGAAAAATTTCCTCAAGCAGACAATCATCAAATTCAGCGCGAGCATTTTGAAACATTCCACACTTGGTTTAGCAATCATGTATGTTTTATTTTTTTCAATTCACTCAAACTTACGTACACTTCATGAATATAAATATACACTCCTGGTTGCATAACAGGTTCAAACTTTACGAAGGACAACAAATATCATCTTCTCTGATGAAATCACAAATTTGGCAAATGGTCCTAATGACATAGCATACAGGTATAATGCCTACAACGTCAATGGGTTCCATTTTCGTGTGAAGCACATGGATGATAGTCAAGTTACTCAAAATAGTGGTGTAAGTTTAAAGGCTGAGACCCTGAGTTATGCTAGTCGAAAGGATAATAATCCTCGTGTGGGGTCTGTGTACTACTATGGACAACTGACTGATATTATTGAAATTCGATACACTAATGACATGGCATTTGTTATGTTTAAGTGTGATTGGGTTGATAACATCCGCGGGAAGAAGGAAGATGCTTTCAAGTTTACATTGGTCAACTTCAACCATTTGTTATACCGAGATGATCGAGAGACTAACGAACCTTTCATCTTTGCATCCCAAGCAGAGCAGGTTTGGTACGCGTCAGACCCTTTACAAGTAGACTGGCATGTTGTTGTGAAGATGTCACAGAGAAGTTTGTTTGATATGCATTCCTTAAACACTCAAGCTGAGCCTTATGCAAGTCAACAACTGGAAGAAAATGTTGCCCTTCATGATAAAGATGTTCACTGGGTTAGGGAAGGAACAGAAGGAGCAACGGTCGATGCTCCTGTCTAACAGTCATATTCCAACTTGTCAATGATGGACTAACCTTTTGTCTTCCTCTATTAGCTTTGTGTAGTTGGTTATTTGATATGTACATAGTTGTAACCATATTTTGACATGTAACATGTAACATGTAACTGTTAATTTGAAACTTCTAAAACTTTGTCTATAGTTTGATAAGTTTGACCTTAATTCCCTCACATATGTGCTTAGAAACTTGAAAGCTTTCATACTTTTCCTTCTATTTGTTAGTTGTTTATTTTGTATGTAGCTTGTATTTTTCTTACCAGGTTATTATGTCAAAGAGGAAGAGGTCTATTGGTCGGACGGTGTCTGATGTATTGCAGTCATTTACATCTCAGTCTGAGGAGACTACTCCACCAGTTCTATCTCAATAACCTATGTTGCAACCGTCTCCTCCTCTACCGACTGTTTTAGCTGAGGCAGTAAGGTTAGCACCATCAGATACATCCTCACGGCTGCTTGTATCAGGTATAAACTAAGTTAATAAATGTTCACACATTTAGCTAACAACTAATATCGCATGTTTTGATTTATATTATTATTTTAGTTTCACTTGCTTCAGGGCCATCAGGTAATGAGACATCCTCATCGTGTTCAAAGAAAGGGCGAGGCTTGGCATTGGGTATTCGTGACTGGGGTAGCAAGGATTTCAAGTATCACGTGGTATTTGATAAGATGTGGTGCCCAATTGAGAACACAAAAGTTAACAAACTCTCAGGGCAGTTGGGCATCATAGTGCGTCACATTGTACCCTTGATATATACAGATTGGACACAAGTACCCTCTGATTTGATAGATCAGATTTGGCAGGATGTTAAGGTAAAAACGTTATTCTTTCTTCAATTAGTAAAACTGTAATATTTATCTATCAGTTTAATGACTAATGTTTTTATAGCATAATTTGGAACCTTGTTCGGATGAGTACAAACCGGTTTGCATGGATAAATGTGCGAAGTTATGGAAGGATCATAAGAACCATATCAAAAAAAAGCATTTTACGCCATATCAAGACATTTTGGACCGCTATCCCGATTGTCTTGATGGTGTCCTTCCAAATCACTGGAGAGAGCTCGTGGATTATTGGAGGACCGAGGGGGCAAAGGTTTGAGTATTTATGTCATTACATTCATTTGCAATAACATCCTTATTGAATATTTATGTCATTAATTATGCCAATCTATTGTAGGCAATTGCAAAAAATAATTCAACGAATAGGGAGCTTCGTGGCCCACCTCATACAACTGGAAAGACACAGTTCTCGCCAATACGCCATGAGGTACATACGTAAGAAAATTAACGCTTATTATTATGTTTTGGGTTGTAAGCATTCACATATCATATTGTATGTTTGCTAAATTAGATGGAGGCGGCTGGGGACCGAATAGACAAGATGAGTGTCTACTTGAGGACTCGCTGAGTAAATGACCCAGATGTGGTTCCCTACATTGTAAGTAGTACTTATTGCAATTTTAGTATTTAAATTTGTTTCATATTGTCAATTAATTTGTCTTTTGGATGTGTAGGATGAATATAATCGACTTCTAGAGAAGGTACCTGAGGAGCAAAGGACGGATGATGCTCGTAACAAGATATTTCACAAAGTTTTCGGGGACGATGGACATGGCTACTGCCGCACATACGGCACTGGCATATCTCGGGCTGCTGTTTATGGGGAGGATACTGGTCCATCACAGTGTCATATGGGCTTGCGAGAGGAGCTAAGAGAAGAGCTACGAGAGAATTTGAAAGAGGAATTGCGAGAGGAGCTGAAAAAAGAGATCACTCGACAGGTCACCTTACAATTGATGAAAGTCGGTGTCTTATCTGGAGATGCAACCCGACAGGTCACCATGCAATTGATGAATTTCTTAAAATAACAATTTGTATACATGTTTTTTTTTTTTTATTTTGCAATTAACAGTATTTCATTGTTGTTTAGGTTCCGGATGCATCTAGCGGACACCAGGTACGAGTTGAGTCTGTGGGTGATGATCATATACCATCTCGTTCACAGTCATTGCCTCATTCAGCTTCATTGCCTCCACCACCGGAGCATGTATTATCACTTGTTTCCTCACTTTTGTTACTTGATTATCATACTTGAAAATTCAAATGCTGCTGTCATATTAGGTTTCTTTTAGGAAAAAACGTGTTTTCTAGTCGTTTGGGTACTAAAACCCACAAACAAGTTTTTGAGTCCGTCAATCTTATGGACTCTTGACACCATATCTTGAACACATATAGCCCTTAATTTCTTTCAGACCAAAGGAAATGACCTACTCATGCAAATTCATATATAACATGAAGCTTTAGTCTCATGCAATTGAACTACAGTTGTTGTGTGTGTGTGTGTGTGAGAGAGAGAGAGTGTGAGTGAGTGAGTGAGTGAGTGAGTGTTCTTAGACTTGCTGAAATGCAACCCAACACTGAAAACATTAATCTAATATTGTTCAAGAACTTAGAAAAAAAGAAAAACAAATAAGCAAATTCAGTAGCTAGCCATGAGGATAAACCAGTACGAGCTCGGATCTCCGTCAAGATCGACACGTAGTAAGATTTAGGCACGAGTGACGTGTAGGAACGAATGGCATGGTCGTTGGAGTCCTGGTTTGGGAGATGTAACAGTTTTTCCTCTCTTTTCCTTAGAGTTTTTTTAAGAAAAAATCATGTTTTCTAGTCATTTGGGTACTAAAACCCACAAACGAGCTCGGATCTCCGTCAAACTCGACACGTAGTAAGATTTAGGCACGAGTGACGTGTAGGAACGAATAGCACGGTCACCGAAGTCCCGGTTTGGGAGATGTAATAGTTTTTCCTCTCTTTTCCTTAGAGTTTTTTTTTAGAAAAAATCATGTTTTCTAGTCGTTTGGGTATAAAACCCACAAACGAGCTCGGATCTCCATCAAACTTGACATGTAGTAAGATTTAGGCACGAGTGACGAGTGGGAACAAACGGCACAGTTGTCGGAGTCCCGGTTTGAGAGATTTAATTTTTTTTCTTCTCTTTTCCTTAGTTTTTTTTTTATAGAATAACCTGTTTTCGAGTCGTCTAGGTAGTAAAACCCACAAACGAGATTGGAACTCTGTCAAGATCGACATGTAGTAAGATTTAGGCACGAGTGACGTGTAGGAACGAACGACACGGTCGTCGGAGACCCGGTTTGGGAGATGTAACAGTTTTTCCTCTCTTTTCCTTAGAGTTTTTTTTTTAGAAAAAAACATGTTTTCTAGTCGTTTGGGTACAAAACCCACAAACGAGCTCGGATCTCCATCAAACTTGACATGTAGTAAGATTTAGGCACGAGTGACGAGTGGGAACAAACGGCACAGTTGTCGGAGTCCCGGTTTGAGAGATTTAATTTTTTTTCTTCTCTTTTCCTTAGTTTTTTTTTATAGAATAACCTGTTTTCGAGTCGTCTAGGTAGTAAAACCCACAAACGAGATCAGAACTCCATCAAGATCGACATGTAGTAAGATTTAGGCACGAGTGACGTGTAGGAACGAACGACACGGTCGTCGGAGACCCGGTTTGGGAGATGTAACAGTTTTTCCTCTCTTTTCCTTAGAGTTTTTTTTTAGAAAAATTCATGTTTTCTAGTCGTTTGGGTATTAAAACCCACAAACGAGCTCGGATTTCCGTCAAACTCGACACGTAGTAAGATTTAGGCACGAGTGACGTGTAAGAACAAACGGCACAGTCGCCGGAGTCCTGGTTTGGGAGATGTAACAGTTTTTCCTCTCTTTTCCTTAGAGTTTTTTTTTAGAAAAAATCATGTTTTCTAGTCGTTTGGGTACTAAAACCCACAAACGAGCTCGGATTTCCGTCAACTCGACACGTAGTAAGATTTAGGCACGAGTGACGAGTGGGAAGAAACAGCACAGTTGTCAGAGTCCCAATTTGAGAGATTTAATTTTTTTTCCTTCTCTTTTCCTTAGTTTTTTTTTTTATAGAATAACCTGTTTTCGAGTCGTCTAGGTAGTAAAACCCACAAACGAGATTGGAACTCCGTCAAGATCGACACGTAGTAAGATTTAGGCACGAGTGACGTGTAGAAATGGATGGCACGGTCGTCGGAGTCCCGGTTTGGGAGATGTAACAGTTTTTCCTCTTTTTTCCTTAGAGTTTTTTTTAGAAAAAAATCATGTTTTCTAGTCGTTTGGGTACTAAAACCCACAAACGAGCTCGGATCTCAGTCAAATTCGACACGTAGTAAGATTTAGGCACAAGTGACGAGTGGGAACAAACGGCACAATTGTCGGAGTCCCGGTTTGAGAAATTTAATTTTTTTTCCTTCTCTTTTCCTTAGTTTTTTTTTTTATAGAATAACCTGTTTTCGAGTCATCTAGGTAGTAAAACCCACAAACAAGATCGGAACTTCGTCAAACTTGACACGTAGTAAGATTTAGGCACGAGTGACGTGTCGGAATGAACGGCATGGTCGCCGGAGTCCCGGTTTGAGGGATTTAATTTTTTTTCCTTCTCTTTTTCTTAGTTTTTTTTAGAGAATAACGTGTTTTCGAGTCGTTTAGGTACTAAAATCCACAAACAAGCTCAGAACTCCATCAAACTCGACACGTAGTAAGATTTAGGTACGAGTGACGTGTGGGAATGAACAGCACAGTTGTTGGAGTCCCGGTTGGAGAGATTTATTTGTTTTTCCTTTTGTTTTCCTTAGTTTTTTTTAGAGAATAACGTGTTTTTGAGTCGTTTAGGTAGTAAAACCCACAAACGAGCTCAGAACTCCGTGAAACTCGACACGTAGTAAGATTTAGGCACGAGTGACGTGTCGGAATGAACGGCACAGTTGCCGAAGTCCCGGTTTGAGGGATTCAATTGTTTTTCTTTCTCTTTTTCTTAGTTTTTTTTTAGAGAATAACGTGTTTTCGAGTCGTTTAGGTACTAAAAGCCACAAACAAGCTCAGAACTCCGTCAAACTCGATACGTAGTAAGATTTAGGCACGAGTGATATGTGCGAATGAACGGCACAGTTGCCGGAGTCCCGGTTTGAGAGATTTAATTTTTTTTCCTTCTCTTTTCGTTAACTTTTTTTTAGAGAAGAACCTCACATTCGAGTCATCTAGGTACTAAAACTCACAAACGAGCTCGGAACTCCGTCAAACTCGACACGTAGTAAGATTTAGGCACGAGTGACGTGTGGGAATGAACGGCACAGTTGCCGGAGTCTCGGTTTGAGAGATTTATTTGTTTTTCCTTCTCTTTTCCTTAGTTTTTTTTAGAGAATAACTTGTTTTTGAGTCGTTTATGTACTAAAACCCACAAACAAGCTCGGAACTCCGTCAAACTCGACACGTAGTAAGATTTAGGCACGAGTGACGTGTGAGAATGAACGGCACAGTTGCCAGAGTCCCGGTTTGAGAGATTTATTTATTTTTCCTTCTCTTTTCCTTAGTTTTTTTTTTTAAGAGAATAACCTATTTTCAAATCGTTTTGGTACTAAAGCCCACAAATGAGTTTGGAACTCTGTCAAATTTGACACGTAGTAAGATTTAGGCATGAGTGACGTGTGGGAACGAACGAGACAGTTGCCGGAGTCTCGGTTTGACGGATTTAATTGTTTTTCCTTCTCTTTTTCTTAGTTTTTTTTAGAGAATAACGTGTTTTCGAGTCGTTTAGGTACTACAACCCACAAGCGAGCTCGGAACTCCGTCAAACTCGACACGTAGTAAGATTTTAGCACGAGTGACGTGTCAGAATGAACGGCACGGTCGCTGGAGTCCCGGTTTGGGAGATGTAACACTTTTTTCCTTAGCTTTTTTTTTAAGAAAATAACGTGTTTTCAAGTTGTTTGGATACATAACTGCACAAACGAGCTCCGAACTCCGTCAAACTCAACATGTAGTAAGATTTAGGCACGAGTAACGTGTGGGAATGAACGACACAGTTGCCAGATTTTCGGTTTGAGAGATTTAATTATTTTTCCTTCTCTTTTCCTTAGTTTTTTTAGAGAATAACATGTTTTTGAGTCGTTTAGGTACTAAAACACACAAACGAGATCGAAACTCCATCTAACTTGACACGTAGTAAGATTTAGCCACAGTGACGTGTGGGAACGAACAGCACGGTCGCCGGTGTTCCGGTTTGTGAGAAGTAACATTTTTTTCTCTCTTTTCCTTAGTTTTTTTAGAATAACCGTTTTGCGTAATTGTACTAATTATGTTTAAGTTTTTTGAATTTATAATTTAAGAATATTGCATTTATTATTGTAGGATGGAGAAAAGGTTTCTTTATTTTATTTTGGTCTTCCAAAACTCAAATTAGCGGAAGGAGTTCTTGTTAGCCCGAATCCATTGACAGAAATTGATGGAGAACCATTGGGTCAAAATTACTACAAAGTTTTTGTTCAAAATGCTCGAAAACCTAACACTTTATTAGAACGACCTCGCAAAGACATTACAACTGTTGGAGAATCTGTCGGCCGACATGTGGCTTGGCTTTCTCGTGATTTAAATTACATTTTTATTTCAATAAACCCATATATTACATGCATATCTATAATTTTATTTATTATGTCATTATCATATCTAATATTGTTTTATTTTCTTCTTTTCAGGTTATTGATAAATAATAGGTGAATGGTCTTTTTGTATTGGCTTATGTTGTAATAGACTTAAAACTCTCTTTTGTTGTATGAATTTTTCATTTAGGTTGTTCTTTTTGTGAGAGATTATGTATGTATTTTGGTTTTGTTTTGAATATTGGTGGAAGACAATGTTGTTTGTTTATTTGTTGTTTGGATATGTATATTAAAATAGAATACTAATTTTCTTAAGTATTTATTTAAGCATTTTGGTTTTACTGAATGTTTGAATTTAGTAGTTTTGATCATATTAAATGCTCATTTTATCAGGGTAAATAAAAAATTACAAAAATCATGCCTAATATGGAGCAAAATTTTTTTTTTTTCCAAAGTATTTGCGACGGCAAGATACCGTCGCAAATACTTTGGCGATTTTAAATCATTTATTTCGCAATTGTATTTGCGATGGCATGAACCGTCGCAAATACTTGAGATGACTGCAAATACATAATACAAAAATATTATTTGCGACGGCAGAAACCGTCGCAAATGGGGGTCGTTTTAAAATTTTATTCCATGAAAATAGCGTTAGCAACGGCAATTAATCCGTCGCAAAAGGTCTTATTGGCCACGGCATGCTATACCGTCGCAAAAAAATTTTGTTCGTCGTACACTATTTGCGACGGCGTGCGCCGTCGCAAAAGGTCACCATGCCGTCGCACGGCCGTCGCAAAAAGTATTTGCGACCCCTCCATTTGTGTCGCCTTAAATGTCGACGCTCAGCCGTCGCAAATGAGTATTTGCGACGGCATTTAGAGTATTTGCAACAGCAATGAGCCGTCGCAAAACATGCCTTTTCTTGTAGTGAATAAAACCTTGAAGTTCATGAATCCCCATTGAAATACTTAAATATCCTTGTTTTATAATTACACTCAAGATAAATCTAACAACTTGAGTTCATCATAAAAGCATGTAAAAATACAAAGAAAGCATGAAGAGAATTGAATCTACAATTTACGTGAATATTAAAATTGTTTGGTTACAAGAAAAGTGAAGGAAAGTACAAGAAAGTGAAAGAAAATACATTACAATGAAAGAAAGTTACAATTTCTACTTATACAATAACATTACAAACATAAATCTAAGCTGAAAATGACCAAAAGCATAAAAAAACCAACCTTGGAGGAGCTCTTCTGCCACCCTTTGGCTGCTACAAACCCTAAGTATCTTCCCTTTTTTCATTTTTTTCGAACAACTACTTTTATACTCCAGATCTGTATCGACTGATCAATCGGTCACTATTCACTATTCACTATTCATTATTCACGGGCACTATGCTCGATCGATCGGCACTGTTCACTGATCGAACGGTAAAACGCCCTCTCTGAAGTTTGCCGGATCGATCGATCGATCGGTTACTATTCACCCGTCCACCTTAAAGTTTTATTTTGACCACCTTAGAGGTTGATTTAGCCGATGCATATTAGTGGATTAATTGTAGTTCTTGAAGTCTTCTTTCCAATGGTGTAAAAATCAGTTCAATCGAACATCAGAGTGAAAAGATATCAGCAAAATACCAAAACTGGTCTGAATTTTCATGACCAAATTATTCACCTTGAATCCGCTTTTATTATTCTTGCTTTCTTTTTGCCTTTATTAGCTTATATAAGTTACAAAGCACACACAAAATATAATCAAACAAATATGTAATTAAAATAAGAAAATTAAACACTAATATAAATTTAACATGGTGTGAATTAAGGGCTTATAATTACACTGTTAAGATGAAATCACAACCCCCAACTTACATTTTGCTAGTCCCTAGCAAAAACTATAAAAAAACATAAAGGATAATCTCCACTTTTATAGGAGTCACGAATGCATTTAGCTCATGCACCAAGCTTTTAAACCCCTAGATTATCCCTAGTGGACGAGTGGTGTCTCGTGAGGGTTTACAGTGATGATACCCACAAACATCATTTTGTGAATTGCCAATCAAGATAAGAATAAGGAATAAGTGCATAATCCTACTCAAATCAACATTATATGCCACTCCAAACTCCTACCACTTGTAAGAATATGCAACAAGTCATGTAAAAGAAAGGTTCATGTGTGTGGGTGAAGATTCATGCTAAACAACACAAATGAACTCATTTAAGCAAATCCAAACCTTTTAAACGTTTTGATTCAAACCTCATTGGACGTACACTTGCAATTAAAGTTCACATGGCTTTCACAATGGTATGCTCAACAAATGGAGTAAATGTAAAGAGACAAATCAAGTGAACATTCAATTACAAAAACTGAAAAGATAGAAGTGTATCGACATTAGCATAGCTCCATGAAAGAATGTTCAAAGTTAAGCATTAATTCAAAGAAATTAACAAAATAAAGCTTATACTATATTGAAAACTTCAATCAAGCACAACTTGGATCAACTAAGCCATGTAGATGTGAAGAGGATAATGTAGAAGAGGTGAAAGGTAAGGGTAAAGAGATAAAGCAAATTGTCATATCATGTATGATCAAGGCATGAAATGATGAATGAAACACAACTACAACTCTCCCTTATCAACATTTCAAATCTCATTCTTCCCTTAACATATTTTCGACTTTTGAACTCTACCAGTCTTTTCTTTTTTTTATTCTTTTGTCTTTTTTTTTTCTTTTCTTGTTTCTTCTTTTGTTTTCATCCTTTTATCATCCCCTTTAAATTCAACAACTACTTTTTCATCTTTCAATATGCTCTTTTGTATCGAATATTCCAAATCAATCTCTTCTTCATTTTTTTAAAACAATGTAAAAATACTCTTTTCTCATATAGGCGTTCCTTTTTAATACAATAGAGGAAATCACTTTGTACAATTTCAAAAGTAAAAGATCAACAAGGGTCAAGGGAAATGTACGGTTTAGCACGGAAAACTCATGGCTATCAAGAAGAATATAGCAAAGAATCCTATTCTAAGTTGTACAATCGAAGCAGTTCATAGAATACAAGTGTCAATAACAAGATCAAAACTCAACCTATGAACCAAATACAAGCATAATGAAGCTATATAATGAAATGAGGGTGAAGAACTATCCTTGAGTAAATGTAAACGCTCCACAAGGCGATAATTACTCTAAAGCTTACAAGGTAATAATCTCCACTAATATAAGGATGGAAAAACAAAAACTAGTAATAGACTATGTTGTAAAGCATGATTGTGCACAATGATGTAATCCCATCTACAAATGCATGAATGAGCAATCCCTACAACATGTTGGGTATGAGGAGTGCATTAACATTATTTTGAGTAAAGAAGCATGCAAAAATTCCTATCTTCTAATCTCAAAAGGCATTTTCACAAGTAAAATAATTTTCTTTTATAAGGTGCAAGACAAAGAAATAAAAACAAAACAATAGAGACAATGCCTCTACCACACCCCCAACTTAAAATGATGTATTATCCTCAATGCATGAGAACAAAGCATGAAATGCAAACACATGGTGGAAAAAAAAAAAAAAATAGGGCACCCCCAACTTAGAATGAGAAACAAACTAAGAGAAACAAGGAAATAAAATAACTATTCCTATTCCTACCCAAATTAGAGAGAGAAAATCATCTAGTTCCACAAAATGGGAATTTGCCATCATCCCACACCCCCAACTTAGATATTTTCAAAGAGTTCATGCAAGCATAAAAATAGACAATGGCTACTTCAATGAACTCAATGATATAACCTTGAAGCACATAGGGGTAAAAGGGTCATGGTATGTAGAAAATAAAAAATAATCATGCACAAAGGCGCCCATCATGCTCATGCAATGAAGTGCTTGACCCTCCCCTTCTTTTGATTAGTCAGCCATTGGAATGATGTTTGGTTCCAATGTTGGGATATGGAGCTCCAAAGGCTTCGTTAGAATAAGACTAGGTACTAGAGGAGTAAAAGTAGGGATAACATGATCCCAAGACACTGTAGGAATGACCTCTAGACCATTAACATCCTCTTTGACATACAAATCCCCAACATTGGACAAACCAAAATCATTATTAAGGGTAAACTCATCATTACTCCACTCCTCTTGTTGGGAGTCCCCAATTTCGGACTCCCCTCTCTCACACTCTTCATCTCTAAATTTATTTCCAATAATTTCCTCACTTTCCTTAGGAATGTCTTCCTTAGATTCAAAGTCTTGAGGAATGATGGTTTGGTCAATGATGTCCTTAATCCTAAGGTTAATGACAGGATGGATTTGTTCAATTGGATGGGCTTGCTCTTGGTTAGGGTAAAAAGTATGGTGATTTTCATTAAAGCTCTCTTGGGGTGGAAGTGGATGTTTTACATGATCATGGTGGTAATAAATTCGCGAAGCTTCACGAAAATAGTCAAAGGGTTTTTGTAGATTTGAAGGAATTCATGATGATGCTTTGAAAAGGCTCCCTCATGTCCCCTGCTAATGTTAAATTCATTACAGCCCCCAAGATTGGGAGGTGGTCGAGGAGGCTCCCTTTGATCATTAGCTCTAAGGCATTTTCTAAAAAACATGTTGGATGATTCTTGTACTTTAAGCCTGTAAGCCCGAATGTAGTCTCTAAGAGATTTATATGGAGGTGTTTTCACATTACCATTTTCATGAATGCTCTCATTACCACCATAGGGTCCCCCAAAATGGGGAGGTGGTTGAGGGGGTTCCCTTAGGCCATTAGCTCTAAGGTGGTCTCTCATAGACATATTGGATGATGGATGGTGAAAAAATGTGCCACCAAACATAATGAAATGCACAAAGGAAGATGGATGCAATGTACAAACAAATGTAGCGCACTGCGCCTCAACATATCATACACAACAATGCATAATTCGCCATTCGAACCTCCAATCTCCACATAATAAATTCCACCAGTTTAAAAAGAATTTCAATCCAACCAAACCTCTAATCTCCACAAGTTATATACCACCAATTTGCAATAAAAAGAATCCCTAATTCTCCACTAGCAATCCTCTAATCAAATTATTAAAATAAAAACAAAATATATACAAATCAAAACAAAATACCTAAAATAAAGAGAAAAAGAAAGAATGAAAATCTAATATGGTATCACATAAACAAAAAAATAGAACGAAGTTACCAATGACCTAAGCCGAAGATTCTTCCGTCATGGTAGATAGATGGAGATTCAATCCACCAATTGCTTTCCAATCCAAAGCTCGGTAGTGCTTGCTTCGTGCCTTTGGTCCCCGGCAACTTGGTTCGCTCTGAAAACTACAAAATGGAGTTAGTACCTTGCAAGAGTATGAGAGTCGCGATGAAGTATATAACCGGTAATCCGGTATTGTTCTTTCCCAAGGGACATAGCCAAATATAGGCTCTAGCACTCAACTCACACTAACGTAATCTAGGATTGATTTGCAATTATGTGGGGAATTGGATCTAAAATAAAATGAAAAAATAAAAAGATTCTTGATACCATGGATTCTTAAAAAGATTCACAACAAGAATTTCAATAGAGGATTTTTATAACTCAAATCAAGAATCATACCATGGATTCTTGATTCGAAATAAATTAACCATAAATCCTTGAGTTCATATTTAGTTGAGTGTATAAATTGCAACAATTAATAGAACCATAGAAACAAACCTAGAAATGTGCAAGATTTATACCAATTGTTGAATTGTGCATAAATATTACCAAATGAGTTATGAATCTAAGTTTTCAAATAAATCAAACACTCAACCAAATAGAATAATCGAAATCTAGGAATAAAACTTTGAAGTTCATGAATCACCATTGAAATACTTGAATATCCTTGGTGGGTTGTCACAATCACACCCAAGATAAATCTAACTACTTGAGTTCATCATAAAAGCATGTAAAAATATAAAGAAAGCATAAAGAGAATTAAATCTACAATTTAGTTGAATATTAAAATTGTTTGGTTAGAAGAAAAGTGAAGGAAAGTGCAAGAAAGTGAAAGAAAATACATTATAATGAAAGAAAGTTATAATTTCTACTCCTATATTAACATTACAAACATAAATCTAAGCTAAAAATGAACAAAAACATAAAAAACCAACCTTGGAGGAGCTCTCCCGCTGCCCCCTTGCCTGTTACAAACCCTTACTATCTTCCTTTTTTTTCATTTTTTTTGAACAACAGCTTTTATACTCCAGATCTATATCGACCGATCGATCGCCACTGTTCACCGATTGAACGGCCGATCGAACGGTCACTGTAGCATTTGATCGGTTACTATTCACTATTCACTATTCAAGGATATTGTTCACCGATCGATCGGCACTGTTCAGCGACCAAACGACCAATTAAATGGTAAAACGCCCTCTCTAAAGTTTGCTGGACCGATCGATCGGTTACTATTCACCCATCCACCTTGACTTGATTTTGACCACCTTAGAGGCTGATTCAGCCGATGCACATTAGAGGACAAATTGTAGCTCTTGAAGTTTTTTTTCCAATGGCATAAAAATCAACTCAATCAGACATCGAAGCAAAAAGAAATTGCCAAAATACCGAGACGAGTCTGAATTTTTATGACCAAATTATTCGCCTCGAACCCGCCTCGATTATTCTTGCTTTCTTTTTGTCTTTATTAGCTTATATAACCTACAAAGCACACACAAAACATAATCAAATAGATATCTAACTAAAATAAGGAATTAACACTAATACAAATTAACAAGGTACGAATTAAGGGCTTATGATTACACTGTTAGGGTGTAATAATCTCTTAGAATATGGAGTCTGCTTTTGTGATTTGTTTAGTTGACTTCATCATGGGTGACATGTTTGGGTCAAGTTTATGTTCAATTGACCTTGTAGATTTGTAATCCACTTATAGTCTTGTTTTTTTTTGCTGGAAAGGGCTGTTAGTGAGATGTGTGAGAAACTACTCTTATTATGTGACAAGAGGAGATGACTACCCTCTCATGTGTGTGAAAACCTCCATCCTTTGTGCTCGTTGAAAATCTTTGTGCTTGGACAAATAGGGTTGGAAGATGTTTGATTTAAAAAAATTTTTGTATATTCTTGAGGATGTGTGCTTAAAATATTATGAGAGAAAGGGATGACAAAGGGTTTGACCTTCAACCGTAGCTAACCTATTGAGAAACCCATGACGAATGATGCCTAGATCTTGTCTAAGGGTCCATATTCTCATTGAACTTGTGACGGACCTATTACCTATTGCATATTGAGTTGAACTTGCATATTCTCATTGATTGTTGCCTTTATCAGTCTTTGATCTTACTGGATGTTGGCATATTCTTGCTTGCTTGTTCATGAGTTGCATTGGCTTAATTTTGATTGGAAGACTCGTGCATCTGACTTGGATAGGAGTCCCTATTTTTCCTTCTTTCTGTATTTGGTCCCAGTAGACCTCGTGGGACTTTCACAGCCTATCTCGCACCCGTGAAGTCTACTTGGTCAACTAGTATTTATATATATATTTTTACTGTTCAGTTCGCTTTATTTCTCAATCTGTCGAAGTGTTCTCTCGAGGGAGCGAAGTTCAGCTACCAACCCTCACCACTGTTCTTCTGGTCTTCCTCCTCTCCAGCGTTCGTCTCCTTTGCTCTCGCTCTCATCTCTCTCTTTCTCTGGTAATCTCTGTCTCTCTCTCCCTCTCTCCTTATTTCCCATCGTTTTGTTCCTCGGCTTCTTCCCTCTGTGGCAATTCGAGATCACTTGGTTGGGTTCCCTGTTCAATCGGGTGTGGTGGTGGTGGTTTTTGGGTGTATTGTTTGTGGGTTGTTGATGCAGCGAAAATTTAAGAGAACAAGAAAATAAACCCTAACCCGTTGATTCGCCACGAATACTGGTTTAAAGGCTCCTCCCAACCTGTTGAATCACCATGAATACCAGGTTCAAAGGCATCAAACGTTCGTTGATTAGCATGAATACCGAACGATTGGAAAAAAAAGTGCAATTTCATGCACAGAATTTTTTTAATCAAAAACTCTGGAAAAATGTCTTCACAAGAGTATAAATACTCGACATGAAACCTTAGGGCCAGGGACAAATCGGGTTAAAAGAAAAAGTGACAAAAAACCCAAAAAATTAAGCCTAAAACACAAAACGGGCCCAAAACCATACTTAGAAGCATTTTTTTCATGTTTTCCTAGGCCATAAAAATCATAATTGATTTTTTTTTTCCGGCTCGTCGCTAGCTTTTTGAAAACATATTATAATAGGAAAACGGAGTTACGGATCAAAAGTTATGGCCGATTGAAGTTTACCGACCACCGGCCCGCGCATAATGACGCCTCTGGGTCTCCAAGTAATCTTCTGCTATGCTATCCGAATTAGTTGTCCTGGTGGAGTTTTGTTTTGCCTTGTTTTGCCCAGATTCATCGTGTTCTTTTCGGGTTTAGGCGTGATTGTGTACTTGGGGTTTGGGCAGGATTGTGTCCTTGAGGGTTGGGTATTGATTTGTTCACTGTTGTGCACGTTGGTTGACGTCTCTGTGTCCTTGACCCTATTTGATGCTCCATTCATCATGTATCCCAATAGGAAAGCGTCTCATGCCTCCTCTTGTCACTCATCTAAGCGATAGGCCACGGGTACCCCGCGTGCTATGATGGCCTGTCAGGCTATTGGGTTTTTGCCTCCTGCCCCTTCTGCTCGTACTCCTCATGCTACCCATTCCTCCTCATCTACTCCTCCTATTTCCTCTACCCCTCCTGTTTCTTCCTCCCCTAAGGCTCCCACATTTGCTTGTTTTTGTTCAAACTCCGACACTGAGTGTCACTACACAGAAGTTTTTGCTTTGCATTAGGTGTCTGTCTCTCGTGGGTTTCTTCTTGATGAGTTTCTTGATACCCCATTCCCTGCTCATTTCGAGCGTCATCAATGGACTTACTTGATTAAGGTCCATGGGGTTGTCATTCCATTGATTGTTCATGAGTTCTATGCGAACATTCATTCTGCTGACGGTGAGCGTTAGACACTCCGGTCCTTTGTGCATGGGGTTAATCTCACCTTCTTTCATGCTGATATTATTTCCTACCATAAGTTGGTGGATCCAATTAATCCCACTTTTCCATATCCTCACCATGTCACTCCTTCCTGTAATTCCATTGCCGAATGTCTCTTGGCTAATCTTGGGAAATGGCCTCCTTGCCAGCGTACCCATCTTAAGTAGTGTCTTTTTTTCTTTTTTATGTTTTTCCAATCCTAAATCACATTGTTTGTGATTATTTTGTCTGCATTACTCACACAAGTAAGATCGATGAGTCTCATGCTCGGCTCATGTATGCCATCGCCTGAGGTGCGTTTGTTACTGTGTCTCACTTTATGTTTGATCTCATCATCACTGCCCATGCTGATCGTTTTACTTGTGCTTTTCTTCTTTTCGGCCTCCTCCTTACCGACTTCATTACTCGTCATTCGGTCTTTTTTGATCATGCTGAGCCTCGTCTTACACTTCTTCGTCCCATTTGTCATTTGACCTTAAAGTTGAACAATGCTCAAATTGGCATGGCTACTCCTACTGTCCTCCCTGGCTTTGCCCATAAGCTTTATGACTCTGACAATGCAGACTGTCGAGTTGATTTACATGTGGCTACTACTACTTCCCTTGCTCTTGCTGCGACACTGCCTCTCGCCTTTACAGTTACCCAGCCATCCACTCCGGCACATACCTCCGCATCTACCTCGATTGTGCCTTCTGGTCAGCATCCTACATTCATGTTTGTGGTGCTCCGCCATTCTGATGATATAGTGGAGAGGATGGATCTACTTCACGAGCGAGTTGACATGGCGATCGAGCACTATTCTCGGGAGATTCAGGAGGTACGAGATATTGTCACTAGCATGGCAAAGGTCCACTCCGACTTTATCAACTCTGCCAATGACTTTATGGATAGTTTTTGCGCTCAAACCCACCAATAGTTAGTGGAGTTGTTACCTGTGGTTGTGTGTTTTTTTTTTTTTTTGGGATATCCTATGTTTTTGGATAGTTGACTCTTTTTGGACCAAATGGTTTTGTTCTGAATTATCTTTATATATATCTCTTGGATTCTTTAGATATCTGCCTTCTCTTTTGTTGATTGGTTGTTTATTGTTTGGTCTTGGTTTTTTATCCTTTTGCTATATTGTGACTCCCCTAGTCAATTTGTATCCAAATAGGGGGAGAACATCTATTGGATTCCAAGGTTCTCATAATTTTCATATATTGACTGCTTTGAGAGATTTTGTTTATTGAGATTCTTGAGATTTTGCACTTGACAGTCGTGTGTTGATTTGTCTGTGCAGAGACCGGTTGCAGATGAATGTTAATGTGCTCATGTCAATTGTAGATATGCCTGTGATTAATAAGGTTATGGGATTGAGTCTTGTAATGTCTATATTTCCTTGTAATCCCTAGGTTAGTTGTTTGGTCACCAAATTGCCAAAATGGGAGATTGTAAAATCATGTAATTGGCAAATTTCGTGACATTTCAAGTTTATTGTATTTTGGATGTTAATCACAATGTATTAGATTTATTTCATTGTTAATTCATGCAAGCTTATGCTATGAAGAGATTTTATGAAGCTTTTAAGTATGCTATGGAACTTCGATGAGCCTTGATGGACTTTAAGACACGTCGTGGGATGTGTTGGTGTGCATGGGAAGTCATATTGACCCTCGTAGGACCCCTCGTAGGACTCTCGTAGCACCTCGTGGGAAGAAATAGTATGCAAACTCTTCCAGCACACTTCGCGGGACGTCACAGGAAGTAACAGTGATGGTGCAATTCTAAGAGGACTTCACGAGACAGCTTGCTCGAGGAAACAGTAAGGGTGCAGGTTCAAGATGGACCTCGCGGAACACCACGCTTGCTCCATGATTCCATTCTAAAAGTGTAATATTTGTCCCTTAATTAGTTGTTTGTTAGCCTCAATATGGGTATTAGAATAGGTTTTTAGTAATAAATTGATCTAAAGTGGTTTTTTCTGTGAGTTATAGGTTTTTGGTGATAAAATGGCAAAAATGGGCTTAAAGTGCAAGAGTTCGTCCGGATGGCACGTTCGGATGGACAAAATAGCATTCGGACGGACAAAATAGCATTCAGACGGAGACAGGGTGTTCGGACGGTACGTTTGGATGGATGAAATAGCGTTCGGACGCTACGACAGAAATTGGAGTTCTAGAGTTGAATTTTTCCGTTCTCAGCCATTACAGAGTCATGTTTTTCCATTCGAAGGAAATATAAAGCCGTGATTTTGCATCTGAAGACCGTCTGAATGGTGAAATAGCCGTCCAAACGGTTACTTCACCTTCCAGACGGTGTGTCTGGACACGTATCAGATGGCTGTCGAACGCACTTCAGACGGGGAGCACAAATTTGCCCTACAACCCAGCAGTCGAGAGAAAGAAAAGTTATGTTATGTTTTAGGGTTAGAGCAGCAGGGATAGAGAGAGAATAGGGGGAAAGTTGTATTTTGGGTTAGATTTACTATATATTGTTGTATTTAGGATTTTTGGGAAGGTTTTAGTTAGATTTCTAGTATTGTTTGGTTGTAATCTTCACATTCTCTCTAGTTCAATATATATATCTTTTTGATTTATAGTTTAGATGATAATTTTATACTTTGGCAAGCTTTTAACCATAGAATCAACAAGCTAACTTCATTGTTTGGGGACAAAGGTGAAGATCTACCAAGGAAAGCATAGGAAATGAAAGGGAAGTTCTAAATCTCATTGAATATCTATTTTGTATTTTTTTCTTTAATTATTTTGGAATTAGTTGTTGTAGAAATCTTAGATCTATAATCATAGTTAGTAACATATGATTTATTTCTAAAGAACCCATTAAATATGATAAAACTCAATTCCAAATTAATTAGAGATCCTTAAATCTTCAAAGCTAAATTCTCTGAGTCAAGAGTCCTTTGGACAATTCTTGACTTGAGTTAACCCAAACTCCTCATTTCAAATTTCGTGCAAGAATCGGTAGATTGATACATTTGTACCCAAACTCCTTTTTAATCAATTTAAATCTCTACTTGCTTTCATTGGAATTTCGGTTAGATCACAAATTATTTTCTTTATAATTGTTGTTACTGTAGTAGAATTTTCATGTTTGTTAAATTGCACTAGCTAGAGTCAAGTTGGTATCTTTAATTTCATTTCCATTCATTGCCTAGTAGTTAGCAAAACAAATCCACAAACACTAATAGATTTTTGGTGAATTTTAGTTACCATAACCATCAATTCCATCCTTCGCTTGCGACATCAATTTGCATAGTTTTCTAAACTTTACTCGTTTTTATTGTTAGATTGGTTCAAGTCCCATGGGAGAATATGATAGTGGGGATACCCCCACTTAAACTACAACCACTTCCGTCGCGGTGAGCGAGGGGAGTGAAGTCAAGTTTTGGTGCCGTTGCCGGGGAGTTAAAGGAACGAGCAAATTGCAAAAACGTAAAAAATTGAAAATCATAAAAACAAGGTGGGGATTGATTACCCACCTACGAGGGAAGCATTTACGGCTTTAGGCCTAGGTAATTTCTGCAAATTCAATGTGGATACCATGTTAGGATTTTTATTTCTTTCTTTTCAATAGTTTCTTTTGTTTGATTAATTAGTAGCATTGCATATTACTAGGAGCATTAGAGGAGTTAGGATAGTATGCGGTTTATTTGCTAATTGGTGGTATTTGAGCATGTGGAGTGGGAGGTTGGAGTTGAAAAGCCGTTGTCCGGTAAAGAGAAAAAACCATTATCCTGCATATATATTGTTTGTGTATGATGTGTTGACTAGGATTGAGGCATACTAGTTGTGCATTTCATTTGCATGTCCCATTGGGCACAAATAGACAATAGACGCCTTTTCCGAGTCGACCCACCATCACCGGTTAACACGCCTTCTCTCAGAATTTCATTAGTAGTCGACCTAGGTACAACTCTTATGAAAGAAATAAACAATGAAGGTAGGCTACCAAATGTTGTTCCACCCAATCCAAATGTTTTGCAAAGCCCACTGATGGGTGGATTGCCACCCCAACCTCCTTTACATCTGGCACATGGTTTAGGAGGGGAAAACATGAAAAATGCGAGCAACCATGCGGACATGGGGGCTCCCCAATTCTGGATGAGAGATTTCTTGAACCCACCTTGGCAAGCGCCGAGTTCTTGCCTTGTTATTCCATCCCACTATGCCACCTTGAACATAAGGCCGGGCAAGATACAAATGCTTCCACAATTCCACGAGGTTGATTCAAAAAGGCCTTACGCCTTCATAAAGGAATTTGAGGATGCATGCTCATTAGTGATGGACAACTCGTGTCCACATGAAATCTTTTTTCTCGAACTCTTTCCATTTTGTTTAAAGGACACCACTAAGATGTGGTTTAATTCTTTGAAACCACTCTTTATCCACTCTTGGCAAACTCTTCAAGGAGAGTTTTTGAAAAAAAAAATTTTGAAAAATAGAATGGAGGCGCTAAGACGCCAAATCTCACAATTTTCTCCCATGTTGGGAGAATCATTTTTCCAGTGTTGGGAGCGGTTTAAAGAGCTTTTAGTTTCTTGCCCACACCATGGCTTTGCTGAATAGAACATCATCAACATCTTTTACTCTTCTCTAACGCCCTAACTCAAACAATTCGTTGAGACTATGTGCGCGGAAACTTTTATGGATAAACAACCTCACGAAGTTTATTCATACTTTGATTACCTCGCTAATTTGGCTCGCGATTGGGCGACAACCGGGACCCATAATCCCGAAGGTAGACCCAACTCACAACGGGCAAAATATCAATTAAAAGTGGTTAATGATATGAATGTTAGGCTTGCCACCATGGTGAGAAAATTAGAGGCTTTAGAGTTTAAGAATGTAAGTTCGGTGGGGAGTGAAGAGCTTAAGGGAATGTGTTACGCGGTTTGCAAGACCAAAGAGCATGACACCACGTCGTGCCCAGTTATCTCGGGGATTAAGGAAGCATTGCATGGCTAAGCCAATGCTATTGGCCAATACAATCGAGGTGGGGAAAACCCCTATTCCAATACTTACAACCCGGGATGGAGGGATCATCCTAACTTTGGATGGTGCAATGAGGGGACTTCAAATCCCCAAGCTTATCAAGGAGGGTATCACAACCCTCAATCTTATCAAGCACCTCCTCCACCATCACAACCACAACATTACCAACCTCTACCGGTCACATCATTTCCAAACCAACCAAAACCATTCCAACCTCCACCTCAAGCTTAACCCAACTCATATCACCCCCCACATCGAAGGTTGTTGGAGGATACCCTCCAACAATTTATTCAAACCCAAGGGGGGTAAATTCACGGGTTGACAAAACTTTGGATGACATCAAGAGTTAATTGGCTCTTCTTACACAAGCTTTGACCCTTACTGAGAAGGGTAAGTTGCTTGCACAACCTCAAACCAATCCATCTAGGCAAGAACATTCCATCGAAACCTTGACCCAACCATCATCTAGCCACGAAAATGTTTTGGCCATTACCACTCCTTAGAGTGGTATGGCTATTGACAAGACTATCATTCATAGGGACCTTAAGGGTAGGAAAAAGGTGTTTAAGGTAGATGAGGGTTCAGGCATTAGTGAGGAAGAGCCTAGTAAAGAAAAAAAGGGTGAGAGAGTGCCAAGTGAGAAGGAGGAGGGGAGTGAGAAAGAAAAAATTGAAAGAGAGAAAAAAGGGGAAGAGAATTATGAGAAGAAAGAGAAGAGTGGGTCCATGCCCAATGGTGAGGAAGCTTTGAGAGAGGAACGTGAGATCTTGGCTCACGCCCTATTTCCTCACCGGTTAGTTAAACCGAAGAATCAATTAAGTTCTGAGATTGACGAGACTTTCAAGCAAGTCAAAATAAATCTATCTATCTTAGAAGCCATTAAACAAGTGCCCTCTTATGCTAAATTTTTTAAGAATTTATGCATTGTTAAGAAGAGATTGAATGTGAGAGAGAATGCCTTTCTTGCTAAGGATGTCCATTCCATAGTCCAAGTCAAGACCCCACCAAAGTACAAAGATCCCGGTTGTCTTACTGTGACATGTGTCATAGGAGACCATAGGATAGAGGGTTGCCTTTTAGACTTGGGGTCGAGTGTGAATTTAATGCCGTACTCGGTGTACGAGCAATTAGGACTAGGTGAGTTGAAACCTACTAGGATCACACTCCAGTTAGCGGACCGATCGATCAAAGCCCCTAGGGGAATAGTGGAGGATGTCTTAGTGAAAGTTGACAAGTTTTATTACCCGGCTAATTTTATGGTTTTGGATACCCAACCGATTGTCAATCCCCATGCCTGGAGCCATATCCCTATCATTTTGGGTTGACCCTTCTTAGCCACATGTGATGCCATCATCTATGTGCGAGGGGGTCTCTTGAAGTTGTCTTTTGGGAACATGTCCGTTGAACTTAACATGTTTAACGCGGGAAAACTATCGGGGGATCTAGAGGACGTCTGGGAAGTGAATCTTATTGACTCGATAGTGCAAGAGCACTTTGAGAGGCAAATTGTAGAAGACCCTTTGGCTAGAATGTTGATATTTAGTGAGGGTCTAGATTGCTTGGAAGAGGAGGAAGAAGGGGATGTTCTTAATGAGGGTAATGGTCTAGAGGTTTGTCCTATCATGGCGGTGGGTCAATGGACCCCCACTTTTGAGCCTTTGACTCCTAACCTTATCAAGCCCCAACCATTAGAACTAAAGGCTCCTATGCCCGATAGGAAGCCTTTGCCTTTTACCCTTAAATATGTTTTTTTGGGTAAGGATGAATCTTATCCCGTAGTGATATCTTTATCACTAACAGAGGCTTAAGAAATGAGCTTGTTGGAGGTGCTAAAAAATCACTGAAAAGCCATAGGTTGGACAATTGCAGATTTGTACGGCATTAGCCCTCTTATATGCACTCATCGCATAAATTTTAAGGAAGGGGCTAAGCCGGTGTGCCAAATGCAACGACGATTGAACCCAACTATGAAAGAAGTTGTGAGGGGTGAGGTACAAAAGCTTCTTCATGTGGATATTATATACCTAATTGCCTACTCTAAATGGGTGAGTCCCACCCAAGTTATCCCTAAAAAGTCCTGGGTAACGGTAGTTAAAAATGAGAATAATGAATTGATACCTACCCAAATCCAAAGCAGGTGGTGTATCTGTATTGACTACCGTCGCTTGAATACTGTAACTACCAATGATCATTTTCCCCTTCCCTTCCTTGACCAAGTCTTTGAGCGGGTAGCGGGACGGGCTTTTTATTGTTTCCTTGATGGTTATTCCGGATATAATCAATTGGAAATCTCCATGGAAGACTAAGATAAAACCACATGCATATGCCCCCTTGGCATATTTGCCTACAAGTGAATGCCCTTTGGGTTATACAATACTCCCGCCACTTTTCAGAGATGCATGATAAGCATTTTTAGTGATATGGTGGAGCGAATTTTGGAGGTCTTTATGGATGATTTTTCCGTATATGGGGACCCCTTTGCTCAATGTCTTCAAAATCTAGAGTCGGTAGTAAAGAGATGTGAGGAGAGTAACCTTGTGTTGAATTGGGAGAAGTGTCACTTCATGGTGACACATGGTATAGTTTTAGGCCACATCATTGCCGAGAGAGGCATTGAGGTAGATCCCGCCAAAGTTGAACTTATTCAAAAACTACCAGCCCTTAGGAACATGGGAGATGTGAGATATTTTCTTGGGTATGCCATTTTTTACCAGCGCTTCATTCAATCATTTAGTTCCATTTCTAGGTCTTTATGTGCCCTCTTGGCAAAAGACGCTCCATTCGAGTGGACTTTGTCTTGTTAGCTAACTTTTGATAAATTAAAAAATCATTTGACTACAGCTCCTATAATCCGATCTCCGGTTTGGAGCCTACCTTTTGAATTAATGTGTGATGCTAGTGACTTTGCTATGGGGGCCATTTTAGGCCAAAGAAATGAGAAGAAACCTCATGTGCTCCATTATGCAAGCAAAACATTGAATAAGGCCCAAGTAAATTATACCACCACCGGGAAAGAACTGTTGGCTATTGTTTTTGCTTTGGATAAGTTTTGATCATATTTAGTAGGGTCTCGTGTGATAGTTCTCACCGACCACGCTGCACTTAAATACCTCTTGTCCAAACAAGATGCAAAGCCTCAGTTAATTAGGTGGATTCTCCTTCTTCAAGAATTTGATATTGAAATTAGGGACAAAAAGAGAGTGGAAAACGTTGTCGCGGATCATTTATCTCGCCTCCCTTTTGAGTACCCTACAAAAAATGACTCTCCTATTTATGAGACCTTCCCTAATAAGCAATTCATGTCTTGCAATGCTGTGAATGAAGCCGTAACTCCGTGGTACGCCGATATGGCCAACTATTTGGCGACAAAAGCCATCCCTTCACATTGGTTCGCATTGGACAAGAGGTGATTCTTTAGGCTAGTGAGGCAATTCTTTTGGGATGAGCCGTATTTGTTTAAATATTGCTTGGATCAAGTTGTGCGGCGATGTGTGCCAGATGATGAATTTGAAAGTGTAATGAGATTTTGCCATTCTTATGCATGTGGGGGCCATTTCTCATCAAAAAAACCCGTGGCCAAAATTTTGCAATGTGGACTCTATTGGCTGACTATGTTTAAAGATGTGTATTCTTTTTGTGTCGCTTGTGATAGATGTCAAAGGCTAGGGAGCCTTACTAGGAAACACATTATGCCCCTTAACCCTATCTTTGTTTTGGAAGTTTTTGATTGTTGGGGCATAGACTTCATGGGATCATTTCCTAGTTTTTTTGGGTATTTTTATATCTTAGTGGCCATTGACTATGTTTCTAAATGGGTAGAGGCTATTCCGGCACGAACCAATGACCACCAAGTTATGGTCAAATTCTTAAAAGAATACATTTTTTCTTGATTCGGAATGCCTTATGCCATCATAAGTGATGGTGGCTCCCATTTTTATAATAAGCCATTAGGGGTACTCATGAGAAAGTACGGCATTATTCATAAGGTCAATTGGCCATACCATCCCCAAACACAAGGTTAAGTTGAATTAGTTAACTGAAAAATCAAGACAATCTTAGAAAAGACGGTTAATCCATCTCGAAAGAATTGGTCTTTGCTCTTAATTGATGCATTGTGGGCCTATCGAACGACTTACAAAACCATTCTCAGTGCCTCCCTGTACCGTCTTGTGTATGGAAAAACATGTCACCTCCTGGTTGAGATAGAACATAAGGCATATTGGGCTATTCGACAATATAATGAGGGGTTGGGTGAATTCGGCAACCACCGGAAGCTACAATTGAATGAGCTAGATGAAATAAGAAATGATGCATATGAACATGCAAAAATTTCAAAGGCTAAGATGAAAGTCCATCATGACCAATACATTCATCGCAAATCTTTTCACATTGGTCAAAAAGTTCTTCTCTACAATTCCCGGTTACATCTCTTTCCAGGAAAGTTGAGGAGTAAATGGTCCGGCCCCTACCAAATTAGGGAAATCTTTCCCTATGGTGCTATTGAGGTGCAAAATCTTAAGAATGGCACACCTTTCAAGGTTAATGGGCAAAGGTTAAAACTCTATTTCGAACCTTTTCGAGGCGAGGTAGATTATGTGGATCTCATCGATCCACCAATCTTGACTTTATAATTGTCCCCTATGATCTCCTGCCCTCCCATTGTTGTTGTCACTGGTCTACTTCACATTTTTGTTGCTCTGAGGAGAATGCAACCTTTTAGGTGGGGGCTAGGGTGAGCTTGTTTTGAGCTCTTCTTTCGTGTAAATTTTGGTAGGTTTTCTTATGCACATGTGCAGTCTTTGAAGTTTTAAAGTTGTGTTTGTGTATTGTTTTGAGTTTTTTGGTTTTCCTTAGGTTTTCAAAATTTTTGAGAATTACCGTTCAGACACACCGTCCAAACACATTTTGTCCGTCTGGACAGTAAGTTTTGTCCGTTCAGATGGGTACTTTCGATGGTTCGCGCAGCAATCATTACCCGTTCAGACGGTGTACAGATGCACGTTGAACGGTCCGTTTGAATGCATTTTTGAGCGTCTGGACGCATTTTTAACCGTCCGAACTTGTTCTTATTGTATAGACGCGCGTCGGACGCTTGGCCAGGTCTATAAATAGGCATCTGAATTGAGTTCAGACTCACTACAAACGCTATACGGAGAGGTTTTAAGAGTTTTGAGAGTTTCTAGACGCTAGTGGAGCCCTGCCAGAGCCCGAGCACGTGCCCTTAACTCCTTCGCCCTTGGTTTCACGCTTCCCTAGGTATTCCTAAGCGACTCCTTGTTTATTTTATTGTTTACCTAGAGTTTACTTTTAGGGTGATTAGTGTTTATGGTAGGTAGAGGGGCCCCAGGTGCCCTTTCGGCTGGCCCAGTGGGGGCTGAGCCAACATATGACGACACACATTTTGTGTCGGAGGATGCCTTCGAGGCATTCTTCCAGACTTGGATGAGAAGGGGTGTAGTACTTGAGCGTCGGATGGACCTAGAGCAGTTTAGGGACCCTGGGTTTATGTGGACCAGTGTCTTTGAGGACTGAGGTTGGGTCCCTTTCACTACCTTCACGGGGGATGCCCTGTTTACCGTACTCGCCGAGTTTATGGCGAATGTGTCCGTCTGTTGTATTACTCCAGGGCATGAGTAGATTGTGTCCTAGGTCAGGGGACATGACATTGGGATCACCCTCGGCACTTTTGCAGAGATTTATGGACTGCCTAGGGTGGCCGACCTTCAGTATAGTTTCCCATCTAAGGGAGTTGCAGATGACTTTAGGGTCTTTTTCCGATGAGGTCTGTCTCCCAGACACTGATTGGGGTATTCGTCGGCATTTGCCAGTTAGTTTGTTGCTCCCGATCTACGCCCCCTTGTACATTTTTTTGCTATTAGTCCATATACCCCATTGCTAGACATTATGAGGTTAAGAGGGGTAGGGTGAGTCTGTTGTGGGCTATTGGGATGGGTAGGACCATAGATCTCCCACTTTTTCAGTTCAGTGTCCTAGCGGAGGAGTGCTTGCACCCGCGTGCTCAGGGATCCATCCCTTTTGCGATTTTTTTGACATGGGTGATTGAGGCTGCATTCGAGGCCCTGATTGTTGGTATAGCTCATTACCAGCCATCGAGGCAAGCCATTGGTAGGTCCACAATCTAGCGTGGATTGAATCTCGCTGATTGCAGCAGTAGCAGGAGTAGTTCCAACCGTAGCCACAGATGCCTGCTCAGTAGTAATAGGCACCAATTCTTAAGCAGAAGCAGCCGGACCTTGCTGACCCGGACCAATATGACCCAGATATTCATCAGCATCAGCAGCACTTCCAGCCACTGATACCTGACCAGGCAT
Source organism: Euryodendron excelsum (assembly GCA_033060915.1). Taxonomy (NCBI): domain Eukaryota; kingdom Viridiplantae; phylum Streptophyta; class Magnoliopsida; order Ericales; family Pentaphylacaceae; genus Euryodendron; species Euryodendron excelsum. Next base: position 23,834,995 of record CM065398.1, read on the forward strand.
TACAGATACTTGAGCAAATGTGACAGACATTAGATGTTTTAGCTGCAGTATCTGCACGACATTTTACCAATATTGCTAGATTGGAGGCTATGGGAGCGGCCCAGCATCAAGAGGTTATAGCTACTCAGGCTGCTCATGCAGTTCATGTTGCTATACTCGAGGGCCAGATCCGAGTCCAGTATGAGCTGATTGTTACACTCCAGGGTCAGACTCGAGGCTAGACCAGGATCATTGAGGAGTTATTTGTTGAGGTCTGGGCCTTTAGGATAGCTGTAGCACCACCTCTAGATGATGATGGAGATGATTGACCAGAGTGTAAGGTTTTGATGCTTTTTGCACACACATACCATATCATTGCATCATGTTTTTGTATCTAAAATCTTGTTTTGATATAGTGGATTATGTTTTGAGATTTCTCTACTGTACATCATTTAGTTTGTATAACCTTTTTATCTATCTTGTATTTTTTGGGTTGTCTAGCTACAGGTGTGCTCAGATTTTGGTATATATTACTCACCTATACCGTTTTGACGGAGATTTTGGTATTGTATGGTATCGGTATCAGTCTTCACTTCACTTACACAACTATTTACATCTCTTATTATTTATACTTTTTCTGTTTTTGCGATGGATGTGTTGACTTCTTATTTTTGATGCGCTATACCACTATTTTTGACAGTATGACCTAACTTAGATTGAGATGGACTCATTTTCTTACTTTTCACTCCATGGAAAGTGCTTGATTCATGCATTGGTAGAAAGTTATACACTTTTAACACAAGTTATGCTTTGTAGCATATTTTTGTTACTCTACTTTGCATTTTCATCCATATTTAGTGGAGATTATTATCTTGTGAGCTTTAGAGCGTTTACCATCTTTTTAAGCATTTACATTTACTCAAGGAGTGATCTTTCACCTTCATTTCTCTTGAATAACTTCTTTATGCTTGTATTTGGTTCATAAGAAGAGTTTCGATCTTGACATTGACATTTTTACTCTATGGAATATTATAATTTGGCATTTTTATATAACTCTATGCTTGTATCCTTCTCGATAGCCATTATCCATTTTATTTCACCATATGACCCATTTATCATTTCATTTGTCACTAACTTCTTCCTTGAAAGATATCACTGCAGTCTTGGTACTTCATAGCCCTATTCTATACTGTTTTGGGAAAATGAAGATATAGATATTGAAAATAAAAAATAAAAAGAAGAAGAAGAATGAAGAAGAATAAGAGTAAGAGAAAAGAAAAGAAGTGGTTGTATGATGGAGTTGAAAAAAAAATGAAAATAATGATAAAGGAGAATCATGTAAAGTGGTAACAAAGGCAAAGAGAAGGAGTTGTAAGAATTGAAAATGTTCATTGTTCGAATCTTGGGGTATATAAAAAGGGAGGAGTTGGAAATGATATCTTTAAATCATCTCATAGACACGTGATGTGTTTTGTATTTACTTTTTATCATTCATACCTTACCTCTTCACCTTTCAAATCACTTAATCGATCCAAAGATGCTTCATTATAATTTTCGTTAGGGTAAAAGTTTTATCTTGTAAATTCTTTGAATCATTACTTATTTATGAACATCCCTTCATGAAGTTATCATATATATTTTGTCTGGTTCTTTGTTTTGGATATGTTCACTTGTTTTACCTTGTACAATTACTCCATTGTTGAACATATTATTGTGTGAACCATGTGGGTCTTTCATTTCGAGTGTATGCCCGGTGAGAATTGAATCAAAACTTTAAGGTTCGAAAGTGCATAATTGAGTTCCTTATATGTTGCTCAGCATTGGCTTATCATGCACACGCCCACAAACTTCTCTAGCGTATGAATTTCTGCATAACTCCAACATGTGTTTGAATTTTGAGATGTGTCCATTGATATCTTGAGTGGGTTGTGCATATTTTCCTCAATTGCCTTTACATATTTCCTTTATATTATGTATTTTTGCTAGGGACTAGTAAAAGCTAAGTTGGGGGTGTTGATTCCACTCTAAAAGTGTAATCTTTGTCCCATAATTAGTTGTTTGTTAGCCTTAATATGGGTATTAGAATAGGTTTTTAGTAATAAATTGATCTAAAGTGGTTTTTTCTGTGTATTGTAGGTTTTTGGTGATAAAACGGCAAAAATAGGCTTAAAGTGCAGGAGTCTGTCCAGACGGCACGTTCGGATGGACAAAATAGCGTTTGGAGGGTGAAACCATTTGGAGGATGAGTTCAGACGGTACGTTCGGACGGACGAAATAGCGTTCGGACGCTACAACAAAAATTGGAGTTCCAGAGTTGAATTTTCCTATTCTCAGCCATTATAGAGTCGTGTTTTTTCGTTCGAAGGAAATACAGAGCCGTGATTTTGCGTCTAAAGACCGTTCGAACCGTGAAATAATTGTCCGAACGGTTACTTCACTATCTGGACAATGCGTTCGGACACGTATCAGACGGCCGTTAGACGCACTTCGGACGGGGAGCGCAAATTTTCCCTACAACCCAATGTTGAGAGAAAGAAAAGTTATGTTATGTTTTAGGGTTAGAGCAGTCGGGATAGAGAGAGAAAAGGGGGAGAGTTGTATTTTGGGTTAGATTTACTTTATATTGTTGTGTTTAGGATTTTTGGGAAGGTTTTAGTTAGATTTCTAGTATTGTTTGGTTGTAATCTTCACATTCTCTCTAGTTCAATATATATATCTTTTTGATTTATAGTTTAAATGCTATTTTTATACTTTGGCAAGCTTTCAACCATGGAATTAACAAGCTAACTTCATTGTTTGAGGACAATGTGAAGATCTACCAAGGAAAGCATAAGAAATGAAAGGGGAGTTCTAAATCTCATTGAATATCTATTTTGTATTTTTTTCTTTAATTATTTTGGAATTGGTTGTTGTAGAAATCTTAGATCCATAATCATAGTTCGTAACATGTGATTTATTTCTAAAGAACCCATTAAATATGATAAAACTCAATTCCAAATTAATTAGAGATCCCTAAATCTTCAAAGCTAAATTCTCCGAGTCAAGAGTCCTTTGGACGATTCTTGATTTGAGTTAACCCAAACTCCCCCTTTCAAATTCCGTGTTAGAATTGGTAGATTGATACATTTGTACCCAAACTCCTTTTTAATCAATTTAAATTCCTACTTGTTTTCATTGGAATTTTGGTTAGATCACAAATTAATTTAGTTATAATTATTGTTATTGTAGTAGAATTTTCATGTTTGTTAAATTGCACTAGCTAGAGTCAAGTTGGTATCTTTAATTTCATTTCCATTCATTGCCTTGTAGTTAGCAAAACAAATCCACAAACACCAAAAGATTTTCGGTTAATTTTAGTTACCATAACCATCAATTCCGTCCTTGGCTTGCGACTTCAATTTGCATAGTTTTCTAAACTTTGCTCGTTTTTATTGCTAGATTGGTACAAGTCCCATGGGAGAACACGATAGTAGGGATACTGATTACACTCTAAAAGTGTAATCATAAGCTCTTAAATTACACATTGTTAGATTTATATTGTAGTTAATTATCTTGTTTTAGTCTAATAAGTGACTTATTGTGTATTTTTGTGTATTTTGTAAGTTTTGGAGTGAAAACAACAAATAAGAGCCAAAATGACAGAAGACCATCCGGATGGTACGTCCGGACGATACAGTCGTTTGGACGGTGCGTTTGGACGGTTGTCAGCCGTTAGGACGATGCGTTCGGACGGGCAAAAGAGCGTTCGGATGGTGCGACAAATGGCGAAAATCCAGAGCCAAGTTTTCCAGTTCGAAGCCAATCCAGAGTCGTGATTTTGCGTCCGAAGACCGTTCGGACGGTAAAGCAACCGTTCAGATGGTGAAATAAGCGTCTGGACGCACCGTCCGGACGCACTTTGAATGTGCGTTGGACGCACTTTGGACGGGGAGCGCAGATTTGCCCTAAAACGCTAGCCGCGGCCGACAGAAACGAGGAGTTGTTTTTTGGTTAGTTTTAGAGTTAGTTTTTGAGTTTTGTAGAGAGTTTTTGATAGTTTTGTTAGTTAGGAGTAGATTTTTGGTAGATTGGCTTTGAGAGATCTTCATTCAAGGTTGGTTTTCTATTTGTTCTTCATTTATTAGTTTAGATTTATTTCTTGTAATTTTATTTGTAATTTTCCTTGTTATGTTGTAATTTTCTTATATATTTTTGTAGTTTTCTTGTACCCAAACTCTTTTCATTTCTTTTAAGTAAATGCTAGCTTCCAATCCTTGTATGCTTTATTTTCATTTTTATGCTTTTATTATGAGTTTAATTAGCTAGTTTTTAGATTGGGTTCAAATGTGAAAATCACCTAAATAATCCAAGGAATTAAATGGAGGCATCTCATGAAATAATTGCTATATTTTCCTAGAATTTCATTCTCAACAATTGATTGAAGATAACTTAGAAAACCTAGGTTATTGACTATGTTTGGTTAATCAATGCACAAACCACAAATTTGGTATTGACTAAGTTAAATCGATGGTATTAACCTTTGATTCCTCATTGAACATGTATCTAATTTAAATTGCTTGAGAATAATCGATTTTCAAAGCTAAATCCTCTGAATTAAGCGCACTTAAATGTCGTGTTTGATTTGAGTTATAAACCCTATTGGAAACCTTGGATGAAATTGAGTGATTGGATCATTTGAGCCAAATTCCCTTTTAATTACTTTAATTCTATTTTCACTTTGCTTTACTTTAATTGTCTAGTGTTCATTACTTTAATTTCCATAGTATTAGGTTAGTAATTCAAAACCATCATTAAAAATCCAAAACATTTTCGGTCATTTTATTTTCCTTTTTATTTTAGATCCAATTTTCCTCTTTAATTGCAATTCGATCCTAGGTTAGGTTAGTGTGAGTTGAGTGGTAGAGCCTATATTTGGCTAGGTCCCTTGGGAGAGAACGATACCGGATCTTCCGGTTTATACTTCATCGCGACCCCCGTACACTTGTGGGGTGCTAACTCCATTTGTAGGAATACCGCATTTGGGGGCGAACTAGATACCCCCACTTAAACTATAACCACTTCCGTCGCGATGAGCAAGGAGAGTGAAGGCTCTCCACTTTTGTGTGAATTAGGGTTTTACGCCACAAATTTCCTGAAGCTCTATAAATACCAACACTTACCCTAAAGTTCCATTAGCTGAGCCGCCACAAACAGAAACTCCTAGAGAGAAGTTTCTCTCATCTTCTAAAGGCTTAGAAACAATCTCTTAGCATTCAATCTATCAACACCATTGAAGAGATTGGATGCCTTGAAGGAGTTTGAGACAAATCTGTTCTAAGGGACTTGAGCGGTGATTGTGCACAAGCAACGGTGAATCGTGGAATCGGGCAAGTACAAGTCAACCGAAAGATTGAGGATTCAATTGGGGATTTGGGTTATAAGTGTCTTGTAACTGTTGAATGATATTATGGAGCAGATCTTTATCTGGTGAAATGGACACGTGATTTTCTCCCTAGTTTGGGTTTCCACAGGAAAAAGTTTTTTGTGGTATTGAGTTCTTCTTACTCTATGTTCTATCACTTTGCACTCAAGTAAGTATACTTAACTCGTGATAGTTCTAGCATTGATTTAGGTTAATATCTTCTAAATACCAATAAATAGAGTGGGCAAGGTTTTTCAAGTTGTAAGTTGACTATTTTGTATTTATTTTAGTCTCTTGGTTGGCTAGACTAGATCCCGTGGTTTTCTCCCACAAGAGTTTCCACACTAAAAATCATGTGTGCATCTTGTGTGATTGTTTACTTGCTTTAGTTTATTGCATGTGATTGTTACAATTGTTGCACAGGTTTAACAAATTGATTATGACCTATTCACCCCCCTTTACCTTGTTAGCAATCCATATCAAATCCATATTGCTAAGACACAACAATGTTCTCTCAATTAGTATCAGAGCAGGTCATTGTCCTAAAATTATTTTTTCCGAGTGAGATCTTGCAAATGTCTTTAGCAAAATGAATTTGCTTAAAGAGGGTGGTTCTACTGTTAAACCTCCATTATTTGATGGTTCTAATTTTGTATTTAGGGAAGCTATTTCTAAAATCAATTGATGAACATGCTTGACTAAGTGTTTTGCACGGATGGACATCACCCACCAAGGTAGTTGAAAATGTGACCGTTCCCAAACCAATTTCTGAATAGTATAGGGCTGTATTGGAAGAGAGTGGCTGGAATAGTAAAGCTATGAATACCATCTTCAATAGCATCACACTACAAGAATTTTGTTAGATTTCTAAGTGTGAAATTACTTAAGAAGCATGGAATAGTTTAGAAGTCACTCATGAAGGTACAACTTCTGTTAAAATTACAAAACTTCAAAAGTTGACTACAAATTTTAAAAATCTTCGAATGGAGGAGAATAAAACCTTTATTTGGAAAGATACTGAGACCGAGGACTCCGAAGAGTCTTCTAATGAAGAAACTAGAAACCTTATTATATTAGGTTTTTCTTTGCATGAATCTCCCAAGTAGTTCTCATTTCTGTTGATGATATTATAGATAGTAACAGTATATCTACGAATGTGAGCCGAGTTCAAGTGGTTTTGAAAATGATGATGATGGGATGCAACAAGCATACAAAAAAATGTATGAAGAACTCCTGAAGCTGAAAGATTTCAAGCTGAATGTGACCATCAAATGTCGAACTGTGTAAAAGAAGAAAGATGATCTCAATCAAGAGGTCAGTGCAAAAAAAGCTCGTGTGAATTAACTAGAGAATGAGTTGCATACGAGCAATGATTCCAAGGAGGAGTTAGGAGATAACCCTTCAATGCTGGAAAAGGGATTGTCGACAAATGACATAATCAAAAGATTGATGGGAGCTACAAACAAGATGGATCATTTGCTTAGTATCCAAAAGAAACCATTGGATGAAACTGGCATAGGGTTTGAAGGTAAGCCTTATTCTTCAAATGGTGTTAAGAAGACCTAGTTTGTATCTCCTATAATGCTGACGGCTGACAAGTTGGTATCAGTTCAAAATGAGTCAAAGGTCTTAAAGACTTGCAACATTCAAGGCATCAAAGTCCAAAGCACAAAGTTAGTCATCCAAATGTGAGATCAATGCCTTAGCAGGTAAAAACTCAACCTTTGTATATGCCTTTCATTCCCAGTAGTCATCATCGTAGTATTAATGGACATGATAGGATAGCTAAATTGAAATATACTTGTGCACACCAGTCGAGATGAGGTTGGTTAAGTACAAAAAAAAATTGTTTTCTCCATTGGCACTTTGATTATTTGAATTCCTTGAGCATCAAGCTTAAAAATGACCCACGGTTAGATATCTGTTCATAGATGATAGACTTTAAATGTCTTGTCTCCCTCTTATGCTTTCACAAAGAAAAAAAAATTCATCAAAAGTGAGCTTTGTAAAAGAAAAACTGCAAATCAAAAGAAATGTTGTATGATTTTCAATGTGATTCTTCTATGAACTACTATTATGGGTTAGATCATGTTAATCTATTGTATGGGTTAGATCACTTTCGATGGGAAGGGATATTTTCCTTTTCGCTCCTTTGTTCACTTACTTAAATGCGAGCAAATGCTCATACTAGTATTTACGAAATGTTTTACGATGTTGACACAAACTTTAGAAGGTTCATTCAAACACGACATACATTCTTGCCGTGTATTATCGAGTCCGCATCTACATAACTTGGTGGGATTAGTACTGCATAATGGCCTTTTCCGCCATATTTTTTATTTTCTAGGTTTTCAGTTTCTGCCTCATGTGCTACATTTATTTCAAGCGGAATACAGTATCAGAATAGTGCATAGTTTGAGCATAATTTAGCAATAGTGTTATTCTTCAATATACTGAATTTATTGCTTTCCACAGATGCCCAAGTAGTCGCACCATTTTTTTCTTACTCCCCTTCGCTATTTCTTCCAGCCACCACTTTAATTAGCAAATTAGTAAAAAAAAAAATTTCTGCTCTGCAGGTTTGCAATGCCATTGCTATGGCATCTCTACTCAATACAACATTAGTTATTCCCAAAGGTTTTTTTTTTTATTATTCTTTTTTGAAGTACATAGATAGTTGCTTCAGGTGAACAGCTGCAATCACAGGGTGGTAGAAGTCAAATGATCGTGAGTGCTACATTTGTATAGAGGAATTTGGTTGCTAGAACTATTCTATGGCCTTGTACGAAGTCTTAATTTGATAGAAAGACATACTTCCATTTGTACGGGTCATTAATTATAAAAATTTCTTAGAAGTTTTGTAACTATTTCATTTAGTTTGAGTTTTTAGCTTTCATGCATTCAATGGTTCTTGAGCGGAAGACTTATGCTGTTTCTTATTTGTTGCGTGCTCAGCCAGTTTGCCAATATTTACCAAGAGGAGTATTTTGTCAACATGTTGAAGGATTAAGTTAGCTTACCTCTATAAGAGCACCTTAGATCATTCATTACCTCTCTTGACTTGCATATATTATAATGAACACTCATTCTGCTCAAGTTGGAATTTGTGTTTCCTATTGACTGTTTAGAAGAGTTTGTGCGAGCTGCCATCGTGTTGATTTTTTTGTATCCGTTGTGCTAAAGTTGAAGTCAGATTTTCTTAATAAGCACACATAAAATTAAATTGAACTGTGAAAAGGGAATTTTTGGAAGATGTTTAGTGGGCTATTATTTGTTATCTTGCTTATTGACTTTTTGGTGACTTATTAAAATAAGAAAGAAAGCTAGCAGAGTTTGTGCGGGCAGGTTCTGTTCTGTTATGTGGATTACTTCTTGGAGTGTTTAGCCTCTACCCAACCCTACTCTTTTCGAGGAGTTGGTTTGGAATTTGGATTTGGGTTCTGTATTTCCCGAAGAGCGTTCATAATACCCACACTTGCCCATAGCTAAAGAAATTTTACAAATTTTCTTTTTTTCCAAACACATGCAACAATCAATTGAAAGAGTCATGCATTGAAAGTCATAAAAAGAAAAGAGAACAAATAATATATCTTTATTAAGTGTTTCACCCCCTAGCATTAACTACGAGCTTAGCAAATCATTAGCATTAGGAAAAGCCTTGGAAAAAGAAGAGAATAAATAATAGCAAACTCTTTCCTGCCCTTTCTCTATACATTCCAGAACTATAAGAATTACAAAAAGGAAAAGATACATCACTGCCAAATTTATCAAGAAATCTGTTAACTCCCGGCCTCCAGATTTCAGCCAATTTCCAGGTCACTTTTGATGTAGAAATGAGTTCGAATCACAAAATTTTTTATGAAATACAAAGTCATAAATTTTTGAAATTTATTTCCAATGCTGCTAGAATTGTCTTATTAGTTCAATACTAGAGTAAATTATGGCCAAAATAGCAAGACTGCTTGACATCATTCCTTGTGTGAGTTCCAACAAATTTTCCTATGATTGATGGTAGATTCCACATAAATACACAAATGCTCAATTCAAAGTAGAAGTCACAATAATGTTAGATTATTTTGAAAAAGACATTTCTATTTTGATTTTCCTTTTTTTATCCAGAGGTGGTGTTGGGCTCCGAATAAATATTTGACAAACCGTGACAATCGTCTATTAGTTTTTTCATGTCAAAATTCTAGGTAAAAGTCAGTACTAATCATAACCACGGTTACGATGTCGTTGCTAAAACTTACCCCATGCGGTTGCCTGTCCGTCGCTCAAGGTATTTTCAATGCTTACATTGCTGTCACTATCCAGTAGCGATTACCCTTGCGATGGGAAACATATGTTTATCGACGGTTTTTTTTGCAGAGAAGCCCATTTCTTGTAGTGATATAAAGTAATTGTCCTAGCTCTCAGAAGTAGACTTGGATGAAGTCTAAGAGAAAATTTTGAGTGCAGGGACAATTGGCTTAAATCTTCTTTGTCAGTCACTGATTACCATTAATCGGATTCAAGATCTACAATGAAGTCAGTCACTTGATATGCTAGTTTGTGTCGTCCTTTTAGCAGTAAAAGTCTTGCCATTGACTATAGCACTTGATGGCGCCCACTCCATGACCGTCTGGTTTGACAAAGTTTTCTCTCTTCTTTTTCAGTTTGTTCTTGCACCCAAAGACAAGGCCCACAAGTCATTGTGCTAGCTAGCCATATTCCTTGATTTAAATAAGACCTTTTATATATTTTTTACATTATTGTAAAAAAATTGACTTGAATTGGTTATTGTTGAAATTAACTAGTGTGTTGATTTTGAACAATTGTTTTTTAAAAAATATATAGGAACTATGCAAGACTTGACTATAATATATAATGTTTTAAAAAACCTATTGTTTTTAAATTTTTTTTTACAATATATTTTGAAAAAACCAAGTGCTCTTGGTAATATGGATTTATATCTTAAGATGGACTAAACAACTATGTTGGAGCTAGAGGGGAGGTGAATAGGCATCTTTAAATTTTAAACTATGATTATGCATTCTAGCAAAACATGAATAATGAAAATCAACAAACATTCAAAGCAAGCAACAAGGAGACACAAGAGAATTTTAGCATGGAAACCCTTGCGGGAGAAAACCACGAGACCAAGTCTAGCACAACCCAAGCACTATAAGATGAACAATGATACAAGAGTCTCTTACAACCGTTACACTTGTTGAATCCTCAATCCTTCGCTTGCATCTACACCTTGCATTTCTTCGAGTCCACGAACATGTTCACGAGCACTTGAAACCTCATTAAATCCTCAATGAATCACCAATGACTTGAACTCCATCAAGTCACCATAGTCTCTCTTAAATTAGATGGAGGAAACGAAGGAGAGTCCTCTTAGGCCTTTTATCGAACACTTGGTAGGTGTAATAAAATAGAGAACTCACACGCTCTCTTTTTCTAAGTTGTAGCACAATCTTGAGGATGGTGAGACAGTGAAAAGATAGGAAGAGAATGGCTCACTTGAATCAATGGCAAGGGGGATCACCGCAATAGCCTCTACATCTTCACCATATGTGTATATATGAAAGTGATAGTTGAAGCTCATAGAGATTCAAAAATTCTTTAGCCCATACCTTCCCATGTTGTAGTATCACCTCTGCAACAAACCAACAAATTTTGCTCCCCACGTTTTTCCCTTGTTGCATAGAGAAGACAAAATTGCTTTTTGAACATCAATACATTCTCATGCCCATGCTCTCCCAAAAGTTTGTCCCCCATTCCTATATTTGAGATGCCCATTCTAGCAGTTGAGAAATGTTATTTTTAAACTCTAACAAACTTAATCAAACATTACATGGTCCACCAGATTCGAAGAAGAGAAAATATTGAGGTAGAAACTTAAGCTGAACACTTTGGGTGAGCCATGGCACACTGAGGTTGTGCCTGATGGCGCATGTCACTGCCTGTAGAATATTTTTGCTGAGGTGAGTGTGCCACGACGCGGTTGAGGTGCCCCATAGCGGAGTCTATGGTGCAGCCTCTAGTATTATGGCCATAATTTTTTACTCCGATGTTGGATTGATAAGATTCAAAACTCTCTGGAAAGAAGACTCATTCTACAACTTTTCCTTTAACAAGCCTTTTTCAATTGGAACAAAATCTTGGTCAAAAACTAACCACAACCGGACTGATCTACGAGAGGCAGATTCATTGAGATTTGTGACTTAGCCTCTGAATGTATGCTCGAAATACCCTAAGTGTAGGGCGGCAGAGTAGTATAACTCATAAGAACGAGGTCGATCCACAAGGAGCAAATTACACAGAACCACAAGCACTACAAACACTTTCCTCAGGTGCTCATAAAACCTTACGACTTGCTTCAAAAAGAAAAACAAAAAATCTAATTGTTTTGAGATGGTATATTTGTCTAAGCTAATTCAAACTCAAGAATAGTGAATTGAAAATAATGTAGAATTTGACTATTAATGAAAAGGTCCCAGGATCAATCGCTTAGATCAATTGCATCTTTTGAAATCCCGAAAGAGATATTCTGATAACTCAAATCCTTCGACTACGTCGCGAGTCTCGGGTTCAGAATATTTAGCCATAAAAACCAATATCCTTCAAAACTCCAACTCTTAGAATAATTCAGGTGGTTTTAATCTAGGACGAGTACCATCGATTTGTGCAATGCATATACTGAATATAAATTCACGCATAAACGTTACCGAACATAATCAAACGTCCAGGTTTTCGAAAGTTCTAGAACGAAGAAGAAGAAGAAAGAATAACTAGAAGATTTAACTTTAAAACCAAAACATACCTCTTTCATTCATCCAAAACATTCAATTAATCTTCGCTTTTGATCCTAGGATTAAAAAGTTTAGCTACTTATATTCATAATGTAAAAACAAGATGCATAAATATAAATTGAAAACATTAATTGCAAACCTGAGAATCTTATTATAGGAATTGTGAATACTATGAAAAACCTTGAAAAGAAACTAGAAAAATCCTCTATCTACAGCTGCTGCTACCTCCTAAAATTGTAAAAAATTGCGAACCCTAGTATAGCCCATAATCCTAACTTATATAGGCTTCCAATTCCGTGCAGGATTGGCCAACCATTCGAACGCCTGGGGATCCGTTCGAACGCCATGGGGTCCGTTCGAACGGTGTGTCGAAGGCACTTCGAACGGGGAAACCTGCTCTCTGAATCTATCGAACGCACTTCGGACTTGGTCTTAACGTGACACCGTTCGACGTAGCGTTCGAATGCTACTATTCTCCGTTCGAATGCCCATGAGGACCGTTCGAATGCCCTTCGAACTCTTTCTCCATTTCAATGCGTATTTACTCCTTTTTAGCTAGGATTCCTAAAAATTAATATAAAACTGAGTTAGTGACGGATTAGGGCTTAAATAACACAATTAAACATAATAGAATACTAACAAGTAGCTAATTAAGATATGTAGATTGCACTTTTAGAGTTCAATCACACCTCCCAACTAAGCTTTTGCTAGTCCTTAGCAAAATACTAACACTAAGAACCTATCTCCACTTTCGTGGGAGTCACGAGAGCATTTAGCATATGCACCAAGCTTTTAAACCCCTAGGTTACCCCTACTAGACGAGTGGTGTCTCGTGAGGGCTTACAGTGATGAATACCCACAAACATCTATTCATGCAATGTCAATACGATATCAAAGAACATGAAACATGTATTAACCTCATTCAAGTCAAGTCTCAAGCCACCTAAATCAGGAGTCATCGCAAGGTGAAGGCATAAAACATCGAAGAAATAGAATACATTGAAGTGTACTATCAATGACATAGAACTCTAATGTCTCAAACTCATGCAATTATGTCCTTTATGCTTTGATTCAAGTCTCACAAGGCGTACACTCAACTTTGAACATGAACACACAGGGTCTCTCACTGGAAAGCTCATTTTAAGCGTAAATGTGCAAGACATGCAAGTAGAGCAATTCCAATCATCAAAAACCAATAAGTTATTGGTGTATCGACTTAGCATAGCTTCATGAAAGAATATTTACTGTTTAAGCACAATTAGAGAATTAACATTGATGACCTATACACAATTGAATTAAAGATTCATGTAATTTCGGATATTGAGGCCATATGAATAGTGAATGAAAGAAGAGCCATTAAAGAGGATAGAAAGCGGTAATAGATTTCAACATATGCATGCGCATTACACATGATGATCAATGAACATTCACTTTTAAACTTCCAACCTCTGAATAACTTCCGAACTTTTTCCATCTTCCTTCACTTCTTTTTCATTTGAAATTTTTTTTCCTTTTCAACTCCTTTTCATCCCTTTCTTTTCTTTTCTTTACTTTTCAACTCCATACACTATCAACTTCACAAAAATATAAGCAATGCACCAACTCCAAAATTTAGCATTGACAAACTTTTAAGCTCATGTGTATATGAATATCGAGAAAGAAATATAGACATGAATGGCTAAATGGAATGAAATGGCCTCTACTTTTATAATCCGAAAACCACATCAAATCAAAACTGCAAGAGTGTATAAGATGTCAATAACTCCAACTAATACTGAACTTGTAAACCAAAATCAAGTATAGTGAAACTATTCAATGAATGAAGATCAATAAAATAACCTTAAGTAAATGTAAATCACTCTCAAAAGGCGATAAATGGGCTCTAAAGCTCACAAGGTATAAAATCTCCATCTTATAAGGACATGCATGCATAAAAGAGAAACTTAGAAAGATCATATAACATACTAGTGCACAACAATGTAAACTCTCTTTTATAATGGTTTTATGACAAAAACTTAAAATACAGCACAACATCTAAAGTGAATCAATTATCAACTCGAATTTAGTCCAAAACATGGAACAAAGTCATTTATCATCATACTAACTATGACATGGATACATAAATGGTTCTTCCAAATAATCCCCAACACTTCCAATCGCAACAATAAACATGAAGAGTATATGAAAAAGTGTGAGAAATACAAACCAAAGTATTGAACCATATGATACATCAAATCTTGACCGAAGAACTCAAGTGTCTGAAGAGTAATCAACATATTGCCACACCTGAGACCAATCCATAAAACATGACAAGGTTCGAAGCATAATAACCAAGAATAACAATATATCGACATATGAACAAAGTAACACAAAACATGTATCCCTTAATGTGCAAAAACTGAGTTTTAGATACACAGATGATAAAAACATGAACAATCATGGTATCTAAACACTACCCCTCGTCATCCTCATCATCTCCAGCTGGTGGTGGACGCATCCGATGATCCAAACGCCGAACTAACACCATCATCTGATCAAGGGTGGTCTGCTGGGCATGGATTGGTCCCTCTAACATCGTCACACGATCCCCTCCTGCACAACTGCTCTCTCAACTAAGGCAGCCTCAATCCGCTCAAGCACAAGTCCCTGCTAAATAAGGGCCTGGCTCAGTTGCTCTGAAATAGCTCCCTGAGTTGTCAAAGTCTAAGACTACTGCTTAAGTCTCTCCAATAGAAGCTGCATGCTTGGAATCTACCCTTGCTGTCCCTCTGGCTGCTCTGCAGGCTGAGCTCCTTCTGGTGGCTCTGGTGGGGGAGGTAAATGTCCCTCTGAACGTCTCACACTCGACGCGCCAATAGCAGATACCTACTGCACCCGGAGTAATCCTGGGATAATACTGACCCCAGCCTCCTCTATCATAAACGAGAGTAGACAACCAAAAGGAATGGCCTCCTGTGCTCTAGGAAATGCATACTTGGTGTATAGTGCCATAAACATGTATCTCGGCAGGTCGGTCAATCTCTAAGTACCTATAGCCCACAGAAGAGCTGCTCTCGCCCAATTCACATCAGTGTGACGTGTAATCGACAGAAGTGAATGACAGGAAAATAGGAACAATGGTCGGTAACGTGGTGCAAGCACTCTCACGGGCAACTAACGTTTACCTACCCAATGTGTCCCCTGAACACATTCCTCATCAAATATAACATCAAAATCCAGCGCCCCCTCAGCTGGGTAACTAAACTGCGCTTCAGCAACTCTAGGTAGCTGGCATACCTGGGCAAACGTGCTCGGAGTAATCCTAACCACATGCCCCCTGACCCACGACTCAATCATCTCATGCCCCAAAGTAGTACTAGCTCTACAGATGTTCGCCATGAACTTGGCGATCAACATAAATACACAAGACCCCTGAAAGCAGGCCAATGGAGTCCATTCTCTCCTAACAAACTCCTCCCAACGGTAAATACCACCCCTAAAAGCATGGAGGGCGAACTCCCTTTCTCTAGGGAACCCTCTCACACTCCAAGTCTCAGTAAAAGCATCTGAGGCGGCCTTACTAACAAATCTCTCGACATCATACGCTGGGGGAGGCGGTAATGCCGCTTCTCGGCCTCTACCTCTACCAGCCCTACTGCTCTGGCTAGCTCAACCAGCCATGACTAACCAGGTAGCTACATGAAAGACTACTCTAACAATATAAAGCAGTGCACGAGAGAGGCTCAAGAAGAGTACCTAAGGCAGAAATAGATGATAGCGTGCAAATGCAGACTCGTGCTCGAACTCCGCAGGGCTCTGCTACTCAGAAACTTTGGAAACACTCAATTTCTCACTAGTTCTATGTTCGAATTGAGTTTGAACTCAACTTCGGACGCCTCTTTATATAGAAGGTGGAAGACCGTTAGACGCTCGTTCGAATGCAACTTTGGACGCTACCGTTCGAACGGCCGTCTAACGGTTTTCGAACGGTCCGTTCGAACGCAATGAAACCGTTCGAACGGTCAACCTGGAATTCGACTCAACCTAACACAAAACTGACAAAAATTAACAAAACTCTAAAAAAAAATAGAGAAAAAGGAAAACTATCAAAACGAAAATATCCTAACAGTAGCATTAAACACAAATCGAAAACACCGAGCTTCACCGGAAAAATATTTAACAGTAGCATTAAACACAAATCGAAAACCCGAGCTTCACCCCCCCCCCCCCCCCCCCCCCCCCCCCCCCCCCCCCCCCCCCCCCCCCCCCCCCCCCCCCCCCCCCCCCCCCCCCCCCCCCCCCCCCCCCCCCCCCCCCCCCAAACTAAAGATTGGCCAAGCCCTCGAGGCCTTAAAACATATATAGACGGAGGGAAAAACAACCCAAACATCCATAATAAAAATATCCTTGTAAAGTATGTAGATCAAAGGTGATTTGCATCCATACTACGACATAAAAGAAAAGAAATAAAAAAAATAACTACTGAATGAAACGAAACCTATTCCGGACACTCTAGCGAACTCAAGAAAACTATAGAATCAGAACTAAATAGTATCACGAGACTTGAGCATCTTAACCTCTGCCTTTAACTCCCAAATCTGAGCGCGCAACTCTTTAAGAGAATGGGCTGATTGCTCGGTCTCTGGTGGTCGCTCAAAAGAAATATCTACCCCGCAAATCGGATAGCCAGAGTACTCAATAGTATCGGCGGACAAAGTAGGAACTCGGGCAGCTTTCAAAAACTCATGGATCAAAAGACCAAAGGGCATAAGATCATAACATAACCGAGACTTCATAATAGCTTTCAGGATGAGACGCGGAAGGTTAACAGCATACCATTTACCAATAATGTACAGCCACAAACAACGGGAGTGATGAACAGTCGTGACAGAGCACTTCTCAGGAATAATAGTGGTGGCAACAATTAAGTTGAGCATCTGGTACTTACGTTTTAACAAGGTCACTGGAATAGTAGATTGGTGCCACTGAACAGAGGTAAATTGGAGTTCGGAGAGAAGTTCCTCATTACTAGGTATAGAGTAGGGGAATGGCAGATAATCAGGATGACAAGTGGATGATATACATAAACGACGAGAAACATCCTCTTTGCCAATGGTAATGGTTCAGCCCCTCACCATGGAGGTCAAGATAAGCTCAGGCTGTGCAGTATGAGTCAAATAAGCATAAAATTCCCGAACCATGTCAACATTAATAGCCCCTTCTCTGCCCAGCATATGAACCCATCCCCTATGAAGGAAATCAACTTGCAAAATATCATCTGCAAATTCCGACAAGTGGATACGACGCTCAATAAGGACCTCACGACCATGGAAATTGTTCATGAACATGTCTCGCTCCTGTGAATTAGCAAATCGCGCAACTTCTGTTCGACTCCGTTTATGACCTCTTTTGGAGAACTTGGTTCCAAGAGATGCCATTATACGTGTACGAGGAATGAGATGGAAACTGGTGAAGAAAAACCTAAAACAAAACAAACAACCCAAAATAGCGAAAAACAAGACTCAATAAAAGAAAAGAGAATTAAAATAAAATATATTAAAGGAAAATAAGACAAACTAAATAACTCTAAAAAGATGAAAACAAAATAGTAGAAATAGTGATAATAGTCTATAAAAGATACAAAATTTGCAAGTCTCGGTCTAGAGAGAGACGAAAGATCAAGAGGGGGTGGATCCTCAAGATCCATACATTCGATCTTACCCACAAAATCATCCAGGTAGGGCTTCAACCGGTGCCCATTAACTTTAAACACATTTCTGTTTTTAGGGTTCTCAATTTCAATTGCACCATAAGATGTGACACTATGCACTACAAAGGGTCCGGACCAACGTCTCTGAAGCTTGCCCGGAAACAAATGTAATCGAGAGTTATATAGCAGAACTCTTTGACCTACTTTAAAAGATTTTCGCAAAATGTGTTGGTCATGTACTGATTTCATTTTCGCCTTAGAGATTTTTGAGTTCTCATAAGCATCATTCCTGATCTCCTCTAGTTCATTGAGTTGCAATTGCTGTAAGGGACCTGCTTGATTTAGACTCATAATAAATTGGCGGATCGCCCAATATGCCTTGTGCTCTATTTCAACCGCCCTTCCCATACACAAGTCTTTACTAGGAAGAACCTAGAATGGTCTTATATGCAGTCCTATATGCCCATAATGCATTTTCTAATCTTAAGGACCAATCCTTTCGATTAGGATTGACAGTCTTCTCAAGGACTTGTTTGATCTCCCTATTTGCTAACTCCACTTGGCCTTGTGTTTGGGGGTGGTAAGGTGTACCAACCTTATGAATCACCCCGTACTTCCTCATTAAAAAACCTACGGGCCGGTTACAGAAGTGGGAGCCACCATCACTGATGATAGCTCTGGGCATACCAAATCTAGAGAAAATATACGCCTTTAAGAAATTGACCACAACAACATGGTCGTTAGTATGCGGCGGGATGGCTTCTACCCATTTGGACATGTAATCTATAGCCACTAAAATATAGAGACAACCACACGAGTTCGAAAATGGTCCCATAAAATCGATACCTTAGCAATCAAAGACCTCTAGAATAATGATTGGAGTAAGAGGCATCACGTGCCTCCGAGATAGACTTCCTAATCATTGGCATCGATCGCAAGATGTGCAAAAGGTATGGACATCATGGAATAAGGTGGGCCAATAGAACCCGCTTTGCAGAATCTTTGCAATGGTTTTACGAGATGAAAAATGTCCACCACACGCCTGTGAATGGCAAAACTCAATTATGCTATTTACCTTAGTGTCAGGAATACACCTACGAACAATTTGATCAGGACAGTATTTGAACAAGTAAGGATCTTCCCAAGAGAAATACCTCACATTCCTAAATAACTTCTTCTTATCGATGCTAGACCAATGTGATGGTGTCCTACCCGTGGCTAAGTAATTAGCAATGTCAGCATACCACAGGGTTATAGTTCTTGTATGTGCAGTGATTTGGAAGAGATGCTCATCCGGAAAGTTTTCGTTGATTGGAAGGCGTTCTTAGGCTTCCCCATTAATAAAGGGCCGCAAAAAGTGGTTGGCTACTACATTTTCAACCCCTTTCTTGTCTCGAATTTCGACATGGAACTCTTGTAGCAAGAGGATCTATCAGATGAGTCAGGGTTTTGCATCAGGTTTACTCAAGAGTTACTTAAGCGCGAAGTGATCGGTGTATATGATAACAAGTGATCCAATTAAGTACAATCTAAATTTGTCAAGTGTGAAAACTATGGCAAGGAGCTCTTTTCTGTGGTGGTATAGTTCAATTGAGCCTCATTAAGGGTTTTGCTTGCATAGTAGATGACATATGGTTTATTATCTACCTTTTGCCCCAACACAGCCCCTACCGCATAGTCACTTGCATCACACATCAATTCAAACGGAAGAGACCACTCGGGTGATCGAATAATAGGTGCGATGGTGAGAAGTCCTTTGAGTTTATCAAAGGCTTCTTGGCATTGTGGTGTCCACTTGAAAGATACATCTAATGAAAGCAAGTGGCACAAAGGTCTCAATATGGCACTAAACCCCTGAATGAAACGTCGGTAAAACCCAGCATGCCCTAGAAATGATCTCACATCTTTTACGCTTTTAGGGGGAGGAAGACGTTGAATCAGTTTGATTTTTGCTCTATCTACCTCGATCCCCTTGTCGGACACTAAATGTCCCAAGATTATACCTTGTGTCACCATGCAGTGACACTTCTCCCAGTTAAGCACCAGATGGCTTTCCTCACATCTTTCCAAAACTCGCTCTAAGTGTTCAAGACACAATTCATAGCTATCCCCATAAACCGAGAAGTCGTCCATAAAAACTTCAAGAATTTGCTCAACCACATCACTGAAAATAGACATCATGCACCTTTGGAATGTAGTCGGTGCATTGCATAGGCCAAATGGCATTCTCCTATATGCATAGGTGCCAAAAAGGCATGTGAATGTAGTCTTGTCCTGATCTTCTAGTGCGACCTCTATTTGGTTATAGTTGGAATAACTGTCTAGAAAACAATAAAAAGCTCGGCCCGCAACTTGTTCTAGGACTTGGTCCAAGAATGGAAGTGGGAAGTGATCTTTCCTAGTTGCGGCATTAAGCTTCCGATAGTCAATACACATTCTCCAACCTGTTAGGATCGTAGTTGGCACTAGTTCATTATGCTCATTCTGTACTACTGTCACTCCTGACTTTTTAGGAACGACTTGGGTTGGACTAACCCATTTAGAATCAGAGATGGGATATATGATACCCGCATCAAAGAGCTTCAACACTTCCCCTCTAACTACCTCTTTCGTGTTGGGGTTTAAGCGTCTCTGCATTTGACGCACAGGCTTAGACTCCTTTTCGAGATATATGCGATGTGTGCATATGAGAGGGCTAATGCCGTGAAGATTTGCTATGGTCCAACCTAAGGCTCTTCTATGTTTCATGAGCACTTGTAATAAAGATGCCTCTTGGCCTTCAGACAGGCTAGAGGATATGACCACGGGATATGATTCACCTTCCCCAAGAAAAGCATACTTGAGAGTAGAAGGTAAAGGCTTTCTTTTAGGAATTGGTGGTTGTTCTTCGGAACAGACTGGCTTAATAACACTAAGGTTAAGGGATTCAAAAACAGGAGTCCAATGACCCACTTGCATGACCATATCTCTCCCTCCCCTTGTAATTGATGGGTCTCTAAAACCTACACACTCAGACTCCAATTAACCATAAGGCTCACTGCAAACTAAAGCTTTTTCAATTGGGTCCTCCATGAATTCCCGATCCACATGCTCTTGGATGATAGACTCGATGAAGTCTACCTCCTCAATTTGGTTTACTTCCTGCAATTGCTTACCCACCGTGAAGATGCTGGTCTCTAAGGTTATATTCTCGAATGAAAGCTTCAGCAACCCATTCCTACAGTGAATAATGGCATTCGCGGTTGTTAGGAAGGGTCGTCCTAAAATAATTGGGATATGATGCTTAGACGACTCGGCCTCTACGGGTTGGGTATCTAAAACAATAAAATCCACCAGATAGTAGACTGTGTCAACCTGTATGAGCACATTTTCAATAATACCTCTAGGGACTTTCACAGACCAATCTGCTAACTCTAATGTCACTCGTGTCGGTTTGAGCTCTCTTAGACCTAGTTTTTTGTATACAAAATATAGAAGAAAGTTCACACTCGAACCTAGGTCAAAAAGTGCGCGATCAATCCTAGACCCCCCCTATTGTGCACGAAATCATAGGACAACCGAGGTCCTTATATTTCGGCACCAAATTACATTGGAGAATTGCGCTCTGACTTTCATTCATAATTGCCGTTTCTTTAACATGCAGTTTTCTTTTTACAGCGCACAAGTCCTTCAAGAACTTGGCATAGGACGGTATTTGTTTAATTGCATCTAACATAGGGATATTAATTCAAACTTGTTTGAAGACATCGTAAATTTTAGCATTCAAGTTCGCTTTGCTCGCTTTGGTCAACCTATGTAGGAATGGTGCATGCTTTAAATCTTCCAAGCTCACGTCCTTAGATGTTTGGGGTAACGACTCAGAATGACTCCCATTCACTTTTGGCTTGCTCATTTTCTTTTCATTCTCACTCTCCTCTCTCTCTTCCTCATGCCCTACCCCGACAAACGCATCATTTTTCCCTTGATCATTGTTACTAGGAGGGTTGGTTTGTTCTAGTTATTTTCCACTCGTAAGGGTGATGGCCTAAACCTATTCATGTGTTGTGTCAACGTAGTTTGCAGGTTTCGGGTTTGGTTGAGGTTGGGCCGGAAATCGCCCTTGTGTTTGTTGAGTTATCAATATCTTGTGGATGTCTTTGACTATCGTATTTATCTCCCCTTGCGATTGTTCCAGACTTGTAACTCTGTTTGTGAGTGATCGAAGATCATTGGTCATGTGATTATCTTCATTTGTCCTCCTATGGGGTGGGTTGTAATGCCGGTTGAAGTGTATATGTTTGTGATACCATCTATGTGGCATACGTGACTGTTTGTCCTTGAAACAGTTGCGGTTGTGTTTGGAATGGTGGTGGAGGTTGTTGGAAAGGTTGAGGATTTGAAGGACCCTCTTGCTTCCACCCAAAGTTAGGGTGATTCCTCCACCCGGGATTATATGTGTTAGAGTAAGGATTGTTCCCACCCCTTTGGCTTTGATATCCCCCTTGGAATTGGCCAACATCGTTTCCTTGGCCATGTAATGCCTCCCATACCCCTGGTATTACAGAACATGATGTAGTATCGTGGTCCTGTGTGTCACAAATTAAACATGATGAAGATGTTTCAACCGGTACTATCGTGGTGGCCTTAGAAGTTTCCAAAGCCTCTAATTTACGAGTGAGTGTTGTGACCCTAGCTTGTAAATCTTCTACCTCCCCCAATTGATGTTTTACTCCGACACGTGACGTGTTGATGGGCTTGTGTGTGAGATTTTGTGTTCCAGTGTTGGACCCATCGCCTGCCATGTTAGCATTAGCCCAATCCCTCGTCAAATTAGCCAAATAATCGAAGTAGTTAGATGCTTCTGCGAGGTTTTTGTCTGGATAGGTTCTCGCACACATTGATTCGATGAACATCTTCAATTGAGGAGTCAATGAAGAGTAAAATGTATTTATGATCTGCCATTCAGGGAACCCATAATGTAGACATGCAAAAAGTAGGTCCTTAAACCTCTCCCAATATTGGAAGAAGTTCTCACCACTATTCGGTGCAAATTGGGAGATAGCACGACGGAGTGCCTTGGTGCGATTTTCAGGGAAGAATTTTTTCAAAAACTCCCCTTGTAGTGTATGCCACGTATGTATGGACATAGGCCTCAATGAATTAAACCACATCTTGGCCTTATCCTTTAGAGTGAACGGGAAAAGTTTCAACAGTAAAACCTCCCTAGGACAGGAATTATCTTGGAACAATGAGCATGCATCTTTGAAATCTTTAATGTGTGTATACGGTTGTTCTAAATCATTACCATGAAATTGAGGTAAGGTAGGTAGCATTCCTGGTTTAATATTCAGCGTGGTCTGGTGTGCAGGAAGTACTATGGCAGAAGTGGGGGTTTGCCTTTGGGGATTCATGTAATCCCTCATGGTACGGTTATGGGCGGTATCATCCCCTTGGTTACTTCCTCTTTCGAGGTTGTCATTGTTGCCATCGTTGAGGTTTGCCATTGGAATGGGCCCTGAGTCAACAATCAAGGAAAAATTAGGGAGGTCTACCGGGCTTCGACGAATGGGTGATGGAGTCAAATATCTTGATGGAAGATTACGTAACGGGTTGACTCCAAACTAAATGACGTGTGTGATCTCTAATATGAGGACATGCATATGCAATGCACATAAAAAGCACGTACAATCTAACTGAACCTCCAATCTCCTCAAAAATATCAACTCTGTTGCCCACAAAACAAGTAATTTATCCCAACCGAACCTTTAATCTCCGCATGCAAAACAGTACCACCAATAAGCACTTAGCACAACACCTAATCTCCTCTAAATCTGCCTCCTATCTAAATGAATGCCTAGACCCCTAAAAGAAAAGAAAAGCAAATAAATCCTAAAACTAACACGAAAATGTGGAACAAGGTTACCGATATGGCCATAGCCGTTGCTTTCCTTGTTGTGATAGATGGATGGCGAAGCAGTCCATTTGATTTCGCGTGGACAGAGGTTCATGTTCTAGCATGCCTCTTGCGGTCCCTTGTGCGAAAATATACTCCTCGGCAACGACGCTAGAAACTTGACTCAGCCTCTGAATGTATGCTCGAAATACCCCAAGTGTAGGGTGGCAGAGTAGTATAACTCGTAAGAATGAGGTCGATCCACAGGGAGCAAATTACACAGAACCACAAGCACTAAAAACACTTTCCTCAGGTGCTCACAAAACCTTAGGACTTGCTTCAAAAAAGGAAACAAAAAATCTAATTGTTTTGAGATGGTATATTTGTCTAAGCTAATTCAAACTCAAGAATAGTGAATTGAAAATAATGTTGAGTTTGACTATTAATGAAAAGGTCACAGGATCAATCGCTCAGATCAATTGTATCTTTTGAAATCCCGAAAGAGATATTTTGATAACTCGAACCCTTCGACTACGTCATGAGTCTTGGGTTCGGAATATTTAGCGATAAAAACCAATATCCTTCAAAACTCCAACTCTTAGAATAATTCAGGTGGTTTTAATCAAGGACGAGTACCATCGATTCGTGCAATGCATATACTGAATATAAATTCATGCATAAACATTACCGAACATAATTAAACATCCAGGTTTTCGAAAGTCCTAGAATGAAGAAGAATAAAAAAGAATAACTAGAAGATTTAACTTTAAAACCAAAACATACCTCTTTCATTCATCCAAAACATTCAATTAACCTTCGCTTTTGATCCCAGGATTAAAAAGTTTAGCTACTCATATGCATAATGTAAAAACAAGTTGCATAAATATAAATTGAAAACATTGATTGCAAACCTGAGAATCTAATTACAGGAATTGTGAATACTACGAAAAACCTTGAAAAGAAACTAGAAAAATCCTCTATCTACAGTTGCTACTACCTCCTAAAATTGTAAAGAATCGCGAACCCTAATATAGCCCACAATCCTAACTTATATAGGCTTCCAATTCTGTGCAGGATCGGCCAACCGTTCGAACACCTGGGGATCCGTTCGAACGCCACGGGAACCGTTTGAACGGTGCGTCGAAGGCACTTCGAACGGGGAAACCTGCTCTCTGAATCTATCAAACACACTTCGGACCTGATCTTAACGTGACACCGTTCGACGTAGCATTTGAATGCTACTGTTCTCCGTTCGAATGCCCATGAGGACCGTACGAACGCCTTTCGAACTCTTTCTCCATGTCAGTGCATATTTACTCCTTTTTAGCTAGGATTCCTGAAAATTAATGTAAAACTGAGTTAGTGACGACTTAGGGCTGAAATAACACAATTAAACATAATAGAATACTAACAAGTAGCTAATTAAGACATGTAGATTGCACTTTTAGAGTTCAATCAATTTGCCCAAGACCCATCTTGCCAAGTTTCGTCCACTTCTTGTTGATTCTTCCCTTGAGGCTTTATGGAGGAAAAATCTTAACATCTAAGGTCATTACAATGTGATCAATACACTCAAGACACACAAGACATAAAGAGATTTTAGCTCTCAATTTACATAGCACAAAATGAGCCAATTTTCCTAACAATCTCCCTCTTTGGCCATTTTGTGACAAAACCAAAAGATTACATTGAAGACACTCACATCCGCAAAACAAATAGAAACAAGAACCAAACTCCACTCTTTATAGCCTAAGCAACCCTCCTGCTCATAAATCCTTAGCACATGATTAAGTGTAAATGGAGAGGTAAAATGGAAAGCAAGCAATATTACTCCCCCTCAACCAATACTAGAATGATATACTCCCCCTCAACACATGCATA
Organism: Euryodendron excelsum; assembly: GCA_033060915.1. Classification (NCBI taxonomy): domain Eukaryota; kingdom Viridiplantae; phylum Streptophyta; class Magnoliopsida; order Ericales; family Pentaphylacaceae; genus Euryodendron; species Euryodendron excelsum. Next base: position 23,860,617 of record CM065398.1, read on the forward strand.
AACACCAAGCAAAATTAAGATGAACCATTAATCACTTAAAAACAAACAAGATACTAAATAAAATACTTCTCCGCCCTTTTTGACACAAAATGCAACCAGAAGATTTAAATGAATATACACAAAAACATATAAATGACATGACGATCACAAATTTTAAGAAACCTATAAAAGAGATTCATGTGGCAAGAGTTCAGACACACATATCAAGTATACAAGTTCATAAAGACATGTCCATGATGAAGATCATATCAAGTTTTCAACAAGATGATGATGGTCATAACCAAATGACAAAGTGAGTGTATGAGCATCAAGAATAGTAGGATCAAGCCATAAGAAGAAAATCATATTTTTTAGTACTTGAATCAAGAACTCACAAGAGATAACAGTTAGCATGAAAATCAAACCGATTAAAAACCAATCAAAGCTTAGTATTAAAAAATGCAAAGGCTCCCCCTCAAATGCATAACACCTCTCAATAGCTTAATCTTTTGAGACCGAAGGAGGCTTTCACTCTAGTGAGCAAGGTAGCCTTCTCTATGATGCTTCAAACCAAGTCACACATTTCGGCGAAGGTCTATAATAGCTTTCACTCTACACTCATAGGTAGCCCTTTCCTTGGTCATAACTACATAAAGTTTCTTTTGAATTTGTAGCTATATTTTTTATTTATTTTTTATTAACAAGCAACTCACTCTAGATATTCTTTTGTACTATGAAAGCACAAGAGGGAGGCAACGCATTTAAGAATATAAATACTAGAGAAGATATGCAATCATAGGTCTTTTCAAGCACGATACTCATGGAATTCAAATAAAACAAATATACAACAAAGTATTTTTAGACTCAACATGTTTCTTCTTGATGAAAGTGCATCAAGGTGTCAATTCAATTATGAAAATCATCACTTGGACATAACATGACACTCAGTTCATACTTGGCATGAATAAAGAACTTTTTGTCCAAAAATATATAGTTTGATTCTATCACATGAAGTCAAATATAGATCAATCAAAACTATGAACACAAGTCGAGAACAACAAAAATCCTTTTTTTTTTTTTTTAATAAAAACAAATAGAAATATGACAAAAGATAAACAAAATTACAAAAGGGATCATAACACTAGGACCGAAAGAATAACCATGAAACACTCATATCCTAGGTTACCAAAAACTCAAGCATCATTCGACTGGACGAGCCTCTCCATATTTCCTATGGCGATCTAAAGGCTTAGCATACACATCAACACAAGGATGCAAGTTCGACTTTCTAACCTAAATGACCTTTGTCTTTGGTTTAACAATTTTCTTAAAAACTTTAGGTTGAAGGTATTGGGCTTGATTATCAAAATGGTTTCGTCTAGAATTTCTTCTAGAAAGATATTTTGTCCTTGAAAAATAATTCTGAAAATAACTATGAAAGATTGGATATAGTCTTTAATGATCTTCAGCCAGGACTTGAAAACAATTGTTGTAAAATCCATTTTGATTCATAGGTTCAGATTGAACTTTCGTCCTTGGAACAGTGAACCTTTTAAAGTAATTTGGCCTAATTTGTCATTTAATTCCACAATGATGACACGTAGGTACAAAAGGTACTGGAAAGGTTGATAATTTACCTAATAGGGCATTTCATTTCCCCTTGGTCGACTTACCTTGCACTTTGGAGGTTGATGATTTGAGGATCGCTAATTTTTCAAAAAATTCTAATTTGAAGTTGACTTGAATTTATCAACGATTGGGGAAGGCACAAGTTTTGGTTCCTTGACTGCATTGGATGAGGAAGGTGCATATCCAAACCCTATGCCATTTCTATCATATGAGCTCTTTTGGATGTTGGTCATGTGCTCTAACTTCCCAGTTGCTCCAACTTGTCGTTTGAAGGTTACATTCACCTCAATCAGCTCTTTCTCAAGATATCTCACTTTTTCTTCCAATTTTTCTTTAGAATCATTGCTTTCCTACAACTCTTTTTTAGCTTCCCGTAGCTTAATAGAAAGAGTCTCCCATTCAGTTTCAAACTGATTCAATTTCGTGGAGACTTCAGCTACTTCTTGCTTTAACATGTCTCTTTCCTTTTGAACGGTTTTGTACTTGACAGTCACCTTCAACTTGTATTCTTTTAGTCTTATGCATTTATCATACATTCCCTTGTATGCTTGTTGCATCCCATCATCCTCACTTTCAGACCCACTTGAACTTGTGTCGCGTTCTTGTACACTATTAGCATCTACAATATCATCGACAGAAACATGTGAGGATGAAGATGATTTAAAAGATTTATGCACCGATGAAGCAAATGTAATAAACTTATCAGTTTGTTTAGGAGAAGAAGATTCCTCAGATTCTGCAGAACTAATGTCATCCCAAGTGGAAACCATCACCTTATCCTTTTTCTTTTTCTTGTTCTTGTTGGGGCATTCATGAGAAATATGACCATAACCATGACATTCATAACATTGAACTACATTAGTCTGCTGGGACCTAGAAGTCGGCTTTGCATTGACCTCTAACTTACCTTGGTTCTTTTTGCCAGATATAGAACCATTGTTCTTTCTATTTCCAAGAATCTTTCTAAACATTTTAACAAACATCTCTATCTTAGCAAGGTCAAGGTCTTTTTCTTCCTCACTACTATTCTCAAGGTCTTCATAAATAGATTTGAGGGCCATGCTTTTGTTAGTTCTCTTATTTTGTTTCAGATTTACTTCAAATGTTTGAAATGACCCTACAAGTTCCTCAACTTTGAGAGCATTGATTATACCCTAAAAGTGTAATCATAGGCCCTTAATTCGCACCTTGTTAGATTTATACTAGTGTTAATTTCCTTATTTTAGTTAAATATTTGTTTGATTATGTTTTGTATGTGCTTTGTAAGTTATATAAGCTAATAAAGGCAAAAAGAAAGCAAGAATAATTAAAGTGGGTTCAAAGCAAATAATTTGTTCATGAAAATTCAAACCTATTTTGGTATTTTGGCCATATCTTTTTACTCCAATGTCTGATTGAGCTGATTTTTGCCCCATTGGGAAGAAGACTTCAGGAGCTACAATTTATCCTCTAATGTGCATCGGCTGAATCGGCTTCTAAGGTGGCCAAAATCAAGCTCCAAGGTGGACAGGTGAATAGTAATCGATCGATCGATCTGGCAAACTTCAGAGAGGACATTTTACCGTTTGATCGGCCGATCGATTGAGGAACAGTACCCGTGAATAGTGAATAGTAAACAGTGACCGTTCCATTAGCCGTTCGATCGGTGAACAGTGATGATCGATCGGTCGATATAGATCTGGAGCTTAAAAGCTATGTTGTTCGAAAAAATGAAAAAAAGAGAAGATAGTTAGGGTTTTTAGCAGCCAAGGGGGCAGCGGGAGAGCTCCTAAAAGGTTGGTTTTTTATGTTTTTGTTCATTTTTAGCTTAGATTTATGTTTGTAATGTTAATGTAGGAGTAGAAATTGTAACTTGCTTTCATTATAATGTATTTTTCTTCATTTTCTTGCACTTTCCTTCACTTTCCTTGTAACCAAACAGATTTATTATTGTAGTAAAATTTAGATTTAATTCTCTTTATGCTTTCTTTACATTCCTACATGTTTTTATGATGAATTCAAGTAGTTATATTTATCTTGGGTGTGATTGTGAAGATCCACCAAGGATCTTCAAGTATTTCAATAGGGATTCATTAACTTCAAAGTTTTATTCCTAGATTTGTATAGTTCTATTTGGTTGGGTGTTGGATTTATTCGAAAACTTAGATTCATAACCCATTTGGTAATATTTATGCACAATTCAACAATTGGTATAAATCTTGCACATTTCTAAGGTTTGCTTCTAGGGTTCTATTAATTGGTTTAATCCATACACTCAACTAAAAATGAACTCAAGGTTTTATGGTCAAAATATTCTGAATCAAGAATCCATGGTGTGATTCTTGATTTGAGTTATAAAAATCTTCTATTGAAATTCTTGTTGTGAATTGGTGGATTAAATCAATCATATCCAAGCTTTCCATTTTAATTGCTTAACATTTAAATCAATTGCCTAGTTAATTGCTTTAATTTTCATTGCACTAGTTTTGTAAATTAAAACCCCAACAAAAACCTAAAGATTTTCGGTCCTTTTATTTTAGATCCAATTCCTCACATAATTGCAATTCAATTCTAGGTTAGATTAGTGTGAGCTGAGTGCTAGAGCCTATATTTGGCTAGGTCCCTTAGGAGAGAATGATACTGGATTACCGGTTTATACTTCATCGCGACCCATGTACTCTTGCAGGGTACTAACTCCATTTTGTAGTTTTCGGAGCGAGTCAAGCATCAACATCTTTGCTCTCTTCTATGGCTGTAACTTTAGGTTAAAACAGATCTGGAAGAGATCTCCAAATTTTTCTAACAATTTTTTAATCTGAAATCCTTTCACCGAGATTAAAACTTGAATTTTGCAATGTAACTCAATTTTATATAAAATGCATCTAAGGTTTCATTTTCCTCCATTCGGAGAGTTTCAAAATTTGTGGTCAATCTTTGAAGTTTTGACACTTTAACAGCACTAATACCTTCATGAGTGACCTCTAAAATATCTCATGCTTCTTTAGTAATTTTACATTTTGAAATCCTATGAAATTCTTCAAGAGATACACTATTAAAAATAGCATTCATGGCCTTACTATTCCATTCACTCTCCTCATGCTCAGTCCTATCCAATTCAGACGCAGGTTTGGGGACATCCAAATTTTCAACAACTTTGATTGGAGGAGTCCAACCTTGTAAAACACTTACCCACACTCTTTCATAAATAGACTTTAAAAAAGCACGCATCCTAGCTTTCCAATATGGAAAATTTAAGCAATCAAACAAAGGAGGTCTTACGGTTAAACCACCCTCTCTAGGCAAATCCATGTTACTAGACACAGTTTTAGGACCTCACTCAAGAAAAATAGTTTTGAAAACGATTTTAAGAGTGTCTCCCTCTGATACCAAATGAAAAAACCAAGTGTTCTTGATAATATCGATTTATACCATAAGATGGACTAAACAACTATGTTGGAACTAGAGGGTGGCTGAATAGGTCTCTCTAAATTTTAAGCCATGATTATGCATTCTAGAAAAACATGAATAATAAACATCAACAAACATTCAAAGCAAGCAACAAGAAGACACAAGAGAATTTTAGCATGGAAACCATTGTGGGAGAAAACCACGGAACCAAGTCCAGCACAACCCAAGCACTATAAGATGAACAATGATTCAAGAGTGTCTTACAACCATTACACTTGTTGAATTATCAACCCTTGACTTGCATCTACACCTTGCATTCCTTCTAGTCCACAAACATATTCACAAGCACTTGGAACATTATTGAATCCTCAATGAATCACCAATGACTTGAACTCCATCAAGCCACCATAGTCTCTCTTAAATTAGATGGAGAAAATGAAGGAGAGTCCTCTTAGACTTTTTATCGAACACTTGGCAAGTGTAACAAAATAGAGGACTCACACTCTCTCTTTTCTAAGTTGCAACACAATCTTGAGGATGGTAAGAGAGTGAAAAGATAGGAAGAGAATGGCTCACTCGAATCAATGGCAAGGGGGATCACCGCAGCAGCCTCTACATCCTCATCACATGTGTATATATGAAAGTGATAGTTGAAGCTCATAGAGATTAAAAAATTCTTTAGCCCATACATTCCCATGTTGTAGTGTACCACCTCTGTAGCAAACCAACAAACTTTGCTCTTTGTGTTTTTTCCCTTGCTGCATAGAGAAGACAAAATTCCTTTTTGAACATCAATACATTCTCATGCCCATGCTCTCCCAAAAGTTTGTCCGCCATACTTATATTGGAGATGCCCATGCTAGTAGCTGAGAAATGTTATTTTTAAACTCCAACATACTTAATCAAACATTACATGGTCCAACAGATTCAAAGAAGAGAAAATATTGAGGCAGAAACTTGAGCTGAACACTTTGGGTGTGCCATGGTGCATGTCACTTCCTGCAATTATTTTTGCTGAGATTAGTGCGCCACGGCGCGGTTGAGGTGCGCCATGGCAGAGTCCATGGTGCAGTCTCCAGTATTATGGCCATAACATTTTACTCCGATGTCGGATTGATAAGATTCAAAACTCTCTAGAAAGAAGACTCAAAGCTCTACAAGGTTTCCTCTAATAAACCTTTTCCAATTCGAACAAACTCTTGGTCAAAAACTAGCCACAACCGAATTGATTTGCAAGAGGCAGATTCATTGAGATTTGCCCAAGACCTATCATGCCAAGTTTCATCCACTTCTTGTTGATTCTTCCCTTGAGGCTTTATGGAGGCAAAATCCTAATATCTAAGGTCATTACAATGTGATCAATAGACTCAAGACTCATATAGGACATAAAGAGATTTTAGCTCTCAATTTACATGGCACAAAATTTGCCAATTTTCCTAACATATTGTATTGAACTAAACCAGTTTCGGTTTTTTTTTTTTTCCGAAGTTAACTAATGTAATTAATTTTCGGTCCTCTTTTTATAGGGCCATTTTTGCTCATGTGGATTGGGCTGTTTGTTTAAAAAAAAATTGTAAGACCTCTATAGCATAGTTACCAAAATGGAAAGCGAAAGCGGGAAATATTAGGGGAAATAAAAGCGCATCCAAAAAATATAGGGGGGTATGAAAAGCGAAAAATTATTGAAAAACTTGTAAGAATCTTATTAAGAAATTTTTGAGAAACTCAAAGTAGACCTTTAAGAAACTTAATGGATACTTTTGGAAAACTTAGTGGAAACCTACATGAATAATTTCATACATACCTAGTTAGAACTTAAGGGGAAAAAATGTATAAAATTAATACTTACAGTTTTCCAAATGTTTCTCCTAAGCTTTCCAAGCATTTCTGTTAAGTATCCCAATAGTTTCCTAGAAGTTTCAAAGAGTTTCCGAAAAATTTCTCCAAAATTTTGAAATGAGTTTTATGCCGGTACCGGAAGAGCGTTTTCTCGAAAACGCACTTCCCCCTCCCAAATGAGTTTCCTGAAAACTATACTCTATAGAGCCTTATTTATAGCATGAAAAAGCCTTAAAACGTATTGGTGCTTTAAAATTTATTTATTTGGGATACAATTTATTTATTAATTAAACTGGTGTTTTCTTCAACAAGGGTAATTTTTGCTTAGAGTGATCCCACCAGCACATGTGATCAGCACGAGCTCGATGCAACTGATAAATAGATCATCGAGGCACCGTGCTGAAGGGCAGTTAGCAAGGCTACAGCGACCTGCTCAACAGGTAGCTTAGTCGGAGTAGCATCAGTAGGCAGACCGAGGGCGTGTTTGTTTACGATATATGCCATGGAGGATTGGATTAGCAATCCTGTGGGGTCCACAAATGAAACGTTTGAATAAAAAGTTAACACGGGATGAGACATCCATTCCGGACTATTAATTCCTCAAAATGGGGGATAAGTAATACCATGGGGGAAGTGGAATTACTTATTCTCTCCCTTGAGATAACCTCAAAAATGACATTTTTACTCTACTTTTATTATTATAATAGGTTAATATAATATTAAATAACTATATTATAATTTAAAATTAAATTTTTTATTAGTTTTTTTTATTTTTAATGTGATAATTTAACAAAATAATATTACTTATCCCATTATAATCTTATCATAATCAAACGTAGTGTGAATAATCTCCCATCACATTAGGTATTACTTATCATCCATTACCACATTTTTAATCTCACAGTATTACTTATTTTTCATTTTCTCATCCCACAAATAAATGGGGCCTCGTGGTGCTGAGCAGCCATAACTAGAGCAGTCGTCGCAGCACGCTCCCACGCTTCAGATGCTTTATAAGATGCTGCTGCAGCAGAGTCAAGTGATCGTACAGCAGATTCAGGCGATTGTTCACCTCCAACAACAGTTCATTGACAATCAGGCTGCTCAACAGGGATATGCGGAGCAGTTGACTCTATATTGCCAATAGTAGCGTACACGATTCTTGAAGGAAATCTCGGCACACCTAGCAAGACAGCAGCCACGACCACCAGCTCCGGAGGATGATGATGACTTTCTGTTAGCTTAGATACTATCTTGTATGCACATTTCATTTTTATCTCATGTATTTAAAGCTCTGATTTTGACATAGTGGATATTGTAGTGAGCTTTATTGTTTATCTTTCTTATATATTATTTCAAAACTTTTTGTATGGTTTATTGATTAGTCTCAAGTATTACATTGCATGGTTATCCTTCACTTAGAGATTTTCGGTAGAGATTTGAGTATCTTGTAGTTCTGGTATCTCAGTTTATACCTTTAGCACATTTTTCCATGTTTATCTTGATCGATCATTTATTATTCTTGCTGGATGTATTGAAAATAATTCTTTATGAACTATAGCAACATTTGTGAAGTGTAATCATAGATTAAAGGATGTTTAGTGTTGTGCATTAATTTGAACTTGAGCTTAATTGTTTATATACCCTTTAACCACTACTACAGAATTGGGATTTGTCAGCATTTTAGACACGACGTTTCTTTAAAATGCCACCAAATCCCATCAATTAATGAAACCCACCCGTCACGACATCGTTTTATATAGGGGGAAATTTCTCTCCCGTATTCTTTTCTTCTTATAGCCTCTCGCGCAAATTCATCGATCAAGGGCGCCGCGCGCCATAAATCTCTCTCTCTCTCTCTCTCTCTCTCTCTCTCTCTCTCTCTCTCTCCACCTTATTTTGTACCGAATCCTCACCAGAATAGTATAGCGACAGCAAAGTCTCCACCATCCGAACTCTTCCAAGAGTCGTTCCAAGTATGTTCTTGATGAATCGCTCTCTTGTGCTCTCTTGTTCTCCACCTCATTCACTCTCATTCTGAATTGAATCCCTCACCGTAATAACACAGTGGCAGCAACGACTCCATTAAACAACAAGGAACCGCTCCAGCCCTAATTTTGCTTTGGATGCCTCTCTCGTTCTAGAGGAATCGCTCAATACCCCTTCCAGCGTGAATTCCGGCTAGCAATTCACAACGTACCAAGAGGAGCCAAAGCGTTCTATTGATCCAGCCAGGGTCTTGGAGAAGGCTTACTCAAGCGCAAAAGCCAAAGGGTCCTCAACTGCTTGTATCATAGCACTCACAGACTAGGTATGTTGCTTCCAGTTTAGGTGCCTGCCTCTGTGATAATGCTTGTATAAGTCACTGATAAAGATTTGATTTTTGGGTTTTTGGTGGGTACTTAATGGGAAAAATCAAGATCTAGTTCATGTGACCTTTATCCTTTTCGTTTTTCTCTTCAAAAAATGAGTTTCATGTGACCTTATAACAATGATTATTCATTTGTTGCCTTGTCAGAAATTTGTGAGTCCCAGTCGTCGTTGGTTCTGTAGAAATTTGGTTTTGAAGTGCCATTGCCCATACACCTTTTTGGTCTCTCTTAGTTGTAGTACTACATAAAGAAAATGAAAACATATGACATCTAGCATAATGTGTGTATATATTTGCACCCAGATTATTAATTCATTGAATTCCTGTATAATGCGAAGAATTATGTTTTTCATGAGTTGTGTAATGAGAAATTATTTTATCTGCTACTCACAAAAAAAAAAAAAAAGAGACAGGTCTAAAATAGGTTGGTGTTTGATGTCATGGTTTTCATTGGTGAAGGTCATTCAATTATTTTGGTTCTATATAGCATTAGAATGCACTTTCAGTGCTACAAGGGTGTCTAGTCCTACATGACAAGAATATGCAAAATAGCAGTTAGCTCTGTGAGGTTCCCTATGGCATCTAAATTGTAGGCCACTTGACCAGGGCCGACTCAAGACAATTTGAGGCCTAAAGCTACAATTGAAATGAGGACTTTCTTTGACAATTTTTAATATTGTTGGAAAACTTTTTATTAATTTTTTGTAGACTGGTGTTCTTTATTTTAAAGTTAACTAGTATGTAGATTTTAGGCCTTATTTGTTTACTATTTTTTTCTTCACGACTATTTTGTATAACTGAGAAAAGGAGTGGACGTTAAAAAAGTCAATTACAACAATTATTATATTCTTTTAGTCATCATATGTGTCAAACAACAATCTAGCTATGCCAAGGTGATCGAAGTGCTAGAAACATTGGCATGAGGCATTTTTAAACGACATATACAATAGAAGACCTATTCCTCTCCCATGGTCCCGAGAGATCAAATACACACTCGTTTTGCTAATTCATATAAATACTATGGAAGGTGTCAATTGCAGTGTAATTGTCCAGCTATCTGCAGCTCATATAACATTTTATTGGCAAGTGCGATGCATTTAGTTAATAGAACCATGCATTATATACACGTAATGTTCTTGTTGGATGCTTTGCATAAGCATAACATGAATGATTTAATCTAATTACTAAACTTGAGATAAACTTTATTTGTCTTTTGGCTGATAAAGTGGCTTCCTATTAAACACCTTCCACTCTAATGCTATGTTTAGTACAAAGAAATTGAATGGAATGGAATGACCATTCCCACTTTTATTCACATTCTTTTGTTTGGTACTACTATTTAAAGGCGGAATGACTATTCCCATGGAATGATCATTCTCACATTTTGTTGGAATGACTATTCCCTATTTCAAGAGTGAGAATGGTCATTCCATTTCCACATGAAACAGTATAAAAAAAAACTTAGTAAAAATTTTGTTGCCAAATTTCTTTTAAAAAATATAAAACATGTTTGGTAATTATTTTTTTTATTTTAAAAAATTAAAAAAATTAAAAAAATTTAAAATTTAAAATTTAAAAAGTTGAAAATTCATAAAATTATTTAATAATTAAACCACCGCCACCGCCGCCACCACTACAAATGCTTAATAATATATAATAATTAAATAATATATTATTAATATTTTGCATAGACATAATATTAAATTTTTATATCATACACAAATTCATTACATTCTATTCTAGCATTGTTCATTGATCTTACCAAATAAGGGAATGAGAATGACTATTTCATTCCATTCCATTCCATTCCATTCTCATTCTCATTCTCATTCCATTCATTTCCATTTCCTTGTACCAAACATAGCCTAAGGACCAGTATCTGTGTAGTAAGAGCACTCATAGATTTTACCGTTGCAAAAATCATTGGGGGACATATTGGACCAGATTGGATGATTGGTTGGATTATCCAGCTACTTTCATATGTTTATGCAGTAAGAAAAATAAATATAAGCAAGTTAATGAAACTTCTTCGACTATGACAATGAGTGCACAGCGTGATGGTTTCGAGGCTAGCATTTTATCTCATCAGCATGGTAACAGGGGTGAAGAGGACTATGACCTCAGCAGCCTCCAGCCCTTTATCAATGATCATTGTAACGTTGATAGCAGGGTTAGTGGCATTAGAAAAGCTGCTAAATATCAGCACGTGTACATCGATGTACTATTACACCTTTAGTTTTTTAAGGTGATTTTATGCTCTTTCTACCTCTCTTTTTAACAAAAAGGAAAAGAAAAAACAGTCTGCAAGCTCAAAGCTTTCTTTTGTTTCCTTCTAATAGAAATTTCTACGTTGAGGCTTCTTATCTTCCACATTTATTGTACCATTCAATACTGATGCGGAGAGACTAGCTCACAGGCCTTCAAGAGTTATTGCATATCAATGCCGGATTTTGGTTTACAATTGGGGGACTCGGGAATAAAAGGTATACAAATGTTATGGTAGTAAGGATTCTATTACTTGGATATTATGTCAAATCTATCAATATTTACTGCATTTTTTTTTTTTTGAAATGGCAAATTTATTGATAAAAAAACAAGGGATAGGTCTATATTGAAACAAACAAAATCCTCCATCACCCTTCATTTCAACAATTGTAGCAGATTCCTATGCATATTATATAAAATTCTTATGTAATGATATTACTTGAATAGGATGTGAGCAAAAAAAACAAAGAAAGCCGGAAGAAACTAAAACTGCTACATATGACTGGATGAACACCACTTTGTGTGGTTGAGAAGAAGGTTAAAAAACAAGCTTATTTTTTTATTAAAAATATTGATTTCCTTACCATGAATAATTTTAATTGCATATTACATGTGTAATTAAATTGTTAATCAATTATGCTAATGGTAAGAAAAGCAAAGAACTGGTGCACCTGTATCTTGGTTGAGAATGTTCATTTCCACGCACAGAAAGAAAGATGGCACGTCGGTTAACGAACATACTGTTGGCGTTATAGTATGTAGTGTTGGTTATATTATTCATTTGTTATTTGTATATGTATTCTAACACTTAGTCTAATATGTAGGAAAAGTTGCAAGAGCTAAAGGTATCTCAAGAAGGGTCTTTGGAAGCTAATGTGAGGATTTTGACAGAGGTGTTAGGACCAAAGCGACCTGGACGGGTTCGAGGATATGGCATGGGACGCACCCCAACACAGGTATTTGGGGGGAAGAGCTATAAGTGGTCACAAGAGCGAAGCCAGTACACCCCGTCACCCCACATTGAGGAGCAACTAAGGTTAATGCAGGCAACAATGCAAATGATGGCAAGGGCATTGACTACTATGGGAGCCCCAAATGATTTACCGGATATGCAAATGGATACTACATAGATAGTGTGTTATTTTTAGCATAATTAGGATATGATCATGCTGTAGGGGTCACTTAGCTAAGTTTTATTTATATATATTATATTTTATTGCATGTTAAAGCATCCAGATGCTTCCAGTGCACATCATCATGTGTCTGTCAGAAGTCATCAAGATAGTCGGCCAAACTCAGAGCCAAAGTTGCAGCCTCAAAATAAGCCAGTACCAGCCACAACCACACCGACAGTTGCAAGCTCATCAACAGCCACAACCACACCCATAATCGTAGCCTCAGCTACAACCACAACCGAAAACCCAGAAAATGATCCACTCTTCTAGCCAACACATCATGGGTCAAGAGGTGATCATCGATTACTCTTTATTTCAAGATTGCATGACATAGTAAATTTAGGTAAAGTTTCGAAGAAGGTTGCTTTTCTTTATGAGGTTTGGGCTATAGTTTTAAGCATATAGTGAGGAGTTCTATTATTGTTATTATTATGATGTTTAAACTTGGCGCACAAAAAATGCTGGCAATAAATGCCGTAGACTCTAGCAGCATTTATAAAACGCCATTTCTTTTGCCGATGCCAACATCGTTGACGTCACTTGCTTTTCTTTTTCTTTTTCTTTGTTTTCATCAGTCAACCAAGGTTATCTCATAACATAACATGTATGCAGAAGGAGGGTTGTTTAGGTGGAAAAAAAATTAGTGGAAAGGGAAAATGGTTCCTCTATCCATGAATGGTAGATGAAGAGTACATAAACTCTATATAACTTATCCCACCACCCTCAAAACTGGCTAATTGTATTAAGTCAAATTGTCAAAAAATTGAGGGGCTGTCTAGTTTCTCAAAATAGGGTTGCAGTCTCTGTTTTCAGAAAATTTTGCAGTCAAATATGAATTAATTGGGAGTGAAACAAAAGTTGTACCATCCATAGTTGGAAAGATTTATAAGTCTACTTTCAAACAAAAAAAGCAGTGCATGATTTGATGTTCTGTAGAGGAAGATATGATTTTTTTTCTAAGAGGTGTTAGAGCTGCCTGCACAATTCTAAATTCGTCGACGTCACTTGCTTTTCTTTTTCTTTTTCTTTTTTTTCATCAGTCAACCAAGGTTATCTCATAACATAATATGTATACATAAAGTTATTCCTTTCTAGGAGTATTGAATCATGCAATTGTAAAATGGTCTGATAGAAATTTCATTAAGTAATAAGTGTGAGGAGGGTTGTTTAGGTGGAAAAAAAATGAGTAGTGGAAAGGGAAAATGGTTCCTCTATCCATGAATGGTAGATGAAGAGTACATAAACTCTATATAACTTATCCCACCACCCTCAAAACTGGCTGATTGTATTAAGTCAAATTGTCAAAAAATTGAGGGGTTGTCCAGCTTCTCAAAATAAGGCTGTAGTCTCTGTTTTCAGACAACTTTGCAATCAAATCTGAATTAACTGGGAGTGAAACAGAAGTTGTGCCATACATGGTTGGAAATGCCTATTAGTCTACTTTCCAAAAAAAAAAAAAAAAGCAATGCATGCTTTGATGTTCTGTAGAGGGAGATATGATTTTTTTTCTAAGAGGTGTCGGAGGTTCCTGCACAATCCGAAATTCAGCAACCTTTAATTTGGTTTTCTCACACCTTTGGTCCAGCCAATTTCTTTTGATTGTCATTGTTCTAAAGTCTACATAAATGTTGTTTCTAGTTTCCTTATCCTTATTAACTTGTATTAACTTAGTCTACATAAATATGTTGTATTTGTTAGAGTATGCAACTTGGGATGAGTCAACAAATGTGTGCTTTGTGTGTGGTGTATTAGTCAAGAGAGTGAGTATAAGTGTGAGAGTAGAATGTACTTATATGGTTGTTCGTATGTACAAAGGGAAAATGAGAGAATCTTTGTGAGTATTGAGTGAAGTATTCCTTTTTGGTCAGATCACTCCTCTTGGTTGACTCAAAGAGACAAAGATCTCTTTCTCGAAGACCATTTTCCTTCACAAATGCACTCCAGCCTCTAGAAAACCGAAGATAATATTGGTCAAGTTTACGGGCCATGATTTACGTGAAAACCGAAGAGTAATATTTAGGCATTTAAGCTATTGCACCGTTGAGGTGTACGTGCTAGCTACCTCTATAACTTTGTCTCTCTCTTTAGTTTCCATATAAACTTGCATCCCTGATAGAACTTTCTTTTTGCACCAATTGCTTACATTTTCATGTATCAAAACAAATGAAAATATTGTGAGTTTGTTGCCCGAGAGCCAACTTGCCTTTATCTTTTTTCTCAATTGATTTATCATTTGCATTGTATGAATTTTTTTATTTGTTCTTAACAATTTGTGTTCGTATAAATTTAGGCAAAGTCAAGGAAGAAGAAAAAGGTCAAGACTGGCAAAAGTGGTCATGTAAGTATAGGTTTTCTATCTTCTACAAAATATGTATGAATAATAAAAATATAGCTAAAATGAAAATACGAGATATATTGATTTTTTCAATGCATGCAACATGTGATAGTTTTCTTGGATTCTTCTTATACCTAAAATATATGACTATATGTGTAGGTTGACCAACTTGTTCATCTTCTTAGTTACAAGTTACCAAAAAAAGTTGTGGCTTGAGGCTATATTGTTAGTAGAGACCCTACAAAATTGGTGGGAGGCATACAATTGGGGCCACTTTTTCTTGAAGTGCATGTTTGTGAGACGTTGAAGCCTTGTGAACCTTTGATGAGGCCTTTTAAACATCATCTAATAATTGGAGATGCCGTCGATGAAAATATTGCTTGGTTTTGTGATGATGTATTGAACTCATTGTCTATTTACTATGTTTGCCCAAGTTCATTCATAAGTGCATATAGATGCTAATGTAAGAATATTTTTATCCATCTTTAGGTTGTGAAGAAGACGTAAATCATGTGGTTGTAGTGGTATTGTTGTCAGTGATTTTTGGGCAAGCTAACAGTACTAATTTTCATTGGTGGATATATTTTTATGGTGGTTTTGTGATATATATCTATATTGGGCATATTATGGATGCTTTTTGGAGGTGTAGCATAATATGGATGCTTTTTTAGGATGTATTGGATTATGAATTTTTTTTTTTTTTTTTGGGGATGTATTAGATTATGAATGCTTTTTGGGATGTGTTGGATTATGAATGTTTTGTTTCAAATAAATATACATATATGGCATTTGGTTAAAAGTTATATTTACTTTAGGTGGATATATTATGTTTTGATGTATATATATGGTACAGAGATGTGGGAACAAATGGATATTTGATGTTTTATGTGATTTGTACGTACTTGTGAATAGGTTGACTTTAGCACTTCTATACCAAAAAGGTTAAATATATATTTATTAAATATAAAAATATTATTTTGAAAAGAAAAACCTTTTATTGACGTTTTTATAAACTTCGCTGTAGTAATTGATAAATGTTTTTATGAATCATTTTTAGCGACCTTTATAACCTATTACCGGCGGTCAAATAAATGTCGTTAAAACTTTTCCACGGCGGTTTATTAACAAACGCTGTCACATTTATTTTCTCTAAACGTAAAATTTTTCTTGTAATTTGTAATTTTGTCGGCACTTAAAAATGTCGTAAATCAACGCTGTAGAATCTAGTGGCATTTATAAAATGCTGTTTCTTTTGCTGATGTCAACATCGTCGACGTTTTCTGTAAGCGTCGCTAAAAACGCCAACATACCTTTTACCAGTAGTTTCAGGACTTTTAGTGGTGGTTTGGAAACGCCAGCAAATCCCAGTTCTATAGTAGTCAACCTTAATGCATCGTAAGATTGTGTCATAAACACATAAGTTGGGGGATTGCATTCTTGTGTATAGTAATGTTATAGACCATCATATTTTAATACATTGTGCATTTGAATCCTTATATGAGTGAAGATTTGACCCTGTGAGCTTTAGAGATATTTTTGCTTCTCGGAGTAGATATATTTACTCAAAGGGAAGTTGTTCATCTTTCATTCTTTCAATATTTTCATTATACTTGGTTTTGATTGATATCTTATATATTGATTGAAGTTCTTGACACTTACACTCTTTTGAATCCCGTTCTGCTTACTCCAGATATGATTTTAGGCCATCATTCCTTTCTTTGAGCCATATATTTTTCTTGATTGATTTCGTTCCCTTTGGACCCTTTTATGACTTTATGATAAGTGCTTTTTCTTAAATTGCACATTGGTTAAGTATATTCCATGGTAGAATTTGAATTGGAAAGGAAAAAAAGAAGAAAAGGGGGTAAAGAGAAATAGTTAGCAAAAGGAGTATAAAGGGGAAGTACAAAAAGAAGAAGAGAAAACAAAAGAGAAGATAATAGAAAGGCTAAATGCTTTAAAAAAAAAAAAAAGGAACAAAAAAAAAAAAAGAAGAAGAAAAAGAAAAAGAGAGGAACAACATTGCATGAAATTGGGAAATTGAATGTATGCACTCATTGATCATTACAAGTCTTGATCACGCATCTTTTAAGCCTTTTGCTCTTTCCTTCTCCTTATGTTTTTCTTTTACCTCTTGTTTAAGTTATAACCCTATAAAGTCCTAGTTGATTCAAAGTGTACATGTTTTGGAAATTTATTGAGAGTATAAGTCATTTATTGTCAATTACTTTGATCGATACTTAATAACAGATATTATTTCATAAAGCTATGTTAAGTCAAAAACACTTACATTCTTTTAATTTTTGTAATCGGATTGCTATTTTGTGTTTTATGCATTTACTCCTATGATGAGCTTTGCTTTGTGAGAATCTTGTGTTCATCTTTCTTGTATGTATATGCCCAATAAGGATTGATTGAGGCTTACAGGATGTGACTGTGTGAGTATGTTACACTTGAATTATATTGCATGGTTTTATCACACACTCACTTGAACCTCTCTTTTGTGTCTTTATAATTTAATCTCATTTGTATTAGGAGTTGGGGTGGATTGAGGATTATCTTGAGTGAGATTATGCATGCTATATTTGTCTTCGCACCTCTTTGATTGCAGGACACAAATAGATATTTATAAATACCATCACTGGAAATACTCGCGAGATACCACTCGTCCATTAGGGGTAACCTAGGGGTTTAAAGGCTTAGTGCATAGGATAAATGCATCCGTGACTCCTACGAAAGTGGAGATTATTTGTTTTAGTTTTTAGTATTTTGCTAGGGACTAGCAAAAAGCTAGTTGGGGGTGTGATTTTACTCCAAAAATGCAATTACAACACCTTAACTTGTACTTTGTTAGTTTTAGTATAAGATTATATGTATTTCTCTAGTTAGATTTTAGTATTAACTTAATTTGTTTAATTGTTTCCAGGTTTCAGGCTTAAAATGGACAAACTTTGAGTTGAATTTGGACCAAGAAAGATAGACCATTTGAACAGTCTTTAAGGGTGTTTGAACGTTATTGCAAACTTCAAAGAGCACTTTTGACCATCTGGATCAAGTTCAAAGTTACAAAGGCTGGCAAAAACCATTCGAATGGCTCTTCAGAGCGTTCAAAAGGTCTCCTAAAGAAGAAAAATTCATTTGAATCATGTTTGAAGCCAGAAGGGAGATTCAGAGATTGGAATAAACTGTTCGAAGCCCATTTGATGACCATTCAAACGGTGGCTTAAAGCATTCGAACGGTCTGTTAGATTGATTGAATGGTTCGCGACAGTCATGTTTTGGTCGCAACCTATTTAAAGACGTTTTATACCCATTTTCGGGAGCTAGCTTAGAAAGTACAAATCTTAGATTTTGTAAGCAGTTTTTGAGAGTATTGTAGAGAAAGAAATATATAGATTTAAATAAATTTCATATTCTGATTCTAAAATTGCATTGTTCTTCAATTCAATTGTTGTTTTTTATTTGTTTATGAAAATGAGTAGCTAATTTCACTATTGGATGCAATTGTGGAGATCATTCAAGGATCTCAAGGTTTTCATTGAAGGTAATTGAATTATTATTGATCTATTCTTCAAATCTCATAATTCTTAGTAATTGAATTCTAGAGCTCTAAAAAACACTTAGACTCTTGACTAAGTTTCGTAATCTTCATGCTCAAACCCTTGTATGGTATTGAGATTTCACAAATTGATGGTATGGGTCTATGAATTTAGTTTGACTATAACTCTAAGTTAAATTACAATTGAATTGGTGTTCTTAATAGTTGAATTCTCCAAATCAAAGGCTCAAGTTGAAGCCTATGATTTGAGTTTAAAAACCTCTTGAAACCTTGATTGATTTAGATGATTGGATCAAAGACCTTCTCCTTTATAGTTAATTGTTTTGATGTTGCTTAGTTTAGATAAAATCAACCTCTCTTAAAACCAATAAATTTTTTATTTACTCTTTTAGAAGTAGTCTATTGTGTTTGCTACAAATAGGACAGACAAGAGTCTTGGCAAGATCTATAATTCATATTTAAAACAATTCCCATGGAATTGGACCTTGGACTCACCAAGTTATACTACTATGTCATCCTACATATTTTTTTTTGGGCTAGGCCAAATACAAACAGAAACAGAGACAACAAGGAACAGAATCAGAGACAAAAAGGAAACCAAAAAAGTTAAGAAACTACAACTTCCCACATCACCACTCCTTACACCAACTAGGGGAGGCAATTGGCTTCTAAAGATCTAAATAATTGTAAACTAAATGCCCAGCTCACCAGTTCATGAACCACACCATTGGATAACCTGGGCACTAGTTCACCTCCAAAGGTGCTTTATTTATCCGCAAGTGCATGGTTGATGGTGGTAGTTTTATCTGGGAAGTCCGGAATCGTATTTCCTCAAGGACCAAGCCCAATATAGGCTATAACACTCAACTCACACTAAGCTAACTTAGATTGAATTGAAATTATGTGAATTAAATCTAAATAAAATATAAAATAAAAGAGATGAAAACTCTTTTGGGTTTTTAGTGAGAGTTTTGAATTACTAAACTAATGCAATGTAAATAAAAGTAATTAACACTAGGCAACCAAATTAAGGCAAATTGAAATTAAGTCTCGGGATCAATCGATTCAACCAATTTTGACTCTTGGAATTCCAAAGGAGGTAATTTTATAACTCAAATCCTTCGACTACGTCGTGAGTCTTGGATTCGGAAGATTTAGCAATAAAAATAAGTGTTCTTTCAAAACCCCAATTTCTAGAATAAATTGAATTGTTAGATTCAAGAATGAGTACCATCAATTTGTGTAGCGTATATACTAAATAAACACTCTTGCATAAACGTTACCGAACATAATCAAACATTCAAGTGTTCAATGATTTCTAAAACAAAGAAGTAAAGGAAAGCTAAAAATAGAAAATTAAACTTTGAAACCCAAAATCTCACCTCCTTTGTTCATCCAAGACCTTCAATTAGTCTTCAAAATCGATCCTGAGATGGAAGAATCTAGCTACTCATCTCTATCTATGGAAAACTCAAAAATACTTGCAATAAAGCTAAAAATATGGAATTAATACAAAGAAACAAGAAGACTCTCGGATTGAATGCAAGGAAATGTAAAAACTTGTATTGAAATGTGAGTTTAATTATTACAATTACAATGGAGCAACAAGGAATTGAATCTAACCTATTCTAAGCTAAGAAATGTAAAAACCCTAAGTATTTGCCGCTCCTAAACCCTCATATCTCGAACAAAAATGAAAGTGGGTATTCATAGGCACAAGGTTCGAACCCTAAAATTCATCAGATTTTTGCCTTGCCGTTCGAACGGCTCTACGGGCATTCGAATGCCAGGCCAATTCTAGGATGCAAGCTCTCGGGGCGTTCGAACTTTGATTTGGGCGTTTGAACTCTGAATTAATTTTTTACCAGTCTGTTGTAGCTTGATTTTGACCACCTTAGAGATCGATTCAGCTGATGCACATTAGAGGAAACATTATATATCTTGAAATCGTCTTTCCAATGCTGCAAAAATTAGCTCAATCGGACATCGGAGTAAAACATTATAGCCAAAATACCAAGACAGGTTTTTAGTGAAATTCTGAAATTTGCTTTAGCGTTTGAACGACCAAATAGGCGAATCACATTCAATCACTATTGAACCCTAACCCTCCTTCACAGCCCAAAGACAGGCCATTCTGGTAGCTTAACCTCAATAGAGAGAGGAGAGAGTGAAAACCCTGTAAAAAGCCTTTTGCCATTGATTATATTTTCAAAAATACAATCAGAGTCCTTCATAAACTATTGTTATTAATTATTTATATATTATTTATTATTTTAATGCTAATTAGTTTTTTTTTTTTTTTTTTACGTTTTAGTGTCTTATACAGATTTAAAACTAAAATCGAGTAAGATGAGGCCGGTAGACACACATACATTTATTCGGGTATGAAGTGGAAGAATGGCTTGAAAGTATTGAAGTGGAAGAAATGCCTAGAAAGCATAAAAAAAAATAATAATAAAAATAAAAATATAATAAAAAATAAATATAACAATAATAAATAAAAAAAGAACTATAAGTGCCCAAGCCATTGCCTTCTACAATCATAAAAAATATAAATATTAAAAAAATATAATAATAAAAATATAAAAAATAAAAAGAAGAAAAAATATGTAAGTGCCCAAGCCATTGTCTTCCATTATCATAAAAAAATATTTAAAAAATAATAAAATAATAAAATAATAATAAATTTTGTTAAAATTAAAACTTTGCATGCCTATAAAAGGTGAGCTACGGGAGGAAGAATGGGAGGAGAGAGCTTCTAAAGAAATAGAGTTGGAGTGAGAGGCAGTAGAGAGTTGTGAGAGCTTCTTCAGTTTATTTTCTGTCTAGATTTCAATTAATTTTTTAGTACTTTTCAGTTAGTTAATTTTCTATTTCAGTATTTCTTTACCGTTATTCTACTGTAATAAACATTTTTATTTATGAAGCAATTTTCTTCCAAATTATGTCTTCTTATTATCATGAGTAACTAATTTTATTCTTGGAACCAATTGTGAAGATCACGTGATTGTATTGTGATGATTAATTAAGGTTTGTCTTTTCATTCAGATTTATTCAAAAACTTAGTATTTTTATATACGTTTGATATATTGTATATACGGCCACGGGTACATATATTTTATACACGTAATGATTTTGTGTTTTGTTAACAAATTTAAGTTTAGGAGTATCATAATTAATATAGGAATAGTGTAAACTAAAGTAAATACTGATTTACTTATCACTTTTCAGAGACTTATATATTTTATGCGAGTCCTCTCTTTAGTATGTTTTTATGTCTAAATCTCTGATAGGGACCTAAGGCTCTTAATCTTAATCTGGAATGAATTGCTATTATATATTCTTGGTACTTAAAATCTAGATCCTTTTAAAAATTTAGAATTTTAATTATGTTTCTAATACTTTCTGCCTTGACAAAGCGGCCAGTACATTCAAATGGATGGTGAGGGTCTTCAATAATAATTTAATAAGTATCTAGATAGAACCTTTGGAAACATGTGCTTTTAATTATGGTTGTTACACTTATGCTCTGACAAAGCATTACCTAGTGTTTATGAGTCGATGGTGAAGGTTCATGATTTTAACGTAATATTCTAGTATTTGATTATTATTGAATATTCTCATATGTTGGTCTATGAGGCTCAAGGGGGCCACACGATTGACAGATGTTAAACTTGTATTAATCAAACCCAAGAAAGTCAGGTGATTGAACAATTGGATCGAATGCTGCTTTTAATCTGTTTATTTTGTAGTCTAATTTAACAATCATCAAACCTCTCAAAAACAAAATATTTTTCCTTTGGTTAATGTTTCTGTAATTTTTAAGCCGTTTATAGCGCTTCTATGTCTAGCATGGCTTAGTCGGTATCTAACTCATTACCTAGGGTGAATTCTGGCACCTACCATCTGCAACTGTGACATTTCCTATAATTTAGAACTATGTTCCCTGTGGAGCGACCCCGTTCTTACCGAATTATTTTAAGTGCTACTTCGCTACACTTGCACTTGAGTGTTTAAATTCCTACAATCTATACATAGACAAGTAATTTTTAATACCGTGATTGAAAAACACAAGCAGCCATTAGGACACTGCCTTGGCTGTCACGAGCAATAGCCGCTACAACCATCAATCCCTTTGAAAATGCTGCATCAAAGTTGATTTTAATGGCTCCCATGGAAGGAGGGGGGGGAGACCACTTGATGGGGAAGGATGGGATGACAGAAGCCCTGGTACCATACAGACCCATTAAGTCTTTTGCTTCACAGTGCTCCTTCCAAAGATCGATAATTTCTTGTTAATGGCATTGACATCAACAGCTTTATCTTCAACACACCAAATTTCCCCATTTCCAGATACAGTCCATGGGGATAACTACAAAAGCAGCAAAATGATTTCAATTAGTTGAGGGCAGAAGACCCAACTCAGTAGGACATAGAATTTTTTAGAACCATTTAGAGATAGAGTTATCATCTACCAACTTAGTTCTAATGTTCTAGAGACTAAACCAAATCATGACACTACTAAAAATTGGCCCTTTTGCCACCAGAGCATTTGCCACGGCCCATTTGATGTCGCAAATGGTCTCTTTTGCCACTACAGTTGGGCCGTGGCATATGCTAACTAATAATTATGTAGATTAGTTTAGTTATTTGAGGTGATAGAAACTTGTTAGCAAACGAACTGTCGCAAATAAGGATAAGAAAAGGAAATCCTTGAAAAAATAAAATAAAATGTGTATTGGACAAAACAAGTAAAGAAATAATGACATGTATTTTTGCTTATTTATAGAACTAACCGGATAGAGAACTAAAGAACTAAAGGCTTAATAGGTGAACTAAAGTAAATTAATAGAAGAAAACCAATAGGATATAGAACTAAGAAAATGAGTATTGTTTTTTAAATTATTTTTTGTAATTTCTTCTACTAAATGAGTGGAAGAAATGTCTTTTAATTTAGTTATTGTTTATGATGATTTGTTGCATGCATGCATGCATACATATATATTTCAATTAACTAATGCATACACGAGTTAATTGAAAAATAAAAATATAACCTTAGACCTGTTCAAGAATCCTCATTGGAGTTCGTGTATTCTGTTATGATGAGACAGTTCTTGAATTGTCTAGTTTCGGATAGTTCGGGAATGCATAAGTCTATAGAGTAGTTAGTGGCTCACCGCTTCAAATTGTTCTTCTTCGAAGGATATTTCGTGCGGCAGATCTTCCTATTCTCCCCGTACATACTTGATATAGTGTATAGCAATACACTTCGTCTGCTTTGTGTACATGAAGAACTATAGGGAAATGCTATCGAAATTTCCTTAGAGATGGACGAAGCTGTTAGAGTTACTTTCTGCGATATGGATTATGCATTCCTGAATGAAATCAGACCACCTACCTATTAGAAAGGAGTTGGATGAATAGGTTTCATGCCATGAACATATAGCTTGTTATTTTGAGTTGTGGGAGCAATGTAACATTATCAATGTGGGCATGTACAAAAATATGAACAAGACTTGGATTGATTCTGGTGATAGGTTATCAAGGGAATATGTTAATGGGATTGAGCAATTCCTTGAGTTTGCATACATTGGCAAGGATGAAGATTATGTGATATGGTGTCTTTGTTGGAGCTGTGAGAATCGCTACCACAATTCACAAGATGTCGTGCATGACCATCTTTTTACACATAGGACTATATAGGAAGTACAAAAATTGGACAAGTCACGGGGAATCCCCTCAACCTTTGTAGCTTCATAGAAAAAATGAAATGTTGGTGGATTTAGACATTGGGACTGGCATTGGTGATTATATGGTTGGAATGATGATTCAACTTTAAAAGTGTAATATTTATCCCCTAATTAAGTGTTTGTTAGCCTCTATATGGGTATTAATATAGGTTTTTAGCAATAAATTGATCTAAAGTGTTTTTTTTTTTTTTTTTTTTTTTGTGTATTGTAGGTTTTGGGTGATAAAATGGTGAAAATGGCCTAAAGAAAGGAGGACCGTTCGGACAGACCGTTCGAAAGGTTTCCACCATTCGGACAGTGCGTTTGGACGGATGGTTCCATCGTTTGGACGGTGGGTTCGGACGGGCGAATTACCGTTCGGACGCTACGACGGAGATCGGAGCTCCAGAGTCAATTTTTCCCGTTCAAAGCCATTCCAGAGTCATCTTTGGCCGTTCTAAGCTATCACAGAGTCATCTTTTTCCGTTCAAAGAAATACAGATTTGAGATTCTACGTCTGAAGACCATCCGAGCTGTGAAATAACCGTCCGAACGGTTATTCCATCGTCTGGACGATGCGTCCGGACACCATTCAGACGGTCTTAAGAGGCACTTTGGACGACAAGCGCAGATTTGCTTTACAACCCAGCAATCAAAGAAAAAGAGAGGGATGTTAAGTTTTTAGGGTTTCAGCCGTGGGTAGAGAGGGAAAATAGGGGAAAAACTTGTATTTTGCTTAGATTTAGTTTACATTGTTGTATTTAGGACTTTGGGAAGGGTTTAATTAGTTTTCTAGTGTTGTTTATGTGTAATCCTTCACATTTTCTATAGTTCAATATATATACACTTTTGATTTCAAGTCAAGAATGTTGTCTCTACATTTTGGGAAGCTTTCAACCATGGAATTCTCAAGCTAAGCTCATTGTTGGGGGACAAATGTGAAGATCCACCAAGGAAGGCATAGGAAATGAAAGGGGAGTCCTCAATCTTGTTGAATATCTATTTTACATCTTTATCTCTAGTTATATTAGAATTAATTGTTGTAAAAATCTTAGATCTATAATCATAGTTAGTAACATGTGATTTATTTCTAAAGAACCCATGAATGGTGATAAAACTTAATTCCAAAATAATTAGAGATCCCTAAATTTTCATAGCTAAACTTTCCAAATCAAGGGCCTTTGGACGGTTCTTTATTTGAGTTAACCCAAACTCCCCATTTCAAATTTCGTGCTAGAATTGGTAGATTAGAACATTTGAACCCAAACCCTCTTTTTAATCAAATTAAATCCTTACTTGTGTTCATTTGGAATTTCAGTTAAATCAAAAGTTAATTTAGTCATAATTATGGTTGTTGTAGCAGAACTTTCATAATTGTCAAATTGCTTAAGCTAGAATCAATTTGTTGGGTTTAATTTCAATTTAATTGTTTGCCTAGTTATTAGCAAAACAACTCTTCAAACACCAAAAGATTTTCGGTCAAATTTTAGCTACCATAGTCATCGATTCCACTCTTGGTTTGCGATTTCAATTTGCATAGGTTTTTAAATTCTACTCGTTTCTATTGCTAGATTGGCACAAGTCTCACGGGAGAACACGATAGTGGGAATACCCCCACTTAAACTACAAGCACCTCCATCGCGGTGAGCGTGGCGGGAGCAAGTCAAATGACATAGGATGCTATTCCACATGTCGATACAACTTTTGAAAATAATGAGGATCAAATAGGGGCAAATCAAGAAACGATGAACTTTTATAAACTTTTGGTAGATGCACATAGTGAATTGTATCTCGGTTGTAACAAATTTACCAAATTATCATTCATTGTTCGTCTTTTGCATATGAAAGTGCTAAATAATTGGACAGACAAGTCCGCTGATATGTTACTTGAGTTATTGTGTGAGGCTGTCCTTGAAGGTGTCAAACTTCCAAGGAAATACTACAAAGCCCAAAGATAACTGAAAATTTGGGGTTCACTTATGAGACTTGGGATGCTGATTACACCCTAAAAGTGTAATCATAGGCTCTTAATTCGCACTTTGTTAGAATTATACTATAATTAATTGTCTTATTTTAGTTAGATATTTGTTTGAGTATGTTTTTTTTATGTGTTTTGTAGGTTATATAAGCTAATAAAGGCAAAAAGAAAGCAAGAAGAATCAAAGAGGGTTCAAGGCGAATAATTTATTCATGAAAATTCAAATTTGTCTCGGTATTTGGGCCATATCTTTTTACTCCGATATCTGATTGAGCTGATTTTTGTGCCATTGGAAAGAAGACTTCAAAAACTACAATTTGTCATCTAATATGCATAGGCTGAATCGGCGTCTAAGGTAGTCAAAATCAACTTTCAAAGTGGAGGGATGAATAGTACCCGATCGATTGGTTTGGCAAACTTCAGAGAGGGTGTTTTACTGATCGATCGGTGAACAGTAACCAATCGATCGTGAACAGTACCTGATTGATCATGAACATTGCCTGATCGATCGGTGAACAATACCTGTGAACAGTAAAAACAATGAATTGACCGATCGAACGCTACAATCACCGTTCGATCGGCCAATCGATCGGTGAACAGTGGCGATCGATTGGTTGATATAGATCTGGAGCTTAAAAGCTTTGTTGTTCAAAAAAATGGGGGAGAGGAAGATTTTTAGGGTTTGTAGCAGCCAAGGGGGCGACGAAAAAAGCTCCTCCAAGGTTGGTTTTTATGTTTTTGTGTATTTTTAGCTTAGATTTATGTGTGTAATGTTAATGTAGGAGTAGAAATTGTAACTTTTCTTCATTGTAATGTATTCTCCTTTACTTTCTTGCACTTTCCTTCACTTTCCTTGTAACCAAACAGATTTATTGTTGTAGTAAAATTTAGATTTAATTCTCTTTATGTTTTCTTTACATTTCTACATGCTTTTATGATGAATTCAAGTAGTTAGATTTATCTTGGGTGTGATTGTGAAGATCCACCAAGGATCTTCAAGTATTTCAATGGGGATTCATGAACTTCAAAGTTTTATTCCTAGATTTCGATTGTTCTATTCGGTTGATTGTTGGATTTATTTGAAAACTTAGATTCATAACTCATTTGGTAATATTTATGCACAATTCAACAATTGGTATAAATCTTGCACATTTCTAGGTTTGTTCCTATGGTTCTATTAAATGTTGCAATTTATACACTCAACTAAATATGAACTCAAGGTTTTATGGTCAAAATATTCCGAATCAAGAATCCACGGTGTGATTCTTGATTTGAGTTATAAAAATCCTCTGTTGAAATTCTTGTTGTGAATTGGTGGATTGAATCAATCATATCCAAGCTTTCCATTTTAATTGCTTTACATTTAAATCAATTGCCTAGTTAATTGCTTTAATTTTCATTGCACTAGTTTAGTAAATCAAAACCCCATTAAAAACCTAAAGATTTTTTGTTCTTTTCTTTTTTCTTTTATTTTAGATTCAATTCCCCATATAATTGCAATTTGATCCTAGGCTAGGTTAGTGTGAGTTGAGTGCTAGAGCCTATATTTGGCTAGGTTCCTTGGGAGAGAACGACACCGGATTACCGGTTTATACTTCATCGCGACCCCGGTACTCTTGCGGGGTACTAACTCCATTTTTGTAGTTTTTGGAGCGAGTCAGATGCATGCCCAAATAGTTGTGTATTGTTTAGAAATGAGGATGCAGACCTTCGTCAATGTGTCATATATGGTAGCTCTAGATGAAAAAAAATGTGATGATACTTTAGGCAAGAATAGGCCTGCAAAACAGATGATGTATTTTTCTTTGAAGCTAAGGTTGCAAAGACTATTTATGTCGTCGAAGACGTCCAAGGCAATGAGATGGCATGCAGAGAAACGCATAAATGATGGGACCTTTAGGCATCCTGCTGACTCTCAGGCATGGAAACATTTCGACCGACAAAACCCAGACTTTGCTAGTGAGAGTCGCAATGTAAGGGTTGGGCTTGTAGTAGATGGATTCAATCCATTTAGGTCAATGAACATAGTCCATAGTACTTGGCTTGTAGTGTTAATCCCATATAACCGACCATCTTGGATGTGCATAAAGCAACCCTTTATGATATTGTCAGTGCTTATCGATGGCCCAAAAGGACTCGGTGACAAGATTGATGTGTATTTGCAACCGCTGATTGATAAGTTAAATTAATTATGGAACAAAGGGGTACCCACGTTTGATGCATCGATAAAGGAAATGTTTCAATTACATAGATGTTTGTTGTGGACAATAGGTGACTTTCCTGGACATGCTATGTTTTCAGGATGGAGTACGAAAGGTGAATATGCTTGTCCCTGTTGCAATACAAAAACATGTTCCCGATGGTTGAAGCACGGTAAAAAGTTTTCCTATATGTGTCACCGTCGATTCTTACCTGATGGTCACAAATTTTGAAAGGATAGGGTATCTTTTGATGACACCCGGGAAGTGAAAGGCAAGTCTAAACTATTATTCGGATTAGAACTATTACTACAGTTGGAATCAATAGGAATTCCATCTCATTATAAGAAGGATGACACAATAGATTAGTTGAGAAGCTCAAGCTCGTATATCACAACCATAATTGGAAGAAGAAGAGAATATTTTATGAATTGCCATACTAGAAGCACAATCTAATTAAACATAATCTTGATGTCATGCATATAAGGAAGAATATATGTGACAATATATTGTGGACAATACTGGGAGTCATGGGGAAATCCAAGGACAACGTAAATGCTCGGCATGATCTACAGTGCATGAAAGTTAGAAAAACATTACAGCCGCATGGCAAAGTCTATTTACCAGTTATATAGTTCACGATATCCAAAAAGGAGAAAGAGTTGTTCTTGAAAGTTCTAAAGGATGTTTGAGTGCCGGACGGGTATGCATCCAATATATCTCAGGATGTCCGTTTACAAGAAAGAACTATTTGGGGTTTAAAGAGTCACAACAATCATGTTCTGATGCAACAACTTATTCCTCTTGCTATATGGAATTCATTGCATAATAATGTCATTCAACCTTTGATTGAATTGAGCAACTTTTTTAGATAATTATGCTCGAAGGTCAACCATGTAGCTGACTTACAGTATATACAGGACTGTGTTGCAGTAACCCTTTGTCATCTAGAGAAAATATTCCCTCTAGCCTTTCTTTGATGTAATGCAACACTTACCCATACATTTAGCTGATGAAGCATTGTTAGCCGGACCGGTACATTATCGATCGATGTACTCAATTGAGAGGTATCTTCTTACATTAAAAGAGTATGTTCGTAATTGAGCTTTCCTTGAAGGTTCAATAGCTAAAGGGTACTTGATGGAAGAGTGCATAAATTTCTGTGCGCAATATCTTGATGACATGGAAACAAAATCCAACTGATCGGTGCAGAACATCAATGGTCCAGTGGGGAAGGGCTTGAAATTTATTCTTGATTCCACTGAAAAAATACAGACTCATTGTTGTATCTTGTTCAACACAAATTCAGTTGAGCCATTCATCAAGTAAGTTAACAAACTTTCATAATAGATTCTTTTTATCAAATCTTGTATATATGATAAATACGTGCTAATTGAGCAAATTATGTAGAACACACCTTCCATTTCTGAAGGAAAAATCACCGAGTGCGAATGATCGCTAAATCTAACACGAGCATTTCGAAACATTCCACACTTGGTTCAAAGAACATGTATGTACTTCTCATGTACACCAACCATGCATAAATAGGACATGAATGCATTAAAATTATGTACTTATGTTCTAAACAGGTCCAAACTTTGCAAAGGACAAGTAATTTCACATTCTCCGAAGAAATCAATGCATTGGTAGATGGACCTGATTCGGGAGCATGGAGGTATAATAAATGTAATGTCAATAGGTTTCGTTTTCGAGTGAAGTACATGGATGACAATAAAATTACTCAAAATAGTGGTGTAGCTTTAAAGGCAGAAACACTAAGTTATGCTAGTCGGAGGGACAACAGTCCTCGTGTTGGGGTTACGTACTACTATGGACAGTTTACCGACGTTGTACAAATTCAATACACTAATAGCATGAATTTTATGTTATTTAAGTGTGATTGGATTGATAACAATCACGAGAAAAAGGAAGATGCCTTCAAGTTCATGTTGGCTAACTTTAACTACTTGTTGTACCGAGATGATCGAGTTGTAGATGAACCTTTCATCTTGACATCCCAAGCAGAGCAAGTTTGGTATGCTCTAGATGCTTTGGAACCATACTAGAAAATTATTGTGAAGATGTCTGAAAGAGGTTTGTTTGATATGAATCCCTTAGATTCTCAAGCCAATCCCTACATGAGTCAACGATTATAAGAGAACGTAGTGATGTTACATGATGAAGATGTTAATTGTGTTAGGGAAGGAACAGAAGGAGAGACAGTTCTTGATGTTATGCCTTCATGAATACTTCATTAATTAATGAGAAAATGCATTTGGGTTTTAATAAGTGACTATTTAATTTGTTGTTACATTTTGCCATATTGTATGCTTGACTTTGTCTTATAGATGTCTCCATCACAGAGGCGTGCCCAGCGTCCTTGTACTATGTCTGAGGCATTGCATGCATGCTCGTCTGGGGCCAGGAGTAGCGAGGCCTCCGCATCTCAGGTTTACCGGCCATCTTAGAGTGCCCAGGTAGTATCAGGGGCTGCTATGTCTTCATCATCGTCATCGACCATCACAGCACCATTATCATCATCACCAGTTGCTACATCTATGTCAACAGGTATATACACATTTAAATGTCTTAATGTTTTAAGTTCAATCTTTATTTTTCTTAAATTGTTAATTACCACTATATATTGAATTGATTTATTTATTGAATTGTCTTGGTTGATTAGGTGATAGGACTTCGTCTGAGAGTAGGGGTGGTCGAGGTCTTGTTAAGGGCATTCCAAACTGGGGTAAGCTTAATCATAAAATGTTTGTGGAGTTTAATAGTTAGGGCATACCAGTTGGCTAGGATTCGACACGTATATCCAGCCAACTCGGACATCTCGTGCGGGATAAAGTCCCACTAAACTATTTAAATTGGGAGCCAGTGCCTACAGATACCACTGAGTGCATTTGAGGTGATGTGATGGTAAAATATTATAATCTTTTTAATTTTTAAAATATTGCATTGTACAACATTGGCTAATATTTTGCATGTTTTTGTAAAAAAAACTTGGTCCATTACCCACCATCATATAGATCTATTTGCATGAAAAATTGTAAGGACATTTGGAAAGATACGTAAAACAAATTAAAGAGGAAGCACTTTACACCATTCCAAAATGACCCCCTTGTCTATACCAGAGTCCCTCAGTACTTCATGCCAGACGTATGGAAAGAGCTTGTGGAGTATTGGAGGAGTGAGAAGGCACGAGTAAGCGAGAAAAATTTTGAGGTTT
Source organism: Euryodendron excelsum (assembly GCA_033060915.1). Lineage (NCBI taxonomy): Eukaryota > Viridiplantae > Streptophyta > Magnoliopsida > Ericales > Pentaphylacaceae > Euryodendron > Euryodendron excelsum. Next base: position 23,892,296 of record CM065398.1, read on the forward strand.
TCTAATATTCAATGATATATTTAACTATTTTTGACTAACATGATTGGGTATGTTATAGAAAATAGCTACCCAAAATGTCACTAATCAAAAGCAGCGTGGTCCACCTCATCGGTATGGAAGGACACACCTCTCCCAAATACGGCACAAAGTATATAATCAATTGCTTAATTACTTAACTAATTACATTTTGCAAATTTTTCACTAATCTGATATATTTTTCAAATTTTAGATGAGTAGTGATGAAGTATAAACCGGAAGATCCGGTATCGTTCTCTCCCAAGGTGATGCAGCGGAACTTTAAGACACAAAGGATTCAATTCTACTCCGTTGATTCACCACAAATGCTGGAATAAAATTCTTCTTTTAACCTGTAGGATCACCACGAACCACAGATTCAAAGGCGTCAAGTGTTCGTTGATTCACAAGAATACCGAACGATTGGGAAAAGTGCAATTTTAAGCACACAATTTTATTAAACTTTAAAAACTGCTGAAAAGTGTCTTAACACGAATATAAATATGCGACACGAAACCCTCGGGCCCGGGACAAACCGAGTTAATTAAAAAAAAAAGACAAAAGCCCAAAACAAAGTAAGCCCAAAACACAAAACAGGCCGAAAACCACACTTAGAAGCTTTTTTTGCATTTTCGTAGGCCGGAAAATCAAAAGTTACGGATCAAAAGTTATGCCCAGTTAAAGTTTACCGACCACCGACGCAAGTATATCGCCGCCGCTGCGTCTCCAAGTAATCTTCGGCTATGCGATCCGCATCATCCTGCCCAAGTTGGAAAGTATTCGCCCGCGAATTCGAGTCTGCCTCCTCCTCGGAACTGTCACCACGGTAAGGCATGAGATGCTTCATGTTGAACACGTCAGAAGTGTTAACATGGCTCGGCAGCTTCAACCGGTAGGCTTTAGGATTGATCTTCTCAACAACTTCATACGACCCAACTTTCGAGCTGCCAGTTTGCTGTATTCATGTGCTGGATACTGATCTTTCGTCAACACAGCCCACACAAAATCTCTCACGTCAAACTCCACCAAGCGCCGCTTCTGGTCAGTCGTCACCTTATACTTTGCTGTGGATACACGCAGATTTTGCTGCACCTGTTCATGGACAGCCTGCAGATCAGTAATGAAATCTTCTGCCTTCTTATGAACTCTCTGCAAATTAGGAACAGGGGCTAAGTCAATCGGAGCTCGCGGCTGGAATGCGTAATTGGCAAAGAATGGACTGAAACTCGAATTGCGATTCACTGATCGGTTGAAAGCAAACTCTGCTTGGTACAACTTCTGGTCCCATGATTTCAGATGTTCCCCCACAAGACACCGCAGCAAGTTACCCAGCGAACGGTTCACCACCTCGGTCTGCCCATCAGTTTGAGGGTGGTAGGCATTGCTAAAATCCAGTTTCGTATTGGCCAACCGCCATAAGCACCTCCAAAAATGGCTAAGGAACTTAGAATCCCTATCATAAACTATGGATGTTGGCAGCCCATGAAGACGATAAACTTCCCGAAAGTAAAGCTGAGCAATATTGACAGCGTCATTGGTCTTCTTACAAGCAATGAAGTGCGACATCTTGGTGAATCTGTCCACCACCACGAAAATAAAATCGCTACCACGCTGTGTACGCGGGAGCCCTAACACGAAGTCCATACTGACATTCGCCCATGGTCTCTTCGGAATTGGCAGGGGCATATATAATCCCGTATTGGTCGCCGTCCCCTTGGACACTTGGCAGATTAGGCACCCTTCAACAAATCTGGCTACATCACACCGCATAGAAGGCCAAGAATAAGAATTGGCCACGAGCTGCCAACTTTTATCACGCCCCATATGTCTGTCCTCGTGCAGCTTTTTGATGATCTTGAGGCGTAAACTGGATTGAGGCACACACAGTTGGGTACCCTTAAACAGAAACCCATCATGCATCACAAAATCGGTGCGCTGACCTGTCTCAACCTCATGAACACTCCGGGCAAACACTGGGTCAGTACTTAATAATTCACGAAATGAATCAAAACCAATTACCTCTACCCGTAAGGTGGTAAGTAAGCAAGTGCAACGGCTAAGGGCATCGACAACCCGATTCTGAACTCTAGATTTATGTTTGAGCGAGAAGGTGAACTGTTGTAGATACGCAGCCCACCTTGCGTGCCTTGCCGACAGATTATCTTGGCTGTTAGTGTGCTTCAAGGCATCATGATCAGAGAATAACACAAACGCGCTTTGTGACAGATAGGGGTACCAGTGCTTCAAGGCCTGTATGATCGCGTAGAACTCCACGTCGTAGGTACTATAATTTGCCTTAGCTCCGTTCAGTTTCTCACTGAAGTATGCAATAGGCCTGCCCTCTTGGCTAAGGACTGCCCCAATGCCTACCTTTGATGCATCACAATGCAACTCAAAAGGCTTAGAGAAATCCGGCAATGCAAGGACAGGGGTAGTGGTCAGTTTGTGCTTGATCTCCTCAAAAGCATTAGCCGCTGCCTCCGACCAAGTAAACTGCCCAGCCTTCATGCAATCTATGATAGGGGCCATGGTGCTACTGAAGCCCGGAATGAATCTCCGATAAAACGAAGCCAATCCATGAAAACTGCGCACATCATGAATGTTCTTCGGGGTTGGCCACTTACGGACAGCTTCAATCTTCGCCTCATCCACGGCTATCCCCTCCCCCGACACGATGTACCCAAGAAATAGTACACTATCGGACATGAACAAACACTTGGCGGTGGCCGCAACAAACCCCTCCTTTTGCAACAGAGCAAGAACCTGCCGCAAGTACTGCAAGTGCATGGAACGGTTAGGGCTATAAACTAGTATATCATCAAAGTAAACCACCACAAACCTCCCAATGAAAGGCCGAAAGAGCTGGTTCATCACACGCATAAAAGTATTTGGTGCATTCGATAACCCAAATGGCATGACCAGCCACTCGTAGAGGCCCTCCCTTATCTTGAAGGTTGTCTTCCACTAATCACCTTCACGGATTCTAATCTGGTGGTAGCCACTCTTCAAGTCCAGTTTGCTAAACACCGCCGCCCCACTGAGCTGGTCCAACAAATCATCCAACCGGGGAATCGGGTACCGGTGACGAACAGTTATCTTATTAATGGCTCAGCTGTCTACACACATGCGCCAAGACCCATCTTTCTTGGGCGTCAAAAGCGCAGGCATGACACATGGATTGAGGCTCTCGCGGATGTGACCCCTGACCAGCAACTCCTCCACTTGACGCCGCAACTCTTCATGCTATATGGGACTTATACGGTAGTGTGGACGATTTGGCAGAACTAATCCTGGAACTAGATCAATGTGATGCTGAATGTCTCGCAACGGCAGCAGCCCGGGTGGTAATCTTCTGGAAATATGTCACTGAACTCATCAATAAGCTCCCGCACAGTGTCCGGAACCTCCCTATTCTATTGCTGCTCCTTAACCACCAGCAAATATACCATGCCAGATTCAATCATCTCCCCCACAAAACGCTGCATGGTCAGTAGGTTCGGGTTTTCCTCGGCCACCTGTTTCGCCCTTTCTTCCTTGCTCAGGTACAATACCACCTTCACACTGTTGAAGAGAAAGCTGTAGGTATTTTTTCGCCCATCATGTTGCACAGCTCTGTCATATTGCCACGGTCTACCTAACAAAATATGGCATGCATCCATCTCAACCACATCACACCAGATTGCATCTTTGTAATTTGAACCAATGGACAGTGAAACTAAACAACACTTGGAAACGGTTACCTTTTTTTCCTTCTTGCAGCCAAGTCAGTTTGTACGGGCTGGGATGCTCCTCTGTTGGCAGCCCCAATTTTCGAACCACCTCCTCGGAAACCACGTTCTCGCAGCTCCCTGAATCAATCACAAACTTGCAAACTTTGCCCCCAACTGTGCACTTGGACTGGAAAATATTATTCCGCAACCACTCATCACCGCTAGAATCACGAGGGGTAAGGCAAGCCCTGTGCACAACCAATAGAAGCCCATCATCTTCGGTAACATGTTCCTCTTCCATGAACTCTTCGCCGAGCTAATCTTCGCCTGATGCCGGCACAGGTTGTTCGAACTCCACCCCAACCATTCCTTCATTATCGATAAACAGCCCCTTCTGCACGAAGGGCTTTTTGTAGTCTGCAAATCGGTGGCCTGGTTCGCCACACTTAAAACAACGGCTTGTGCTAGCTGTCACGGGCTTAATCGGCTGCAGGACTGCCGGTTTTCCAGCCGCACCCCCAGCTGCACCCCCTTGAACAGCACCATGTCCAGTCCCCTACTGGGTCGCACCCCAGCTATTGGCTCCCACCCAAGGCAGACCACTCGCTCGTCGCCTCGCCTGCTTCTCGAGTTGTAATGCCTTTTGATGGGTGTCCGAAACAGAATACAAATCAAACATATTCAGGGTGTCCTGGTACTGAGGCTGTAACCCCCCAATGTACCGCGAAACCAACTGATCGTCGGTCTCCCCCGAATCATTACATGCCATCAACTGATAAAATTTAGTGGTGTACTCATCCACCAACTTCATCCCCTGTTTCAAATTCTGAAATCTCTGGTACATCGTCTGCGTATAGTTATGTGGTAGGAAAGCCTCTCGGAGGTGCTTCTTCAATTTTTCCCAGAACTCAATCTTCCTTTTCCCCATCCGAGCACGATTCACCTTCAACTGCTGCCACCATACCGTAGCCCTACCCCGAAAATGAGTCGCCACCAGAGGAACCCATCTATTTTCAGGAACCTTCTTGAACTCCAAAACCTCCTCGACAGCAAATAACCAATCGAGAAAGCCCTCTGCTTCCAGCCCACCATGGAACTCTGGGATATCAATTTTTAAACCCGCCTCCCACATCCTTGAAAAAGCCCCAGCCTCTCAACATTCTGCCCTACGGGGATATCGGGGTTGCCTCTCAGCCCGCAGTTCTGGTTGCCTCTCTGCGAAGGGGTTTTCTTCCTCATCGCTTGCAGTATCTTCATCGTCTCCCTCTTCTGCCACATACGGATTGGGGTATTGCCGCTGTTGTTGTTGTTGTTGTTGTTGTTGTTGTTGTTGTTGTTGTTGTTGTTGTTATTGTTGCCGTTGCTGCTGCTGCGATTACTGCTGCTGCATCTGGATCTGCATGGTGGCCACGCTTTCTGCCAGATTCTCAACCATCTGCTGCAGCCTGGCGAGCCTGTCCTCCTCCATTGCATCCTGGATCGGTCGACGTCTGGGCGGCATGGTCACAAACCAATCAGAATCGGAAACTGGCGCTTTGATACCAACTGATGAAGCGGAACTTTAAGACACGAAGGATTCAATTCTACTCCGTTGATTCAGCACGAATGCTGGAATAAAATTCTTCTTTCAACCTGTAGGATCATCACGAACCACAGATTCAAAGGCGTTAAGCATTCGTTGATTCACAAGAATACCGAACGATTGGGAAAAGTGCAATTTTAAGCACACAATTTTATTAAACTTCAAAAACTGCTGAAAAGTGTCTTAACACGAATATAAATATGTGACACGAAACCCTAGGGCCCGGGACAAACCGGGTTAATTAAAAAAATATACAAAAGCCCAAAACAAAGTAAGCCCAAAACACAAAACAGGCCGAAAACCACACTTAGAAGCATTTTTTCGAATTTTCGTAGGCCGAAAAATCAAAAATTACGGATCAAAAGTTATGCCCAGTTGAAGTTTACCGATCACTGGCGCGGGTATATCGCTGCCGCTGCGTCTCCAAGTAATCTTCAGTTATTCGATCCGCATCACAAGGGACCTAGCCAAATATAGGCTCTAACACTCACCTTACACCAACCTAACCTAGGATTGAATTGTAATTATGTGGGGAATTGGATCTAAAAATAAAATGAAAAATAAAAGGACCTAAAATCTTTTGGGTTTTGAATTCCTAAACTATTGCAATGAAAATAGAGACAATTAACACTAGACAATTAAAGTAAAGCAAATTAAAACTAAAATTAAAACAATTAAAAGGGAATTGGGTTCAATTAATCCAATCACTTAATTCATCCAAGGTTTTCAATGGAGTTTATAACTCAAATCAAACACAACATTTAAGAGTGTTTGATTCTGAAGATTTAACTTTTAAAAATCAATTATTCTCAAGCAATTGAAATTAGATACATGTTTACTGGAGAATCAAAAGTTAATACCATCGATTCAACTTAGTCAATACCAAATTTGTGGTTTGTGCATTGATTAGTCAAACATAGACAATAACCTAAGTTTTCTAAGGCATCTTCAATTAATTGTTGAGAATGAATTCTAGCAATTGTGGAGTATTTTTCTAGTCAAGAGTCCTAAATTAATACCATTGATTTGGGTGATGAAAATCCCCAATCTTAGTCAATAATCTAAATTTTCTAAAATTCCACCTAATTACTAGAAATTCGAATTCTAAGAAAATATGGCAATTAATCCATGAGATACCTTCAATTGAATTCCTTGGATTATTTGGGTGATTTTCACATTTAAACCAACGTAAATTCTAGCTACTTGAATACATCATAAAAAACATGTAAGAATATAAAGAAAGCATGTAGGGACTTAAATCTAAAATTTACTTGAATATTAAAGATGTTTGGTTACAAAGAAAATGCAAGAAAGTGCAAGAAAGTGAAAGAAAATACAATATAATCAAAGAAAACTACAAGTTTTACATTTATACTATAATTACAAAACTAAATCTAAGCTAAAATGAAGAAAAATGAAAAAACCAACCTCTTGGGAGCTTCTCCTGCCGCCCCTCTAGCTAAAACTAACCCTCTCTCCACAAAAACCCTATAAAAAACTCTAAAAACGCAGCTTCGGACGCAAAAAATGCACTCTGGATGAACAGTAGCCGTCTGGACTCACCGTCCGAACGCACCCTTTGACGGCTGTCTGAAGTGTGTCTGAACGCACCATTCGGATGGGTGAACAGTACCCGTTCGATGAACAGTGATCGTTCGGACGCACCGTTCGGATGAGCACTATTCACTGATTCGGCCTAGCAACCTTCTAGCTCGATTTTGACCACATTAGAGGCTGATTTAGCCGATACACATTAGACGACAAGTTCTAGCTCTTGAAGTCTTCTTTCCAATCCCACAAAAATAAGCTCAATTGGATATCGGAGTGAAAAGTTAAGACCAAAATACCAAGACGGGTTGGACTTCTCATCACCGGTTTGCTCGTTTTGTACTCGCATTGATCATTCTTTACGTCTATTTGCCTTTATTAACTCCTATAACCTACAAAACACACACAAAATAGAATTAAACAAATATCTAACTAAAATAAGAAAATTAACACTAATCTATGTCTAACAATGTGTGAATTAAAGGCATATGATTACACTTTTAGGGTGTAATCAGATCGACAGGATGAGTGTGTATACTAAGACACACGATCCTTTTGACCCAGAAGTGGTAGCAATTATTGTAAGTAAACAGTTTGCATGGTTTTAATTTTTGATGGAAAAACTTTATAATGTGTACTGCTTTATTTTATTAAATGTTTTGTAGGTTGAATTTAATCAGCGACTTGAGGAGTTCCCAGAGGAGGAGAGGACAGATGAGATTCGAGACAACATTTTCCTTAAATTATTTGGCCAGGATAAGCACGGGTATTGTTGAACCTATGGGAGTGGCACATTGCCTACTATGGTGCACCAGCAAGCAGCCAGCATATCTTAAGTAGCTGGTCCATCCCAGCTGCCACGACAGGGTCCGATGCTGGATGAGATCACTTAGCACGTCTAGGCACATTTGAGAGATGACATTAGAGAGGTGGTCGTGGAGACCTTTACTCATTTTATGGGAACTTCGCGAGGGGTTACTGCAGATGCGCTGAGACAAGTCCAATACAACTGCATTGCATACATGTAGTTTTACATTATGTTTACATACATGCATAGGTTTAACAATATTTATTTTAATTTCTAGGTTCCAGATGCATCTAGTGGGCACCATGCATTTTGGAAGTTGGTGGGCGATGATGTTGTACCGTCTGATACACTTTCTGTGCCGCCACCAGCTTCTGCACGACCTATTGACCAGGTAAAGAATTATTGATAACCTTTACAATATCATACACTCAGTTGAGGTTTTGGGTGAGCCTATTGAAAACCCATATACATTGTGTATTTGTTCTATATATGTTTGGTAGAGGTTATGGGTGAACCTATTGAAAACCCAAAAAATATTATGCTTTAATTTACAAAATTAGTTTTAATATGTACTTACATTTAGAAGAGTTAGAGAATTTTTTTTCTCATTTTAGGACACTTGTATAGTTTAAGGGTTTTATGGTTCAAAAATTCCCACATGGCCTCGGAATCGTATCAAACTTGACACGCACCATGGTCTAGGCACAGGTGACTTGTGGAAACGAATCACACAATCGCTGGAGTCCCGGTTTGAGAGTTATTGCATATTTTTCCATTTTTAAAGTTTAAGTTTAAGGTTTAACGGTTCAAGAATTCCCAAACGGGCTCGGAACCATGTCAAACTTGACACGCAACACGGTCTAGACACTGGTGACGTGTGGGAACGAATACGTGAATGCTGAAGTCCCTATTTGAGAGTTATTGCATTTTTTTCATTTTAGAACAATTTAACTTTTAAAGTTTAAGTTCAAAGGTTTTATGGTTCAGAAGTTCCTAAACAAGCTAGGAACCACTCAAACTTGGCACGCAACACAGTCTAGGCATATGTGACATATGGGAACGAACAACACGATTGTTGAAGTGTAGCTTCAAGAGACAAAGAAGAAACTTTAATTTATTTTATTAAAATAGGTACGTTTATGTGAAAATGTTTATTAAAACATTGTATTTATGAATGTAGGATCGTGCAAAAGTAAATTTGCTTTGTTTTGGGCTTCTAAAACTCGAGTTGTCGGAAGGACTTCTTGTTAGTATGGATCCATTGTCAGAAATGGATGAAAAACCATTGGGTCCAAATTACTACAAAGTCTTTGTTGAAATTACAAAAAAACCTAACGCTCTTTTAGAAAGATCACGTAAAGGCATTACAACTGTTGGGCAATCGTTTGGTCGACACGTTGTTTGGAAAGCTTGTGATGCAAATTACAACTTTATTTTATCGGTTTATTTCGTTATTTAATTAATCACATGCATGCATATATTAATTAGTTGTATAATTTATTGTATTTTTAATATGTTTTTACTTTGGTTTTTTTTTTCAGGTTATTGAGAAAGAGTAGGTTGTATGTGATTGGCATTCGCTTTGCACCGTTTTTTTTTAATGTATTTTGGATTTATGGATATTGGAGGATTGATTAGATCATGACATTTTATGAATACTTAATATGTATACATTTGAATTTTAATATAAAAACAATATTTTGTATGACTTTTGTTGAATTTGTGGATGAATGGTATGGTAAATCAATATTTTAGTTGATTATGCAATGAATTTATTATATATGTATACAAGAAATAAATATAAATATTAAAAAAATAAGAAAAAGAATAAAGAGCTTTTACCACAACAGGATAACTTTTTGCCACGGCTAAAAATCGTCACAAAAGATGCCAAACATTCAGGAGTATTTGCCTCGGCTTGCAACTGTGGCAAATAATAGTTTTACCGACATATTAATTCATCACAAAAGATTGTAGAGCGGTTGCAATAACATTTGCCACAGCATGGAACTGTCGCAATTATAACTTTAGCAACGGCTAAGTGGCCGCAAAAAATTAAAATTCGTTGCTGATATAATATTATTAACGTCATCGCTCACTTTTTGCCATGGTGTACTAGCTGTCGCATAAGGTCTCGAGCCATCGCATAAGCCGTGGCAAATAGTTTTTGCAACTCGGGCTTTTGTGACCCCTACATGGCCGTTGCAGCGCCATGACAAAAACTAATTTGCCACGGCCCATAGCCATGGCAAAAGCCCCAGTTTTTAGTAGTGTCATTTTAGCAACAGAGCAATAAAAGAATAGATGGATAGGGGATTCCAAGGCAAGACCACTCAAGGGGCAGTCTGAATTGCCAACATTAAATCTCTCTGCTAGCACATTTTTGGTGGGGATGGCATTGGAAACAACCCTCCATAGCATGATTTTAAGTCTATCATGAATTTTGAGATCCCAAAGATTTCTCTGTTAGATCATTTAGTTTTGGCAAATTCTATGGACAAAAAACACATTTATTTTAATTTGTTTATGGAGTTGTAATTTGTATTTTGAGTCGTTCCTGAGTGTTGTAAAACTCAAGGTTATAAGAGTTAAAGTGCTCATCATCCACGCATTGTCTAAGGAGTGCTTGGATGTACTTAAATATCATATTTGAAGCATTCAGAGAGTTTTGATTCATTTGAATCAATCTGGACAGCTTTCGATTGCAGATTCAACAACTATAGAAAAATAGACTACTTCAATACCTTTGGATTGACTTCGATACCTTTCGACTGAAGATGTAGAGAGTGTGCAAAATTGACAAACTGACTCGATCCTTTCGATAGAGTTCGCTGGAGCAAGTTGGGAATTTTTTGCAAAAATTGCTAAAAAGGAAACCTGGGTTTTTAGAACTCTAATTTATTTCTATAAAAAGAGAAAATCTTTTTAGGGTTTCTAATTAAGCAACCGCACAAGAAAGAGTTCTTAGAAACTATTAGAATAGAAAGTAGCAGTTTTGGCAAGGAGTTTACCAGTATGAAAATCTACAAATCCTAGAATGCCTCCACTATCAATACAAGGCTATAGGAAGGCCAAAATTAGGTTTTATGTCTCCTCTTTGTAGCCCTAAAAGACTATTCTTATTCAGAGAGACATCTTGAAGAGAACTTGAAGAGAACTACATACATGGATATTTTATTGAAGAAAGTTCTCTTATTTTGCTATAGTGCAAGAGATCCTTAGTAGCAGTTTTGGATGTGATCCAAGGCGTGACAAATCCTTTGTGGGTTTGTGGTGGTGGTAGAGTTAGCCAGTGCTAAGAGGATTTTGACGGTGTCATAGAGATCAATTAGTGAAGAACAGTATCGAGGGGTGATATGAGATCGTGAGGATTCGATCGGTACAAGGAGGACATACCCGCAAGTTCATGGACTCGACACCTGAAGCGCGAGGATCGGGCTAGCGTTAGATTGTAATTTATTAACTTGTATTATTGTTCTTGATAGTGGATTATTTGGCTGGACTAGGTTCCATAGTTTTTTACCTGAGTTTGGATTTTTCATGCTAAATATCGTGTGTCTTGTCTTGCGCATGATTGGTTTCTATTTACCTATACGTGACATGCGATTGTGAATTATTGATCATATATTGATTAATTGAATAGCCACTAACATCATCATCATTAAATAAATCCATATCTTCATTCTCCATTGTTGCAAGCTAAGAATTGCAGGTTGCAGAAGGTGATCATTTGAGGCACAACAGTAAACTGATTTGGGTGAGAATAACCCAGCACCATCAAATAGCCATCCCCATGAATGAGGCTTCGGTATTGCAAGAATTGAGAATTTAAAGATTGCTTGGGTTGATTGGGGGATTAAAGATACACTCCTTAGGCGAAGTGATAAAGGCAAGACTTGCTGATAGAAGGGCAACACATGACAGAGTTATTCTAGGTTTGCTGCACTCAAATCAAATGTGGATCCGCCGTCAGTGAACAGTGGCGGCTCCGTGATCATTTTTTAGTCGGGTCGTTTTGATGACTTATTTCTATATATTAACTTTTTATTCTACAAATTTATCAAAAATTAACATATATTTCTTATAACATGCAACTATAAACTTAAATAAATTGTCTGGATAATTACACTTTACACTTTACACTTTATACATTTGTGGTTTAAGCGAAAATCACATGATCCTCATGTAATTTAGAAATAATACATAATCGTTCTGTAATTTGAGCTTAACCAAAAAATGAATGAAAACCGTTAGTCTAGCACCACCCTGTCAGTGAACGACAAAGAAACTTGTTAGTCTTTTGCCCCTGCACTCACGTTTTTCTCCAAACTTTATCCAAGTCTATGTTTGAGAGGACAACTACGAATTAAGGAAATGTATAAATTTACATATTGCAATGGGCTCACATCTAAGGTAGTGGATAGCCACATCAATGGCCAAAATTCATTTTCGAGTTGTGCTAATAGTCCACGCAAGAATTAGTGCACAAACGACCACATTTTGTAAGAGTTGCTTGACTCAATTCAGATAAGGATTAGTGAATGACAATGAAGCTTCAGAGTCTTTTGTGACTTTGTTCCCTGCACCCAGAATTTTCTCCAGAATTCAACCAAGTCTACGTTTGAAAGACATTGTTGATTGCTGCAAGTCTTCGAGGGAAAGATATTGTTGCATGATCTAGCTAATGCATATGAGGGCAAATCTAAAATCAAACATTTGCATTTCCCGGCAACCTTCATATGCATGGCAATTATTTCTTGAATACTTTCCAAGTTTATTTCTTTTAGGTCCAATGAACCGATATCTATAGGACAAATTAAGCTGTCGTCATGTTACAATGTCACACTTGTTTCAATGCATTTTTATTTTAATTTTTTTGTAGGAATATTAGTTTTTTTTTTTTGGGATCGAAATGTAAAGTTCTTTAGAAGCACAGAAAGATTAGAAATTGTAAGACAAATGCAGATTATTTCTTCAAAATTTTTCAAAAATAGACGCTTAAACCTCTACCGTTACTCTCCACAAACTATTATTAGTTTATGGGGCAATTTTCCAAAAAATAGACACTTAAGCCTCTATCGTTACTCTCGATAAACTATAATTAGTTTATGGGGTATTTTGGTTACATACCTTTTTACACAATAATTTCTATTCCATTAGTCACACGACTCACGACCATCTCTCTCTCTCTCTCTCTCTCTCTCTCTCTCTCTCTCAATTAAGCATTTTTTATTTATTTTTACATCGGGTACTCGGATCAATTTACATCTCGACTAATCTCGGAGTTTGTATAGTCCTCTCATCCAATATAAGTCGGGTAATTATTAGACCAAAGAAGCTAAAGATAGCCTGAAATAGTTGATAGCACCTAACAACCTGTTTGGAACTTGGGGGAGGGAGGGAGGGAGGGAAGGGAAGGGGAGGGAAAGGAAAGGAAAAAGACAATTAAAGAAAAATGAGAAAAAATTTTAAATCAATCTATCTCTTTCTGTCTTCTTTCCCTCCATCTTTTTTTTACAAAACCAACGAGAAAATGATAGCAATCAGTAATTTTTTCTTTTTTGCCCTTCTCTTTTCCAAGTTCTAAACAGATTATAATAAGTTTTGAATCTGAGACTTTTGAGGGAACAGACACCCATGCCCTCGGTCTTGATGACTAAACTAATTCCTTGGGTTCAATTAAGCATTATTTCAATCTTATAGTCTACAAACTTAAAAATTAATAAATTACGCTGGCCCACATTATGGAGCATTGCAAGTTGGTTTTTGGTCCAACAAAAATAGAGATTTTGAGATAGACAGATTTCTTATTTGATATATTTAAGTCTATGTTTGAGTGAACAAGTAGAGTAGAAGAATTTTACAGATTGTGCAATCAAAAAAATTAAATTATAGAAGGACTTATTGTTCTCCTTCATAAAAATGATGCTTGCCCGGCTCACTAGAGGAGTTGTACATGCTTGCCTCTAATCATAGTTGTGGTCAGCACCGGCTAAGAAAAACTTTTGTATGCAAGCAAGGATGAGGACCAATTGTTTCTTACGCCCCGTACAACACGAAAAGCAGAAGACAAGTGGGATAATTTTTTTTGCTAAGCGAAAAAGTGAAAAGGGTGACCTGTGTAATAACTTCCTTTGAGCATGACTATAAGGATTTTCATCTGCCGTAGAATGTTCCGTTTGAGCCATAGCCCTCATCAAAGTGCAAACAACATTCAGTCTCTTATCATGAGCATCTAATTTAGACTGCTACTATCGCTAGAGGGTTCAAATGCGCAACCTCTTAGAAAAAAGAGGGTTTCTAAGCTCATTTACTAAAACCAAATCAGTACCACCTCGGTGCAAGAACAAGTGCGAGAATTTATTGTGTTATGTCTTCATCTCATAGGGTAGCTTTATCTATGCACTATCTATTATCTATACATTCATTTTAACTTCTTTCTTCATTTCCACAGAATACCTTTTCATTCTATGCCATTTTCCCTATAATCAACCTACCTTTTTTTCATTATTAAACTAACCATAATTTTACCATGAAATTTCCCTATTTTACACAGGTGGAGTGCTTAATATTTATTATCTATACCATAATTAATAAGTTTTTGTACGTTAATAATATGTAGGAGTATATTACAAACTTCCTCACAGAAACAAATAATGAAAATGTGGGAAACTAATAACATGGAGAGGTATGACTATATAGTATAAACTCTTGTTAACGGTTTCTGACAAAAAGTACAACTATATTGAAAGATTAATTACATTAACGTGCCAACAACTTTTATTATTTTAATCTCTCTTATTCTTTAACTATTACATATTAAATACCAAGCGAATTAAGAGAAGAAAGATGACTAAATAATCTAAAAATCTAAAAGAAAACGAAAGCTATATTAATTTTGACAATCCAATTCAAAGCACTAGGTTACGTTACCATATCACCGAAAATTATCATAAGTAGTATATATGAAAATTTTAATTTAGGAAATTAAAATTTCAGGTTAATTGGAACACCCAAAATTAAACGTCCTAAATCTTATGAACTATGAATTTAACTCTCCTGTACTGAATCTTCTTTGCAATTATATAAATAGGAAGTTCATTTGAGTTTAATTAGCTTTAATTCTCTTGGTTTCTCCATCTTTTTTGTATTAATCGCCAGATAATTAACATAATTGGTAGGTGAACGCGAAGTCTTTAACATCAAAATTACCAATTATATCAGCGGTCACTAACAAAATGAAATTTCACTGAATTCTGATATACCGGCTGTTACAGCGTAAACGTTCATCTGCCACAAGGTGAATGCCATTCTCCAATAACCATGAGCCATTGCGCAGCGAAAACAAAAACTGGTCGTGGAACTCACGAGTGTACATTTCCCGAGCCCTTTGCTCCTTAATTTGTAATTGTATTCATCTTATGTAAATTTTTTAGTGTAGGGAAAAACAATGTAATCCTCGGCATTATCAATTTACTCGAATCAAACCAATTTGAAAAGAAGACAGTGATGTTACTTAGTCTTGCCCTTCCAATACTAAAACTTTTGCCTGGACTTTGGCACAATATATTTGTGGAATTCGGCCTAGTCATCGTTTGGTTTGATAAGTCTCTCCTTAATAATTTAACGATGGGGCCTAGCATTCATGGTGCTAATTAGTCCTGACTTTTGCCCGGACTTTTGACAAGAAGAAAATAATGAAGCATTGTCATGTTTTTTGTCAAATATTTATTTCGAGTCTGACTGTTTTGAAATGATCTTCATTTAAAACTATCAATCTAGGCAACACCATTGGACAAAAAAATATAAAAAAATAAAAGTAGAAATGTCTTTTTCAAAATAATCTGAAAAATATTCAATAAATATTTGCACGTCATTCTGAATCACAATTATATACATAAAGTTTGTTTGTGTGTCGTTTTTCTTTGCTCTTGACGTGGCTAGCTATCTACTCCGCGGTCCATTTTGCAAAAGTCTTACCCTCTCCTTTACGCCTTTGAATTGTGTCTAAAAGAATTGGCTACTTGATATTTTAAGCCAATTCTAAAAGTGTCATTAACTTTTGATCAACATAAGTTACATGCCCCGCTTCATATTGGAAGAAGGAAAATTTTACAACATCATGAATGGTTTTTAATGTATCGGTATCCAATAGTAAAAAACATCGATTCCAGTGGCAAATAGGTAAGTCCCAAACAGTAAGTAGTTTTTAAATTCTTTGACTGTTTTGCGAAACCACAATTTGTTAGAGTTGATAAGATAATTATCGTTTGATTTTAATTTGGGTTTTTGTTTTCTGTTTTCATTTTTTGAAATTCCAACCGAACTTATTTTGGTTTCAGAACTTATTTTTGAAAAAATTTTTCAGAAAATACACCTCTTTTAGAAACTACTAAAAAGGTGTTTTTGAATGTTCAAAATTATTTCATTTGAAAATGAAAATAAAATGAAAACAATAGTATTTTTGATGGTCCCTTTTTTTTTTGTTTATGAGAACAAGAAAAATGAGATATTCTCAAATTTTTGGTTCCAAAACTTGTTT
Source organism: Euryodendron excelsum (assembly GCA_033060915.1). Taxonomy (NCBI): domain Eukaryota; kingdom Viridiplantae; phylum Streptophyta; class Magnoliopsida; order Ericales; family Pentaphylacaceae; genus Euryodendron; species Euryodendron excelsum. The sequence continues at coordinate 23,908,501 of CM065398.1, forward strand.
TTGTGAAATTTTTCAGAAAGTACACCTATTTTAGGAACTACACCTATTTGATAGTCCCATTTTTTGAGTTTTCAAGAACAAGAAAAATGAGATGTTGTCAAATTTTTTGGTTCCGAGAACATAAAAATACAAAAACGGAACCGAAACCGATGCCCAAACCAAAACCAAATCCTGGCCTGTACCTTCAGATGGAGTCTTCCCTCATCAAGACCTAGATTACATCCTTAAGAGTATATGCTGAACGCAAACATTTTTGCCCTGAAGTCAACTATCTCTATTTATACAACTCGCTCATTCGTGCCAGCTAAACATACCCTCATCTCAGATTTCAATTGCTCATGGAGAAAACTTGCTTCCTTCTCCCTGTTACCATGTCTTTGGGGTACTGTGTTGTAGCTTGCTTAGCTATGATTGTACCTAACATCACTACCGATCAATCTGCTCTTCTTGCCTTGAAATCGCACATTACTTTTGACCCTGACCATGTGTTGGTGAACAACTGGACCGGTGGTACCTCGGTTTGTAATTGGGTAGGAGTCATTTGCAACACTCGCCACAAAAGAGTTGCAGCCTTGGATCTTGCTGAAATGGGTCTTATGGGTACCATCCCTCCACACTTGGGAAACCTCTCATTTCTTGTTCGGCTAAACATTCCCAGCAACAGTTTCCATGGCGATCTACCCAGTGAGCTGGCTCGTCTTCATCGACTGAAATTCCTCAGTGTTGCATTTAACAACTTCGGTGGCCAGATTCCATCATGGTTGGGTGCCTTACCTGAGCTTCAATTCTTGTTTCTTAAGAATAACAGCTTTACAGGTACTATCACACCTTCGCTCTTTAACATTTCAAAGCTAGAGATCTTGAACTTGGACAGCAATCTCCTAGAAGGAAAAATTCCAGTAGAGATTGGTCATCTCTCAAACTTGAAAAGGTTAAACATTTCATTTAACCAGCTTACAGGCTCTATACCACTCAACTTCTTCAACATTTCATCACTACAACTCATTGATATTTCGGGTAATGGCCTGTCTGGAAATATTCCAGATGATATGTGGTCTCGTCTTCCGAGACTCGGATTCCTTTATCTGTTTAAAAATGAATTTGAAGGCCAAATACTATCCAATTTACAGGAATGTTCAAAACTTCAAATTTTGGCGTTGCCATATAACAAATTCAGTGGACCCATACCAAGTGAGATTGGGAACTTGACCATGCTGAAGGAGTTATATCTTGGTGTTAACAACTTCAAAGGTACGGTCTTGCCTTCGTATTTCAATTAATATATGCAATTTTCTTTGACTGAAATGGTATCATCTCATCAAGGTTTTCTATATCAAGAAAATTACGAACTAGCAAAGCTTCCCTTTCTTTGGACAACAAAAAAATAAATAAATAATCACTGCAGATATAACTGATACTACAGTATCTCAGACTTTCATTATTAGTAGTACTGGTGATATAGATATGATCAATTGGGCTTTTACTCAATGCACATTCCATTACAATTTTGTTTAACAGTTGGATTAAAGAGTAATGATATATATAATCTCATTTTTTAATTTATTTCTTTTACTTCTAGACATAAAGTTGTAGGATTTAAATTAATAAACTCACGTGAGAACGATTCACTTGTGTCTGTGAAAAAAAAAGATTGAGAAATGAAATTATTTATAATATTTTTCTTTTTATTGAAGAATACAATAAAAATCGTTTAGAGACTTACCATACATGACTCTATATTGACACTGCAGGTGAAATTCCACAAGAATTGGGTCAACTTAAATTGGAAGTGTTGGCTATGGAAAATGATGGCCTTACGGGTCTGGTTCCATCAGTTATCTTCAATATATCTTCTTTAAAATTGATTAGTCTTATGAACAACAGCCTAACAGGCAGTCTGCCAGTGGATATGTGCAATCATCTTCCAGTGCTCGAAAGACTTTTTCTCTTCAATAATAAATTGACAGGACGCTTACCAAGTAGCATTGGGAATTGCACGTTGCTTGAGGCAACGGATCTGTCCGGCAACTTTTTTGCAGGTATATAACCCTATCTATCTAAATCTGAATTACCGGTGCGAACACAAAACATAGATATAATAGGGCGCTGACATCATAGTTTTATGAATAAATCAAAACACGAGACAAGAACACAAAACATAGATATAATAGGGCGCTGACATGATAATTTTATGAAAAAATCAAAACACGAGACAACAACCGGAGAAAGCGAAAAATAAATTTATATTTCTTGTGTAGACAAGAAAATAGTAGCAATTTTTACATGTTGTACATTACAAATAAATTTAATTTTTACTATTTTAAAAAAAGTAAGAAATTATTTTCACATTCTATATATGAAAAAATGAGTGTTAACAAAAAGTCTCAATATCTAGTTTGTAAAACTCTATTCCCTTTTTTTTTTTTTTCTGAAAAACTAATCTAGAGTAAAAACCACTATTCATAAACAATTTAGAAATTTTAGCATTTAAAATTTCAAAAACTAAAAAATGTAAAGAAAGAGGGATTAATATATATAATTTCACATTATTTTTATTTTATTATTGGATCTCAAGTTATTTTTCTTTAACTTTGCAATGCATTTTATATGTCTCTAAGCAATGGATCTCAAAGTGTGTCCAATTTTTAAAAGACATAGCCGGACTCATGTAAAGAAGTGGGATACAGAAACGACATTTTCTTAGAAGTTTGGGCATAATAGCTCTAACAGATTGCTCTCTGTATGACAGAACTTCGTAAAACTGAAATAGGGCAATATAATTTTGCAGGTTCAATACCACAAGAAATTGGCAACCTTCACAACCTAAAGTGGTTGATCCTCTTTGAAACAAGTCTAAGTGGTTCCATACCATCAACTATATTTAACATCTCAACCTTAAAACATCTTTCGCTCGTATCAAATCATCTTTCAGGCCCCCTTCCATCAAGCATAGGTGACTGGTTGCCCAATATCCAGGCACTTTACCTTGGCCAAAACAAGCTAACCGGAACCGTGTCTAGCTCTATCTCAAATGCTTCAAAACTCATTTCTCTGGACCTTTCCTCCAACTCATTCACTGGATATATACCAAACACACTGGGAAATTTAGAACTCCTCCAGGAGCTTAACCTTGAAGCGAATAATATGACCAGCAACTCTTTTATGCCACAACTGGGCTTCCTCGTTTCATTAGTGAAGTGCAAACAATTGAGGAGATTGGGGATGTCATTCAATGCACTAAATGCTATCATCCCAGCTACTATTGGAAATCTCACTTCTCTTCAAACGTTCAGTGCAAGTAATTGCAAAATTATGGGCAACATTCCTGGAGTAATTGGTAATTTGAGCAACTTAATCACCATAGTTCTAGGAGAGAATGACTTATCTGGGGCAATTCCTGCAACAATTGGGCAATTACTGAAGCTCCAATATCTAAGTTTTCAAGGCAATAAACTACAAGAGTCCATCCCAAACAATCTTTGTGGTTTGAGGGGCTTGTCTTACTTAATTTTGGGTGGAAATAAGCTTTCTGGGTCACTGCCGACATGCTTAGAAAATCTTACTCTCCTAAGGAATCTCCTGGTAGACTCAAATGGATTAACTTTAGCAATACCCTTGACCCTATGGAACCTTAAAGATCTTTTGGTTCTAAACTTCTCTTCCAATTCTCTAAGTGGTGAATTACCAATGGAAATTGAAAATTTGAAGGTTGCGTATCAAATTGATCTGTCGAGGAACCAATTCTCTGGTGACATCCCAGGCACAATTGGAAGTCTCCAAAACTTGAGATCTCTGTCGTTAGCACATAATAGATTCCAAGGTCTTGTTCCTCAATCATTTGGTAGTTTGATAAGTTTGGAATCCTTGGATTTGTCCCAGAACAATTTATCTGGTGCAATTCCCCAATCCTTGGAACAACTCTCATATCTTACGTATTTGAATCTGTCTTCCAACAAGTTGGAAGGAAAAATTCCTGAAGGAGGACCATTTGCAAACTTCACAGCTCAATCCTTTTTGCAGAATAAAGACCTATGTGGTGTTCCTCGATTTCAAGTCCAACCATGTCCTAGTGCTTATCACCGATCAAGAAAAAGAGTTGTACATCTTATGGAATATATTTTACCAATCACAGCATCAGCAACACTCATTCTTGTCTCAGTATTCATGTTGACAAGGCGCCAAAAGAGAAATATGAGAGTTCCAAATCACATAAATTCATTTATTGGGACAACACTGAAAAGGTTTTCATACCAAGAGCTTCTACAGGCAACATCGGGATTTAGAGAATGCAACTTACTTGGTACCGGAAGCTTTGGTTCCGTATACAAAGGGACACTTCCTGAGGGGATGATAGTTGCTATAAAAGTTTTTGATTTGCAACTTGAAGGATCATTCAAGAGTTTTGACATTGAATGTGAAGTAATGCGTAACGTACGTCACCGAAATCTAATCAAGGTCATTGGCAGCTGCTCTAACCTTGATTTTAAGGCTTTGGTGGTTGATTATATGGCTAATGGGAGTCTTGAGAAGTGGTTGCATAATTCCAAATATTGTTTGGATACCCTACAAAGAATAAACATCATGGTTGATGTTGCATCTGCCTTGGAATACCTTCATCATGGTTATTCAACACCAGTGGTTCATTGTGATGTAAAACCTAGCAATGTTTTGCTAGATGAAGATTTGGTTGCGCATCTCAGTGATTATGGCATAGCAAAACTCCTTGGCAAAGAAGAGTCTATAGCACAAACCAAGACGCTGGCTACAATTGGGTATATTGCACCAGGTGATTTAATTTCCTACTTTGTAGATTTAATGTTCATCTAAGGTTATTTCATTTTTCCTTTTCAACCATCAGTTTACTTAAAGCTCTCTTAGAAAGTTTTCATGTCTTGCCATAATGTTTAGTGCTAACAGTCTTTTAACGGTGTTGGTGCACTTAAGAGTATGGTTCAGAAGGAATAGTATCGACAAAAGGTGATGTATATAGCTATGGTATAATGTTGTTGGAAACATTTACGAGAAAAAAGCCCACGGATGAAATGTTTGCTGGAGAAATGAGCTTAAAGCAATGGGTGAATGAGTTGTTACCATATGCAGCAATCGAACTCATAGATGCCCATATATTGAGGCGAGATGATGAACACTTCAGCGTCAAGGGGCATTGCATAAAATCCATCATGGAATTGGCTACGTCCTGCTGTGCGGATTCACCTGAAGAAAGGGTCAAGATGAAAGATGTCCTAGCTACGATCAAGAAGATCAAAGTTGAGTTTGTTAAAAACATTCAAAGTTAAATACTTCAGTTTTCTCATGGAGTTGAGTTCCCCACAAGACCGCAACACAGTTGTAAAAAATTTATTTTAGTTTCATGTTTTTCCAATTGAGATCTTTGTATTAAGATGGTCACAGTTTATAAGAGTCCTCAGGGGGCTCGAAATATGTAACTACTATGCTAGTAGCTTCGGGTTATCCTCTTCTGCTTCACCTGATACAAAACAAGTACTTAATTACTATCTATTTGACCTAATCGAGCATCAGTTATTTTATATAAGTTTTTTTATTTTATTATTTTTTTGGGTACTTGAAATTGGTAGTGCAGGTAATGTATCCAAACATCTCCACCAAGGCACATTGCCCCTCAGCGCACCCCCAAATTTTCTCTGCAAAGAAAGCGTATTGGAGGGCTGAAGTGGTAGAGTTGGCCCCAATAAACCAAACGAAATGAGAAAAAGGCAAATAGTTCGTGATAATTATTAACAGTTGCTTGGTAAAACTGAAAATTACATATTGACAATTTTTAGTAATGCATTTTCAGTTTTGGAATACTTAAACACTGAATTTTTCAGTTTGAAAATTTTAAAATAGATATATAAATTAAGAATGACAAAGAAAATTACATTTAGCTTTCAGTGACAAGTCAAATCATTTTGACAAATTAAGACGATAAATTTCAATATTTTAAGTGATTGATGACGATATATATGAGTTATCAAATCACTTATATATATATAAGTTGTGTTTACTTTTTGTTGCGTCCCAATTTTTTACACTCGAGAAAACAAAAGTGGAAAAAACATAATACTCTCTCATTAGAACTCATCCTCCTAGGGTTTAGGTACCCTAGGATTGAAGCATACAATTGAAATAGGAATGTTTGATTTTAGAAAATTAGATTTTAGGAAAGTTTCCACTTACGAAAGTTTCAAATTAAAAAAGTTTTGAATTAGGAAAGTTTCCTTTGTAAGAAAGAGTTGATTTTTTAAAAGATTCAAATGTTGAAATGTTTCAATTTAGAAAGATTTGAAATTTTGAAAGGCTTGAAAGTTTGAAATTAATAAAGGTTTGAAAGTTTGGATTTCAGAAAGATTGAAATTATGAAAGATTAGAATTATGAAAGATTTGATAGTTTGAAATTTAGAAAGTCGGGATTTGAACATGTTTGAAATTAGAAAAAATTTAGTTTCTATTTCCAAACATAGAAGATTGGATTTTATTTCCAAAAATAGATTATTTGATTTTGATTCCAAAATTGGAGGATTTGATTTGGTTTCCTAAATTAGAATATTGGATTTGGCTTCTTAAATCAGAAGATTGGTTTTGACATGAAATTGGAAAACTTGAGTTTTGAAAATCTTAGATTTGGAAATCTACAATTTGAAAAGAAAAGAGGTTTTGAAAATCTATGATTTGTTGTAAAAAATAATTTTGAAAACTTATGATTTGAGGCAAAATAAAAAGTCGTGATTTCAAGAAAGGAATTAGGATTTCCTAACCATGGATTCTAAGGCTGCACTTGGTGATTACACCCTAAAAGTGTAATCATAGGCTCTTAATCCGCACTTTGTTAGATTTATATTAGTGTTAATTTCCTTATTTTAGTTAGATATTTGTTTGATTATGTTTTGTGTGTGCTTTGTAGGTTATATAAGCTAATAAAGGCAAAAAGAAAGCAAGAATAATCAAAGCGGGTTCAAGGCGAATAATTTGTTCATGAAAATTCAGACCTGTCTTGGTATTTGGGCCATATCTTTTTACTCCGATGTCTGATTGAGATGATTTTTGTGCCACTAGAAAGAAGACTTCAAGAGCTACAATTTGTCCCCTAATGTGCATCGGCTGAATCGGCCTCTAAAGTGGTCAAAATCAAGTTTTAAGGTGGAGGGATGAATAGTAACCGATCGATTGGCTTGGCAAACTTCAGAGAGGGTGATTTATTGATCGATTGGCCAATCGATTGGTGAACAGTAACCCGATCGATCGTGAACAGTGACCGATCGATCGCCGATCGATCGGTGAACAGTACCCGATTGATCGGTGAACAGTGCCCGTGAACAGTAAAAACAGTTTTTTTTACCGATTGAACGCTCTAATTGCCGTTCGATCGGCCGATCTATTGGTGATCAGTACCGATCGATCGGTCGATACAGATCTGGAGCTTAAAAGCTATGTTGTTCGAAAAAATGGGGGAGAGAAAGATTTTTTGGGTTTGTAGCAGCCAAGGGGGCGGCATGAAAGGCTCCTCCAAGGTTGGTTTTTATGTTTTTGTGTATTTTAGCTTAGATTTATGTTTGTAATGTTAATGTAGGAGTAGAAATTGTAACTTTCTTACATTGTAATGTATTTTCCTTCACTTTCTTGCCATTTTCTCTCACTTTCTTAACAACCAAACACTAGTTTTACTTAGTTTAATGTTAGATATACCTTCATTTATGCTCTTTATTATGAATTCTAGTAGCTAAATATCTCTTGGGTGTGATTGTGAAGATCCACAAAGGATTTTCAAGTATTTCAATGGGGATTCATGAACTTCAAAGTTTTATACATAGATTTGTATAGTTCTATTTGGTTGGGTGTTGGATTTGTTCGAAAACTTAGATTCATAACTCATTTGGTAATATTTATGCACAATTCAACAATTGGTATAAATCTTGCACATTTATAAGGTTTGCTTCTAGGGTTCTATTAATTGGTTTAATTTCTACACTCAACTAAATATGAACTCAAGGTTTTATGGTCAAAATATTCCGAATCAAGAATCCACGGCGTGATTCTTGATTTGAGTTATAAAAATCCTCTATTGAAATTCTTGTTGTGAATTGGTGGATTGAATCAATCATATCCAAGCTTTCCATTTTAATTGCTTTACATTTAAATCAATTGCCTAGTTAATTGCTTTAATTTTCATTGCACTAGTTTAGTAAATCAAAACCCCATCAAAAACCTAAAGATTTTCGGTCCTTTTCTTTTTCCTTTTATTTTAGATTCAATTCCCCACATAATTGCAATTCGATCCTAGGCTAGATTAATGTGAGTTGAGTGCTAGAGCCTATATTTGGCTAGGTCCCTTGGGAGAGAACGATACTGGATTACCGGTTTATACTTCATCGCGACCCCCATACTCTTGCGGGGTACTAACTCCATTTTGTAGTTTTCGGAATGAGTCACTTGGACTTTGAGATAAAGAGTTTTTGGAAAGTAGATCCTTGAAAAGAGTTTTTAGGAACTAGGTTTACAAAACTATTTGGAAAGTAGTTTGAATATGGACTTTTACAAGTCTCTTAAATATCTCACTTTCCGAAAATTATTCTAATCATGGGAAAATTAGAACCATTCTAGGGTTGTGATTTTGACAACAACTAGGGTTTGAAATATAGACCATAATGATCACATTGAATGTCACACTTTCTTAAAACAACCCTAATGGTTTGCTCCCGCCACGCTCACCACGATGGAGGTGCTTGTAGTTTAAGTGGGGGTATTCCCACTATCGTGTTCTCCCGTTAAACTTGTGTCAATCTAGCAATAGAAATGAGTAGAGTTTAGAAACCTATGCAAATTGAAATCGCAAACCAAGAGTGGAATCGATGACTATGGTAGCTAAAATTTGACCGAAAATCTTTTGGTGTTTGAAGAGTTGTTTTGCTAATAACTAGGCAAACAATTAAATTGAAATTAAACCCAACAATTTGATTCTAGCTTAAGCAATTTGATAATTATGAAAATTCTACTACAACAACCACAATTATGACTAAATTAACTTTTAAGTAATCCGAAATTCCAAATGAACACAAATAAGGATTTAACTTGATTAAAAAGAGGGTTTGGGTTCAAATGTTCCAATCTACAAATTCTAGCACGGAATTTGAAATGGGGAGTTTGGGTTAACTCAAATCAAAAGAACCGTCCAAAGGCCATTGATTCCAAAAGTTTAGCTTTGAAAATTTAGTGATCTCTAATTATTTTGGAATTAAGTTTTATCACCATTCATGGGTTCTTTAGAAATAAATCACATATTACTAACTATGAATATAGATCTAAGATTTCTACAACAATTAATTCCAATATAATTAGAGATAAAGATGCAAAATAGGTATTCAACAAGATTGAGGACTCCCCTTTTATTTCCTATGCCTTCCTTGGTGGATCTTCACATTTGTTCCCAAACAATGAGCTTAGCTTGAAAATTTCATGGTTAAAAGCTTCTCAAAATGTAGAGACAACATTCTTGACTTGAAACCAAAAGTGTATATATATTGAACTATAGAAAATGTGAAGGATTACACATAAACAACACTAAAAAATTAACTAAACCCTTCTCAAAGCCCTAAATACAGCAATGTAAACTAAATCTAAGCAAAATACAAGTTTTTTCCTTATTTTCCCTCTCTACCCGCGGCAGAAACCCTAAAAACATAACATAACTCTCTTTTTCTTCGACCGCTGGGTTGTAGGGCAAATCTGCGCTCACCGTCCGAAGTGCGTCTTAAGACCATCTGAATGGCGTCCGGACGCACCATCTGGGGGGTGGAATAACCGTTCGGACGGTTATTTCACCGTTCGGACGGTCTTCAGACGTAGAATATCGACTATGTATTTCTTCAAACGGAAAAAGACGACTCTGTGATAGCTTAGAACGGAAAAAAATGACATTAGAATGGCTTTGAACGGGAAAAATCGACTCTAGAACTCTGATCTCTGTCGTAGTGTCCGAACGGTAATTCGCCCGTCCGAACCCACCGTCCAAATAGTGGAACCGTCCAAACGGTTATTTCTCCGTCCGAATGCACCATCCGAATGGTGGAAACCGTCCGAACGGTCTGTCTAAACGGTCCTCCTCTCTTTAGGCCATTTTCACCATTTTATCGCCAAAAACCTACAATACACATAAAAAAAAAAACACTTTAGATTAATTTATTACTAAAAACCTATACTAATACCCATATAGAGGCTAACAAACACTTAATTAGGGGACAAAGATTACACTTTTAGAGTGGAGTCAACACCCCCAACTTAGCTTTTGCTAGTCCCTAACAAAAAATGTATTATAGAAAGGAGATAAATAAAGACGATAAAAGAAACAAAATATGCACAATGACTGGTCCTTTCCACGCTCACCGCGATGGAGGTGCTTGTAGTTTAAGTGGGAGCACTCCCACTATCGTTTCTCCCAAGAGACTTGTGCCAATTTAGCAATAGAAACGAGTAGAGTTTAGAAATGTATTCAAATTGCAACCGCAAACCAAGAGGGAAATTGATTGCTATATTAGCTAAAATTGACCGAAAATCTTTTGATGTTTGAGGGTTTGGTTTACTAGCGACTAGGTGAACAATTGAAATTAAATTGAAACCTACAACTTGATTCTAGCTAAAGTAAATTGACAATTATAAACATTCTACTACAACAATCACAATTATAACTAAGTTAACTCTAAATTTAACCGGAATTCCAAATGAGCACAAGTAGAGATTTAACTTGATTAAAAATGGGGGTTTGGGTTCAAATGTTCCAATCTACCAATTCTAGCACGGAATTTGAAAGGGGGAGTTTGGGTTAACTCAAATCAAGAACCGTCAAAAGGCTCTTGATTCGGAAAGTTTAGCTTTGAAATTTTATGGATCTCTAATTATTTTGGAATTAAGTTTTATCACAATTTATGGATTCTTTAGAAATAAATCACATGTTATTAACTATGATTATAGATCTAAGATTTCTACAACAATTAATTCCAATATAATTAGAGAAAAATAAGCAAAATAGATATTCAACAAGATTCAAGAACTCCCCTTTCATTTTCCTTGCATTCCTTGGTAGATCTTCACATTTGCTCCTAAACAATGAGTTTAGTTTGAAGAATGCATGGTTGAGAGCTTTCCAAAATTTAGACACAACATCTTGACTTTAAATCAAAAGTGAATATATATTGAAATGTAGAAAATGTAAAAGATTACACTAAATCAACCCAAGAAATCTATCTAAATAGTTCCCAAAGCCCTAAATACAACAAAGTAAAGTAAATCTAAGCAAAATACATAATTTTTCCCTATTTTCTCTCTCTACCCGCAGCATAAACCCTAAAAACTAACTTCTCCCCCTTTTTTCTTCGATTGCTGGGTTGTAGGGCAAATCTGCGCTGACCGTCCGAAGTGCGTCCAAAGTACGTCCGATATGCATCCGAATGCACCGTCCAGACGATGCCATAACCGTTCGGACAGTTATTTCACCGTTCGGACGGTCTTCGGACGAGGAAACTCAGCTCTGTATTTCTTCGAACGGAAAAAGACGACTCTGGAACGGCTTTGGACGGAAAATATCGACTCTGGAACGGCTTTGGACAGAAAATATCAACTCTGGAATGGCTTTGGACGGGAAATATAGACTTTGGAACTCCAATCTCCGTCGCACCGTCCGAACGGTAATTTGCCTGTCCGAACGGTCTTAGCGTCCAAACGGTCATTTGTCCGTCCGAACGGTCCGTCCCGACGGACTTCTTCTCTTTAAGCCCTTTTTCCACCATTTTATCACCAAAAACCTACAATACATATAAAAAAACACTTTAGATCAGTTTATTGCTAAAAATCTATACTAATACCCATATAGAGGCTATCAAACACTTAGTTAGGGGACAAAGATTCCACTTTTAGAGTTGAATCAACACCTCCCAACTTAGCTTTTGCTAGTCCCTAGCAAAAAATGTATTATAGAAAGGAGATAATCAAAGACAATAAAAGAAACAAAATATGCACAACCCATTCAAGAAATCAATGGACGCATCTCAAACCTTAAACACATGTAGGAGTTTATGCAAAAATTCATACAGTAGAGAAGTTTGTGCGCGTGTGCTTGATAAACCAATGCTAAGCAACATATAAGGAACTCAATTATGCACTTCCGAACTGTAAAGTTTTGATTCAATCCTCATCAGGCATACACTCGGAATGAAAAACCCACATAGTTCACGCAATGATATGTTCAACAATGGAGTAAATGTACAAGGCAAAACAAGTGAACATATCCAAAATAAAGAACTAGACAATATGTATGTGAATCGCCTTTGGCATAACTTCCTGAAAGAATGTTCATAGATGCACAATGATTCAAAGAATTGACAAGATAAAACTTTAACTCTAATAAAAATTATAATGAAGCATCTTTGGATCGATTAAGTGATTTGGAAGGCGAAGAGGTAAAGTAGGAATGATGAGAGATAAATACAAAACACATCACATGTCAATGAGGTGATGGAAAGATATCATATCCAACTCCTCCCTTACTATAGATCCGAACAATAAACTTTTTCAATTTTTTTTTTTTTTACAACTCCTTCTCTATAACTTCGATGCCACTTTGCATTATGCTCATAACTTCTTCTTCTTCTTTTTTTTTTTTTTTTTATATCATATACGCACTTCTTTTTCTTTTCTCTTACTCTTCTTCTTTTTCTTCTTCTTCTTCTTCTTCTTCTTCTTCTTCTTCTTTTATTTTTTTATTTTTATTTTTTATCTTCGCTTCCCAACATAGTAAAGAAAAAGGATATGAAATACAAAAATTTCAATGATATCTTTTGAGGAGGAAGTTGGTGAAAAATGAAATGATAAATGGGTTATATGGTGAAAGACAAAAAGGATAATGGCTATCAAGAAAGAAATGGGCTTAGAATTACCTAAAGATGCCAAATTATAATATTCTACATAATAAAAATGTCAATGTCAAGATCAGAACTCATCTTATGAACCAAAAGCAAGCATAAAGAAGTTATTCAAGAGAAATGAGGATGAAAGATCAATCCTTGAGTAAATGTAGACTCTCAAAAAGACGGTAAACGCTCTAAAGCTCACAAGGTGATAATCTCCACTAAGTATGGACGAAAATACAATGTAGAGTAACAAAATATGTTGCAAAGCATAACTCATGTGAAAGGTGTACAACTTTCTACTAATGCATGAATCAAGCACTCTCCATGGAGTTAAAAGTAAGAAAACGAATCCATCTCAATCTAAGTTGGGTTTTAATGTCAAAAACGGTATTATAGTGCATAAAAAATGAGTTAACGCATCAATCGCAAAAGCTAGCTAAGCATGCATAATAAGAGATGTAATTAGATGCGTCAGAGAAATGAAGACTGATACTGATACCATACACTACCAAAATCCCCATCAAAATGGTACATGCGAGAAACATAAACTAAAATCTGAGAACACCTATAGCTAAATCATCCAACAATACAAGATAAAGAACAAGGGGATACAAAAGTAAATGATGTACAGTAAAGAAAGCTCAAAATAAAATCCACTATATCAAAACAATATACACTATGTCAAAACACTATACAAAACCTAATGCAATGATATGCTATGTGTGTACAAAAATGCATCACAATCCTAAACTATCAATCATCTCCATCGTCATTTGGAGGTGGTACAATAGCAGACCTAAGGGCCCGAACATCAACAAAAAGCTCCTCAATGATCCTGGTCTGGCCTCAGGTCTGACCCTGAAGTGTGGTGATCTGCTCGGACTGGGCTCGGATCTGGCCCTCAAGTGCTGCAAAATGAGCTGCATAGGCAGCCTCTAGCCTAGCAATGTCGGCAGACTGCTATGCTGATCTCGCAGCTAACATATCTAAGGTCTGCCGCATCTGCTTAAGCATCTACAATGACGGATCGTGCATCGGTGGCAGCTGAAAGTGCTGCTGCTGCTGCTGATGCTGATGAATATCGAGGTTGTACTGGTCTGGGTCAGCAAGATCCGGCTCAGCAAGTCTCGGCTGCTGCTACTGCTGCTGCTGTGGCTGTGGCTGGAACTGCTCCTGCTGCTGCTGTAGTCTGCGAGATCTCAATCCCCGCTGGATTGTGGATCTACCAATGGGCTCCCTCGACTGTGAGAGATGAGGAAGTCCAACAACAGGGGCCTCGAAAGCAGCCTCGATCACTCGTGTCAAAAGAACTGCGAAAGGGATGGATCCCTGAGCATGTAGGTGCGAGCACTCCTCCGCTAGGGCTCTAAACTGAAATAACAAGAGATCTATGGACCTACCCGCCCCAATAGCCCACAAAAGACTAGCCCTACCCCTCTTAACCTCAGAATGCCTAGTAATGGGGTAAACGGAGTGGCAACAAAAAATATACAAGGGGGCCTAAATCGGAAGCAATGAGCCGACGGCCACCTGCCAACGCAAACCCCAATCAGTGCCTGGGAGGCAAACCTCATCGGAAACGACACTAAAGTCATCCGGGGCCCCCTTCGATGGGAAACTATATTGAGGGTCTACTACCCTAGGCAGCCCATACACCGCTGCAAAAGTGGCGAGGGTGATCCCAATGTCAAACCCCCTAACTCAGGACGTGATCTGCTCGTGTCCTGAGGTAACACAACAAGCTGTCACGTTCGCTATAAACTCGGCGAGCAAGACAAATATGGCATCTCCCTCGAAGGAAGTGAGAGGGGCCCAACCCCGGGCCTCAAAGGCCTCGGCCCACAAAAAATCAGGACTCTTAAACTGCTCTAGGTCCATCTGGCGCTCAAGTACTACGCCTCGCCTCATCCAAGTCTGGGAGAATGCCTCGAATGCATCCTCCGACACACAAAACGTGTGACGTCAAAGGTTGGGGCTGGCTCAGCCTCAGCTGCGCCAGCTGGAAGGGCACCTGGGGCCCCTCTGCCTGCCATAACTATCTAAATACCCTAAAAAGTCTCATAGGTAAAAAATAAAATACGCGAGGAAATATGCAGGAATACTTAGGGAAGCGTGAAACAAAGGGTAAAGGGGTCAAGGGCATATGCTCGGGCTCCAGCAGGGCTCCGCTATCGTCCAAGAACTTTCAAAACTCTCAAAAACTCCCCGTATAGCGTCTGTAGTGAGTCTGAACTCAATATAGACGCTGCCTATTTATAGGGGACGCCAAGCGTTCGACGTGCGTCTAGATACCGTCCGGACGCACCGTCCAAACGGGTAATAACCGTCCGAACAGTCAAAAAGGCATCTGAACGGTCAAAAATCCGTCAGAACGGGAAAGGATTACAAAACGGGCCATCCGAATTCACTGTCCAAACGGCAAAACACGGTAAATCCCAAAAAAATTCGATTATACACTGGAAAACCCAGAAAACTCAAGAGACTAAACAAAAACTAAATTAAACAATAAAAACTGCAAAAGAATAAAAGAAAACAAAACAACCTATACAACTCTACACAAAAACTGAGCGCAAAACAAACTCGCTCCACCCCCCACTTAAGGGGTTGCATTGTCCTCAAAGCAACAAGAACATGAAAGAGACCGGGACATCAACCATGGGAAGGCGGGAGCACATAGCGGACAATCATCAAGTCAAGATTGGTGGATCAATGAGATCCACACAATCTACCTCGCCTCGGAAGAGCTCGAAGTAAGGCTTTAACCTTTGCCCATTGACCTTGAAAGGTGTGCCGTTCTTAAGATTTTGCACCTCGATAGCACCATAGGGAAAGATTTCCCTAATTTGGTAGGGGCCGGACCATTTACTCCTTAACTTTCTCAGAAAAAGATGCAACCGGGAATTGTAGAGAAGAACTTTTTGACCAACATGAAAAGATTTGCGATGAATGTTTTGGTCATGATGGACTTTCATTTTAGCCTTGGAAATTTTTGCATTTTCATACGCATCATTTCTTATTTCATCTAGCTCATTCAATTGGAGCTTCCGGTGGTCGCCGGTTTCACCCAACCCCTCATTAAATTGCCGAATAGCCCAATATGCCTTATGTTCAACCTCAATCGGGAGGTGACATGCTTTTCCAAACATAAGACGGTATGGGGAGGCACCTAGAATGGTTTTGTAGGCCGTTCGATAGGCCCACAATGCATCAATTAAGCGTAAAGACTAATCCTTTTGAGACGGATTAACCATCTTTTCCAAGATTGTCTTGATTTCACTGTTGGCTAATTCGACTTGACCTTGTGTTTGGGGATGGTATGGCAAACCAACTTTGTGAATAATGCCGTACTTTCTTATAAGTATCCCTAATGGCTTATTACAGAAATGGGAACCACCATCACTGATGATGGCCCGAGGCATATCGAACTGGGAAAAAATGTATTCTTTGAAAAATTTGACCACAACTTGGTGGTCATTGGTTCATGCCGGTATTGCCTCTACCCATTTGGAAACATAATCTATAGCCACTAAGATATAAAGATACCCAGAAGAACTAGGAAATGGACCCATGAAGTCTATGCCCCAACAATCAAAAACCTCCAAAACAAGGATAGGGTTAAGGGGCATCATGTGTTTCCTAGAAAGGCTCCCGAGCCTTTGACATCTATCACACGCCACACAAAATGAATGCGCATCTTTAAACATAGTCGGCCAATGGAGTCCACTTTGCAAAATTTTTACCATGCTTTTCTTCGACGAGAAATGGCCCCCACATGCATGAGAATGGCAAAATTTCATTAAACTTTCAAATTCCTCATCCAGCACACATCGTCGTACAATTTGATCCGAGCAATATTTGAACAAATACGGCTCGTCCCAAAAAATTTGTCTTACTAGCCTAACGAATCGTCTCTTGTCCAATGCGGACCAATGAGAAGGAATGGCTTTTATGGCCAAATAGTTGGCCACATCGGCATACCAAGGAATTAAGGCTTGATTCAAGGCGTTGCATGACATGAGTTGCTCGTCGGGGAAGGTTTCGCAAATAGAAGAGTAATCTTTGGTAGGGTGCTCAAAAGGGAGGTGGGACAAATGATCCGCGACAACGTTTTCCACCCCCTTTTTATCACCAATTTCAAGATCAAACTCTTGAAGAAGGAGAATCCACCTAATTAATCGAGGCTTTGCATCTTGTTTGGACAAGAGGTATTTGAGTGCAGCGTGATCGGTGAAAACAATCACATGAGACCCCACTAAATAAGAGCGAAACTTGTCCAAAGCAAACACAATAGCCAAAAGTTCTTTCTCGGTGGTGGTATAATTTATTTGGGCCTCATTCAAAGTTTTGCTTGCATAATGGAGCACATGAGGTTTCCTCTCATTTCGTTGGCCCAACACGGCCCCCACAAGCTACCTTAATCCCTGGGATAACTAGGCACGACATTGTGTCATGCTCTTTGGTCTTACAAACAGCATAACACATTCCCTTCGGCTCTTCATTCCCCACCGAACTTACGTTCTTAAACTCTAAAGCCTCTAATTTTCTCGCCATGGTGGCAAGCCTATCATTCATATCATTAACTTCTTTCAATTGATATTTCGCCCCTTGTGTGTTGGGTCTACTCTAGGGATTTTGGGTCCCGGTGGTCGCCCAATCGCGAGCCAAATTAGCAAGGTAATCAAAGTATGAATAAGCTTCTTAAGGTTGCTTATCCATAAAAGTTCTCGCGCACATAGTCTCAACAAATTGTTTGATTTGGGGTGTTAAAGAAGAGTAAAAGATGTTGATGATGTGCCATTCGACAAAGCCATGGTGTGGGCAAAAAACTAAAAGCTCTTTAAATCGATCCCAACACTGAAAAAATGATTCTCCCAACATTGGAGAAAATTATGAGATTTGGCATCTAAGCGCCTCCGTTCTATTTTCTGGCAAAAAAATTTCAAAAACTCTCCTTAAAGAGTTTGCCAAGAGTGGATAGAGAGTGGTCTTAAAGAATTGAACCATGTCTTGGTGGTATCCTTTAAACAAAATGGAAAGAGTTTAAGAAAAAAGATTTCCCGTGGACACGAGTTGTCCATCACTAAGGAGCATGCATCCTCAAATTCCTTGATAAAGGCATAGGGCCTTTCCGAATCAACCCCTTGGAATTGAGGAAGTATTTGCATCATGCCCAGCCTTATGTTCAAGGTGGCATAGTGGGGTGGAATAACAAGGCAAGAACTCGGTGCTTGCCGCGGTGGGTTCAAAAAATCTCTCATCCGGAATTAGGGAGCCCCCATGTCCCCATGGTTGCTTTCATTTTCCATGTTTTCACCCCCTAAACCATGCGCCGAATTGAAGGAGGTTGGGGTGGCAATCCACCCATCAGTGGGTGTTGCAAGACATTTGGATTGGGTGGAGCAACATTAGGTAGCCTACCTTTATTGTTTATGTCATCCATAGGAGTTGTACCTAGGTTGACTACTAATGAAATTATGGGAGAAGGAGTGTTAGCCGGTGATGGTGGGTCGACTCGGTAAAGGCATCATACACAAATAATATATGCCGGACAATGACTTTTTCTCTCTTTATCGGACAACGGCTTTTTAACTCCGACCTCCCATTCCATGTGCTCAAATACCACCAATTAACAAATAAAGCGTGCACTATCTTAACTCTAATGCTCTTAGTAATATGCAATGCTACTAATTAATCAAACAAAAGAAACTATTGAAAAGAAAGAAATAAAAATCCTAACATGGTATCCACATTGAGTTTGAAGAAATTACCTAGGCCCGAAGCCATAGATGCTTCCCTCGTAAGTGGGTGACCAATTCCCACCTTGTTTTTGCAATTTGCAATTTTTTTTTTTTCGTTTTTGTAATTTGCTCGTTCCTTTAAGTCCCTGGCAATGGCGCCAAAACTTGACTCCACTTTCCTCGTTCACCGCAACAGAAGTGGTTGTAGTTTAAGTGGGGGTATCCCCACTATCGTGTTCTCCCATGAGACTTGTGTCAATCTAGCAATAAAAACGGGCAAAATTTAGAAAACTATGCAAATTAAAGTCGCAAGCCAAGGACAGAATTGATGACTATGGCAACTAAAATTGACCGAAAATATTTTGGAGTTTGTGGATTTGTTTTGCTAACAACTAGGCAAACAATTGAAATGAAATTAAGGCCACCAACTTGACTCTAGCTAATGCAATTCGAGATAGAGATCTCTAATTATTTTGGAATTAAATTTTATCATCATTCATGGGTTCTTTAGAAATAAATCACATGTTACTAACTATGATTATAGATCCAAGATTTCTACAATAATTAATTCCAAAATAATTAGAGAAAGGATAGAAAATAGATATTCAATGAGATTGAGGACTCCCCTTTCATTTCCTATGCTTTCCTTGATAGATCTTCATATTTGTCCCCAAACAATGAAGTTAGCTTATTAATTCCGTGGTTAAAAGCTTGCCAAAGTATAGAAATACCATCTCAACTTTAAATCAAAAGGATATATATATTGAACTAGAGTGAGTGCAAAGGATTACAACAAAATAGCACTAGAAATCTAACTAAACCCTTCCCAAAGCGCTAAATACAACAAGATAAAGTAAATCTAAGCAAAATACAACTTTTTCCCTATTTCTATCTCTCTAACCGCGGCTGTAACCCTAAAGAAACATAACATCCCTCTCTTTCCTTCGACTGCTGGGTTGTAGGGCAAATTTGCGCTCCCCGTCCGAAGTGCGTTTGACGGCCATCCGATATGCGTCTGAATGGTCCATCCAAAATGTGAAGTAACCATTTGGACGGTTAATTCACCGTTTAGACAGTCTTTAGACTTGAAATCTCGGCTCTGTATTTCCTTCGAATGGGAAAACATGACTCTCTGATGGGTTCGAACGGAAATAATCGACTCTGTGATAGTTTCGAACGGGAAAACTCGACTTTGGAACTCTGATTTCTGTCGTAGCATCCAGACACTTTTTCCTCCGTCCGAACGGACCGTCTGAATGGCTTTACCATCCGAACGCCCTTTTGACCATCCGAATGGACCGTCCGGATGGACTCCTGCACTTTAAGCCCATTTTTGCCATTTCATCACCAAAAACCTATAATGCACCAAGAAAACTACTTTAGATCAATTTATTACTAAAAACTTATTCTCATACCCATATTGTGACTAACAAACAACTAATTAGGGGACAAAGATTACACTTTTAGAGTGAAATCACTTACCATTCCAAGGAGTTTTCTCGGTAACATATCGGATTGGATGGACTTACCATTTGAAGGATCAGCTTTCTCAAAAGACGCGTTGAATTGAGTTTGATTGGTCTGGACTGGAATTGAAACTAGAATTGAGGTTGAAATAGGGACTTACCGTCTTTAGGAAGAAGTGCCAAATGGAATTAGACCGAGCAATGCCCCAATGGGCATTTTGGACATTTTGCCTCTATTGGGTCCTGTGGGTCCGCAAAGTGATTGATTGGCTGGATTGAGTCTGGAAAGCCAGTTTGGGCTTAAATGAGTCTGTGTTGGTTTGAATGTGGGTCTGGACGGACTGGACATTGCCGAGCGGGCAAAAATGAGGTGCTTACACTTTTATATTTGGACTCTTTATTACGTGACGGTCTAAATGCTTTGATATTATTAAAATGCCACGTCACAGGGGCAGTTGATTAGATAATTATTAAATTTATTCTTTTATTCAACTCACTGTATTAGTTTTGTAAGATATATATATACATCTATAAGATAAGATTATTTTGATAAGATAGATAAGATACATATATAATATCAGATTGTCAGGATTCTTTCTGAACTTAATATCTAAAAAAACTAAGTATAATTAAGTAAGATACCACACACACACACACACACACACACACATATATATATATATTTATATTTTAGAGATATGATACAATTGTATTATTAATTATTGTGAATTTTAAATTAACTATTTACTATTTGAGCAACTATTACTACCCGTGCATTGCATGGGTAGAAACATAGTGTACATGATTGTGAAACCATGAGTAGGGGAGCACAAAATAACCGAAAAAACTAAGAACCGAACCAACTCGGCCTTTTTAGGTCGGTTTGGTTTGGGTTTGTGAGGGGTTCAGTTCGGTTCTAGATTTGAAAATTGACAAATTGATAAATTTAGTTCGGTTCTTAGATTAGCAACCTTTGAGACCCGAACCGATCCAGACCCAACTCAAGACCCAATCTTTTATGCTACAAAATTCAATATACATATTTGTATCTATGTCTCTAAATTATTATTTATTGTGCTTAAATATTATTAATTTGTTTTGTATGTTCTTTTTTCAAAACATTTTGAAAAATTAAAGATATAAACCGAGTATAGTTTTTTTAAATTTAATTGAATAAATTAGGTTTTTACACAAAACAGGGACCCGACCCAAACCATGGAACTAATCCGAACAAACATGAACCATGGAACGGATCTGAACAAACCCGATCAATCAGTTCTAGGTCTAAAAATTTAGAATTAATCAAGATCGGTGATTACACTGTAAAACTGAAATCTCAAAGCCCAAATTAGTTGATTGTTAGCTACTTTTGTACATATTATATTGGTGTTTTATCCCCTAAAATGGCCTAAACATGCTTAATATGGTTTTGCAAGAATTAGAGTTTAAACAAAGAGAAAAGAAGCAAAAGTGGATCAGTTGTTCGATCAGGCGATCAATCTCCCAACAGACTGATCAATCGGCCGATGGATCGCTCAATTTCCCGATCAACCGGTGGCGTCGGAAATCCACTGATTGCTCTACTGCACTTACAAAACTCCCTCAAAACCAAACTTCAAAGAGGGTGTTTTACCGATCAAGGCAACCGATTGCCTCACCAAGAGATCAATCAGCCCTCGCAGCCCCCGTCTTTAACCTGTGTATTGAAGGCTATTTTTTCACGTCTTTGGAAAGGGACACTCATATAGCTTAACACTTTCTCTCATTCAAACATTGAGAAAATTTAGGAAAAGTGTAGTAGAGATAGAACTTGTATTTTCTTTTATTTTCTTGCACTTTCTTTAGCTTTCCTTCATTTGGCTTATACCCAAACACTACTTTTCCTTCAATTAAAGCTTAGATCTATTTTCATGCTTTCTTTACATTTCTACATGCTTTCTATGGTGGAATTCTCTAGCTAAATTCTTCATATGGATGCAATTGTGAAGATCTACCAAAGATTGCATAGAGATTGAAGGGAAGTATTCTAATTCTATTGAATATCTTTAGATTTCTTCATCAGTACTTAATAGGAGTTGATTTCTTTAGAACTCTTGGATTCATAATCATGGTTTGATGAACTCATGGCTTGCTTCTAAGGATCTCACAAAGATATTTCAAATAACACTCTAATTGGGAGAGAACCAAGGTTTTCAAGTCTAAATTTCCAAATTAGGGATCCATGGAAAGATCCTTAATTTGAGTTATCTAAACTCTATTTTCAATTGCATGTGAGAATTGGTAGATTGGATCAATTGTATTTACAATCCTCTTAAAATCCATTTGATTATCTAGTTAGTCAATTTGAATTGCAAGTTGTTATAATTAATTAAGTTTAATCTTCTTGTTTTAGTTGATAATTGCTTAGAGATTAGCAAATCAATTCCCAAAACTCCTAAAGAAATTTTGGTCTAATTTTGGTTACCATAGATATAATTCTCTACTTGGTTTTAGCAATTTGGTTCAATGGTTCCCTAATATCATATTTCGTGTTGATTGCTAGATTTGCACAAATCCCTTGGAAAGAATGATCTGGAACTTAACCGGCAAATTTACAACACGCCCACTTGGTCTTGAGTGCACGTTTGGACGTGGATCAAAAATTTTGGCACTGTTGCCGGGGATTTGAAGGCACGAGCTAATTTTAGAGAAAAAAATTTGATTTAAATTGCAAAAATAAGTGAGAATTGATCACTCACCTCTGAAGGAAGTATGTACGGCTTAGGGCTAAGGGTACATCTTTCTTTTCTTTTATGTGAATACCCATGCTAGATTTTTGGTTATTATTTTCTAAGTTTGTTTTGTGTGATTAGTGTAATTGCATTACATCTTGCTAGGAACCCACTTGGTGGCATAATTTGAAGGATAGGTTAGTGTGCTATATTTTCGAATTGGTGGTATTGTCTTTACATGTGGAGATTAGAGGAATTGCATTGAATTGAAAAAGTCGTTGCCCGGTAATTGCATTGAGAAAAAGCTGTTGTCTAGCCACATACACACACATATATATATATAGATATATACTTGTGTATGATATGCTGTTAAGAGCTAGATATATCATTTGTTGTATTCATTTGCATGCCATCATTCACATGTGATATTTGCGTGCATCTTGTGAGGATTGAAAGTTCTAGTTCTTCTTCATCTTCTAGAGAACTTACTCCCAGAAATCCCTTAGTTGTCGACCTTGGTTTTATCCCAATGGCCAATATCAACAAAGGAGGGCTGCCTAACATCTTTCCCCCAAATCCTAATGGCGTACCACATATCCCCAATCAAAATGTGCACACCGACCCTAATATTCAATCCGGAAGGGATTCCTAATGTCGTAGAGGGCAATGATTTCGACCGAGGGAGCAACCATGGCAACATGGAGACTCTTCAATATCAGACCTTGAGGGATTACATGAATCCTCCTAGGCAAGCTTAGACCTCTTGTATTGTTTACCCCCTTTATTACACTACATTGAATTTACATCCGGGGATGATGCAATTGTTACCACAATTTCATGGAATGGAGTCCAAGTGACCATATGCATAAAAGAATTTGAAGATGCTTGCTCCCTAGCCATGGACAACTCTTGTCAAAGAGAAATTTTCCTCCTAAAACTCTTCCCCTTTTGTCTAAAAGATATAGCCAAGAAGTGGTTTAATTTATTGAAACCATTGTCTATTCATTCTTGGCAAGCTCTTCAAAGGGAGTTTTTGAAGAAATTTTTCTTAAAGAACCAAACGGAGGCATTTAGATGCCAAAATTTTCAATTCTCCTCTATGTTGGGAGAATCATTTTTCTAATGTTGGGAACGCTTCAATGACCTTCTAATTTCTTGCCCACAGCATGGTTTCAATCAATGACATATTATTAACATTTTCTACACATCTCTTACCCCCCAACTAAAACAATTTGTAGAGACAATGTGTGCTAGAACTTTCATGGATAAGCAACCTCATGAAGCTTATGCCTATTTTGACTACCTTGCAAACATGGCTCGAGATTGGGCTACCACTAGGACCCAAAATCCTGAGGGTTAACCCAATCAATAAGGGGTAAAGTATTAATTGAAAAAAGTGGATGATGTTAATGATAGGCTCACAACGTTGGCAAGGAAATTAGGAGCTCTATAAGTGAAGAGAGTGAACGAGGTTGACATAAGAAAATTAAGGAGGTAAGTTATGTTTTGTGTGAGACCAAGGACCATGACACATCATCTTGTCCGGTCATCCCAAGGGTTAAGGAGGCTTTGCCTGACCAAGTTAATGAGGAGGGGGTAAACCCTATTCCAACACCTATAACCCCGGGTAAAAGGATCACCAAATTTCTCATAGAGGAGTGAGGGGTTGTCAAACTCTCAATTATATTGAGGATTTCAAATCCTCAATCTTATTAAGCACCTACTCCACCTTTCCAAACACAACAATCCCAAGTTCCGTCGATGGCGCCATTTCCTTCTCAACCAAGACCATACCAACCTCCATAACAAACTCTAACCAACATACATCAACCACCACACAAGAGAGCCCTAGATGACACTTTCCAAAAATTTATGCATAATTAAGGGAGTGTAAATTCTAGAGTTGATAAGGCGTTAGAGGAATAAGGCCAAACGTTGAATAATTTTAAGAGTCAATTGACTCTTCTCACTCAAGCCTTGTCTATTAATGAGAAGGGTAAGTTACCCGCTCAACCTTAACCAAATGCAGCTAGGCACATGCATTCCACCAAAATCTTAGGTCAACCGTCATTTAGCCATGAACAAGTCCAAGCTATTACTACCTTGCAAAGTGAAAAAGTTATTGATAAAACCATTCTTCCTAGGGATTCTTTACGTAAGGAAGACATTCTTAAGGTAGTAGATAGCCTATTTGGAGTTGAGAATGAGAACACGCCTAGTGGGGTGGAGGAAAATGAAGTTAGGAAGGAAATCAATGAGGAGGGAGAGAATTGTGAACAAGAAAAGAAGAGTGAGAAGGCGAATAGCGAGTCTTTGGCTAGAGACAAGAAAGCCTTAAGGAAAGAACGTGAGGCATTGGCCCATGCCCCTTTCCCTCACCATTTAGCAAATTCAAATAATCATCCTTTGAGTTCCGAGATATATGAAACATTTAAACAAGTTAAGATCAATTTACCTCTCTTAAAAGCTATCAAGCAAGTCCCATCTTATACTGAGTTCTTGAAAGATTTGTGCACTATTAAGTGGCGGTTCAAGGCTAGAAAGAATGCCTTTCGTGCTCAAGATGTCAACTCTATTGTCTAAATTAAGACCATACCAGAATATAAGGACCCAGGATGTCCTATGGTTACTTGTATTATTGGAAATCATAGGATAGAAGGTTGCTTACTTGATCTAGGGCTAAGTGTAAATCTATTACCATACTTGGTGTATAAGCAATTAGGTCTAGAAGAACTTAAGTCTACTAGACTCATACTTCAACTTGCGGATAGGTCAATTAAGGCACCAAGGGGGGTAGTGGAAGACATTTTGGTGCAAGTGGAGAAATTTTACTATCCCATGGACTTTATTGTCTTGGACGTTCAACCACTTGTGAACCCCAATGCACAAAATCACTTACTGGTTATTCTTGGTTGCCCCTTCTTAGCCACATGTGATGCCCTCATTCATATGCATCGTGGTCTTTTAAAGTTGTCTTTTGGCAACATGACTGTCGAGTTAAACATGTTTAATGCGGGGAAGCAACCAAGTGAGTGTGAGGATATTAGGGAAGTAAATTTTGTCGATACTCTGATCCAAGATCATTTCAAGAGGCATGGCATAGAGGACCCATTGGCTAGAGTGCTTATGTTTAGCA
The DNA here is from genome assembly GCA_033060915.1 of Euryodendron excelsum. NCBI lineage: Eukaryota > Viridiplantae > Streptophyta > Magnoliopsida > Ericales > Pentaphylacaceae > Euryodendron > Euryodendron excelsum. The sequence goes on from CM065398.1 coordinate 23,934,469, forward strand.
AGGGTCTAGCTTGTGTGGAAGATGAAAAAGGACGGGGTAGGTGAAGAGGTTAGTGAGTTAGAGGTAGTACCTGTCATGGCGGTAGGTCAATGGACCCCCACTTTTGAGCCTTTAACTCCTAACTCTATTAAACCTCAACCACCGGAACTCAAAGATCCAATACCTGAGAGGAAACCATTACCCTCAACTCTTAAGTATTCATTTTTAGGAGAGGGTGAGTCATATTTGGTAGTCATATCTCCATGTCTATTGGAGACTTAAGAAGAGAAGTTGTTGGAGGTGCTCAAGAGGCACCAGAGAGCCATCGGTTGGATGATCACATATCTTCACAAGATTAGCTCCCTTGTGTATACCTATCACATTTATCTTGAGGAAGGGACCAAATCGGTGCGTTAAATGTAATGGTGATTGAACCCAACCATGAAAGATATTATGAGAGGAGAGGTCCCAAAATTGCTTGATGCGGGTATCATTTACCCGATATCTGACTCTAGGTGAGTTAGCCTAACTCAAGTTGTCCCTAAGCAATCTAGAATGATTGTAGTGCGGAATGAGAACAATGAGTTGATACCCACTCGAATTCAAACTGGTTGGTGTATGTGTGTAGACTATCACCATCTTAATGCTGCCACTAGCAAAGACCTTTTTCCTATTCTCTTCCTTGATCAAGTGCTTGAATGTGTGGTTGGGAAGGCATATTATTGTTTCCCTGATGGTTATTCAGGATATAACCAACTAGAAATAGCCATGGAAGACCAAGATAAAAACAACATTCAAATGCTCCTTTGGCACATTCGCTTACAAGAGGATGCCCTTTGGGTTGTGTAACGCTCTCGCTACTTTTCAAAGACGCATGATGAGCATTTTTAATGATATGGTAGAGTAGATTTTAGAGGTCTTCATGGATGATTTCTCATTTTATGGGGACACGTATGAACAATACTTAACCAATCTAGAGTTCGTGCTTAAGCTATGTGAGGAGAGTTATTTAGTCTTGAATGGGGAGAAGTGTCACTTTATGGTGACACAAGGTATAATCTTAGGCCACATCATTTCCTGGAGGGGTATTAAGGTAGATCCCACCAAGTTTGAGTTGATTCAAAAACTACCTACTCCTAGAACCGTTAAAGATGTGAAATCTTTTCTTGGGCATGCCAGTTTTTACCGATGTTTCATTCAATCCTTAGTACCATCTCTAGGCCTTTATGTGCCCTATTGGTGTAAGATGCACCATTTGAGTAGACTCTATCTTGCCAACTAGCATTCGACAAATTAAAAAATCATTTGACCACGACTCCTATAATCCAACCTCCAGATTGGAGTCTACCCTTTGAGAATTTATGTGTGATGCTAGTAATTATGCCACAGTGGCCGTTTTGTTCTAATGGAAGGGCAAGAAGCCTCATGTGCTTCACTACACTAGCAAGACATTGATGATGCCCAAATGAACTATACCACCACAGAAAAAGAATTGTTGGCTATAGTCTTTACTTTGGACTAGTTTTGTTCTTACTTGGTGGGCTCATTAGTGATTGTTTATACCGAGCACGCCGCCCTCAAATATTTATTGTCCAAACAATATGCTAAGCCTAGGTTGATCCAATGGATTCTTCTTCTTCAAGAGTTTAACCTTGAGATTAAAGAAAAGAAGGGGATAGAGAACATGGTTGCAGACCACCTTTCTAGACTTCCCTTTGAGGGTCCTACCATTGATGACTCCCCCATTAAAGAGACTTTCCTTGAACAACTAATGCGTTGTCAAGCCATAACACACAATCTTACCCCTTAATATGCCAATGTGACCAATTATTTGGCCACAAAGGCCATTCCTTCTTATAGGTCCTTTTTGGATAAGAGAAAGTTCTTTCACCTTGCTAGGCATTACGTTTAGGATGAGCCATATCTCTTCAAAGTTGGTCAAAAGGTTATTCTTTATGATTCGCGTTTACACCTCTTCCCTGGTAAATTGCCAACTAAGAGGTCGGGCCCGTACCAAATTACACAAAGGTTCCCTAATGGAGCGGTGGAGGTGCAAAACCTCACCAATGGCTCACCTTTCAAGGTTAGTGGGCAACGTTTGAACCCCCACTTTGAGCCACTTTGAAGCAAGATAGACTGTGTTGATCTTATTGATCCACCAATCTTGGTTTGATATTGATCCTTTGATGAGGCTTAGTTCAGGAGTAGGATCTTTTATTTTTCTTAGTTTTATTTATGGCATTCTTTAATTATAGGTAGAGTGTGGTCACTTTCTCTTTGAGTTTCCCATCCTATTTTAGTACTACACTTTATTGTTCATGAAGAATGCCATAATTTCTTTTGTTTCAGCTTAGTTTTGTTCTTCTTCTTTTGGTTCTTTGTGATTCTTTTATATTAATTGTTGAGAGTGTAAGGAGAGAGAGAGGGTACAGAGATTCTTAGCACCTTTTGACTTGGTTAGGTGTATTATTGGTGAGAGGGAAGCATCCAATGTAGAAAGTTAGGGGAGTGTTTTATATTCACAAGCGAGTGGGTTCTTTTCTTTACTTCTTTCATCCCTCTTGCTTTCTCATTCTTCCTTTCTCCTTTCCTTCTCTCCCATCTTCATTGCATCAATAGGTGGAGGTGAGATGAACAAGTCGACCACTATTAAAGAGGGCGAGGTTAATCCCGAGTATGTTGCTGTTAGGAAGGCTTCACTCCACGTTACCGAGTCGGGTCTCTAGGAGCAGCACGCCTTAGAGGTGACTTGCTTGGTGGTCCCACTTCTTCTCGTTGACTCTCTTTGTCCCATTCGTGCCACACCTGTGAAATCTGAGAAACTGAAGAGCACCTTCTTTGGCATGAAAACAAAGTGATTGCATAGATTTTACGAGGATGGTAGTTAGAGGCTCATTTCTTGTAATAATGCCTTGTGGCCTCTCTATTGTTCTTTCTATTTCTCTTATGCCTTTGTACTTCTTTATGCTTGGATATAAAATGTAAGTATATTGCATTTATTCTCTTATTCCTTTTGTTTTCCCCTCTTTGCTTTGTTCTTTCATGGTTTTGTTCTCTCGTAAGTGCATTTGGCAGTTCTAATGTTTTGTAGAATTTTAGAGGGTTGCTAGCATGATTTAGTGGGTGTTTCCCCTTTATTTTTCTAGGAAAATTTTTATAGGATTCTAAGTGTTTGATCGACCGATTGATCGAATAGTTGACCAATCCATCATTCGAACGATCTATGATGTCATCTAATCGATTGGATATGTCAGCATCGTTTAAGGTTCCAAGGCATTCATTACCAAATGATCAAAGGAAAGTGTAAGCGATCAATCAGCCGATTGATCGATTGCCCAAGGCATTGATTATTCACTAGGGGGATCGATTAGCTTAATGAACCAATCGATCAGTGTCTCAACTTCTACATATAGTCAAGTGATCTCATTTGATGTGCATTCGATCGCTTAGAGAGAGATTTTTTAGTGGCTCGAGTTATTCTAACACAGCGAGGCCCCGCCAGATCATTCTAGTGGACCTCACTTTTCAGACTTGCCATATTTTGACCTCTTAGAGGTATTTATGCTTCCATTCTCTTATCATATTTACTGCTATTTCTATTCTTAGGAGTTTGCGGGGTAGGGGGAGTGTGCCGTTGTACATTTATTGCTATATTGTTTATGGAGTTGTCATTTCCTTGGCTGGTGGAGTGCTAGGGTCAGAGCTTGCCCTGGTGGCACGCCTCCAGATGTGATGTGCTTCAAACTAGAGTCACTCCGCAAGAATTCGGAGGTCGCGCTTGTAGTAAAAACCGGAGGATCCGGTATCGTTCTTTCCCAAGGGACCTAGCCAAATATACGCTCTAGCACTCAGCTCACACTAACCTAGCCTAGGAGTGAATTGCAATTATGTGGGGAATTGAATCTAAAATAAAAGGAAAAAGAAAATAACCGAAAATCTTTAGGTTTTTGATGGGGTTTTGATTTACTAAACTAGTACAATGAAAATTAAAGTAATTAACTAGGCAATTGATTTAAATATAAAGCAATTAAAATGGAAAGCTTGGATATGAATGATTCAATCCACCAATTCACAACAAGAATTTCAATAGAGGATTTTTATAACTCAAATCAAGAATCATACTATGGATTCTTGATTCGAAATATTTTGACCATAAAACCTTGAATTCATATTTAGTTGAGTGTAGGGATTAAACCAATTAATAGAACCCTAAAAGCAAACCTTATAAATGTGCAAGATTTATACCAATTGTTGAATTGTGCATAAATATTACCAAATGAGTTATGAATCTAAGTTTTCGAACAAATCCAACACCCAACCAAATAGAACTATACAAATCTATGAATAAAACTTTGAAGTTCATGAATCCCCATTGAAATACTTGAAAATCCTTGGTGGATCTTCACAATCACACCCAAGAGATGTTTAGCTACTAGAATTCATAATAAAGAGCATAAATGAAGGTAAATCTAACATTAAACTAAGTAAAACTAGTGTTTGGTTGCTAAGAAAGTGAGAGAAAATGGCAAGAAAGTGAAGGAAAATACATTACAATGTAAGAAAGTTACAATTTCTACTCCTACATTAACATTACAAACATAAATCTAAGCTAAAATATACAAAAACATAAAAACCAACCTTGGAGGAGTTTTTCATGCCACCCCCTTGGCTGCTACAAACCTAAAAAATCTTCCTCTCCTTCAATTTTTCGAACCACACAGCTTTTAAACTCCAGATCTATATCGATCGATCGATCGGCACTGTTCACCGATCGATCGGCCGATCGAACGGTGATTGTAGCGTTCGATCGGTCAATTCTCTGTTTTTTTTACTGTTCACGGGTACTGTTCATCGATCGATCGGTCACTGTTCACCGATCGATCGGTCACTGTTCACCGATCGATCGGTCACTGTTCATGATCAATTGGGCACTGTTCACCGATCGATCGGTCACTGTTCATCAATCGATCGGCCGATCGATCGGTAAATCACCCTCTCTGAAGTTTGCCAAACCAATCGATCGGGTACTATTCATCCCTCCACTTTAAAACTTGATTTTGACCACCTTAGAGGCCGATTCAACCGATGCACATTGGAGAACAAATTGTAGCTCTTGAGGTCTTCTTTCCAATGGCACAAAAATCAGCTCAATCGGACATTGGAGTAAAAAGATATGGCCCAAATACCGAGACATGTCTGAATTTTCATGAACAAATTATTCGCCTTGAACCCGCTTTGATTATACTTGCGTTCTTTTTGCCTTTATTAGCTTATATAACCTACAAAACACATACAAACATACTCAAACAAATATCTAACTAAAATAAGACAATTAATTACAATATAAGTCTAACAAAGTACAAATTAAGAGATTATGATTACACTTTTGGGGTGTAATCACCTGGCTAATGCGATGGCCTAGTAGGCCCGTCGAGCATCTCTGAGGGGCCACAGAGATGGTAAGTATGTTGAGACTTACTTTAGAGGGGTAGAGCAAAAAAGAGAGCATAGCCAACTCTGGGGTAGGATGAAGATAGTGGTTGAGAGGCGCTGGGTTGTGAGTTAGTTTGATAAGGACCCATACCTTTAGCTTGAGCCTATGACTTAGTGCCGATGATTGGGTTTGGTTACGTTTAAGGGCTAGTACTCAGCTACTCTGGTGGTTGAGTTCATAGCCAACATTTCTTTAGATGTGACCTCTAATAAGTTCATTATCCGGTCCTGGGTTAGGGATAGGCAGATAGTGATTACTCCTAATTCATTTGCCGAGCAGTTTAACCTCGCCAGGATAGCTGATCCCCAGTTCAGTTATGACAAGTTGGGTGCCCCCTCCCATTAGGAGATGTGTGGTTTAGTTACTTGAAACTTTTACCCTGTCGGCCTAGGCCCAGCCCTTTGCCACATTACTTTGACTCGCCGGCAAGCTGTGAATATCATTCGGGCAGCTACGAACACAACACTGAAGACTGTTTGACCCTCAAACACAAGATTCAAGACTTGATAGACAATAAGACCATTGACCTACAACCGGTGAATCCTCCTACTGTTGGGAATTTATACTAAAAGACATGCTTTGTGTAGTAACTTTAGTATTTATTAATAAATTAGTTATTCCATTTTAATGAGAATCTGTATGAGAAATGTTTACGTTGCGTTATTTATTTAATGATTATGCATGTGTGTCTTTTATTCTATATAGTAGATGATTTAGTGTGTAGAGTACAACTTACACACGGAAGATCATATCATCGGTTCTTATGGAATATAAGTTAATCGTTCACAGTCTTAGATGGAAATGGACACACCATCAGTAGGACTGTAGTACAAGGTTTTAATAGGTCTGTCTTGACTATGGGGAATGGTATAGTTCCAACTCCTTGCACTGGTACACTTTGTGTGTATTGAACAGGACCGTGTTGAGGTAATTATTTTTATATTGACTATATAAAACAATTAATACCTCATGATTATTATGAGTGCTCATACTCTTAATCCTAACATAATAAATAGACACGTGCATGTAGTATTTATTATTTTGATTCACAGAAGAGTGAGATTCTTTGTGGGTCAATAAACTCAGTGAGTTGGATGATAACATTACGTGTATGGTGAATATTTATTATTGATGGAATCCACGTCCCCGTATAGGGATTGATGATACCCCATTGAGGAAGCTTATAAGTTTTGATTATATCAAACCCTGCAGGTGGATTATGAATCCGACATATCAAATAAGTTAAGTGGAAGGTCTCGAGGAATTAAATAAGTCTATTAAATTTAATTGTCAGTAATTTAATTTAATAGACGGGTATCTGTAATCTTAACGTGGGGAGATAAATAAGCATTTAATAATATGGAGCTCGAAATATAATTTCTAGTATAACAGGGAGTGCAATTATAATTCCTTAGTGGTATGAATTATAATTTACGTAAATAAAGATTAATCCTGGTTGGATTAGGAGTCCTTATTTGCGTAAGAAGCCCTAATTATACTAATCCTATGGTCCCTGTTGTAGCCTATATATATACGCGCTCTAAGAGCTGCTAGGGTTACGTACTCTACACATAATTGAGAGATACACGATTTTGTGAGGAAGAGAAACCCTAACAGCATCGAGCCCACTCTCTATAGAGCAAGGCGTGTACAAGGAATATAGCAGAAGTCCGAAGGTTGAGTTCGAGCTTGCTGATTCGTGCTTGGTGCTGATTCTTGTTTTCAAGATTAAACCAGAGAGATCTCGAAGGTACGATTCTAATCACCTAAATTAGGTTATGCTAATCAGACCAGAATTTTTGGTAGTATTCGTATACACTATAGCCAAGTCGTGGGAAATTCCGCAGTCCCCAACACCTACTACTCCAAATGTCACTACAAATTCTCTACTAGACCACACTGTCAACGTTATCACAGAATACAATGACGACAGGGTTTTGACTACCATATGCCAAGAAGTATATTACAAGGATGAAATGGACTGGGAGGAGCTGGAGCAGCGTCACGCCTTGTCTTGGTACAACCCTAATAAAGTGCATGACCCTGAAGATGGGCCCGTGAATGGATCTGCCAAGGAGGTTGACGATGTGGTACAAGAAGCTGAGTACATGACGATGTGGCCCGTGGATCGATTTCCGCGACCTGACCGGGCAAGTCGATCCCCGTCATCGGGGGCACCGCCCCTGAACCCCCGAAACTCTGCGAAGTGGCAAACAAGGATTCTTGGTGATATCATAGCGCGGTTGGACTCTTCATCACGTTGGAGTGATTTCTTGACCATAATAGCCAGGATCTTGATTATATCTTGCTTATCTTGTTTGTGTATGATTATTATCTTTTATGTTCTTGTTGTTATGTTGTTAGCATGGGAGAACATGAATAATAGATAAAAGATAAATGACCTTTAAATTGTGTTTTAATTATATAAATTTAAGATTTCAATTTTGGTTTATATATGTTCAACTAGAGAATAAAATTAATTCCCATGCTTTAATTTAAATATATATTTTTTTCTAAATTAAGGGAATTTAAAAATTTTATTTGTTGCACATATATGAG